>OW052070.1:5000-1205000 GCA_932526445.1 Phragmatobia fuliginosa | reverse complement strand
TGGCCGCTTTTTCTTGAACGGTGGATGTGGCTAAAGAAATCATTTTTAAACCATAAGGCTTAAGGTCACTTCAGAAAATAATAGGAAACTATTTTATTGACTTGCACATTTTAGAATTTATTTCCCATACATACAATTATAAAATTACAATGATTATATCAAATTACTAAGACTAATATTTTTATAACATAATTTTAATCCAAAACAAAACTGACATTCTTTAAAAAACAATCCAAGATTTCTTCATAAATCAAACCGACCAGTTAACCATAAAAAGAGGTTGCATACTGTTCAACACTTATCACAAAAAAGTTAGTTTAACAAGAAATAATCACTTACCTTATAGTTTTATTTATGATATAGATAGAGATTTTTATTAGACACACAATAATTTAGGGCCACGAAACTCTCGTGTGCCCAGGGCCCTCCGCATAGTTAAAGGCGGTCCTTAGTGCGGGTCACTAGACTGCATTGTTGGTATTCGCGATGAATATGGTGACCATTAGCTTGGACTCTACTCAGGCCGGCACACACATAAAAACAATGTGCTTTCGACTTATCGACTTACAAGTCCATAGACGGTGGTATTCACATACCATTATTTTGACCGATAAAACTCAAGTCTTATCAGTTTACACCTTATTGGAAAGCTGAAAATTTGTAATATAAATTTAAAAAAGGTAGAACATTTTCCTGCAACTGGAACTCAACGTAGTGTACTTTTGTGTCGTTTTCTACACGAATTTTTAATGTTTAGAACGCTCGAGAAGGCTTTTGTTAAAGAAACCTACACCTTTAATTTACATTCAACCGTTGCGAGACATTTAAAAGCGAAATGCAAAGAGCTGTGTTCTTATAAATTGAAATGAAATGCAATTTCAGGATCTTTTAATTACTATGAGGCTTTCTTATTTAATACAGTCAGTGATAAATATGTTTCTTTGTTGGTTATGCATAAAAGTCTTAAAGAAAGCATTAGACTAAATTTTTAAATTCTATTCAGTTGAAGAGATTGACTTTTTAGATTTATACATTGTAAATCATATTTGATATTATACTACACAGTTTACCTATAAGTTAAATTAGCCAAAACGTTGTCATTGTTTTATGTGTATATATTATTAAATGTGAGGACAATGTAAACAATGACAACGTAACCAAATGTAAACAAAAATTACAATGTAACCAAAAATTGTAAAAACAATGTTAGAGAAGAGTCACCATGGAGTTTCTTGTCTGTTCTTCTCCATAGGATCTACGAATTGGGACAGACAATTAGCTTCACGACTGACTACTGACAGACTACTTGACCTTTCAAAAGTGCCATTGTATTGGTTTATTTGAAATAAAATGGTTTAATTTGATTTGAACGTTTCTTTTAGAAATAAAAAAATCTTTTTTCGTTTAAAGGTAATTTTAACATGCACGTATTGTCAGTTACTTTCAAGAATGTTGTGGTAAGTTTATAGTTTATAAACACAAGCGCCTACTTTTTTAACAATGGCAACGCTGCTCGCTTTTACATTGCCATGATCATCACTACAGGTACTGAATTTGTATACTTTGGAGAGTTATGTACTTGTGAGACTTTACACTTGTTTGAAAAATCTGTAAATTTTTCGGACATCTGACTCACAACATCATCTAGTCCCAAGCTAAGCGGGGCTTGTATTATGGATACTAGACAACTGATACAAATACATAAACGTACTTTTTTTTTTGTAAATATATACATATTATATATAGAAAACACCCAGACTCCGAAACAAATATTTGTGATTTACACAAATAATATTGAAATGAATACGTTAATTAGTAACAAACATAAATGAAGTAACAAATTTGAGATCCACTTCATTTTCTCTCTGCCTGGTGGAAAGCATGAGTAGAATCCAGGAGGAAGAGACATCGTCCTCATTGTGAGCGCCAACAATGCACCATGTTATCCCATACAATGGCGGCCTAGTGAGATGTTCTGCATCATTCTCCGGACCGTTGGGAGAATGATTCTGCATCATTCTCCGGACCGTCCGCGTCGGGAGAATGGTTGCCTTTTCGGTCTCACATTCAAAAAATAATTACGAGAGCACGAAATCTGTCCTTTTTAGAGTGGGTCTTCTGTGTGATGATATTAGCTTAGCTTTACAACCTACTGTACTACCTCCTCCTGTTCGATTTAATTCCTAAAGTTGATCTACAATTATTTGAAACTTTACAAGCGTTCTTTAAAAAAGTACTTTATACAAAGTTTCATTGTAACTTTCTTAAACCTTGCGTCGGAGCCATCAGATTCAGATTTATCCACTCATTTGTCAAGTAAGATCTAATGCAGAAACTGTTCGACTTTAATCAAAGTGAACAATTTCTGTTCACAAAACTATCTAGTTTCAATCCATTAGGGAAGACCTACTTACTCACTGGCATCGTGAGATTTGACTTACAAAGTTAGGACTTTCACAAATGATCTGTTATATAGAGCAGCAATGTATTCAAATATATATAATTGAAGTTTCTGTTTATAATTTAATTTCAAATAAACAGTTTTAGATGCATTTGGAATATATGGTAAGGTTTAGATACTAAAAACTTCGTCAGTCTTTCTGATCTCTGGAACTCTGGACTGATTTTGGCAAAAGTTTCACTGTTATAAAGCTAATAATAATATGATGAGTATCTATTTAAATTTTTTACCTACTTCGCCTCGCGTTACCCGCGGTTTTTGTTGAAAAAGGACAACAGTACATGTACACAGCTATGGAATTAGGTAATGTATTAAATGCGATACCAATGCTTGTATATTTTGTTAGCCCTGTAAAGATGTTATCTTTTAATATTTTTGATAACGTCGAGGTAATATTTCATAATAATCTGTTGCTTCGAATTTTTCACAATATTCTATTTATCTATCTGCCTCGTTGGTCTAGTGGATAGCGTATGCGACTACTGCTTATCATGAGGTCTCGGGTTCAAATTCCGGGTCGGGCGAAAAAAGATTTCTGACGAAAATTCTAATAACAGCCCGTAGTTTAGAAGTTTTGGCGGTGATCCACGCCCGTGCCTCGAAGAGCACGTAATGCCGTCGGTCCCAGTTGTCATGAACATCTATGGCAATCGTTATTGGGAAGTCAGTGCCCTCAAATTTACTGACAACTAGTTCAACCTTCGAATTTCAGTTCTCCCTTAGGGTTGCGGAGGTCCGATGCCAGTCGCTCCGTGGAAAAACTGATATTCAGGTATAACCGGTTGAACAAGTAGTCGACCCCAAATAATATTGGGAAATATTGCTAGCAAGAACATTCTGCTACTGACTGTTACTGACATGTTAAGTGTTGAGTAACATTTAAGATGTACAACTGAAATAAATAGGACAATTTATATCAGCATTTGATAAGGATTAGTATGTGTACTTTGTCTATCTAAGATAATTTGAATTTAATAACCCAATGCCCTTAATGGTTAATAACAAACATTTCGCTATTAATTAATTTACACGTGTTAATGCTATAAAGGTCAGAGTCAATCGGGTATCGGTGAATGTAAAGCAGGCACCACACTTCGCTATTGGCTATTCATTATGCGGGTTATTCGCGCGCATACGGTGAAGTGTGGAGAGTATATTCGTTTCGTTCACCATAAAAATGACAATGACACATCTCTACAACACACATATTTGCCTTATTTGATGCTTATTTGACGTACCAGTTCGAAGTGTGGATGCCATATTTGTTGTTTGTGCGCATAACTAATATTTGGGCGAATGTGGTGCCTGCATCATTCGTTTACTTTGTTCGTTGCATACTGTTCATGTCGATCATTTAACGTTTGCTTTAAATATTTAAACTTCTCTGCCTGTTCCTTTTGTGATATAAAGGCGTGATGTTGTGTACATGTATATTTGTTCTTTGATTATATTATTCGATAACTTTATTTAGTAATTTTAGTTTAAGTATCATATTATAATTCATAGATGGCGCTGTTTGGATTAGTTTAATATAGCTTAGTTTTAATATAGCTAACGTTTGCGTACCGGAGTTATTATAAGTACGCTGGAGATTTTTTTTGATTAAGATTGGTAAATGGCAGTTCAGATACAACAATTATTAGATGGTTACAACAGTTATGTTATTTCTCAATTACAGATCTCTGATCTCGAACACACACCGAAAAACTAAACACTTCGATAAGGATTATACTTTACTTGCTTTTAGATAGCTTACATGTATTGATCACTAGTGTATGCCAAGAAACAAATTTGAGCATTAATTCCTAAAAACCAAAACATTTTTTTTAATTTATATAGATAAAAGTTATAATACAGTAAATTAAACATCGATTGCAAGAAAGTAACTGCACCAAGGACTATAATTTTCTAGCCTAGCTACGCACCTTGGCTTTACCTGTATCTTTGTTCCATTGCAACAGATAGTAACAAATACACAAACAAATATTAATTACTTAAAGAATAAAATGAGATTAGTTAATGAAGAAAATTTAGCTAGCTGTTCCCTGTATAATTTTCTGAATTTGGCTTCAATTGTTTTATGGCTAAACAATAGAAGAATGAACAAGAGAAGGAGAGTATATTGGACATAAGAGTAGAAAATTCATTAAGTTATGGTTGAAATTTAGAAATTTAAGCAATAGCGTAGTAAAAGTAAGTAGAAAAGACCAATAAAAGAAGTACAAGTGAGAGCAAAATTTTGCCATCAATGGTTAGCGATCAATCATCATCAATGGTTAGATGGCACCTGGCTCAAAACGAAACCTGATGCTATTCCCCCGCGTGACATCCCTTTGTCGTCTTGCGAGTAGCGATAGCAACACTATTACCGTTGCACGATTCTTTCCATAGCAATTATAGTTTATTAGGTATTACTTAATATCATTTAAATCACTGCACGAATTTATTTAATTAATATATCATTAGATTCGTCTGGGTAACCCAATTATGCGCGGGACGACTGTGAGACGCAATAGTTTAAAATAAAAAATATATGTATACATATGATATTTTGAGACTACAATTAAAAGGCATCATTATAACGATTTAAAATAGTATTTTATAACCATATTATCTAGCCTAATATCATTTTAATCACTGCACGAAGAATGCATTCGGGTAAATAATGAATGAGGCCTGTTTCCTATTGGTATGCATGTGTATTTTCTGAACTCAGGTAGTAAAGTATCACATAAGATAAAGCAGTATGTTATGAGAAACGACATAGTGCAATATAAATGCTGAAATTTAAAAAAACTTGAATATAATTATTATTTTTTATGCACTCGGTACTTTTAACGCCTGTCATGTGAGTCAGGTGCCATCTTAACTCGCAAGAGTTTTACTTATATTGTGGTAAAAGGTTCAGTTTTATTGTAGTTCCTTCTAATGACAAGCACAGATAACGTGTTTTATTTGAATGCTTATCACTTACAGGTTTTGCCATTTTAGTTGCTTTCTCACGTTAAATTAATATCAGTATTGTAATTTGTATTTTCCACTTATTTGAATTAAACACTGTGTTGTGATAATTATTTAAATTTTAAAGAGAAAGAAGATTGAAATGCTATGTAGATGTACAGTCTTCTTAAAAATATAATATCAGCATATTTACTGTGTGTGTGGTTTATTGTGGTGTTATAGGTTCAAATTTATATCATATGACTATATCACTATATGTTATAAAATAAAGTACAGCGCACTTTATTTTATAACATATAGTGACTCCTCTCAACAAATAATAATACTATATTTATTTTCCCACCAGAGTATTAACATTTTGATCATACAATGCTATACTTTGGAAGTTTTGGTATGTAAGTATACAAGTTACAGGTACTGCTTCCCAAACTAGACATAGCCTGTATTTTGGGAGACAGTATTTAGTCGCATTTTATTTCATTTTAACATTACTAGATACTGACTCGTGTCTGGTCTGATACTTACTGCGTGCGTGCGTGTGCGTGTGTGTGTGTGTGTGTGTGAGTGTGTGTGAGTGTGTGCGTGCGTGCGTGCGTGCGTGTGTGAGAGTGATGATGTGTGAAATAAAATGATATTAAAAAGGTATATTTAGAATTACAAAAATGTTAAGATTAGACAAAGTAATTTGTAAATGTTTATAAATTTTTATGTATTTAAAAGACCATTATACTACAACAAACATACTATGATACCTCTTACCCAATTTAGATCAAATTTCACACATTCTTATCTATTATGGTTCCGTGACCTGCGACCAATCGTCATCACGCGGTCACGTTTGGTCACGATAGAATACGATTAGATTTAGGTATCGAATATTGCATCTAATTTGTATATTGTGAAATTTTAAGTAGCTATTTTATAATAATTTAAATCAAAGTGCTTTGTTACTATCGAAAATGTTCGTGATTATGTGTTAAGCTTAAAGCATATAATGGTCAGAGCGCACTTGTGGTACTTTTACTAAATTATTTAAAAGTTCATAGAAATCAATATTTAGTTTAAAAAGATAATACGAAGTGTAAGAAGACCTTTTTACTTCTTAATCAATTAATCAAGTAATTGTTGGTTTTATTATAGCCAAAGATCTACAAGTCTTCATTATTTTTATCAGTCTTTCCAGCTCTGCTGTATTCTCAATATTTTATTAAACTTCCATTCATCAGTAATCCCCTGCCTATGCAACAATAATCAGTTGCTTTTAGTGTTGTCAGCTGCTGAAGAGTACGAGAAGAAAAATTGGCTACGGAACGAAAAAAAGAGTAAGAAAAATTGGCTACGGAACTCAAAAAGCAAGAATTTGATAGTAACACACTATATTGTTAAGTAAAAGAGATAAAAGTAAACTGAATTCAGTCACAGTTTACGCCTTCAGGTAAGTTGACGGAGCACATAAAATAATTAAAAAAATATATATGTAGCTAAATTTCTTTATTTTCTTAAAGCTCCATGTTAAAAAAGCGACTTTAATTAAGATTCCAGTCTGGTTTGTTTAATCCCAAAAATTTTATCATGTTTTTCGAACTTTAAAAAGAAAAAAAATTGGGTTTCAGTAGTAAGAAAAAGACTATGTGTTATTTTTTTTTATACTGTTCAGCCATTGGCCGGAACATTCTTTTTTGTGACTTATAAAAATAACAGTTTGGTTAGGGTCCTTTCAATCTGAGGTTGTTATGTATTTATGTATATTTTCTTTCTTCTTTTCTACTTTCTCTTTCTATATCTCAAGATCCTGAAAAACAGATATAATTTTTGCTGTAAATTAATAGTTGTTTTAATTTTTGATATTTTCTAGATCTTATCCGCGATCACGCTTTTTTATCTTTTTTATCAGTTGGTTAATTAATATTTAGTGCTATCCCAGATTCAACTTTGTGGTAAACGTTATTCTGATCTTTTCAAAGGTTTTGTAATAAATGTGCAAACATGCATATATTTTGTGCGGTTAATAAAAAAAAAAATAATATACATAATAATATACATTTAATATTGTCCGTCTAGGGCGAAATAAAAATTATTAGTTTTCCTTGTAAAGTTTAATATATGAACTATTATCATGAATTTTTTCAGACTCTTTGAGCCATCCGTTTGGCTTTTAGAGGGGGGGACGTCATATTTTTACAAAAAATGTGCTTCAAAGTTGAATAATTCGCAAACGGATACCTAAATCGAAAAATAGTCTCATTAACCTCATAATGTTTTTAAAAGACTGAGTCATGAACTACGGAACCTGAAAAAGCACAATGAAGTATATAATTACTTATTTTTTACCGCGAATGAGTCGAGCCTCTAGGTGTTTTTTTTTGTATTGTAATATATGTATAACATACGAAAAAAAAGGCTTTCCTTACATAAATTCAGTCAATAGACAACTAATAATAACTGTTGATGTTGAAGATAGTTATAACTTTTTTTAAATATGGCGGTCGCCATGCTACTTTCTACTTCGCCATGTGTTGTGGGTTCAAATTTCACATAGGAAAACAATTTGTATGACTCAAAAATTGTGGTTCTGATCTGGATATTCTTTTGCCCGTTTCATGTATGTTTGTAAAGTCCCTCGCGACACAGGATTTTTAGGGTTCCGAAGTTTGTGACTTCGAACCCTATAGATTCGTCATGTCCGTCTGTCCGTCCGTCCTGTTATAGTTTCCCGATGTTAAAGAAAGTCATTAACAATCAATAATAATCGATTACTTAAACTTAATAAGAAATGTCATGTCATCATCTTAGAGCGGCACTGCCTCCCCGCTCCCGCGTTGAGTCAGTCTCGCCCCGATCTTAGAGCCGGTACCATCTCCTCATCTATCGCGTGTCTGCCAGTTTTGTATTTGTATCAAGGTCAACCAATAAACCATTTCATTTGTGTAACCAAAAGTGTTTTTTTTAAAACCTCGTTTACGTGGCCTCGCGTAACATTGGTGGCAGCTTAAGGGATTTTAAAAAATCCTCGGATCGCCTCAATTCAGTTAAAATTGTGATTGTGACAGTGAAAGTGCTATCTCTGTATCCCGTCGCTGTGCCGCTGTATCCTGCTGGTCTCATTAGACCCTCACGTGCCGTATTGCTGTAACGGGGTGTACCCCGAATATCTATCACTCACCTTGGGTGATCTCGCCGGGCTACGAAATGATTCGTGTTGCCGTCGCAGTCGCAGTGTTCCTGTAAGTAAATCCAGTATACTTCGAAACCATACGTGTGGTGAAAATAGTGCCAGTGATCTAAACTACAAAGTGTCATCGCATAGTTCTAAATTAATTCAAGGTCCAAAGTGCTAATTTTAGTAATATTCAGTTAATCATTTGTTCAAAAATATTATTCTATCACTCATCTCCGAGAATAGTGCAACATCCGTTCTTATCGCAACTCCGTACCTCACGCGTTATCTTTTGTTTTGACTAACTTGCCATGCCTAAAGACGAGCCCAGTATCATGTCTAAGGACACAAAAGAAATCGACATGAACTTTATAAGCAAATTTATTAATAAATTCGACGGGAACCGCGAAAAACTTAATGCATTTTTAAATAATTGCAGAAATGCAATAAGTCTTGGGTCACCATCTCAACAAGATGTAATATTAAAATATATTCTGAGCCAACTTGAAGGCCGTGCCGAAAGTGCGTGCTCCATTAAGGAATTTGAAAACTGGCCACAGTTAGAGGAATTTCTCAAAAACCAATTCGGCGAGAAAAAACATTACGCTGCACTACTCTCGGATCTCCAGGATTGTTGCCAAACTAATAGTGAGACAGTCAACCAGTTCGCACTACGCGTAGAGACATGCCTAGCTAAACTATTAACTGAAATAAATATTTCGATACCCACAAGAAAAAAAGGTGAACTGACTGGCCGTGTCGCTGCAATGCAAGACTTAGCATTGCATACATTTATCAGTGGCTTAGACTCTCGATTATCGACTATAGTCAGATGCCGTGACCCTGAAACCTTAAACGAAGCTATTGGCTTCGCCGTGTCCGAAGAAAAAATATTACAGACCACCTCTAAGCGTAACCCATCAGCAACCAATACTAATTCACCTAATCAAGGCCGTTGGTCGCAACGTCGATTCCAACAGAACCGAAACTCCACACAGCTAGGTGTTTCAAACGAGTCTAATAATCAAAGACCATCTACTTCAGGTCCCCCAGTATGCCGTTATTGTAAAAACGTGGGCCATACTATTGAGGAATGTAGGAAACGGGAGTTCAATAACAATCGCTTTAGAGATCGAAATAATCAAAGACCATTACCAAGGCGTTACCAAAATAATCAAGCTCAAGTTCACGCGGTAAATAGCAACGAAGACAATGACTACACGGAAGATACTCAAGGTAAACCAAGTTATGGTTTAAACGAGTAAAGGGCTCACGGTGGTGTCTCGTGAGACCCAAGCATCAAATTCCAAAACACTTCTATATCAAGGACACCAATACTACATCCGCTATATCCTCTGCATCCCCTAACGATAGGGACTCGCGAATAAATCGCACCGCTGTATCCTCTGTATCCCCTAACGATAGGGACTCGCGAATAAATCGCACCGCTGTATCCTCTGTATCCCCTAACGATAGGGACTCGCGAATAAATCGCACCGCTGTATCCTCTGTATCCCCTAACGATAGGGACTCGCGAATAAATCGCACCGCTGTATCCTCTGTATCCCCTAACGATAGGGACTCGCGAATAAATCGCACCACTGTATCCTCTGTATCCCCTAACGATAGGGACTCGCGAATAAATCGCACCGCTGTATCCTCTGTATCCACTACTCCCACTGATTGTCAAATAAATCATCCTGTACATGCCAAATCCACTTTAAACTCAATCGCTCCTCGTCCAGTTCCTGAAACAAAAATTTATGAAATTAATATTAATCCATCTAATAGACTCTTACCTCATATCCATGTCCGTACCCCAGTATCAAACACTACCATATCTCTTCTTGTAGATTCTGGCGCAACTGTGAGCCTTCTGAAAAACTCTTCTATACAAATACCAGTTGATATAACACCAGACACAATCTTTTTGAAAGGTATTGACCCCATTGATCAAGCCTCACCAACAATAGGCCATTTCCCGCTTAAAATAAAAATAGATGATAAAAATAGTATCACGCATAGATTCCATATAATACCTCGAATACACTTACCTTATGATGGTGTAATTGGCACTGATATGCTAATCGCTTTTGGCTGCACTATTGACTATACTCGTGAAACCTTAAAAATAGGTAAATACGAAATAAAATTACATTTCAATGCGCCTACTTACGTAATTCCTCCCAGAACCGAAACTGTCGTAGAATGCTCCGTCACCAACCCTGAGGTTAAAGAAGGACTCGTACTAGATCAATGTTATCACGAAGATTTACTGATCGCCAATTGCTTAGTCACAGTCAAAGAAAACAAAAGAATTAACTTATCAATAATCAATACTTCTGAAACTCCTATAACCCTTAAGTCGAACTTGGATATCACACTCATTCCCTTAAGTTCTTTAGTCAAACCCTCTGTTCCAGTAAATGCTCATACAGTTTGTCATTTCGAGAGCACCGACTCTTACCTTCGAACACAAGAAGTATTAAACCTTCTCAGAATCTCCCACCTCAATACTGAAGAAGCAAATGCTCTTCATGATGTCTGCTCTGAATACTCAGATATATTCTTCATCCCTGGCGACAAACTTTCCCACACAAATGCACTTAAACACAACATAACAACGAGTGTTCAAAACCCAATAAATGTAAAGTCTTACCGGTTCCCAGAGATACACAAACAAGAAGTCAACAAACAAATAGATCAAATGCTTGATCAAGGAATCATAAAACACTCAGAGTCTCCTTGGTCTTCACCAATATGGGTTGTCCCAAAAAAAATTGATGCATCAGGACAGCAAAAATGGCGTATAGTTATCGATTATCGAAAACTAAATGACATCACTATTGGAGATAGCTACCCTATACCGCAGATATCCGAAATACTAGATCAACTGGGTCAGAGTAAATATTTCTCAACCCTCGACCTTGCATCGGGGTTCCACCAAATTCTGATTAATGAAGAGGACGCTCCTAAAACAGCGTTTAGTGTACCTCGAGGACATTACCAATTTACAAGAATGCCATTTGGCTTGAAAAATGCACCCGCTACTTTCCAACGGTTAATGAATACCGCTCTTACAGGTCTCCAAGGCATACGGTGTTTTGTGTACTTAGATGACATAGTCATATATTCTCACGACCTAAATTCTCATATTGAAAATCTTTCGCTAATATTCCAAAGGCTTCGAAACTACAATCTAAAACTCCAACCTGACAAGTGCGAATTTCTCCGACGTGAAGTCGCATATCTTGGCCATCAAATAACTAAAGATGGTGTAAAACCTAATCCCGAAAAGATAGAAGCCGTGACCAAATTTCCTACTCCTAAATCCCCAAAGGACATTAAGTCCTTCCTTGGACTCGTATCGTACTATCGCCGTTTCATCCCTAATTTCTCGAAAATTGCCAAACCTCTGACTCAACTTTTAAAGAAAGATGTCCCCTTCCTATGGGAAAACCAACAAAAAGTCGCCTTTGATGAACTCAAGCACAAACTTACCTCCGCTCCTGTCCTCATTTATCCGGATTTTTCTGCCCCTTTTATCTTAACGTGTGACGCTTCTAATTATGCCATCGGTGCCGTACTCAGTCAAGGTCCAGTTGGTAAAGATAGGCCAATAGCCTATGCCTCCAGGACCCTCAACAAGGCCGAATCTAATTATAATACCACCGAAAAAGAACTCCTCGCTATTTTGTTTGGCTGCAAAACCTTTCGCCCCTATCTCTATGGACGAAAATTCCTGATCATTACTGATCATAGACCATTGAAGTGGTTATTCAATCATAAAGACCCCAGTAGCAAGCTACAAAGATGGCGCTTGAAACTAATGGAATACGAATATGAAATCGGTTACCAGAAGGGAAAACTTAATGCTGCTGCAGACGCCTTATCCCGATATCCTATAAATCCAATTCAACCATCAGATTGTGATCCCATTCCATCCACTTCTAACCAAAATTCAGATGATTATCCCACACCTCAATTCAGCCCCCTCACTCTTGAGGATCTTGATATCCAACTACCTCCTGATTTCCTAGACCTCGACGATAAACTACCATCCGTAGACCTCTTAGAGAACGACGATTCACTACCGGAAATCGATGATCCTATAGCACCTACCACATCTAACAAATCCCCGAGTCCTACAACAAATCCTTCTCGTGACAATAACTATAGCAAATGCCTGAAAACAATGAGCAACAAAGACTTCAATAGCAACGCTAAAATCATAGAACACAACGAAAGCATCTTGAAAACTAACTGCAAAATCATGGTAATACCTACCTCCATCGATCTCGATGACTCCAACCCTCACGTAGAAGAAATCCTGAGCAACCTTGAAGACTCAAAGGAAGTCCTTGATAGGGAAAGAACTCTCTACTCTTTTATCTCATTTAATCATAGAGGAAAGACAATATATTTCCTATTCACCAAAGTATATCACTTTCATAATAGCTCTTATGAGGACATTTATAAAAGTATACTAAACCTTCAATCCGATATACTACGTAATCCAACTGATTCCAATCTGAATTTAGCCATTACTGACTTCCAAAATCCTTTCGACAAACATATCTGGGCTAAAATATACAACATGTTCTGCTATATCTTTAACAATACTCAAGTGTCAGTTCATATTTATCACAATACAATAATTTTTCCTACACCCTCGGAGATATCAAGAATACTTCGCGAAAACCATAACATTCCTATTGCCGGACATTTAGGATCTACGCGAATGTTTAATCGAATAAAAGAAAGGTATTTCTGGAAAAATATGCGGACAGATATCGAAACGTATGTAAGAAATTGCTCCCAATGCCAAAGCAACAAAGCTCTAAGACAAATAAATAAATCCCCAATGCAAATAACTACCACATCCACAAAGCCTTTTGAACGACTCAGCCTCGACCTTGTAGGTCCTCTTCCAGAAGCTGGACTTACTAAGCTCAAGTTCATTGTTACACTACAGGACGACCTCACCAAATATTCCCTCGCTTACCCTATTGCTAATGCAACTGCAGAAGAAACATGTGAGTGTCTAGTGCACTTTATTTCTGTTTTCGGCATCCCGAAGTCTATTTTAACCGATCAAGGCACAAACTTCACCGCAGATTTATTTAAAAGAACCTGCGATTTCCTAAAAATTAAACAAATCTGGTCTTCCCCATACCATCCTCAAACTCAAGGTGCACTTGAACGCAGTCACTCCACACTTAAGGAATACCTTAAATCTTATGTCAATGAAAATCATTCTGATTGGCACAAATATGTTTATACTGCTATGTTGGCGTATAACACCTCTACTCATTCCACTACCAACTTCACGCCGTATGAGCTTCTCTTCGGCCAGAAGGCTTTTATTCCAGACTCCATCTACGAATTACAATCAGACTTTACTTATCCAGAATATCTCAAATCCTTGCACCATCGTCTAAAACTTTCACGCGAAAAAGCTATCGAAAACATACAAAGATCTAAAGAAAGATCCAAACAGTATTATGACGCCCGCTCACGACCTGTTCAATACAAAGTAGGAGATTACGTATATCTCAAAAACCATGTACGTTTGCGCAAAGCCCTTTCGCCAATCTGGAAAGGACCATATAAGGTTGTAAAGGTCAATGGTAAAAACACCTTAACCTTACTCATAAATAGGCGTCATGTGACGCATCACTATGACGAGGTCAAACTAGCCCCTAGATCTAAAACATAGTCTTAGTTATAGGTATATACTCAATACTAATTTTAATTATATCTTATTACAGTAATTCTGCGCTGGGTCAGGAGTTCACGCCCTTGACGAACAGTCCTGGCATCTACTTCGACCCCTTAGGTTCTTTAAGTTTAATAGATAATCACCTTAGTATAGTTATTCCTTATGATGTGTCCTATATTAACCCGCATATCTTAAACCTCCGTCTTATCCTCGATAAATGCAAACAAATATGTGACAATGGTAAAGTCTTTGATTATTTAGAATGTAGAAATCTCTTTGAACCATTGAATACTCGTTATAATGATATAGCCCATGACAATGAAGCTATTTTTCACCTTACGTCTCGCCAGTCGAGAAGATCTGCACTTCTAGGATTCGTAGGCACTGTATCAAAGAAAATATTTGGCACAATGGATGAGGACGACGCCATCCGATACGACAATGCCATTAGAGAGGTAGAAACAGACCAAAAGAAACTAGCCCTTCTGATGAAAGAAAATATATTAGTTACTGCTACTTCACTTAGATCTTTCAATGAAACTCTACATATGATAAAACTAAATGAAAAACATCTGAAAAAAGCAATGGATGAATTGTCCCTAGATATTCTAAATCTGACTTACGTTTCAAAAGAATTAGGTATCAGGTCTCGTATGTTGGAATTAATCTCTATGATAGAAAACAGTCTCCTAGCCTTATCCTTCAAAGTTGAAGATATAATTAACTCGATTATGTTCAGCAAATCTAATGTCCTGTATCCCACTATCCTAACACCTAAAGAACTTTATACCGAATTGGTCGATAACTACAGATTCTTACCAGCATCTAAACAACTTCCAGTTCCCTTAAACCTTGATAACATGCATACTATTTTAAATGTATCAGAAGTATCTAGTTACTTCAATAAAGAAAAAGTAGTCTTCACAGTAAAAATCCCTCTCATTAACCCTATACACTTAAATGTATATCATAACTTACCTTCGCTGGTTCCTCATGATAAAAATAATCCAAAGTCATATTCAACCATCATTCCATCCTCCAAATATATTGGTATCAGTAGAGATAAGTCAATGTACTGTAAGCTAGATAATCTAGATCATTGTAAAATAATCAATAATGATCATTACCTTTGTGAAACATCAATATTATACTCCTCTTCTGCGACGCCTTCCTGTGAGACAGAAATCATCACAAAAGTACTTACCTCAATCCCTTCGATTTGTGAAACCAAATTTATTCATGGTCATGTTAGCATCTGGCAGCCACTACGCAATAGTAGATGGCTATATGTAATGTCAGAAAAAAACAAAATAAGCATAGAATGTAATAACTCTCAATCTACTGAAATAGAATTTAGTGGAAATGGTGTATTGTACTTACCTTCTGAATGTATTGCCTATTGCAAGGACACTCGTTTAATCCCGCATGGAAATCGTAAAATTCAACTGAAAACTATTGTTTCTAATTTTAATATTTTAAATGATTCATGTTGTAACCTTGTAGCATATAATAACATTTTTTTTTTTTTTTTTTTTTTTTTTTTTACGTGTGGAAATCCCCGCGGACCGTCACCCCGTCGGGGGTTACGGCGGGGTGGTGTGTCGGACTCGAACCGACTAAAACCACACGGTGTGACCCTCTCTGCGCCTTTATGTTGGAAGGAGTCCAGGGAGGGGATTTCCTTCTGGACTCCAACCAGCGCCTGCCCGCACTGTTGCGGGCACCACCACACAAGTGTACTCTCTAATTGGGCAACGTCCGGTCACACGCGGACGTCGCCCCCTCGCGGTTGGCCTCTACTGCGGACGGACGGGAAACCCGTCCCGCCCATCCGCGGCCACTCTCAGGGCGGCATGAGACGCAGGTATGCGCGCCTCCGCCGCCCGGGGCGCCGGCGGCGGATCGGGTCCGATTGGATGGAATCCTCCCGGGCCTTCTCCGCCACCTCCTTCTGCAAGATTACGTCCTCGCAGAAGGTTGCGACCGCGGTAAAACAACTGTCGCTGCCGGCCATCGATCTTATGACGGCCGGCAGCGAGAGATCCCCTCCGATGACTGCAGTGAGGACCCGGCGCTGCGCCGCCCAAGCGGGGCAGACCGCCAGCGTGTGCTGGGCCGTGTCCTCACTGCAGTCGCAGTGGTGGCAGGCGGGACTCGGTTCCCTCCTAGCGACCGAGTGCAGGTACTTTCCGAAGCAACCGTGCCCGGAAAGTACCTGCGTCAGCCGGAAGGAAAGGGTCCCGTGCTGCCGCCCTGCCCACTCCTCGAGGACCGGCTGAAGAGCCTCCACGGCGGCGAAGCCAGCGCGTGGGGTCTCCAGCCGGAGCGACCATCTCAGTATGGTGGCTCGGCGAGCGGCTTCGCGCCACTCGCGCACGTCCTCGGGCGGAGGGCGAAATCCGCTCTCCGCCCGGAAGTCAGCCACTCGCCGATAAACTTCGGCGAGCACTTCCGCCTCCAAATCCCACGGGGGTGTTCCGGCCAAGGCACACGCCGCCTCTGTGGACACCGTGCGGTATCCGCGTATGGCTCTGACCGCCAGTATCCGCTGGGGGCGCCAGAGGCGCGCCCTGTTCTGGGCGGACAGAGCCGCCGCCCACACCGGTGCACCGTAAAGTGCCATTGACCGGACAACCCCCGTGTACAGCTGCCTAGTGGGGACACTGGCCCCGCCCAAGTTGGGCAGAAGTCGCCCTAGGGCGGAGGCAGTGCCCACCAATTTAGGTCCAAGCTGTCGGAAGTGCTCGTCGAAGAGCCACCTACCGTCGAGGACCAGACCCAGGTACCTCATCTGGGCCCGGACCGGTACGAGGACCGAGTTGACCTCGATCGAGGCGCCGGCGGGCGGGCCGCGACGGGGCCCATGAAATAGCAGGGCCTCCGTCTTCTCCAGAGCCACCCGCAGACCCAACGCCTCGATGCGCCCGACCACCCGGGAGACTCCCGTGGTGGCCAGGCGCGCCGCCTCCTCAAAGTTTGCCCCCCGGGCCGTGACCAGGGTGTCGTCTGCGTAACAGATTACACCCAGCCCGGGGGGGAGACGCCCTCGTAGGGCCCAGTCGTATCCCATGTTCCACAGGAGTGGTCCTAGGACAGACCCCTGTGGAACACCGCACGACATGGCCCTGCGTCTCAAGGCGCCATCTCGGTCCTCGTACTCGACGGTACGCTCCTCTAAATAGTCTGCCACCAGCCGCCGCAGGTACCCTGGCACTCCGTGGTATTGGAGTGCGGCCCTGATGCAGCCGAATGGCAGACTATTGAAGGCGTTGGCGATGTCCAATGACACCGCCAACACCACTCCGCCGCCTCTCACCGCCTCTTCGGTCACGGCCCTCAGGCGCAGGATCGCGTCGACCGTCGAACGCCCTTCTCGGAAGCCGAATTGGGCGTCCGACAGGTCGGGCCCCACCTCGCTGAGGTGCCGGACGATGCGGACAGAGAGAACCCTCTCAAACAACTTGCCCGCCTCGTCCAGCAACACGATGGGCCTGTAGGCCGCGACCGAATCGGCAGGCCGTCCATGCTTCTGGATCAGTACCAGCTTCCCGCACTTCCAACGCTCAGGGAAGTGTCCGGACGCCAGGCTAGCGTCCAACACTCCCCTGAGGTGGTCCGACATGTAGTCGAGGGCACGGGCCATCACTCGGGCTGGAACCCCGTCCGGCCCGGGGGCGGTGTTCTTGGACCGAATCCGTAGAACAGCCGCCCCTACCTCCGATTCCCTGACAGGCGGCACATCACCCACGCTGTCCCGACGACGACCGCGACGGGCCATCGACGGGGGTGTGTGTTCCGCCTGCTGTGGGAATAGGCCCTCGACCACTTCCTGCAGGAAGCTGGGCTGGAGAGTCTCCGTAAGGGGGGGGCCCGACGTGCGGAGCTTGTTACGCACCGCACGATAAGGGCGACCCCAGGGGTCACGCTCCAGACTCTCCAGCATCTCTTTTCTGCTCGCGTCTTTGGCGCGGCAAATGGCCAGCCTCAGAGTTTCCCGAGCTGCTCGGTACTCCTCGTGAAGCCGGTCCACCTCCTCACCGTCCCCGCGGTGGCGTCGCCGACTTCGGGTGTGGGACCTCCGGGCACGTACACAAGCCGCACGGAGGTCCGCCAGCTCCTGGGACCACCAGTAGACCTCCTTCCGAGGAGGCCGACGGCCACGAACGCGGGGCATGGCCGCATCGCAGATGAGCGTTAACGCATCGGCGAAGCGACCAGCCCCCACGTCGACCTCCTCGGTCGGGGCCTGCGGAGACAGCCAAGAGCAAACAATGGCCGCCTCCTCTAGTAGGTCCCTGTCCAGCTTGGCGACAGCCCACCGCGGAAAACGGGAGGGACGCCGCGCCGCGTGACCCCTACTGGCGTCCTGGGACCGGGAGAGCTCGAATCGGATATAAAGGTGATCCGAGAGCGTCTCAACCTCATCCAGGACACTCCAGTTCCTTACTCGTGCGGCGACTGCAGGGGTAGCGAACGAAAGGTCCACTATCGACCCCCCCTGCTGTCGCACGCACGTGTTGGTGGCGCCCCTGTTCAGCAAACAGAGGCCCACCGATGCCGCCCATTCTTCCACGGCTTCGCCCCTGGCGTCCGTCGCCGGGGAACCCCACGCAATGGACTTTGCATTGAAGTCCCCCAGCACGAGGACGTGCCCAGACCCCAATCGCCGTATCGAGGTCTCCAAGTTGTTGAGGAAGACCTCGAAGTCGCTCAGACTCCGGTTGGGGGAGAAATATACACCATAAATGGTGATTCCCCCCCATTCGACGGCAACATATCCAGTACCCTTGTCTCTTAGTGACAAGGGCGGGGAATGAGCCGCCGTGGAGCTGACGACTGCCACGGAGCCGTCCCAGTCACCCATCCAATTTGGACGGGGAGGGACGAAATAAGGCTCCGCGACTACGGCAACACCTACAGACCACTGCGCCATCGTTTGCAGGAGGAGATCCTGCGCCGCGGCACAGTGGTTGAGGTTCGTCTGGACCAGGAGGTTGGAGACTTGATCCATTACTGGATTGTCTCTACAACCCCCTCCATGGGCGACGACGTCGCCGCCTGATTGACGTCGGAGGCAGCCCGGGTCGCCAGGCTAGCCTCCGGCGTCTGCCGAGAGGCGCGGGGAGGCTTACAGCCCCCCTGCCCCATCTGGTGGTTGGCGGGCTTATTGCCCGCCGCACACATCGGGCAGTGAGGGGCGGCAGAGCAGTCTGCCGCCTTGTGCCCGGTTCGACCGCAGCGGAAACAAAGTTCGCTGCAGTCGAAACAGCTCTCGCACTTGGTGCGAGTGTGTCCCGCGACGAGGCACTTGAAACACCTCATCGGCCTCGCGGCCAGAACCGTGATTCTGGCATTCACGAAGCCGACGAGCATGCTCCCGGCGTCGGCCAGAACTTTGGCCGCCGCCACGGGACAGCTGACCCACACCGAGCCGAGGCCTCCCGGGCCCGGCCGGACGGTGCCGACTCGGATGGTACCCGCTTCGCAGCCAGTCTTCTCTACGACTGCATCGCGGACATCCTCCGACGTGATGGAGTCGTCCAGACCCGAAATGCGCAGTTCCGCGCACTTGGTGGGCCTGGCGACCTTGACACCGTCCTGGGCGGCAAACACCTCCCGCAGCCTCTCGGCGAAAGTGTCGGCCGTCTTGGCGCCCTCAGCCCCCGGGAACTCGAATACTCGAGCTCCCGTCTGGGCGCGGCGCAGCCTCATCCCCGCAGCCCCGAACTCAGCGGCGAGCCCGGGACGGGCCCTTTTGAACAGGTCCGCGTAGGTGAGCCCGCCACTGGCCGCCTCCGGCGACACGGTCACCACTACAGCCGCGGTCTTGGGCGGCTGCAGCTTCCGCGGCCTCTTTTTGGAGGCCGCTGCCGCCACCGGCGGCGACTGCGGGGCTTGGGCTGCGCCTTGGGCGGCCTTCCTCGCCCGCGCCCGCTGCCGCCGCCCCCCCCTCTTCGAGGCCCCCACAACCTGCCAATCCTCGTTAGAGGGGCCCGTCGGAGGTGCCGGAGCGGGAAGCGGGGGGAAGTCCGCTCCACTTGGGGGCGCCGTTTGAGGCCCCTTCTTGGCCGGCGCTTTACCAGCATATAATAACATTGTATCAACCTTACCTGTTGTTAATCTTAAGAATGTTAACTTAGATTCCTTAGCCTATGATAATCCTGAAATCTTGAAAAGTCTTAACAATATAATTAAAAGACCACATATTGTTTTATATCAAAAATATTATTCAAGTATTACAATTGTAACTATTATTTCTATTATGTGCTTTATTATCTATAAGGTGTATAAAACTGGCATACACAAGAAAATATTAAAACTTAAGGAAAATAAGACCCCTGTAAATAATGACCCTGAGTTAGATGACACTGAACTCTCAACCGTTAACACAGGACCCTCTCTTCGAATCGGTTGACTCATATATCACTAACTTAAACATAAACTTCACCTTGAAGGGTGTAGTTTACTTTAAATCGGGGGGCTGTTATAGTTTCCCGATGTTAAAGAAAGTCATTAACAATCAATAATAATCGATTACTTAAACTTAATAAGAAATGTCATGTCATCATCTTAGAGCGGCACTGCCTCCCCGCTCCCGCGTTGAGTCAGTCTCGCCCCGATCTTAGAGCCGGTACCATCTCCTCATCTATCGCGTGTCTGCCAGTTTTGTATTTGTATCAAGGTCAACCAATAAACCATTTCATTTGTGTAACCAAAAGTGTTTTTTTTAAAACCTCGTTTACGTGGCCTCGCGTAACAGTCCGTCCGTCCGTCCTCGACTTACCGTCCAAACGGTAAGTGCTAGAAAGATGAAACTTTGCATGAATGTGTATTGTAATTACGTCAACAAAGTGCTACAATAAAATTATGAAAAATATTTTTATTTGGGGTACCTCCCCTGAACGTAAAGTGGGGATGTTTTTTTTTTCTCGGGGCTACTCCATCATGTGGGATATCATTAGATAGGTCTTTTAAAAACAATAAAGGGTTTCCAGGACGATTTTTTGATTTAGGTATCCGTTTGCGAGAAATTCTACTTTAAAGGCCACTTTTTTGTAAAAACAGGGCGTCCCCCCCCCTCTAAAAGTTAAACGGCTGGTTCAAAAAATCTGGAAAAATTCCAGATAGTGGTCCATTTATTTAACTTTGAAGGAAAACTGTAACGGATTCAATGACTTTGTTAGTTCAGGAGTTATAGAGGCTTAACTTTTACAATGCGCTTACTTGGAAAACGTCATACAAAATCAACGCATTAATACGTAAACATAACAATTATCTATTGGATAAGATTTCTAATCCATGTACCATTATGGGTGACTGAGGAACCCTTTTCTGTGCGTGGCCTGACACGCACTTGGCCGATTTTTTTTATATTCCTAATTTGGGAGTTGTCTTATCTGCATAAAATGAAGCATGAGTAGAATCCTGGAGTAGGGAAACTAAACTGTGGCGTCTTAGTGAGATGCTTCTACATCATAGGGCCTTTGGTCTCACACACACTAACGAAATGCGACAATACTAATACTGTCAACCCGGCACATTTGTGTTAAATTCAGCGTGACTCTACTAAATGTGTATAAATTAACACAATAATTTACCTATTTATCTACCTAGAATCTAGAAGAAAACGATGGAACCGGTTCGAGTAAATGAAGGTCTCCTAGAAGGCGAACAAATACAAAACGAATATGGAGGCACTTACTACAGTTTCAAAGGTATACCTTACGCTCAACCGCCAGTTGGAGATCTCAGGTTTAAGGTAACAATTAAATGTATCTTTTGTCTATTACCATTAAATCTTATGTCCGTGTGGTGACGGATTAAGAATACAGAGTGTCACCACCCCTATTCATGCCGTGGATGTCGTAAAAGGCGACCAAGGGACAAACTACGCAAGATAACATCAATGCAAAGCGAAGGAAAACTTGAAACCAACCCTATACCAACCCGTCTGGCCAGCGTGGTATAGTTGGCCAAAACCTCCTTTCTAAGGAGAGGCCTATGTCCAACAGTGGACTGTTAAAGGCTGTTGATGATTAAATCTTATACAGAAATTATTTCAACGTGGCTAAAGATTTCGATGTTCGCTTACTTTGAATAAAATTTTGCGGTCACATCATAAAATTCAAATTCAAGGTTTATATTTAAAAAGACTACAGTCATACAAGCAGTGCAAACTAATAGCACAAATATAAAATTATTTAAGAACACGAGTATAATAATTGATAGCAGTTCCTGCACCCTGCGAACAGCGTTGTTCGCAGGGTGCAGGCAGTCATAAAACAGTGTCATACTAAGTGATGGGTAACTTAGTATGACACTGTTTTATGAATACTACTGACAATAATAATCTATTGACAATATACTGCCTCGTTGGTCTAGTGATTAGCGTATGCGGCTGCTGATCAAGAGGTCTCGGGTTCGATTCCCGGTCGGACCAAATGTTTGTGTGATCCGCAAATATTTGTTTCGGAGTTTGGGTGTTTTCTATATATAATATGTGTATTTACAAAAAAAAGTATGTTTATGTATTTATATCAGTTGTCTAGTTACCCATAAAAGCTCTGCTTAGTTTGGGGACTAGATAACGTTGTGTGTAAAATGTCAAAAATGTCCGAAATATTTATATATTATTATTATAAACCGGCTGCATATCATGATTTTCTGTGAAATAAAGTATTACGTAACATAGAATTTACCATTCTGACTTTATTTATGTAAAAAAGAACAAAATTTAAAAATTGCAAATCCGACATTATTAATAGGGACCATAAAAATATTTTGAATAAATCTCTAAAAGTATTTCTTACTTAACATTCTGTTCCATTGAAATTTATAATATTCAAAATATATTTTATTCCAGGCACCACAACCAGTACAACCATGGAGTGGCGTACGTAATGCCAAAAAGTTTGGATCTAAATGTTGTCAGTTTGACTCACTAAACCCTAATCAAGACAATTTGAGTGAAGACTGCCTGTATCTCAATGTTTACACACCACAAGTTAAACCAAACCACCCTCTTCCAGTAATGGTTTATATACACGGAGGAGCGTTCGTCTGCGAAAGTGGTGATGATGATTATTATGGTCCTGAGTATTTAATAAGAAAAGGTGTAGTTCTAGTTACACTTAACTATAGACTTGGAACATTTGGTTTTTTATGTTTCCATACAGCTGAAATACCTGGTAATGCTGGGATGAAAGATCAGGTTGCAGCTTTGAGATGGGTAAAGGCTAATATACACAGTTTCGGTGGAGATCCTGATAATATTACAATATTTGGTGAGAGTGCTGGTGCGGGTTCTGTAGGTTTTCATTTAATATCGCCTATGACACGAGGCCTCTTCCATCGAGCTATTGTTCAGAGTGGAGCAGCTAGCTGTTGGTGGTCTCAAGATTTTGAATCTAGAGATAGAACATTTCTGCTAGCTAAACAACTAGGTTGCTTTTCAGAAGACGATAAGGTAGTAGAAGTTTTTTTAAAAAAGCAACCTGCTGCGGCACTAATCAGTTTAAAATTACAAATATTGAAATCACAAAAAGTATACGAACTTCCTTTTGGAATAGCGGATGAAAAAGATTTTGGACAGGAAAGATTTTTTTACGGTGATGTGACAGAAGCATTAAGAAATAATGTACACGAAGGAGTAGAAATAATGACTGGTTACACAAAAGATGAGGGCATAGTGGCATTAGCTTTCGGAAGTTCCTTAGAAAGTATGATGAATGAAGCTAAATATTTTAACGAATTTTTTGTGCCCATATGGATAAGAAATCACTGTATCATAGCAGACCAGTTGCAAGTTGGAAGCAAAATGCGGCAATTCTATTTCAATGGTGGAGACGTTACAGAGGAAGGTATTTTGAGGTTCTTAAGCATGCACTTCTTTTCTTATGGTAACATTGTTGCCGGTAATTTTTATTCTATAAAAAACAAAGTGTACTTTTATAAGTTTACCTGTCTGTCTGACCGCAATATTTACGCATCTGCAATGGGTGTATTCGACAGTCTTCAAAACAAATCGATTGTATGTCATGGAGACGATTTACCATACATTTTTCCTGTAAAAGATTTATGCAGCAAAGTTGATCAAGAGTCGGAAAGCTTTAAATTAATAAATAATGTTACACAATTATGGACAAATTTCGCAAAGTATGGGTGAGTAAATCTTTATAAATACATTCATAAAATCACGTTTGTGTCCCTGACTGGTAAAGCAATTTAAAGGCCTACCTTTCGCCAGTTTTTTTGATAAGTAATATTGGCGGGCACATTGCCGTTTGCCGGGATGTTTGGGTTACCAGAGTCTCGTCTATCGATCAGCAGATGTACGACTTGCAGGTGAGGTTGGCTTTCAGGCGCAGTTTCGCACTTGGTGTGGTTTTAGTCGGTTCGATTCCGACACACCACCCCACTGCAAACCCCGTTGGGGTGACGGCCCATGGGGATGTCTACACGTAAAAAAGGGAGAGCTTTAGGTTACCAATAACTCATGCACATTTATAAATTTACTTCTATATTTAGTTTCTATATATTACAAGATCAAATGTTAATTCTAGTAAGTTTTATGTTTCCAATAATAGTTCCAATTAAAGAGAAATCTGTTTTCAGAAACCCAACCCCGGATAAAAGTTTGGGAATACAGTGGAAACCTTACACTTTTCAAAACCAAGAATATTTAGATTTAGGCAACAAGCCATTTATGGATATTGTGCCAGAAAAAGAAGAGTTAGAGTTTTGGAACAGCATTTTCAAAGAATATCTACCAAAATATTTAGTTTGATTTACCATGAAATTAATAATAATATGTCATGTTTATTTTATATGAGAACCGTACCAAACTTATAAATAACAGTTACATGGTTTATGTATATCATAAACCCTTGTGCAAATTAGTTTAGAATTTTTAATAAAAAATTGCTGTCCATTATCTTTCAGGTTCATTTATGGCACATAAATTATATTTTTCACTAATACTATCGTTTTACTTACCAATACCTTAATCATCCTTTTTCTTTCTTCTTTCTCCAGCCTTTATTAGTTAACTTCTAGTCATAGGTGTTTTCTAGACCAATAATGTATATTTAATTGAATGCATGGACGTAAATTATTTTAAATTATGTCTACAAATTATGACAAATTTGCATAAGATGGCTGGCTGGCTGGATGCGAGTAGTGGAAGTAAGCGGCGGGCAATTTGAGAGGCCTAGGTCCAACAGTGGACTGCGATAGGCTCATGATGATGATGATATATATTGGGGTCTTAGTTGACTGAAATTATTGTAACTTCATATCTTGATGCTAATCTTTTATTCCGTTGTATAACTGTTACTGTTCCACAAAGCATTGTATGTATCTGTATCTCCAAAAATATTGAAACCAGCATAATCAGTTACATAATTATATAACTGATTATTGTTGTTGGTTGTTTGAAGGGTATCACACTAAATTAGTGTGATACCCTTCAAACAACCTTATCTATCAGTTTAAATGAAGTCAACAGTGCACTCTCGAAAGTGGTACATTGGTTTAATACAAATAACCTTCTCCTTAATGAGAAGAAGACTAAATTCATTAAATTCTCTACACCAAACGTTCGACATGTCACAACCAATGTTCGATTGAATGGACTGGAGTTGGATCCTGTGGAATCTACTGTATTTTTAGGTATAACTATTGACGCTAAGTTACAATGTGGTCCCCAAATAGAAAAACTATCTGGTAGGCTAAGCTCAGCGGCTTTTGCTGTAAAAAAGATTCGACATTTAACTGATGTTGATACAGCTAGAATAGTTTACTTCAGTCACTTTCATAGCATAATGACTTACGGTATCCTACTCTGGGGTAACTGTGCAGATATTAATGCCATATTTGTCTTACAAAAACGTGCCGTAAAAACGGCTCGTAGCCATTTATAAATTAGGCCCTCGAGTTTCTCTCCGCTCCAAATTTAAAGAGATAAATATTCTGACTATATCTTCACAATATATGTACGAAAATTTAATTTATGTTCAAAGAAATTTAGCAAAGTTTCTTAAACTCAGTGATGTTCATTCGGTAAATACCAGAAACAAACATAATCTTTGTGTTCACGTCACTCGTCTCCACAGAGTAGGCAACTCGTTCATGGGACAATGTATACGCTTTTACAATAAACTCCCTATTGCTATTAGAAATTTGCCATTAAGGAAATTTAAGAATACCATTAAATCTAAGTTATCCGCAAAAGGGTATTATACCATAGCAGAATATATTGATGATCAAACCGCCTGGGATTGAGCTGCCCATTCTGCACATGCTGTTTATTTTGAATGTTTAAATTTATGTTGATGTGACGATAATTTTTAGTTAAATTTACATTATATATTTATAAAAATTATTTTAATTTGTTGCTATTGTTGACATTTTTTAAATTATTATAGTTGTGACATAATTGTAATTATCGCTTTTATATATGTTATTTGCATTTAAGAATATTGTCTGGACTTTAAAAGAGACTGTGATCCCTGAGTTTGTTTCGTCCTTTCTTCTCAGGGCTAGTCCAGTTAGGAAAGGCCGAACTCATCTGCTCAAAAAAAAAACTGTAACTTGCAAAAGTGTTCATGTAACCTAATTGCAGAATAAATGATTTGATTTGATTTGACTTTATCTCTATAATCAGTTATCAACGTTAACAACAAGTTATGAATTTTTAATACACAGCTACAATCACATTGAATTATCATTTATATCAAAACTAATAATTGTGATGTTTCACTTAAAAACATTTTATGTACGAAGATATCATATGACGTCTTTCTTTATAATTCTCACTCAACTGTTACTATTTTCTCATGAATACATTACATTTACATTAACACTATTTCTCATATAACTACTATGTATTATTAAATAAAGTATTACTACTATATATATTTATACGTTAATACATTGTCTAAAGTGTGATATTCAAGTGGATTCCGAATAGTAAAAGTAAACAGTGTCCTAGCAAGTGTGTAGTGAAGGAGTTTCGCAAGAAAAAGTTCAGTTTTTGACTTAAAACGTTAAGAATCATCCATAGGGTATCCGCTACAAAACAATTCATACAGTTTTTTACTTTAAAATCAGTGTTTACTCGAACGCGTAAGCGACAGCTGTTCTGCGGTGCTTACGACATTTCACTCGTGACATCTCGAGACTAGCACGCCGATCACAACTTTATGTATGGCACTACTTTGTTCGTGTTAGTACCGCCGGACGCATACATTGTGAATCTCTGAAAGCGATTTATTGTCATTATCCATATTTTGTATTATACGAATAACGATGTCAACAAAGAGTTGCGCTGGTTGTTTGACTGATCTTAATAGCAAGGAATGCTTGCAATGCTTTGCCTGCCACCAGCGATATGATTTGCTGTGTGCTAGTGTTCGAGAAAAGGTGTTTAAGAATATGACTGTGAAACAAAAGTCAAACTGGAAATGTCCTACCTGCTTATGTAAACAACCTAAGCAGGATAATTCGAATACACCTGTCCGACCTACCAGGCTTATGAGCCCAACTAAGGAGCGGTCGCCCCGTTCTGTGTCACCCGCTGATACGAATATTACTATTCGTTCTACATCTAATCAGTCACAATTACCACAGGCTCTTACCACGGGTCTGGCCAAGGATGATGTCTTGGTTGAGTTTTCGAGAAGCACACTGAGGGAAATAATTAAACAAGAGATACAGACTGCAATAAAAGACTTGGTTTCCGATCAGTTTCAGCAGATCAATGAGCTGATTGCAGGTTTCAATGAGTCACTCAGCTTCTACAACGGAAAGTATGAGGAGATGAAGGCTTCACTGGAAGATAAATCTAATAGGATTAAACAGCTGGAAAGGGAAAACTGTGGCTTGCACGATTCTATTCAACAGCTAAGTAATCGTCTTAACCTAGTTGAGCAAAACTCCAGGTCCGCTAACATTGAGATACAGTGTGTGCCGGAAAACAAAGCAGAAAACCTGGTTACCACTGTGCAGCAGTTGGGTAGGGCCATAGGCTGCGATGTTCGTAACCCTGACATACTCCACTGCACAAGAATAGCCAAAAGAGACACACTAAGCATTAGACCCCGCTCCATACTTGTCAAATTGAGCAGTCCGCGTCTGTGTGACAGCTTCCTTGCCGCTTCGATTAAGTATAATAGAAATAACACCCAAGGGAAACTGAATACTAGCCACCTGGGAATCGCAGCGGATAAACCACAACCCATCTATATCACCGAACATCTTTCTAGTGAAAATAAAACGATCCACGCTGCAGCTCGGATCCGCGGAAGGGAACTTGGCTACAAATTTGTGTGGGTGCGCAACGGCAGGGTTTTTATGAAAAAGGACGAGTCATCACCTAGGTTCATTATCAATAGCCTGGATAAGTTGAAATCAATGGTATAGTTTTATTTTTATTGTTTTAATTGGCGTGTTACTATTGTCTATAACTAATCAAATTCAATCGTTCACTTCGTGTGTATTATCAAAATGTACGAGGCTTAAGAACCAAAACTGTAAACTTCTACCACAACATTTCTTTATGTAACTACGACATCGTGGTGCTGACAGAGACTTGGTTAAACAGCGGTGTTTATGACTCTGAGCTGTTCGACGACAGGTACATAGTCTACAGGCGCGATCGTGAGTCAAGTAGGTATAAAAAACGCAAAGACGGAGGCGGAGTTTTGATTGCCATCATCAAAACTTTGAAATCGTGTCGACTATCCCAATTTGAAAGCGAGATTGAGGACTTGTGGATAAGTGTTGATTTAGGCTCTAAAAACAGCATTAACAGTAAACTATATGTTAGCGGAGTATACCTACCACCACCGGTTCGTAGTGATACACTGCAGATATTTACCAACAACGTTCACAAAGTATTTAATGAAAAAAATGAACATATTCTGATCGTAGGAGATTTTAATCTTGCTAATGTCCAATGGCTTTGTCACAAGGACTCTGACTGTTTGTACCCTGAACCTAACAACTCCGATATAAATGCCGCATTGTCCGAGTTTATGACCTTAATTGGTTTAAATCAGTACAATAGTGTCCTAAATAATAAGTCTAAAATATTGGATATGATATTATGTAACACATCTATTACAGATATAGCCCGATGTATACAGAGTTTATCAAAAGAGGACCCGTTACATCCTCCACTGGAATTTAGTCTACCACTTCAAGTAGAACGTTTTTTAGAAGCTAAAGCGGTAGCGAAACCAAATTATCTACGGGCTGATTACGAAATAATTATGCATCATTTGTTGGCAATTGAGTGGGATAGTGAGTTCGGGGGTTGTGCATCTGTAGACGAAATGGTGGATGTATTTTACAAGCTATTAAGACACATAATAAATGAATTTATACCTTTCAAAAAACCAGCCAATAGTAAAATCCACCATGGTACTCTCGTGAATTGACACGGCTTCTTAGAGAAAAGTACAAACACTATGTCCGTTTTAAGAAATACAAAAATCCTCTTGACCAAGTGACTTTTGAAGAATTACGGGCTGAGTGCAGGGTTCTAAATGCATTATGTTACAAAAAATATATTACGAATATAGAAAACGCCATAACAAAGAACCCTAAAACATTTTGGTCTTTCGTGAAGAACAGAAGAAGAGGTAGTAGTACATATCCGGCACAGATGTTTATGAGGGACGAAATCGCCGTTGGGGGTAATGAAATCTGTAATATGTTCAAAAATAACTTTGCTAGTTCCTTCAATACCCCTGAAGATATTTGCCGGCCTAGTAATTGTCCATGTTCCGTAAAACCTTATAATGCAGTCACATCTGCAGTGTTCGGTAAATTACAATTTGAAATTAAAGAAATATACCGCGAACTAGCGGGATTGGATCCAAATAAGGGTGCGGGCAGTGACGGCATTCCTCCTATACTTATAAAAAGTTGTGCAAAAGCTCTAGCAACACCCCTACAGACAATTTTTAACAAATCCCTACGCGACAGTATCTTTCCAAGTACCTGGAAAGAAGCTCTTGTTATACCTATTTTTAAATCAGGGGAAAAGCATCTAGTGGTTAATTATAGACCTATCTCAGTGTTATCGACGTTTGGGAAAGTGTTCGAAAAACTTGTAAGTAAACATCTAATGTGGTACCTTAAACCACACATAGCTGAACAACAACACGGTTTCGTTAAATCTAGATCGACCAATACCAATCTATTATGTTTTACGACGGCTTTGGCTAGGAGCCTTGATAGTCGTGTTCCAGTAGATGCCATCTACACGGACTTTAGCAAAGCATTTGACAAAGTAGATCATAAACTTCTTATTCTCAAATTGGCTCAACTAGGCGTAGGTGGAACGTTGATAGGATGGTTTCAATCTTACCTAGTAAACAGAGAGTCAAAAGTTGTAATCAGCGGTCACTTTTCTGAGAGCTATCTGGCAACCTCCGGTATTCCGCAAGGCTCGCATTTGGGTCCGATTCTTTTTAACGTCTTTATTAATGACATAACTGAATGTTTTAAACACTGCCACTTTTACTTGTTTGCTGATGACTTAAAGATAATGAAGCCAGTGCACAGCAAATTAGACTCCAAAATGCTTCAAGAAGATATTGATCGACTTGTAAGCTGGTGTAAACATAACAAAATGTCTTTAAATGTCACTAAATGTCACTATATTTAGTTTACACGTAATAAGAAAGAACTTGATAACAAATACTACATTGAGGGCGTTGAAATTAAGAGAGAGAGAAGTATTCGTGATCTTGGAGTTCAACTCGATCAGGCGCTGAAGTTCGACATTCATATCCATAATACCGTCTCTAAAACCTTTAAAGTGTTGGGTTTTGTTTTGCGAAACAGTAAGGAGTTTAAAAATGCGTCTACAAAAATTAAGCTCTTTAACACACTAGTACGACCCATACTAGAATATAACTCAGCGGTATGGAACCCACATTACGAGGTATACACTAAGCGAATAGAAAGTGTTCAAAAACGTTTCCTCTATCACTTGAGCTACGGTGATCATATAGCAAAGCAACTGGCGAGTTACACAAAGAGACTGAAACACTACAACATGGACACTTTAGTCAGTCGCAGGAGGAGGCTGGATCTTATCATCCTTCACAAGATACTGAACGGAGCAATAGATTGCAGTGAGCTTCTGAACTCATTACCCATTCAGATTCCAACTCGGATTCCCAGACACAATACTTTTAGTCTGTTCTACATTCCAGGTTTTAAAACTAATCTGGGTCATTTCGCCGCTGTACCAAGACTCTGTAGGCAGTATAACATGTTGGCTAAGAAAACTGATTTGGATATTTGTCTCAGTCAGTCTACATATAAGAAGAGCTTATTAGCTCTGGGTGGTGTGGAGTAGGCCTCATTGTTGCGTTTGCATGTTTGTTACTTTGTTTTTAAATTTGTTTACTGATTGTTTATGTTTGGATGTGTATTGTTCGCTTGGTCGAAATATTTTCTTTTTGCTTGCTGTGATCTCCTGTAAGTGAAGGAGTACACTGACATAACACTCTTTTATTTAATTACTGTAATATTATTGTGTACATCTTTTGTTAAAGATCCTTACTTAATAAATAAATAAATAAATAAATAAATAAATTATTATATACTGAGACTGCCTTGTTGGTCTAGTGGTTAGCGTATGCGGCTGCTGATCAAGAGGTCTCGGGTTCGATTCCCGGGTCAGACCAAATATTTGTGTGATCCACAAATATTTGTTTCGGAGTCTGGGTGTTTTCTATATATAATATGTATGTATTTACAAAAAAAAGTATGTTTATGTATTTATATCAGTTGTTTAGTACCCATAACACAAGCTCTGCTTACTTTGGGACTAGATGATGTTGTGTGTAAGATGTCCAAAAAAAAAAAATTATATTATTAAATAAAGTCCTCTCCTGAGTCTGTCTATTCGCGATAAACTCAAAAACCAGTGCACCGATTTGTATGACTTTTCACCACGATAACAGACATAGACGAGGGCGGAGCCGCGGGCAAAAGCTAGTAAAAAATAAAATATTAAAGAATATATTAAATATATAGTACAGTGAAGGAAGATTGAATTGTGGTGTTGAAGTACAGTCTTCTTAAAAATACTAGCATTGCTGTGTGTGGTTTATTAAATTATTATAATATTAAAGGTTCAATTTTATATAATTTATATTTTATTTAAGTACTAAGTTTAGCCCGCCGCTGCGCCCGCGTCTATGTCGGTAATCGCTGTAAAAAGTAGCTTAACTATGTGCTTTCTCAGGCTTTAAACTATCTGGATGCAAAATATAATTTAAATCGGAGCAGTGGTTTTTAATTTTTATAATAAGTAGTAACTCTCGAGACTCCTCCCAATAAATCATTTTAAAAAGGTATTTTGAACTTTTATTAAAATGTTTAGATTAGTTAAACTAATTTGTAAATATTTAATCATTTGTATGTATCTAAATGTATGTGTTCGTCAGGGTGATCCGATCTCGCCTAAACTATTCTCTGCGGTGTTAGAGATGATATTTAGGAAACTGGATTGGTCAGATTATGGACTTAATATCAATGGAGAAAACTTAAACCATCTACGCTTCGCCGATGACCTGATTTTATTTTCGGAATGCCCAAATATTTTAGAAAAAATGTTGCAACAACTCTCTGATGAAAGTGCAAAAGCAGGTCTCTCTATGAACACGACAAAGACGAAAATTATGAGTAATACGACAAAGAAGTTCTCAATTAAGGTAAATACAGAAGAAATCGAAAACGTCAAAGAATATATTTATTTAGGTCAATTAGTATCAGTAGAAAACACAATGCAGAAAGAGCTAGATCGAAGAATTACTAATACGTGGAAAAGGTTTTGGTCGCTTAGCGAAATCATGTAGAACAAAGATATGCCTATGTCAGAGAAACGAAAAGTATTCAATACATGTATTTTACCATGTTTAACATATGGCTGTCAAACATGGGCTATAACAGAACAACAACGTAGGAAAATAGAAGCATGTCAAAACGGAATGGAGAGAAGTATAGTAGGAGTTAGATTAAGAGACAAAGTAAGAGTAAATGATATTAAAAAAATTACAAAATTCAAAAACGTTAGTAAAATATGTAGAAGACTAAAATGGAGGTGGACGGGACATGTGCTAAGAGAGAAAAAAGAAAAATGGACCCGAAATGTCATAGAGTGGTATCCTAGAGGCTGCACCAGGAGCAGGGGCCGACAGGTCAAGCGATGGGAAGATGAAATTGCAAAAGTAGCCGGACAATATTGGACCCGAGTCGCAAGGAATAGGACAGAGTGGAAAGTTTTAGAGGAGGCCTTTGTCGAAAGGCAAACTGTAGACCAACCGAATGCCGAGACAGATTTTTTATAAAGATTTGTATAGATAAATGAACTAGATTAAATTAGTTATTAGATTTTAAGTTAAATTCAAATGTTTACAGTAATAAAGGCTTATTTTATTTTATTTTATTATGTATCTAAAATACTTGAACCATCAAACATACTATTATTGTTCTTATTCAAATGTTTAGGTCTGTTTAATTCGCGATCTTTATCTTAGTCTTCTCAATCTATCAGTCTTGCCAGTTCTTGTGAGTTCTCAATCTTTTATTAAACTTCCATCCCTCATCTATCCACTGCCTACGCAACAATAATCACTTGCTTTTAGGGCCACAGCACACTAGCTACTTTTAGCATCGACGATCGGCAACTAGTCGCTTTTTAGAATAGTCTAGTCGACAAGTTGAAAATGGTACCAAATAGAGACACTGCTCTTAAAATTATGTGCTCATTGGATAGCTCATTGGATCCGGAATGAGGCCTAGAAAAATGTGCCAAAAGCGTGTATTGGCACATAAAAAATTGCAAAAGTTATAAACAATTAAGACGGTAGTTCGAGAAAATTTTGTTAGTTAACAAATGTTTAACTTCTTGAAAAATTCACTTTAAGTAAAATTTCCAACGGGAATAAATTATTTATAGTGTTCAGAAGACACCATATTTTTTTCAAATTTAAAAAAATATATTCAATCCCTGAAATAAATTAATTAATGTGCCGTACTCGCTTTTGACGCCACGCGTGTGTTAGATTATAGAAAAGATGGGATTATATATACATGGAGATTTAGGTTTTATCTAACGAATTACAAGGAGTTTGGTCTAACAATACAATTAGAATAAACATCAGGAATTTGAGTATATCAAATCAAACCAAATCGAATCATATTAAATTATTTATATTTCAAATAAACCAACGTCTAGTAGTCAGTCAGTTAGTCAGTCGTGATTCTATTCGTCTGTTCCAAGGTGTAGATCCTATGGAGAAAAACAGACAAGAAACTCCATGGACACTCTTTTCCAACATATTTACATATGTACATATTTCACATTATACACATATCCATAAATCAAACATTATAAATTATTACAAAAGTAATGAACATTTTAGTACAAAGAAATACACAAAAGTGAACGGCATATACTTAGCTTTTAAATCTATATAATATCCTCAGTTATGGTTGAATAGTAGAGAGCTCCGTACTGGTTCACGTCTCGACAAGAAGTCCTTCAATCCAGTCGGAACACTCGTTTTTAGGGTTCCGTAGCCAAATGGCAAAAAACGGAACCCTTATAGATTCGTCAAGTCTGTCTGTCTGTCTGTCTGTCTGTCTGTCTGTCTGTCTGTCCGTCCGTATGTCACAGCCAATTATTTCCGAAACTATAAGAGCTATACTGTTGAAATTTTGTCAGTCGATGTATTCTGTGAACCGCATTAAGATTTTTACATAAAAATAGAAAAAAAACAATACATTTTGGGGGTCCCCATACTTGGAACCGAAACTCAAAATTTTTTTTTTCATCAAACCTATTCGTGTGGGTTATCTCTGGATAGGTCTTCAAAAATGATGTTGAGGTTTCTAATATCATTTTTTTCTAAACTGAATAGTTTGCGCGAGAGACACTTCCAAAGTGGAAAAATGTGTGTCCCCCCCCCTCTAACTTCTAAAATAAGAGAGTAATAAAACTAAAAAAAATATATGTTGTACATTACCATGTAAACTACCAACGAAAATTGGTTTGAACGAGATCTAGTGAGTAGTTTTTTTTTAATACGTCAAAAATCGTAACACGCAATATACCTTTCATCCAATCAATACACTAGTATAAAAATATCGATGAAAGTTACAACGAACTACAAGAACTTTTATATGATGTTACTTGCTGGTACGGAACCCTTCATGGGCGAGTCCGACTCGCACTTGGCCGCTTTTTTATAGGTGAGGACAAGCAACTTCAATATTGTATGACTACTGTATGTCATCAAACAATATCTTAAAGTAAACAATTAACAAACAAATCAATATTTATATAAAATATTTAGTTATATTAACATGACCCTAACACGTGCAACCTAAAAATGTCACGCGCAGACCTATTTTCAGCGTAAAATTAAAATTATAAATAATGGAGATAGAGTTCCGGGAGTTAGGAGCTTTTTATTGGAAACTTCCTCCTTTTTCAGAATCCTTTTTGATATTTCTACAATATTAATAGTTTATGAAATATTGGCAAAAAACGAAATGCCATTTTTTTTTCATCTTTAATTGTATAAAACTTTCGCAATTTTTTATGTGCTAATACACGCTTTTGGCATATTTTTCTAGGCGTCATTCTGGATCCAATGAGCTATCGCACAAAATTTTAAAAGCAGAATCTCTATTTTGTACCATTTTCAACTTGTCGACTAGACTAGAAGCTAAATACGGCGACTGAACGCTCCACACCGCACACTTAAAAACGCCGGAGATTGAGTCGCTTTTTAGAAGCGCGACACAGCACCTGAACACTACTCTCGCACACATTTGCAGGTAGCATCGATTTGGCGTCTGCCGAACACGACTTGACTCTCATTATTTTTTTTATTTGTAAATAAAACCACAGATTACTGAATACTGCAATATCATTACAAATCACAGACCTCAATCACACGAAAGTTTTACTGGGAGTTTACTATTCGCCCTCATCACGTACGAACTACTTTTTCTCCTTCGAATATTTACTAGAACGATTATGTCCCTCCTACAGCCACACAATAGTAATGGGCGATTTCAATACTTGCTTAATAAAAAATGACTCTCGCTCTTCTTCTTTAAGCAAAGTAGTGGACTGTAATAACCTATCACTTCTAACACTTGATGACATCACTTTCCTAACTGTACCCCTTCTCTTCTTGATCTCATTCTTGTCTCCTCTACGGATCATGTCATCAGTCATGGCCAGTATCCAGCTGATGCATTCTCTTTTCATGACTTAATATTTCTTTCTTATGCTATCCGTCCACCCAAGGCAAAGCCGAGAATCCTTGTGCAGCGAAATTTTAGCAGTATGAATCTTGTTAAGCTTAAAGAGGATGCACGTAACATCGACTGGTCGGTTTTGCTAGATTCGCAGTGCGTAAATGAAAAAGTCCAAATATTCATAGAAAAATTATTACAACTTTATAACGTACACGCACCCTTGCGGTCGATCAAAATTAAACATTTACCAGCCCCATGGCTTACTGACGAGATACGACTGATCATGTCTAAAAAATGCTTAGCAAAAAATAAATACAAGCGTCGACCAACGGATGCCAACTTAGAAAAATATGTGTATTTTAGAAAAGCTAAAGTCTGGAAATTTCTAGGAACTTTGGGAGTCGGGAGGTCTTGTCAAGACTGTATTCCTAAAAATTTAAAAATAGATTCACTCAACAAACATTTCTCTACCGGGTCTGACATTAATGTCAATACTAAAGCTAATACTTTCAGATATATTTCTTCTATCCCAGCTCCCAACTATCCACCTTTTGTCTTTGATCAATTGTCCGCTTGTGATGTTAGAAAGACCATTCAAGAGATCTCTTCGAATGCTGTAGGAATAACAATAGAATAACAATAGAATAAATGTAGAAATAACAATACACCAGTCATAAATATGACGACTTAAAATTAACATCTGTGTGGGGCGTCTCGGTGAATAATAACAAAGACAGACGGACAAACAAAAGAATAAAAAGGAAACCACACCCACTGAAGACGCACATGAGACATAACCAGCTGATCTATTTGCATCAAAAATTACACTATACACATTTTTATCTTGTCAACTGCAATTCTTTTTACAACACACTACACACTATTTACACTCAATTATAAAAAACAATAATTGTAACTTATATTCTATATTAATTTTTTTAATTTTAAAACTTTTAAAAAATTTTAAACTTATTATTTATTTATTTTAACTAGCAAATGTATATACCATTAACACAAAAATGTAAATAAGAATAAAAAAAAAAAAAAAAAAAAAAAAAAAAAAGAAATCAAGCTCTCAAAATTAGGTAGAAAAATTTTTAGAATACAACAAATAGACCGCAAAATAAATGAAAGAAAGAAAATATACATAGCATAGAAAATGAAAATGTAAATAATAGAAAATGTAAATAGATATAAATTGTAAATAAACTAACAATACTGAGTATGTACTCAGTAAAAATTTATAAGTAAGATAAAAATGTAACCCTAGATGTACAAGGTCCTGGTTAATGACCGGGGAAAAGTGACGGGGTCAATAAACCGACCCCATAAAAAAATTAAAAAAAAAAAATGCTGTAGGAAATGATTGTGACAGCCGAAATATGATCCTGCCTATCCTTGATGAAATCCTGCACATCCTATACAATATCATGAATCACTCCATGTCAAGCGGTGTTTTTCCATCAGCATGGAAAGATGCTCAAGTAATCCCTCTACCTAAAAAAGCTAAACCCTCTTCCTTTTCTGACTATCGACCCATATCTATTTTACCTTTTCTATCTAAAGTGCTCGAACGTCTCAAATCAAATCAAATCATTTATTCTGGAATTAGGTTACATGAACACTTTTGCAAGTAAAACTTTTTTTGAGCAGATGAGTTCGGCCTTTCCTAACTGGACTAGCCCTGAGAAGAAAGGACGAAACAAACTCAGGGATCACAGTCTCTTTTAAAGTCCAGACAATATTCTTAAATGCAAAAGACATATATAAAAGCGATAATTACAACTATGTCACAACTATAATAATTTAAAAAATGTCAACAATAGCAACAAATTAAAATTTTTTTTTTTTAAATATGTAATGTAAATTTAACTATAAATTATCGTCACATCAACATAAATTTAAACATTCAAAATAAACAGCATGTGCAGAATGGGCAGCTCAATCCCAGGCGGTTTGATCATCAATATATTCTGCTATGGTATAATACCCCTTTGCGGATAACTTAGATTTAATGGTATTCTTAAATTTCCGTAATGGCAAATTTCTAATAGCAATAGGGAGTTTGTTGTAGAAGCGTATACATTGTCCCATGAACGAGTTGCCTACTCTGTGGAGACGAGTGACGTGAACACAAAGATTATGTTTGTTTCTGGTATTTACCGAATGAACATCACTGAGTTTAGGAAACTTTGCTAAATTTCTTTGAACAAATTAAATTTTCATATATATATAGTGAAGATACAGTCAGAATATTTATCTCTTTAAATTTGGAGCGGAGAGAAACTCGAGGGCCTAATTTATAAATGGCTCGTACGGCACGTTTTTGTAAGACAATTAAGGACATTAATATCTGCACAGTTACCCCAGAGTAGGATACCATAAGTCATTATGCTATGAAAGTAACTGAAGTAAACTATTCTAGCTGTATCAACATCAGTTAAATGTCGAATCTAGCCTACCGGATAGTTTTTCTATTTGGGGACCCCATTGTAACTTAGCGTCAATAGTTATACCTAAAAATACAGTAGATTCCACAGGATCCAACTCCAGTCCATTCAATCGAACATTGGTTGTGACATGTCGAACGTTTGGTGTAGAGAATTTAATGAATTTGGTCTTCTTCTCATTAAGGAGAAGGTTATTTGTATTAAACCAATGTACCACTTTCGAGAGTGCACTGTTGACTTCATTAAAACTGTCAAGTTGGCGCCTAACTTCAAAAATTAAGGATGTGTCATCCGCGAACAGTACAATCTCATGATTGTCACTAACATAATATGCTAGATCGTTTATGTATATGAGAAACAGAAATGGACCTAGAATAAAACCCTGTGGGACGCCCATTGTTACCGGGGATCCTGAAGATGTTTTGCCATTAATATCAACTTTTTGAACTCTTTTATTCAAATACGACGTTAGAATATTTAGAGCATTATTTCTTATTCCGTAGTGTTGTAGCTTCCTGATGAGTGTAGGATGATGGACACAATCGAAAGCCTTAGACAAGTCACAGAAAATACCAAACGCATCCTGTGAATCCTCCCAGGCGCCATATATATGTTTAAGCAATTCCACGCCCGCGTCCTTAGTTGAACGACCTTTAGTAAAACCAAATTGCTTCTGATGAAGCAAGTTGTGCTTAATAAAATGTTGTAACATTTGGTTTAAAAGCAATTTTTCAAAAATTTTATTTAATGTTGGAAGTATTGAGATAGGTCGGAAGTTAGATGGATCTGAACTGCTACCAGATTTGAACAATGGAATCACTTTACTTTGTTTCATCAGATCAGGAAACACACCAGATGCGATACAAGAATTGAAAACAGTTGCTAAATATGGGGATATCATATCAATTATTGCAGATATAGTATGTACTGAATGTCCCCATAAATCAGTTGTCTTCTTTACATTTATGCTTTTAAAAGCCTTGATGACATCATTTACACTAACAACTGAAAATTCCAATCCTGCATCACACCGGTTTACACTATTTTCTAATAAACAACAAGCAGAGACAGAGGATGACGAGAGAGTCTTGGTTGTTCTAATCGGAATGTTAGTAAAAAAATGTTCAAACTCAGTCGCAACCTCCACATCCGCTTTTATATCTACATTATTAATTTTTAAATGGAAGTTACGATTTCGTACAATGGAACTTCCGGTTTCAGCGTTTATAATATCCCATGTGGTTTTTATTTTATTTCCAGATGATTTTATTTTGTTTTTTAAATATAGCTATTTGGCAACATAACAGGCACGTTTAAACGTCTTTGAATAATTTTTGACATATTGTATAAAATCTAAGTTATGATTATATGTTTTTTCATAATACAGCTCATATAGCCGTTGTCGACTTTTATATATACCCACAGTAGCCCAGTCACTGAATACTACACGATCGCTAATCGTTAATGTTTTTGATGTAAGAATTAATTTAAATTCATTATTAATCATATTAAATAACAAAGCGAAAGCATGATTTGGGTCACTATCATAGGGCAATCTCAACAACTTATCAGCCATATTATTCCTGAACAGGCTCATGCGGCACTCCGTAATCGGAACGTAAATAATGCGCTTCCTTTGAACCTCTGGTTTTGTTCGCGTAAAGGTAGCGAACTGCCCGCAATGATCTGAATCTAGCTCACTTACAATACACATATTAATTGGTTTCACATTTGTAAAAATATTATCAATACAAGTGGCACTACTGGCTGTGATACGTGTGGGTTCAAAGAAAACGTTACATAGATTATATGACTTCAATAAATTTAAAAACTTTACAGTTATATTCGACTTTTCGAGAATATTTATATTGAAGTCACCACAGACAACAACCGTTTTATTACCTTGTGTAGCCCTAAATAATGCATCTTCAAGGATTTTATCAAATATATCATATAAACTACATGGGGGCCTGTACACGCTCATTACAATGAACCGCTCAAATTCTACACAAGCTATTTCTATAGTTCGCTCAACAGACAGACTGACAATATCTAATCGTTCCTTTACTTTAATACTCTTTTTTGTGATTATTAATGAGCCACCACGTATCATGTTTGTTCTGTTAAACGAGCTAGTAACCTGGTGATGATTGAAATTAAATAAGAATTGATGACTACTAAGCCAATGTTCGGTTAGACATAAAATATCAATATTATTACAGTTTAGGTAGAGCTCTAATTCTAATTCTTTACTCATCAATCCTTGAATGTTCTGATGTACCAGGTTCAAACAATTTTTGTTACTGTACATACAGCTTTTGTTTAAAGTTTTTAAGGATACAGTGTTGCTAGAGGTACATCATCCACTCTCAACTGAGTAACTTCCTTTCCAAAAACTCCTTACTGAACCCTTTCCAATCCGGCTTTCGTCCTGGTCATAGCACAACCACGGCACTGGTACATATTACAGATAGTATCAGACTAGGCATGGATAGTAATAATAATAATAATAATAATAACAAGAATTTGGAGACAAGATAAGGTTTATATTGTTCCTATCGTTCTTTCCACGACAGGTGTTATCCCTAACCATCTCCTCCATAGCCTAAAAGTAATAGATTTAGAAGAATCCCTTTATATCAATCTGCAGAAAGCAGCCATCCTAAACACATGCAGAATCGTTAGGAAATTCATGCAGTCAGACGAAAGTACAGTATCTACATAAAATTCACCACACGCTGTATTTACTTGGCTTTGGCCCGTAAATGTAGCAAAAACCAGCCTTAGAGCTGAGAAAAAAGAACAATCCTGATAATAATAATAATCTTTATTGACATATAATACAAAATACAACTATTTGAAGTCCCTGTCTCCCATGCTAGGTATTACACCTGTATTACAGGAGACAGTGCCCTCTCCCGCTAGTACACTGTTATGAAACAAAGATTAATTAGTTACATTACTTAAATAGTAAATTTACTTAAATCTATAAAAAAACACCAAACTATTGATTATGGTAGAATAATAATAATAATACAATATTGCTTGGTGGTTGGTGTCCTCTGGGTGTGTGAAATGTATATATGAGTGAGTGAGTGTCAGAGGGTGTGTAGTTACTAGTATCATGAAGGGATAGTAGATTCTCTGAGGTATTGGTCATGAGAGGGTATATGGAAGAAATGATTTCTATTTGCTTCACTTAAACCGGTATAGTTAGCAAGGATTCCGTTGCGTCATATGTAAGTTTGCCGAGCCACTGGGATACTGTTTTCTTCAGTTTAATCTTATTTAAAGAGTAAATATCTATGGCCTTGTTTATCCTATTATATAAATAAGGACCCAGAAATGGGTAAAAACTGCGAATAAAAGATGTTTTCGGGCGAATTATGCGGTCACATACTGTGTGGTTTCTCCGTTTAGTCGCTAAACTCTTTGTATATTTTATGGTAGAATGCTGTCTTATTATAATATTTAACAGAAAAAGTTGACGTACTGTGAGGACCTCACAGTATTCATAGAGTTTAGTTGTTGGGAATCTATACGGTTTAAAGGCCGCCACCTTCAAGACAGCTCTTTGGGAGATTTCCAGTTTTATGAGATTTGATTTCTTTGCTCCTCCGCATGATATAATGCAGTAACTAATGAGTGATTGAACGAGAGCGTAATATACTTGTTTCAGGATTAAGGGAGTAGCTACATGTCTCAAAGTTTTAAATACGTAAACAAGTTTGCGTATCCTTCCACTAAGTGCTGCAATGTGAGATTTAAAATTAAGATTCTCGTCTATCATAATGCCTAAGTATTTTATTGTTTGGGTTCTTTGCAATGGCGTACATGCGCACCCAGATATCGGTGCAATATGTAGACAGTCGTGAGTAATCAAAGTTAATGAGTCATTTAATGACCCGCGAATACTAAAGGCAACGTATTTGGTTTTATCGATATTTAAAGTTAATACGTTATCCTGTAACCACATTTTAACGCTATTGATACCACTCTGTGCCGCGTGATAAGTCTCAGTCCAGGTTTTAGAGGCAAATATGAGGGCTGTATCATCTGCATATGAGATTACTTTTCCCGGAAATGAGGGCAGATTCAAGAGATCGTTTATGTATACTAGAAAGAGGGTCGGTCCGAGGATACTGCCCTGCGGCACGCCGTGAGTCACTGGAAGCTCGCTACTGGTATATGAGCTAACAGCCACGCACTGTGTCCTATCACTTAGGTAATCTTCCAGCAGACTAAGTTGATTTCCCCTAATACCTATCCTTTCCAACTTGTCCAACAGGATTGGGATAGAGACCGTATCGAAAGCTTTAGCTAGATCTAAAAATACCGCGAGGCATTTGTTGCCTATATCAAGATTAGTACTCACGAAGTCTGTCAGTTATCTAACTGCATCATTTGTGGATTTACCACGACGGAAACCAAATTGATTGATAGATAAAATCTTTTGACTCTCTAGGTAGTTTATGAGTCTATTATTAATTATTTTTTCAAATATTTTTGAGATGGATGGTAATATGGATATAGGTCTGTAATTTTCTATGCGGTCCCTATCCCCGCCCTTATAAATTGGACGTATTTGAGACTTTTAGGGACTAAGATCTTTAGGGAAAACACCATCCTGAAGACACCTATTGAAAACATAAGTCAAATGCGGTATTAGAATGTCTTTATGGTCTTTGAGGAGTTTATTTGAAATACCATCACATCCCACCGCACATTCATTCTTCATCAAAGATACAATGGTGTGGATTTCCTTTCATCCGTTTTATCTAATACGAGACTATTACAGCTCCGTTCCACATCCGCCATTCAACCAACTCTTGCAGATTTATTTTGTCCGCAGTAGAGGCCAACCGCGAGGGGGCGACGTCTGCGTGTGACCGGACGTTGCCCAATTAGAGAGTCGAGAGAAGAGTTGGTGCCCGCAACAGTGCGGGCAGGCGCTGGTTGGAGTCCAGAAGGAAATCCCCTCCCTGGACTCCTTCCAATACAAAGGCGCAGAGAGGGTCACACCGTGTGGTTTTAGTCGGTTCGAGTCCGACACACCACCCCGCCGTAACCCCCGACGGGGTGACGGTCCGCGGGGATTTCCACACGTTAAAAAAAAAAAAAAAAAGGTTTTTTTCGTAATTGCGTTTCACTTTTTTCAGTAGTGAGCTGCAGAAATTTCTATATCGGTTATACGTACTTTTTAGGACTAGATTTTCCGGACTACCTCTTGATTGTCTATGCAGTCTATCTCTGTTGCGCATGCAACGCAACAGGCCCTGAGTGATAAATGGTTTCAGTAGCCTTTTACGATGAGGAAGATGACATTTTGTAGTGTTCATTGCAATCGCGTTTTTTAATTCTTTAATTAGGTAAGATAACATGGAATTGCAATCGTTTGTTTTATAAATAGGAGTGAAATCTATTTCTTTTATTTGATCACTCAATCTTTTCTCGTCAGTTTTATTATACGTAAAATATGAGCAGTCATGGGACTGTTTCTTGCCAAGACATAATATGACTGACTTGTGGTCGGTGAGAGTTGATTGGGGGACGATTGTCACAGAGCTCAGTCTCGTCTTCAACAAGATGTGGTCAACACACGTGCCCGCAGAATCACGTGTTATAAAGAAATGTGTGGGGAGGAGTCCATGATATGCAGCAAGGGTCAAGTAATTCCCGGTATCACCACTCATTTTTCCGGGCATAATGTCCAGATTGAGATCTCCTATTAGGACTATATTTTTAAAGGCTGATAAATTTTCAAATATTTTTTCTAATGACGTTAGGAAAGGGTCTATATTAGAATATGAGGGAGAACGATAAATAGCAAGAATCGCTGTATCATTATAGCCTATTTCAATCATCAGACAGTTACAATCTACCATGTAAGGTTCTTCAATATGAAAGGTAAGTTCTTCCTTTATATATACTACAACGCCATCATTTTGAATGGGATTTCTTGTAGTTATTGCGGAATAGTAACCTTTTAATGTGGGTGGGGAAGGTATACGAGACGACCAGCACTCAGAACCACTATGTCAAAATCATGCTCCATTCGTGTCAACAATACCTGAAAACCCGAAAAATTGCAATTCATGCTTCTTATATTTTGTGTAATAATAGATAAAGACGTTTGTGATTTCAGTATACGCGAGCAGTCATCAACCGGACATTCAAGGCATTCCGAGATAGCAAAGTCGTCCATTTTCCTAGATAGATTGTTCATGTTAGCCATTACAAAGTATATCTATATTTAGATATTCTCGCTGAAAGTATCCTGACGTCATTACGCCCAAATGTTGTAGCGGAAGGTAATATATTGATGATGTTTATATATAAATAATTAATCTGACATGAAGTATAACAATAACATATAGGCCAAGTTAATACTCTAGCGACAATGATGTTTATACAATTATTTTTATGAGAATCCACGGCTCGTCCTAGGGTTGTGTGTAGTGTACAAATTGAAACCAAACAACGGTAATAAAAAAGTGAAATGTGTAGTGTAAACATTGTTAAATTAATAATATACAACAAATTAATTACTGTACTGGGCTTGAGAATATGAGCATCAGCTACCACCACACCGTTTAGTCACTTCGATTTTCTTATGTCTTCGATGTCCTTCTCCGTGGTATTTTTTATGTGGGGGCCATTCTCTTCTTTTCTCAGGTAGACTACACTACACCATGCGAGGTCCAGCAGTATAGATAATTTAGTTGTTTTTGGAGAGCTCTGGCCATATAAAATAATTTTTGAGTTCTAGTGGTAAGAGTTTCCGATATATATACTGGATAATTCGGTCCCTGTAGGCCTAGGTTTCCTGTATTCAGTTTTTTCCCAGAGGTATTTTGTTTATTAAAAGTCTTTAAATTTTTCAGAAGCTTTTCTTTCAGCAAAACTGACGTGAGTTCTACAACAATCGGGTGGGAGTGGTCTTTAGTTTTTATTCTATAGATGTCCTTAACACAGTTCTGGGTTATTTCTGTGTTAATGGTGTGGCCTATGGACTCAACCAAGTTGCATAGATCCCGTTTGGATTCACCAGCTTTTTTCGGAATATTGCGAATCTCAACTCCAGTAGAACGTGATTTTCGTTCGAGTGATTCTATTTTCTGTTCAAGAAGCTCAATGCGTATCTTGTCCTCTCGTCTATCCACTTCCAACTTAGATATTTTGCTAATGAATTCATCATATTTAGATGACATGAACTCCATCGTTTCAGTCAATTTATGATTCTGCTCCACAAGACTACGGACTGCAGCTTGTAGACTCTCGAATCTTTCTCCTTGTTGTTGTACGAAAGTAGCTAGCATCGTTCTTAAGTCATCGGTATTTTCAAGCTCGGTGTTGTTTATTAGCTTATTAGGTGGAGAGTTTATAAACTTACGCTTCTTTCTCTCCAAAGAAGTTTCGGTAGTCACACGGAGGTCCGGGGCCGAGTCATAGTGTTGGATAGCCACCGGGGGATTCAGATTGGATACACCTGACAACACCTCTTGTACTCGACCGACTGACTTAACCGTTTCTACTCCCGATTTATTCGGCGTAATCTTGTTAGATGTCTGGGACGCTGGTGGTGGAGTACATTTCAATGTCATATTTCCGTTCTGAAGGGCAGTAAACGTAAACTTATAAAGCTTAGGTTCACCTAGCGGTTAGGATGAATAGTTTGTCTGGTCGGACTGCGCCTACGATTATGTTTGAGGTATTATTTGCAGCTTACTATTTGCTATAATCAATTGCTCAGTTTCAGTTTGTTATTTATAACCATCAGGCGCACAGTATGTAAATGAAGTTTTTTAGTCAATATCTAATCAACTGATTCTTTTTAATGTAAATAATTGTTTACACAGAAAAACAAATCACAAAAAGTCAAGTTTGCCAGATTACGAGTACTGAGGATTCGAACCGTCACCTTCATGTTTTATCTCAAACATGAACGGCGCAACCACTACGCCAGACGAGCTTTTAATATTAATACCAAAAGTCAATTTCTCTTATGAGTGAGACATAAAGCACACACAAAGCTATCGACCACTTAAGCGAGTCAAGGTCACAGTCACACAATAAAATTAATAAATGTCGGTTGTCACACAATATATGGTTTTTGATAAAGTATCTCGTAAAGTGTCACTAGTCACTGTAGTTTCAATTAACACACTGATTTATTTGACTTCAGCACTATTTGTTATTTTGGCACTGTTTTTATCTGTGAATACGCAAATTTTTAACAAATAACTAATATTTTACACGGAGGACTTTGAAACACGACCGTTCGCTTTCGCGGCGCAGCGGGGGGGGGGGGGGAGTGGAATGATTACAGTACTTACCTTACTTGATTTTAGCAATGCCTTTAATACTGTAGATTTTCACATTCGGCTTGGTATTTTACGGTCTCTTAACATATCTCCAAGGACAATTGATTGGTTTCATAGTTACCTGTCTGGTCGCCGGCAACGAATCTGTATCGAAGACTCGTTGTCCTCTTGGTGCAATATTTCTGCTATCTCCTTTACTCTTCGCTGTTTTTATGAACTCAATTTCTGACTAATTAAGTTCCTCCTACCATCTTTATGCAGATGATTTACAAATATATACACAAGCTCCGGTTAGCTTATTACCGGAAGCATTCGACACAATCAATGCTGACCTCAAGCATATTACCGAATGGAGTCACAATTATGGACTCAAAGTTAATCTTGTAAAAACGCAGGTATGCGTAGTTGGCAGTCCCGGGATGGTGTCAAGAGTTAACTGGACACAACTACCACAAATTCAATTTGATGGCACTACCCTTGAGATCAGTACAAGTGTCAAAAATCTAGGAATCTACAGAGATAGTACATTATCTTGGGGTCCACATATACAGGAAATTAGTAGAAAGATCTTTGCTGCTGCCGGGTCTTTGCATAGATTGCGTAGCTTTCTGCCGATCGCAACTAAGGCTGCACTCGCACAAGCACTTCTTCTCCCGATTCTCGACTATGCCGATGTCAGCTATCTAAATCTCACTGAAGCACAACTTGATAAGCTTGAGCGACTACAAAATCTTTCGTCAAATGCTCAAGTGGCTTCCGATTCGCTCTCGCCGGAATAGTCATATACTTTTCTTTATAACATCTTGTTTAATCCCAGAGCCCCTTTCTACCTCAAAGAACGGTTTAAGTTCCTTAATGACACACATGATAAATGCCTAAGGTCAACTGAGAATTTGAGACTGGCGATGCCTCTGCATTCCACAAAGTTCTATACAAAGTTCTGTACGCTTGTGGAATGCATTACCAGTAAACATTAGAAAAGCGCAAACAATAACTAGTTTTAGGAAAATGATTCAGGAATTTTATACTTCTTAACTAACCCAACGCAAAATTTGGGTATTATGTGAATGCTTTAGTTATAATATTATTGATAGTTATTTAGATATTGTATTTATGCATATCATAGGTATGTATGTATATATGTGTATGTATGTTTGTGTATATATAAATATGTGTGTGTGTGTATATGTATATATATATGTGTATGTGTATGTGTATGTATATGTTTTATTCTCTCTCGTTATATTCATTAGTAGGTAGATTATAATTTTTAAACTCATTGCACCGTCAACTACTGCTTTCCAAATCATTTTAATCCATCCTAAGGTTGCCTGGAAGAAATTGCTTTTAGCAATAAGGCCGCCCTTTGTACATTAAATTTAAGTCATTTCTGCTCTGTATTATGAATCTGTAACACGGTGTACAAATAAAGAGTTATCTATCTATCTATAAGTAATCAAAGTTACATTATAGACAACACTACAGCCGACGCGATCCAGGCATCGATAAAACGCGATATAGCATCGATGCAATAGCAAAATCGCCGATCGTCGATGCTAAAAGTACCTAGCTAGTGTGCTGTGCCCCTAAGTGTTATTAGCTGCTAAAGAGTAAAAGCATAATAAATTGGCTACGGAACTCAAAAATCAAGAATCTGATAGCAATATATAGATAATAATATATTATAGAGATAAAAGGTAGATTGAATTTAGTCATAGTTTGCGCCTTCAGGTAAGTTGACAAACTTAAAATAATTCAAAAAAAAATCTGTACCTAAATTTGTTTATTTTCTTAAAACAAACTAACTCTATTCTCGAGATTACATTTTAGCCCGTTTATTTAAAAGGCGACCTTTACAAACATTCCGTTTAATCCCAAAAAAATATAACTTTTCTCGAACTATAAAAAGAAAAAATGTTGGGTTTTAATAGTACAGACAGCCTATGTGTTTTATTTTTAATTTTTTATTGACTTTAATATTCTTTATTGTTAGTTATAAAAATTGCAGTTTCGATATGGTCCTTTCAATCTGAGGTTGTTATATGTACGTATCTATATGTTTTCATTCTCTCTCTTTATATCTAGATCCTTTTTCTCTTCAATATGTTTTTCTTAGTACTTATAGTGGTGACGGATTAAGAATACAGAGTGTCACCCCTCCCATTCATCACGTGGGTGTCGTTATTGGCGACTAAGGGATAAACTACGAAAGACAACATCAATGCGAAGAGAATGAGAACTTGAAACCAACCTTATACCAACCCATCTGGCCAGCGTGATATAGTAGGCCAAAACCTCCTTTCCAAAGAGAGGCCTATGTGCAGCAGTAGACTGTTAAAGGCTGTTGATGATGATGATGATGAATAGTACACTTAATATGTATAAATTTTGCTGTAAATTATACCTAATGGCTTTATTTCTTGATATTTTCTGGATCTTATCCGCTATCACGCTTTTTTATATTTTTATCACTTAGTTTATTTATAGTTAGTGTTATCCCAGATTCAACTTTATGGTAAACATTATCCTGACCTGTTCAGAGGCTTTTGATATCATATTATGTGATAAATGTGCAGACATGCTTATGTTTTGTGCGTTTATGCAAAATAAAATATATATGACGTGATCAATGGGCGGCCCCTAAACTGCTGACCTGTAAATATATTCTTAGTGAAGTCCCGTTACTTTCTAGGCCGCACAATTTTATCAATAGTTGTAATGTAGTTTTATATTTTTTTATGTCAAGTAATCCTATAAAGATTTCCTGGGGATACAATCAGTACATGAGAGAGCCTTTACAAAAATCGTAAACACACTGTATTTATTATTCTGTGTCACTGTATCTAAATCAAATTGATTTGACATACGTGACAAGTGCCTTACATAAAAAAAAAGCGACCAAGTGCGAGTCGGACTCGCCCATGAAGGGTTCCGTAGAAGCAAGTAACATCATGTAAAAGTTCTTGTAGTTCGTTCGTTTAAACATTCAAAATAAACGGCATGTGCAGAATGGGCAGCTCTTGTAGTTCGTTGTAACTTTGATCGATGTTTTAATAACAGTGTATTGATAGAATGAAAGGTAAATTGGGGTTTACTATTTATGATGTATTAAAAAATACTACTTACTAAATCTCGATCAAACCAATTTTCGGTGGAAGTTTTCATGGTAATGCATGTCATATATTTTTTTTAGTTTTATCACGCTCTTATTTTAGAAGTTACAGGAGGGACACACATTTTATCACTTTGGAAGTTTTCTCGCTCAAACAATTCAGTTTAAAAAAAAATGATATTAGAAACTTCAATATCATTTTTGAAGACCTATCCCTAGATGATTTTTTTTTTCAGTTTCAGGATCAGATATGGGGAACCCCCGAAATTTATTGTTATTTTTCTATTTTTGTGTGAAATTCATAACGTGGTTTACAGAATACATCCATTTACTAAGTTTCAACAGTACCTATAGTTCTTATAGTTATGGAACAAATTGGTTGTGACATACGGACGGACAGACAGACAAACAGACAAACAAACATGACAAATCTATAAGTGTTCCGTTTTTTGCCCTTTGGCTACGGAACCCAAAAAAGCATTATAATTGCGATACTTAGTTTTCATGGTTAATGAGTCGAGTCTGTTTATTTTGTATTATATATAAAAGCAAAATTGGACAAGTGCGTGTCAGGCCACTTAAGAATAGGGTTCCGTAGTCACCTATAATGGTAAGTAGATTTCAAATCGTGTCCAATAGATAATTGTAATGTTAACTTATTATTTCTTTATTTTTGTACGAAGTTTTCCAAGTAATTGGATTTTACGAGTTAGGCCCCTATGCCTCCTGAAATAAATAAGTTATCAAAATTTTCCTTGAAAGTTCATTAAATGAGATACTACCCTGAATTTTTCTGATTTTTTGAGACCACCATTTGGCTTTTAGAGTGGGGGGGGGGGCACAAAAAAAACATTTTTCATAATTTTATTATAACACTTTGTCCACGTAATTACAACACATATTCATTTAAAGTTTCATCTTCCTAGCACCAACGTTTAGGCAGTAAGTCGAGGACGGACGGACTTAGTAGCAAAAGCATAACTGTTGATGTTCAAGATAATGAGAAAGCTTTTTTTCAAATGTTTAAACCTACCAAAGTGACTTTACTCTGTCTGATGGAAAGCATGAGTAGAATCCAATTGTAGGGGAACCACAATATGGCGGCTTAGTGAAATGCTTCTGCATTATTGGGCCTCTGGTCTCACACTCACTAACGATATGCGACAATACGAATACTGACGTCTTTAATTTGGTCTTGTGTGTGAGGACAGTCGCTCATATCGGCCAATTTGTTCATCTGAAATCTACGTGCCTTTACTACTACGTGCCTAACTTCATCATACATCATCATCATCATCATCATCAACAGCCTTTAACAGTCACACTGCTGGACATAGGCCTCTCCTTTGAAAGGAGATTTTGGCCTATTATACCACGCTGGACAGACGGGTTGGTAAAGGGTTTGTTTCAAGTTTTTATTCTCTTGGCAGTGATGTTAGCTGCTTACTTTGTTCCTTTAGTCGCTTCTTACGACACCCATGGAATTAATAGGGGTGGTGACACTTTGTACTCTTAATCACGTGCCTAACTTATTTCAAAGAAATAACTTTACACTAATTTACCTATTTATCTACCTACCATCTAGACGAAAAAGATGGAACTGGTTCAAGTAAATGAAGGTCTCCTAGAAGGCGAGCAGATACAAAACGAATATGGAGGCACTTATTACAGTTTCAAAGGGATACCTTACGCTCAACCGCCAGTCGGAGATCTCAGGTTTAAGGTAACAATTAAAGGTATCTGCTTTCTTTATGAATTTATACAAATCTTATACAGGATTTATATCAACGTCGCTTAAGATTTCCGTATTCTAAAAATGTGCAGTCACATCATAAAACAGTCATAATTATTCAAGCAGTTGAAACGAACTAACATCACTCATAAATTATTTTGTTTTCTTAAGTACACGAGTATAATAATTTATACGATTGCACAAAAATATGTCAGGATAGAATGGTGACGAGCATTTAAGGCAAACCATAAGCCTCGCCACCACACGCACACAAAATCGTTCTGGTGAAACATGTTTTAAACAAGAAAAGAAACAGAAACTCCTGCGCCCCGCGCACAGCTTTAGTCCTGACGGGACCAATGCTGTTCTGTGTGTGTGTGTGTGTGTGTTGTGTGTGTATATGTATGACACTGTTTTGTTACCTTAGCTAGTACTACCGACAGTAACAATGTGTAAACAGGCTTCATAACATATTTTTTTGTGAAATAAATTATTACTTAACAAATATTTTTCAAACAAGTGTGTCCTCGGCCAGAAGGCGCTTAAACCTTGATTTTTTTAGCAGTATTGATTGAGAAGATTCAAATTAAGTATTAATATCTTATAATATCAAAGCTCAGTCACTAACCAAATCAAACTTACTCAATATTTTTTCTCTAACATTGTTATGTGTACATTAAGTGTGCAGCGATGTTCGCAGTTTAGTTTTTTAATATATTTTTGTAAGCGGAGACTTGTAATTGGCTGCCAGCCTACTATAATATTATTATACTGTTTCTTGTAGCTGTAAGTCTTCCATAGTGCTTAAATAAATAAAATAAATAAATAAATATACTGTTTATGTAAAAAATTAAAATTGAAAGATATGCAGATCCGACATAATTTATTAATTGGGCCCTATCGAAATGTTTAAAGAAATCTCTAAAATTATTTCATACTTAACATTCAATTCCAATGCAGTTTATAATATTCAAATTTATATTTAATTCTAGGCACCACAACCGGTACAACCATGGAGTGGCGTACGTAATGCCAGAAAGTTTGGATCTAAATGTTGTCAGTTTGACCCACTAAACCCTAATCAGGACAATTTGAGTGAAGACTGCTTGTATCTCAATGTTTACACACCACAAGTAAAACCCAACCACCCTCTTCCAGTAATGGTTTATATACACGGCGGAGGATTCGTCACCGATAGTGGTGATGATGATTATTATGGTCCTGAGTTTTTGATAAGAAAAGGTGTAGTTCTAGTTACACTTAATTATAGACTTGGAACATTTGGTTTTTTATGTTTCCATACAGCTGATATACCTGGTAATGCTGGGATGAAAGATCAGGTTGCAGCTATGAAATGGGTGAAGGCTAATATACACAGTTTCGGTGGAGATCCAAATAATATCACAGTATTTGGTGAGAGTGCTGGCGCGAGTTGTGTTGGTTTTCATTTAATATCACCTATGACACGAGGCCTCTTCCATCGAGCTATTGTTCAGAGTGGAGCAGCTAGCTGTTGGTGGTCTCAAGATTTTGAATCTCGAGATAGAACATTTCTGTTAGCTAAACAACTAGGTTGCTTTTCAGAAGACGATAAAGTTGTAGAAGATTTTTTTAAAAAGCAACCAGCTGCTTCACTAATCAGTTTTAAATTACAAATATTGAAATCACAAAAAGTATATGAACTTCCTTTTGGAATAGAGGATGAAAAAGATTGTGGACAGGAAAAATTTTTTTACGGTGATGTTACAGAAGCATTGCGAAATAATGTACACGAAGGAGTAGAAATAATGACAGGTTACACAAAAGATGAGGGCATAGTGTCAATTATTTCCGGAAGTTACTTAGAAAGTATGATGAATGAAGCTAAATATTTTAACGAATTTTTTGTGCCCATATGGATAAGAAATCACTGTATCAAAGCAGACCAGTTGCAAGTTGGAAGCAAAATAAGGCAATTCTATTTCAAAGGTAGAGACGTTACAGAGGAAGGTATTTTGAGGTTCTTAAGCATGCACTTCTTTTTATATGGTAACATTGTTGCCGGTAATTTTTATTCGATTAAAAACAAAGTGTACTTTTATAAGTTTACCTGCCTGTCTGACCGCAATATTTACGCTTCTGCAATGGGTGTTTTCGATAGTCTTAAAAATAAATCTGTTGTATGTCATGCAGACGATTTAGCATACATTTCCCCTATAAAACATTTATCCAGCGAAGTTGATCAAGAATCTGAAAGCTTTAAATTAATAAATAATGTTATACAATTAAGGACAAATTTCGCAAAGTATGGGTGAGTAAATCTTTATAAATACATTCATAAAATCTCGCTTGTTTTCCTGAGTGCTAAACAGACGCATTTTAAACGCCGACCTTTTGCTAGTTTTTTGATCCCAAGTAGTAGGGGCGAGCACATTGCCGTTTGCCAGGATGTTTAGTTTATCAGAGTCTCGTTTATCGATCACTTGCAGGCGAGTTTGGCTTGGAGCCTTCAGTTGGGTCCAGATAGCATAATAATAGCTTTGTATGGTTTTAGTCAGTTCGATTTCGGTACACCACCCCACTGAAAACCCCTTTGGGGTGATGGCCCATGATGATTTCCACAAAATGGAGACCATAAGTTACTTATAACTTATGTACCTTTATAAATATACATCTATATTTTGTTTCAATACATTACGAAATCTATTCATAGGTCTACTGCCTCGTTGGTCTAGTGGTTAGCGTATGCGGCTGCTAAACAAGAGGTCTCGGGTTCGATTCCCGGGTCGGACCAAATATTATTTATGTGATTCAAAAATATTTGTTTCGGAGTCTGGGTGTTTTCTATGTATAATATGTATGTATTTACAAAAAAAAAAAAGTATGTTTATGTATTTATATCAGTTGTCTAGTACCCATAACACAAGCTCTGCTTAGCTTGGGACTAGATGACGTTGTGTGTCAGATGTCCAAAATATTTATTTATTTATTTATTTATTTATTCTGTTTATTGTACTATTGATATATTTTGATCTTTCGACATGATGTGATTATGTTGTTGTCATTGATGTTGTTTAAATTTCTTAATTATTCATTCAACTAAGTCTTATGTTTCCAATTATTGTATTGTCCCAATAAAAAAAAACTGTTTTCAGGAACCCAACCCCGGATAAAAGTTTGGGAGTACAGTGGAAACCTTACACGTTTCAAAACCGAGAATATTTAGATTTAGGCAACAAGTAATTTATGGATACTGTACCAGAAAAAGAAGAGTTAGAGTTTTGGGACAGCATTTTCAAAGAATATTTACCAAAATATTTAGTTTGATTTACCATGAAATTAATAATAATATTATGTAATGTTAATTTTATATGAGAACCGTATCAAACTTATAAATACCAGTTACATAGTGTATGTATATCATAAATACTTGTGCGAATTTAGTTAAGAACTTTTAGTAACAAATTGCTGACCAATATGTTTTAGGTTCATTTATAGGACATAAATTATATTTTTTTAATAATAGTATCGTTTTACTTACCAATACCTTATTCATTCTTTTTCTTTCTTCTTTCTCCAGCCTTAACTAGTCAACTCCTAGTCATAGGTGTCTTCTAGACCAATAATATATTTAATTGAATGCATGGAAGTAAAATATTTTCAATTATCTCTACAAATTTTGACAAATTTGCTTAAGATGGCTGGCAGGAGCTGGATGGGAGTAGCGGAAGTACGAGGAGAGGTCAAAAAGTTCGCGTAATGAAAGTGGGGGGGTTGAAATTAAACACCAAACTATTTTTTTTTCAACACATTCTCCCTTAACCCTAATAAATACTTCAGATTTTTCTAATAATTTGTTTTTGCCATCAAAAAAAAAGATTGATGATCTTTGGAGTCAAAATAGGCCAAAATTGCCGACTTATCTTCTTCATCGTCGTCAAATTTCCTTCCACGCAGCTCTTTCTTCATTTTTGGAAATAAATAATAGTCACTAGGTGCTAAATCTAGACTGTAGGTTGGATAGTTTAGCTGTTTGAAGCCGCATCAGTGAATGACAGCTGCCACAACATGGCACGTGTGTACAGGAGCGTTGTCATGCAAAAGGAGCACACCTTTTGACAGCTTTCCTCTTCTTTTTTCTTTGATCGCTTCTTTCAATCTATCTAATAAAGAAGCGTAGTATTGTCCTCTTATAGTAACACCACGACCATTGTAATCGTTCAGTAAAATACCTTCTGTATCCCAAAAGACAGTTGCCATGATCTTTCCGGCCGATTGTGACACTCTAAACTTCTTTGGAGGTGGTGTAATTTTTTTATGCCACTGCATCTACTCTTGTTTCAATTCACCTAATAATGATGAACCCAGGTTTCATCTCCAGTAACAATCACGGCCATAACTTCTATCTTTCTCTGTCTGCAGAGCTCCAAAAACAAGCGAGAATACTAGACGCGTTCGCGTTTCTGCAGTGGGGTGAGCATTCTCGGAACCCATCTTGCACTAAACTTAGTCATTCCAAGATGATGATGTAGTCTATTTAAAATACTTGTTTCGGATGCTCCAACTATTGCTGCGAGCTGCTTCTTCTTCAGCTGGGCATCTTCCTTGGGACTTTGTCGACGATTTCCGATGTGGTAGCCTCGATTGGCCATCCAGAGCGGGGGTCGTCTTCAATGGACTCTCTTGCTTGTTTCAAAAGACCATGTCACTTGTAGATGATGGTTCTACCAGAGGCAGAGTCCCCGTAAACCACTAACAGCTCTTAAAAAATCGTTTGAGCTGATTTTCCTTGCCTGGTAAGGAACTTAATAACGGCGAGGTGTTCAATTTTCTCCATACTGGCTGATTACTTCCTGATTTAGTTGTTTGTAGGTCGATAACTCAAAGGTTAATTGGTTCAAACTAGGTATAAATACTATTAATGAGATGCTTAACTAGTGACTACCTCGAAGTGCAAACCTACCCCCACCAACCCCTTCATTCCGCGAACTTTTTGACCTCCCCTCGTAAGTGGCGGGCAATTTGAGAGGCCTAGGTTCAGCCTGCGATAGGATGTGGACTGCTATAGGCTGATGATATTGAGTGTCTTAGTTGACTGAAATTAATGGAACTTCATATCTTTATTTCGTTGTATAACTGATGCTGTTCCACAATGCATTTCTGTATCTCCAAAAATATTGATACAGCATAATCAGTTACATAATTTAATGTGATAGATTTATCAGTTAACTTAACAGTAAGTTACGAATTTTCAATACACAGCTACAATCATACTGACTAATCATTTCTAATAATAAAACTAATAATGGTGATGTTTCCGATAAAAACATTTTATGTACGAAGATATCATATGACGTTTTTCTTAATGATTCTCACTCAACTGTCGCTATTTTCTGATGAATACATTATATTTGCATTAACACTATTTCACATATTACTACTACATATTATATAATCCTGCCCTGAGTTTGTCAGTTCGCGATAAACTCAAAATAGTTGTTGTGACCACGGGCAACGCCTAAGCCTTTTTTTTTTTTTGTTTTACGTGTGGAAATCACTGCGGACCGTCACCCCGTCGGGGGTTACGGCGGGGTGGTGTGTCGGACTCGAACCGACTAAAACCACACGGTGTGACCCTCTCTGCGCCTGTGTATTGGAAGGAGTCCAGGGAGGGGATTTCCTTCTGGACTCCAACCGGCGCCTGTTCGCACTGTTGCGGGCACCAACTCTATCTCGACTCTCTAATTGGGCAACGTCCGGTCACACTCGGACGTCGCCCCCTCGCAGTTGGCCTCTACTGCGGACGGACGGGAAACCCGTCCCGCCCATCCGCGGCCACTCTCAGGGCGGCATGAGACGCAGGTATGCGCGCCTCCGCCGCCCGGGGCGCCGGCGGCGGATCGGGTCCGATTGGATGGCAACCTCCCGGGCCTTCTCCGCCACCTCCTTCTGCAAGATTACGTCCTCGCAGAAGGTTGCGACCGCGGTAAAACAACTGTCGCTGCCGGCCATCGATCTTATGACGGCCGGCAGCTAGAGATCCCCTCCGATGACTGCAGTGAGGACCCGGCGCTGCGCCGCCCAAGCGGGGCAGACTGCCAGCGTGTGCTGGGCCGTGTCCTCACTGCAGTCGCAGTGGTGGCAGGCGGGACTCGGTTCCCTCCTAGCGACCGAGTGCAGTTACTTTCCGAAGCAACCGTGCCCGGAAAGTACCTGCGTCAGCCGGAAGGAAAGGGTCCCGTGCTGCCGCCCTGCCCACTCCGCGATGACCGGCTGAAGAGCCTCCACGGCGGCGAAGCCAGCGCGTGGGGTCTCCAGCCGGAACGACCATCTCTGCATGGTGGCTCGGCGAGCGGCTTCGCGCCACTCGCGCACGTCCTCGGGCGGAGGGCGAAAGCAGGGCAACGCCTAAGCCTAGCCTAGCCTTAGTTACTCCTTATATCACCAGCTATCTGCCAGTAAAAGTCCCGTCGAAATTGGTCTAGTCGTTCCAGAGATTACCCGGAACAAACAGACAGACAAACAAAAATTGTAAAAAAAAATTGTGGCAAATGTACCGTGTATACATATGCATATTTAAAGCGGTTATTATGCAAAGAGAAGGAAAACTTGAAACCAACCCTTTTTTTTTTTTTTTTTTTTTTTTAACGTGTGGAAATCCCCACGGACCGTCACCCCACCGGGGCTCTCGGCGGGGCGGTGTGTCGGACTCGAACCGACTAAAACCACACGGTGTGACCTCTCTGCGCCTGTGTTTGGAAGGGATCCAGGTAACTGTTTTCTCCTTCTGGATCCCTCCCGGCGCCTGCCCGCACTGTTGCGGGCGCCATCTCCTCGTACTCTCTATTTGGGCGACGTCCGGTCACACGCGGACGCCACCCCCTCGCGGCTGGCCACTACAGCGGATGGACGGGGAAACCCGTCCCGTCCACCCGCGGCCACACTCAGGGCGGCATGAGGCGCAGATAGGCGCGCCTCCGCCGCCCGGGGCGCCGGCGGCGGATCGGGTCCGAGTGGAGGTCATCCTCCCGGGCCTTCTCCGCCGCCTCCTTCTGCGAGATTACGTCCTCGCAGAAGGTTGCGACCGCGGTAAAACAACTGTCGCTACCGGCCATGGAGCGGACTACGACCGGCAGCGAGAGTTCCTCTCCGATGACTGCAGTGAGGGCCCGGCGCTGCGCCGCCCATGCGGGGCAGACCGCCAGCGTGTGCTGGGCCGTGTCCTCACTGCAGTCGCAGTGGTGGCAGGCGGGACTCGGTTCCCTCCTTGCGACCGAGTGCAGATACTTTCCGAAGCAACCGTGCCCGGAAAGCACCTGCGTCAGCCGGAAGGAAAGGGTCCCGTGCTGCCGCCCTGCCCACTCGGCGATGACCGGCTGGAGAGCCTCCACGGTGGCGAAGCCAGCGCGTGGAGTCTCCAGCCGGAAAGACCATCTAGCCAAGGTGGCTCGACGAGCGGCTTCGCGCCACTCGCGTACGTCCTCGGGCGGAGGGCGAATGCCCCTCTCCGCCCGGAATTCAGCCACTCGTCGATAAACTTCGGCGAGCACTTCCGCCTCCAGATCCCACGGGGGTGTTCCGGCCAAGGCGCAGGCCGCTTCGGTCGACACCGTGCGGTATCCGCGTATGGCTCTGACCGCCAATATCCTCTGGGGGCGCCAGAGGCGCGCCCTATTCTGGGCGGACAGAGCCGTCGCCCACACCGGTGCACCGTACAGTGCCATCGACCGGACCACCCCCGTGTACAGCCGCCTAGTGGGAACACTGGCCCCGCCCAAATTGGGCAAAAGTCGCCCGAGGGCGGAGGCAGTGTCCACCAACTTTGGGGCTAGCTGTTTGAAGTGCTCGTCGAAGAGCCACCTTCCGTCTAGGACCAGACCCAGGTACCTCATCTGGGCCCGGACCGGTACGAGAACCGAGTTGACCTCAATCGAGGCGCCGGCGGGTAGACCACGACGGGGCCCGTGAAAGAGTAGGGCCTCCGTCTTATCCAGGGCCACCCGCAGACCCAGCGCCTCGATGCGCCCGACCACCATAGACACTCCACTGGTGGCCAGGCGCGCCGCCTCCTGGAAGTTAGCCCCCCGGGCCGTGACTAAGGTGTCATCCGCGTAGCAGATTACACCCAGCCCGGGGGGGAGACGACCTCTTAAGGCCCAGTCGTATCCCATGTTCCACAGGAGTGGTCCTAAGACAGACCCCTGTGGAACACCGCACGACATGGCCCTGCGTCTCAGGACGCCATCTCGGTCCTCGTACATGACGGTTCGCTCCTCAAGATAGTCTGCCACCAGCCGCCTCAGGTACTCTGGCACCCCGTGGTAGCGGAGTGCTTCCCCGATGCAGCCGAATGGCAGACTATTGAAGGCGTTGGCGATGTCTAAGGACACCGCCAACACCACTCCGCCGCCTCTCACGGCCTCCTCGGTCACGGCCCTAAGGCGCATTACGGCATCGATCGTCGAACGCCCCTCTCGGAAACCGAATTGGGCGTCCGACAGATCGGGGCCAACCTCGCAGAGGTGCCGGACGATGCGGGCAGAGAGTATCCTCTCAAAGAGTTTACCCGCCTCGTCCAGCAACACGATAGGCCTATAGGCCGTGACCGAATTGGCAGGCCGTCCCGGCTTCCTCAGCAGGACCAGCTTCCCGCATTTCCAGCGCTCAGGGAAGCGTCCGGACGCCAGGCTAGCGTCCAACACTTCCCTGAGGCGGTCCGACATGTGATCGAGGGCTCGGGCCATCACTCGGGCTGGAACCCCGTCCGGCCCGGGGGCGGTGTTCTTGGATCGAATCCGTAGAACAGCCGCCCCTACCTCCGAAGCTTGAAACCAACCCTATACCAACCCGTCTGGACAGCGTGGTATAGTAGGCCAAAACCTCCTTTCAAAGGAGAGGCCTATGTCCAGCTGTGGACTGTTAAAGGCTGTTGATGATGATGATGTATAGATTACTTGTGGTCGATAGTAAATAAATATTTTTTTAAGTATAATGTTGTAATTTTTATTCTCACTTCATAATAAACAAAATGTATTACATATGGTGCTATTAAACGTATTTATATAAAGCTCATCCATCCAAAAAAACATAATTTTATCCAAAAAACAGCGACAAAAATCTTCGTTATTTGAAAATAAACTTTTCAATCTCAAATCGTATATTTTAATATTCAACTTGGCAAACTTGAACTAAGTTTATTCAATTAAATTATTAAAACTTATCTGTGCTGCTAAATTTCTTTAATTAAAATTGTAGCGGCGAGATCATCAACTTCTAATATTGTGTGGTCTAATGACGGAGATGAAATCTGTAATATGTGATACCACCGGAGTCGGTGCTTAACGCGTTTATTGTTGTAAAGCGCGAAAAACGGCGCGGAGCAAAGCTAGTCCAAAAAAATTTGCTCCCGTTAATCCTTAGCTCATCAGCTTTCTGCCAGTGAAAGTCCCATCAAAATTGGTCCGGAACGGAAGACACAAAAATTAAAGAAAAACTGTTTTCTTGTTAGTATCGTGTATACTTTGAAATGCATTTAGTAAAACATTGTTAATTTGATATTACATACAGACACTCCAATATTATTTATTTGTATAGATGATATCATCATTTTCCATCATCTTCCATCTTCTTCAGATCATCATTCATCTAATGCTTTTGGCACCATACCCTTCGTGGGGCAAGCGAAGGGTGTGTGTGAGACTCCCGGGCAACCGGTTTACCCACCAAACACCGCGGCGGCCTACCTCCGCAGTAGGGAGGAACACCAGGATCGCATCAGCGGCTTCTGGTGCCCCCCCTGCCTTACCCCTAATCTGGGGTACATCTCGGGGTGACTGGACTCACCCACGAGGCAGGATGCTGCTGCGCCTCTCACCGCTCTGTACAGTAAGATATACACACTCCGCTCGTATCGCTTACCGTGATCGCACGTTGTTACTCGCAGTTACGCGAACGGAATTGATAATACATAAATACTATTGAAAATAAAACAAAATGGTACAGTGCAAGAAGTGTAAACTATTTCTGTCAATAAATAAAGACGAAGTGATAAGGTGCAAAGGTGAATGCAATTCGGTGTTCCATAAAAAGTGTGTAAAAAATATGAAGCAGTTTCTACAAAAGGAATGCTGCGAAGAGTGCTCAAAGAGTGGTTTAGCTGTCTTGTCACCGAAAGTAGTTGAACAAGAGGAAGACTACCGTGAGTACACTGCTAAACCCCTAGAATGTCCGACTTCCATGGAAGATATGATAAGAGAAGTAAACAAAAAGTTGGAAATAGTGCATAAGATGGATAAAGATTTAGAAGATATAAAGAATTCAGTGAGCTTTTATGCTGAGAAATACCAGGAAATGGTTGAATTTAAACAACAAGCAGAAAAAAAAATGAAAAGCATGGAGCAACAACAAGTTTATTTAGAAAAGTGTAATAAAGCGTTAGAAGAGAGGGTAATTGTACTTGAACAGAAAGAGAAAGAGAGAAACATCGAGATAGTTGGTCTGGAGAAACAAGAAAAAGAAGATATAAAAGCTGTAGTAAATACACTTGCAAAGAAGCTATCGTTGGATCCAAACGACATTGAAGAAGTTAAGAGGGTAGGTCTGGAAAAAGGCGCGGACAATCAGCATCGTACTCAGCCTGTGATAATAAAGCTACGAAGCACATCAGTGAGAGAACAGTGGCTTAAGATGCGAAAGCGACAAGTAACGAATGATTTTGTATACGGTAATAAAAATACCAATAAGATATATATAAACGAGGACCTCTCTAAGTACTTTAGACAACTATTTTGGCTAGCTAAAAAAGAGCTTAAAGATTTTTATAAATTTATATGGATACAGAATTCGAGAATCTTGGTTAAAGCTAATGAAAGTACAAAAAAAATACACAATATTAAATGTGAGAATGATGTGAGACGGTTATTATCAAGCTCCAGCGAGTAAATGTAAGCCCGTAGCACACTAAGTGATTCCTTAACGCATTAAATTCGATCGTTTTCAAGTAGATGATAAAGATAGTGTGTATATGAGATATGAGTCCATCAAAGATTGGAGCGAATATATTACTAGTAAAGAAAGTAAGGAGATGGACATTGTACATATAAACATAAGATCATTAAAAAAACAGTTTAACCAATTACTGGTTCTATTGAAAGCATGTAAACAAAAATTAGATGTTATAATATTAACAGAAATAAATGTGAAAAAGGAAGAAATTGCATTGTTCAAAATAGAAGGATATAGTGCACATGAATATACAAGGCAAAAGAAAAGGGGTGGGGGTATCTTGATTTATTTAAAAAATGATATTAGTTACCTACAACAAAAAACATTTAACCCGGAATTGGAAATTATATATGACAAAATTATGTTACATAAGAGTACATTACACTTGATTGCATTATATAGACCCCCAAATAAAAATAAAATAGAATTCATTAAATATTTGGATCGGCTGCTGGAGGGTATACCGAAACAAGAAAAGGTTGTCGTAATTGGAGACATGAATATCGATTTAATGGATGAGAGACAGAATGTTACGTCGAGCAATTACAAAACCACCTTGTGTAGTCACGGCCTGAAGATGAACATACCTACTACGGCAATAACGAGAGAAGCTATAGTCGACGGGCAGATGCAGACGTCATGCATCGACCACGTTTGGGCGAGACTCAGCGACGGCGCCGAGCGCGTCCACGCAGTGGGAGCGATCCGGTGTGTGTCTACGCACACATTTGAATGCACCTTATCGGACCACCATATGACCGGTATTAGACTTATGTGTGAACCGTACGTATTGAAATCTAGTAAAAGCATCTCAAATCGGACAGTGTTAAATAATAAGTTAGTTACGGAGAAGCTTATGAATGTATTGTGGCAGGACGTTTTGCAGATTAACTGTCCTATTTTAATGTATAATGAACTGTGCCGTGTTTTTCGCAGTATTTATTCGGAATGTATGCTTTCAGACACACAAAAAAATAAAAGAATAGCGCAACCGTGGGTGAGTAAAAAAATAATTTCACAGATAGAAAAGAAAAATGAGTTATTTAGAGCTTGGAAAGCAGAACCGTATAATATGAATAAGAGGTTAGAGTATACAAAATATCGAAATAAAGTAAACAAAATGGTAAATGCTGCGAAAAACAAGTACAGGAGAGGAAAATTAAGTAAATGTAAGGGGGACTATAAAAAAATATGGGCTAATATAAATATGTGGACTGGTAAAAATATGACAACAATAGATGATACTATAAATAAATACTTAGGTAAAACAGATAACATGTATAACATATGCACAAAATTTTCACACACGTTTACTCAAGAAATAGATAAAATTAAACATAATTGTTCAGAAAAGTTTTTAGACAGAAATAGCTATGTTAATAGAAGTTTAAGTTCATTCCGATTTAAAAAGGTTAACTCGAAAGATGTGGAAAAAATAATTAAAAAATTAAGTTGTGACAAGGCACCGGGAAAGGATCAAATAAGAGTAGTGGATTTGAAATGCATAATCGAACAAATGAGTGGAATTCTCGCAAAATTTATTAACATGTGTGTAACACAGGGTATATATCCTAATGAACTAAAACAAGCATTGATTAGACCTATCTATAAACAAGGATGCCATCTTGACTATACTAACTATAGACCTGTAGCTATTTTATCAGTGATAAATAAAATTGTAGAAAAAAATGTGGTAACACAAATTAGCGATTATTTAGAGAAAAACAATATTTTAGCAGACTGCCAGCATGGGTTTAGAAGAGGGCGAAGCACTGGTACCGTTCTGATCCAGTTTACAGATTTTATCAATGAAAAGCTTAATGATAAAAATCAAATTCTAGCTTTGTTTATAGACTTCAAAAAAGCGTTTGATACACTGGATCATAAACAGCTATTACAAACAATGGATGAGTGCGGTATTAGTGGTCCGACTAATAGATTCTTCGATGGTTACTTGCGTAACAGGACGCTCTGCACCGTTATTGACGGAACAACAGGCGCAGAGGCGGCTATCACAATGGGTGTGCCCACCGGCTCAGTATATGCTCCTATTGGCTACATAATGCATGTGAATAGCATGGTTAACGTCGTGGAGCGTTGCGGGGTGTACATGTATGCTGATGATACTTGTCTGATAATCTCTGGTAAAAATTTACAACACATGATAGTGCAATTACAAAATGACTTTGACAGAATAACAAAATGGGCTCACGATAATGGGATTATACTTAACATCAATAAAACAAAAATCATGCATATATGTTCACCCTACAATCGAATGGCGAGAGGGGGGGCATGTGTGAGTATCATAGGGCACACTTATGATTGTTTACATAGTAAAAATAAGATATGTCGGTGTAAGGAGTTGGAGTTAGTTACCACCATTAAATACTTGGGGTTGGTAATAGATAATAGATTTAGCTGGAAACCTCACATAGAATTGGTATGTAATAGATTAAGGTCAGTTCTAAGTAAGTTTTACATCCTCAAAAGAATATTAGATAGACGTACCTTGTTCATAGTGTATTATGCACTGGCGGATTCAATTATTAGTTATGGGTTAAGTTGTTACGGACTAACATTTAAAACTTATATAGACGAAATTAAAAAGATACAGTTAAGGTTTTTAAAAATAATTGTAGATAAAAGAATTAAAAGTAAACATAAAGATGACTATAATAAGTTATTTTCCGAATGTGCCATCATGCCAGTAAATGAAAAAGTTAAATATTTAATAGCATTAGAATCATATCATAGCGAAGAATATAAGATAAAGAAAATGTATAATTATAGTGTAAGACCTATTAAGAAGGGAAAATTAGAGCAGTCAAAAGTAAATAATTATTATGGGGAAAGGACTAGAAAGTATCTAGTACCAAAGTTATGTAATAAATATCAAATACTGAGAGAGGATGAAAAAATAAAATGTAAATTAAAACTTAAACTAAGACTAAAAGAAATGTTTGGATATGGTAATAGATTAAAACGTATACTTAATTAAGGAAGCATGTACCCAAAAATACTGAGGTTATACAAATTTATGTATTGTTTGTTTCTTAGATATATGTATTTTGTTTATTTTTAGCTAGTATAGCGTTGTAGTAATAGTTTAAAAAGTAGCATTAAAGTACATATTAAGTTTATCATAAATTGAGCGGAACGCCTACAAACTGTTAGAACAGTTTGGCGAATAGAGACATTGTAAAAAATGTAACTTATATGTAAATAAAGAATAATAAAAAAAGAGGCGGAACATCAATCCGCCTTAGACTACACCCCCGGCCGCACCGGGGGTGTCACCTATCTTGAGTCGTTTGCAGTGGTCACATTTCCCCAGGATGTGACTGGACCGTAGCGACCCTTAGGCGACGATTGGGGAGCTAGCGGCCTCTACCGCGTCCCCTTTGCCGCCTCCTTCGAGCGGGATCAGCCATTCCGATCCCGCTCTGCGGACTCCTTCTGGAGCATAACATTCTCACATAAGGAGACCGCGGCTTACCATCCCTCGCCACTCACCAGCCTTGCCGCGATCAATGCTGGCGGTGACATGTTTCGGCCGATCTATCCGATCACGACTCGACGTTCAGACTCCCAAGCAGGGCAGTCCTCCAGCGTGTGCTGGGCGGAGCCCGGTCAGACCTACATTGGTGGCATTGTGTTGTAGCCTTCCGACCTATTCGATTCAGATACTCACCGAAGCAACCGTGCCCGGTGAGTATCTGAGTTAATCGGTAGGTGACACAGCCGGTCCTCTCTACCCACGCTTCGAAGTTCTAGAGAACGGCTCCAGAGAACGTTCAGAACGGCTCCGACATTACGTTGGCTAGCACAACCCTGAATTTCGAGCCGTGCCTGCCAACACCGCAGAGCTTGAACATGTGCGTTACGCCGTATAGCATTCCGGGCTCTAGATCCGGCGATGTCCCTTCGCCATCCTGACCGTCAGAACGAATTTGGTCATTGACTGGAAACAATCACCTAAGGTTACTCAGATATGAGCGCATAAGGTATATTGTTGGTTCATTTTCCTTTCCAACCTAAAATGATATTCGCTTCAACTCATAAATTACATCCATCATTATTAGTCATATTATTCAAGAAACTTTGGTGAAGTTTGATCTTCTTAAATTGGCCTCATAAGCATACTCTAATTTAGTCGATCGAATCTTGATTTTTAAGACCCGCCCCCTAGCCAAGTTTCAAACGTATTTCGATTTCTATTCTATTCTCCATTCAATTTCTCCATTCTCTTGTTTCATTGGCTTATATTTTGTTTTGATCACGTGACGAAGTGACATTAGCTAATGAAAAAAGAGAATAGAATAGAGTAGGGTACAGTAGGCTAGAGTAGGGTAGAGTAGGGTAGAGTAGGGTAGAGAAGGGTAGAGTAGGGTAGAGTAGGGTAGAGTAGGGTAGAGTAGGGTAGAGTAGGGTAGAGTAGGGTAGAGTAGTGTAGAGTAGGGTAGAGTAGGGTAGATTAGGGTAGAGTAGGGTAGAGTAGGGTAGAGTAGGGTAGAGTAGGGTAGAGTAGGGTAGAGTAGGGTAGAGTAGGGTAGAGTAGGTTAGAGTAGGGTAGAGTAGGTTAGAGTAGGGTAGAGTAGGGTTGAGTAGAGAATAGAACTGAATAGAAAAATGTATGTATCTTGGCTAAGGCAGGGCTGACTTAGTAAAAAACTTTTTTTTGTTATTTAACTAACAGATACTCCAATTTAATTTTTTGTATAAATAAGTAACTGGTTTAAAAAAACATTCTGCCTGCATGAAAACAATACCACATCAATATGAGATATTTTTATTCAACTTTTATTTAAGGGCTATAAAAAAAGAAACACGAAAAATAAAATAAAAATAAAAATTTTACCTTTAAAAATTCAGCCTATAAATTAACTCTCTCTTGAAAAGGGTTAGTCATAAATCAAGTACATAAATAACCTTTTATATCTCATGTTTATTTTGTTACTCACTGAGGGCATCCAATCGATAACGTAACTGATACTGCAATGTTCTAATCGAGAGAGGTGAATGATCGAACGCTTTCGTGGAAAATATTGACCAAGCAAGACATTGGTTAGTGTGAGTTCAATATCTGAGATTAAAGTGCTTTCTCTAAATGTATAAAATTTAGATCATTGATATGTATAATTTATTAGGTATGAGCAAAAGAATAACCTGCGTTTAAATTCATAGCTCCTTAGAGTAAGATCAGAGTACTCCTGGGTGTTTTAAAATGTATTTAAGAGTGAACGATTTTATACAGGCGTTTTAGGCATTTTATTAGAGTACTGTTTGTTGTGTGGCTGTCTATACTTTTAAGTGGCTACTGTGCCCGATGGAAATTTATTTTCTTATTTAAACTTACTGCACATGTTGTACAAAGGCGGACTTAATGCCATAAGGCATTCTCTACCAGTCAACCTTCAGGCGATGTAGAAATACGATGCGGTAGGTGCAAGAACTAAATATGGAGTGCAACAAAGTTCTACTCAAAGAATCCAAGAGTACCGTCACCTTGCTCATTTTTTGACAACTCTGCGACTGCTGATCAAAGAGGTCTCGAGTTCAAATCCCGGGTCGGGCCAAAAAAGTGTTTTTGGGTTTTTCTAAGGAAATTCCTAATAGCAGCCCGGAGTTTGGAAGTTTGACAGTAATTCACGCCCGTGCCTCGGAGAGCACGTAAAGCCGTTGGTCGCGGTTGTCATGAACATATATGGCAATCGTTATATAGGTAGAAGAATTTATGATTTAAAGAAGTGCAAAAGTGACTACTCTGCCCGATCAAAAGCATAACTGGAAACCAAGAGTAATTGTCACTATGCTCTTTATTTTGACAACTCACCGTTGGAATCTTCATCTTGTGTCGCGGGGGACTTTACAAACATACATGAAACGAAAACAAGGAACACCCAGACTGAGATCAACAACACACATCATCACACACACCCATGTAGGATTTCAGACCACAACACTTGGTACAGTAGAGAGCGGCGTAGCGGAAAACCTCAAGGCCAACCGCGCAGTCAATTTCGGAAGCAGACAATGCAGCATCGTGACCAGAACTATGGCGGCCTTTTGAGACTCTTCTGTATCTTTGGGTATCCCGTCTCGTATTTTCCAACGAAATACGACGGTATAAATGCTGTTATTTATAGTTTCGGTAATATTGATTTTACATGTTCGGTTGTTGGAAAGCGATCATTGCTTCGATGTGCATAGGTAATGAAAATATTATGGTCATTCTACTTCAACTAAACAAATAAACTGGATCAGTTTTAATACCTCAGTATGATGTTACAGCCTATCTGGTGGTGATCTGTAATACAGGTATACGCCTATAATAGACGCCAGCCCCTCACATAAACTGGACTGCATACTTATGTATAAATAGAATTGTACTCACTGTTATCTGTTACAAAAGTCTTGTTTTTGTGAGAAGAAAATAAATAAACATTATTATTATTATTCTCTTTATTTCATAATATTTACATATAAATTACATTTTTAAATATAAATATAAAAAGTACATTTAAAAATATAAAAAATAGTAGACCACCGACTTCGGGTACAGGGACCAAGAAACCGGTGGTTAGGGCTCCAAAGACAGGAACCTCCTCACTATACGTGCCGTGTCAAGAAGGACTGCCTTCTGCATCAGACCCTTGATCCAGCCATCTAACGTGAGCCTCTTAAGGTGTTGGTCGAGGCTCTTGGCTATCAAACCATGAGCAGAAACAACTATCGGATCAATGATCGCCGTATCCACATTCCACATATCGACAATCTCGTGAGATTATTCCAAATATTTGATTTGTTTCTCTTTTTCAACTTTCACGAGATTTTCGTCATGAGGAACAGCGATATCGACAATCATTGCGCGGCGCTCTAATCGATCTATCACCACAATATCAGGCTTATTGGCAACAATAGTCCTGTCTGTGATAACAGATCGATCCCAATATAATGTAGCACGACCATTCTCGAGAACTGGGTCGGGCTCATACCTGTAGTATGGCACCTCCAAATTCACAAGTTTGTATTTAAGGGCAAGTTGTTGGTGCACGATCCTGGCTACTTGGTTGTGTCTGTGCAAATATTCACCATTAGCAAGACGAGAACAACCAGAAATAATATGCCTGATAGATTCCCCGGGACGGTGACATGCCCGACATATGTCAACCGTACCATCCTTCAGGATATATTTTCGATAGTTATTCGTCATGATAATTTCGTCCATAATTGCACAAACAAAACCTTCGGTTTCTCCAAAGAGATCACCATACCGAAGCCAGGAAGTCGATGCTTTAAAGTCTATATCGGGCCCGTTCAAAGCCCGATAAAACCGACCATGAAGCTCTTTGCCCTTCCATACCTCCTTGCGATCATCAGTACTAAGTACTACAGGTTTGCGCCAATTCTCTTTAGCCAGAGCGAGTGGAGTGAATCCGTTATCCACTGCAACCACATTGCGATGCACTCCCACACCGGTATTAAGAAAATATTCTCTGAGATTGTAAATCTCGCGATTATGTAGGGTCTTGATATTTAAAAATCCACGACCCCCAAACTTTCGCGGGATGTACAATCTCATAACCGACGAACGTGGGTGGTGCATTCGAAATGCAGTCAGTAAAGTACGGACTCTCCTGTCAAGGGCATCTAATTCAGTTTGAGTCCATCTAAGTATGCCGAAGGAATACATCAGAACCGGCATGACCCAACCATTGTAGGCTCGCACCTTGTTACCCCCCGATAAAAGACTCTTAAGTACTTTTTTCAGGCGGCCAAAGAAGCGTTCCCGCAACGTTTGTTTCATATCAGATTCTGGTATTCCCAAGGACTGTGAAAAACCTAGATACTTGTAGTCTTCGGTGGCAGAAAGAGATCTGAGTTTTGTAGAATCTGAAAGTTCTATTCCTTCAGATTCCACAATTACACCTTTCTTCACATACATGACTGCACACTTGTCTACACCAAATTCCATCCATTCCATTACTAAAGTTTTCAGTGACCTTCAGTAACGCTGTTAATTGTAATTTAGTGGAGGCCAGAAGTTTCAAATCATCGATGTAAAGAAGGTGAGATATAACTTGATCATCTTTCTGTAACCTATAGCCCAACCCTGAACCCTCTAAGAGAGTGCTAAGAGGGTTCAAAGCCAGACAAAACCACAAGGGACTCAAACTGTCACCTTGAAAGATGCCCCTCTCGATCTTTATAAGTGCGTCGTTTACCGCAGTCTGACGACATCCAGGATAGCGAAGGACTGTCCTCCATTGCCCCATACATGACTTCAAGAAAGTGCATAGTGTTGTATCAATTTTATACAACTCCAGCACCTTCAAAAGCCATGAATGTGGGACTGAGTCATATGCCTTCTTATAATCTATCCAACATGTCGCCAGACTTTTACGATTACGACGTACCTGTTGGCTAATGGTCATGTCTATGATAAGGAGCTCTTTAGTGCCACGGGTCCCACTTCTGCATCCATTCTGAGAAATGGAAAGTATCGAATTATTATTAATATGTGTAGCAATTTTGAGTCTCGGAATAGATGTCAGAAGTTTATATAAAGTTGGTAAACATGTAATGGGCCTAAAATTTTTGGGATCCATGGCACTACCAGATTTATAGAGTAAATGGGTTATACCAGTTGTTAAAAATTGTGGTAATGAACCCGAATCCAACGCGGCCTGGAAATGAGATGCCAAACATTCATGTGAGCTTCGGAACCACTTAAGCCAAAAGTTGTGCAGACCGTCCGGACCAGGTGATTTCCAATTCGGTAATGAACGGACTGCACAACTTACATCATTTTTGTCAATTTTAATTGGTTCCATAGTTGTTATAGACTCGCATGAATGTTTGATATCCCGTATCCAGTCGCCTTCTGCATGGGTGACAGGCACAGACCAAATGCTACGCCAAAATGCGTTTGTGCAATTTTCATCTGGTAAGTGCCTATCATGCTCACTAGGATCCGGTTCCTCCCATTTAGGGTAAACCCACTTCTCATTTCTCTGAAACATGCGATTCTGGTTAAACCGATCTGATCGTCTTTTATAGCGTCTTATCCTATTTGCCCATGCATAAACTTTTTGCTTCAAGAAGTCTATGCGCTCTGTGACACTTGACAATACTGTTGAGGACTGATGGTAGTCCCCAAAAATGCCTGTTTCACAAAGCGCATGACTCTCGGTCGCGTATTACCAAATTGAAAAGCAATTAATTTGGCGATGAGTGTCCTGGTCTCAGCAATACGACGTTCTATTATATACTGCCAAGCTGGCAAAGTATTTTTGGATCGAGTAGTAGTAACACTTTCATTGAATTTTACGCCTGCTACTCGACAAACAGCAATGGCCGCACAGTATAGAATAGAATGCATATCGCAAAGATCTTCGCTATTATCAAAATAATCTGATAATAACGAATCCAGGGCACCCATCAACGCTAAATTTCGTTTATGAATGGGCAAACGGGGTAATCGGGGTCTGTTGTTACAATTTACATGACGGTACTCCTGAATCGCATCCTCCAAAGCGCTCCTTATCCTATTATTACACTGGGTACTTACGGATATAATTTCACTGTCCACTAATGCATCAACATCTTCGTCTTGTGGTACCACATTCAGAACATGCGACACTGAAGGGACAGTCAAGCTATTCCGTATGTCTGAGCGAATCCTCTCAAGTACAGCATCATCCAGCAGGTGACAGCGCTGTATAGCTCGTACTTGATCCGACAATCGTTGTGCTGATACGTTGTCGGCTGGTTCAAGCTCCTGAAACAAAGAGACTAGTCGAACACGGTACGCAGTAAGGTTTGTTCCCAACTCTGTAGCCCGAAAATATGCCCGCATGACGTTCTCATTTATTGAATGTGACCATTTCATGCGGCGCACACCACCACCGGTAGCGGGGACCCTTTTCGAGGTCAGTGGTCCTCGGGATCCTAAGCTGTCTGGTGGCCGGGTCCTCTCCTGCCGACGTACAGGTGTTGGCGACGTCGGCGGAGAGAAAAACTCGTCGCTAGAAGTAGAGCTCGACGCCTCTGCACCAGTCGGAACTTCTTTGGTTTCTTCCATTGACGGCAAGGCGGAGCGGAGCGACGAGTCCGGTGTTGTTTCTTGTGCTTTTCGTCTAGCTCTTATGAAATTTTCAAATAATATCAAGAATCGTAATAGACAATAAAAAGGGGCCAAGTGCGAGTCGGACTCGCCCATAAAGGGTTCCGTATCAGCAAGTAACATCATATAAAAGTTCTTGTAGTTCGTTGTAACTTTCATCGATGTTTTTATACTAGTGTATTGATTGGATGAAAGGTAAATTGCGTGTTACGATTTATGACGTATTAAAAAAAAACTACTCACTAGATCTCGTTCAAACCAATTTTCGTTGGTAGTTTGCATAGTAATGTACATCATATATTTTTTTTAGTTTTATCACTCTCTTATTTTAGAAGTTAACGCGCGTAAACTATTCAGTTTAGAAAAAAATGATATTAGAAACCTCAACATCATTTTTGAACACCTATCCATAGATAGGTTTGATGAAAAAAAAATTTTTGAGTTTCAGTTCCAAGTATGGGGACCCCCAAAATGTATTGTTTTTTTTCTATTTTTATGTAAAAATCTTAATGCGTTTCACAGAATACATCAACTGACCAAATTTCAACAGTATAGCTCTTGTGCAGATTGTGACATACGGACGGACAGACAGACAGACAGACAGACTTGACGAATCTATAAGGGTTCCGTTTTTTGCCATTTGGCTACGGAACCCTAAAAATGAATAAATATTTGAACATCTTACACACAAAGTCGTCTAGTCCCAAACTAAGCAGAGCTTGTATTAAGGCTACTAAACAACTGATAAAAATACATAAACATCCTTTTTTTTTGTAAATACACACATATTATACATAGAAAAATACTCAGATGCCTATGCCTATCTTATGTAATTTCCAAATAATCGTAATAGACAACAATAAACAATAATAAATAAATAAATATTTCGCACTTCTTACACACAAAGTCGTCTAGTCCCAAACTAAGCAGAGCTTGTATTATGGGTACTAAACCAACTTTATAAACATTTTTTTTTTGTAAATACATATGACGGCGTTTACGTAAAACGTCAGGTTGACAGCACTGTCAATGTCAACCTAGCGAAGCGTCATTGTCGATGGTAGTGCGGGCGGCCATCTTGAAGTCACTTTTGAACGAGACAGCGCCCGCGCACCACGCTTGTGACGAATCGCTCAAAATTGTCACCATCGCGCTATTACAAGTTTTAATTAAGTTGATATCGTATAGTAGTAATCGTTAACTACCTAATTACATCGTGATTACAGTGAATACTGACTAAAATACGTCGACTGTGTTCTGAAGTCATTTATTTCTATTTCGGCGCCCACCTACCCACATAGTTATATTAAGACATGTTCTTGTGAAAATACTCTTCATCAGAAGTGGAGATGAGACCCAAGTTGAGGGCCAGAGGGACATCGTCCCACAGAAAGGTTCTCGGGCAGATGTAGTTTCTGTGAAATATTAAGTCTACTACTTAGCAGAATGTAGAAAACATCATGATCATTCCGTACGTCTACCTCAAGACACTCCGAGCTCATCATGCGCCTCGAAGAACATTACTGCTTTGACCTGCTACACGCGTGGACAAAAGGGGCATATGAGAACTAACTGTTCCGATAAGAAGAACGGAAGCAAGAGTGCGGTCAAGGAGGTTCATCATTGCGAGCACAACCCTTCTAGGGGTACTTAGAAAACATCATCCGGTGAGCTTGTTCCTTTTCTTATTCGACAGTGGTTCATATTGTTCACTTTTAAAAAAAATCGTTATAAGCCATTAGGTACTGTGTGAAAAGATATCGTTTATCTTAGTGGTATCGGAAGTAATCACATTCAATGCACTACATGAATTCAGAGCAAAGTTAAGATCGATGAACGTTTAATAAGCTTGCTGTTCTATGTGGTTTCTGACTGTAATACCTGATCTTATAATAATTAGTAGGGATATTATTGATTTAGGTCTGAGTAAAAAAAATGATACTGATCATTTAATATACACCAAAGAGCAGTCTCATTTTTGTAATGAGACTTTAGACACATTAGATTTAAATTATATTGACAGATTGGCAGGGGCACATTAAAGAAAAATTAATTTCAATTTTAAGCAAGTATCTAAATCATTTTCATAGAGGGTATAGCTACCAAATGGGTTAAGACGGAGGTGTGTTAACTTAGTTTGGCGGATCCGCAAGAGGTCATATATAGGTGCCTCACTTCTATAGAAAAACAAATAATCAGGGAACAGATCAAAAAAAAATTATTATATGCAGGAATGATTCAGAAGAGTTCTTCTCCTTTTGCAAGGCCATATGTCCTTGTTAAAAAGCAGGATTTGTTAAATTAAAATAACATGCGCTTTCAGTCTTTCAGAGATGTATCACAAAAGCCATTATTTATTTTATTAATTTATTTAAACTTATTGCACATGTTGTACTTGGACGGACTTAATGCCTTAATGCTATTTTCTCCCAGTCGACCTTCAGGCGATTTGGAGATGTGATGCTGTAGGTGCAAGGACTGAATATTTTCATAATACTCACATTATACACTAGTCATTGAAAAGATATACCATTAATTAGCACACACTATGTGAACATGCAACATCATCTTGACGAGTTACTGGCCGCTTTATCAGGAGCTGGCTTTCCTTTGAACTTCAAAAAGTGTAAATTCATGAAGCAAAAGATCGATTATTTAGGGTATTCTGTGCAGTCTGGTGTGATCAGACCCAATCCGCAGAAAATTCAAGCATTGTTAGATACCCCTGATCCGAAGTCAGTTACTAATGTCCGACAATTCCTGGAATTAGCGTCCCTTTTCCGGAAATTTATTCCTGATTTCACCCGGGTTGTGGGTCCTTTATTTCCTCTTACAACATTGAAAAGGACGAATTACTTGGACTGCACAATATGTAAGAATACGCAGAAGGTTAATAGTCACCCTTAGATCTGAACCCGAACTTACCATCTTTGACTCGGAACTCTTTGTAGAGTTACATACAGACGATAACTCGGACGGTTACGGAGCGACCCTTTTCAAAAGTAAGACAACCTTCCCCACATCTTAGCCATAGTGTAGCCGTCGAACGTCAGATGAGTCTCGCTACCACTCTTATGAGCTAGCGTTAGCAGTCATTAGGGCGGTAAAACATTTCAGACACTATCTTTATAGAATAGGAAAAAGCATTAAGGCTTTGAATGATTTAACTCTACGTGTATATCGTTCATGTGCATATTTGCAGGGTTACGACTTCGATGTCGTTTACCGCGAAGGCAGCAGAATGGAACACGCTGACCTTTTGTCTCGAAATCCTATTCCAAATTCTGATACTGTTACTCTCTTAGAATCTGAAATAAGATGCCAACTAAAACTGTTCAACTTGTTGAGCTACATCAATATTGGTTAATAGTGGAACAGAAAAAAAAGGGGATGCTGAAATCCATAACCTGATCACAAAATACCACAATAATAGTTTCCCTGAAACCGAGGCCCCAAACATATGGTGTCAGAAAAGGCATCCTTTATAGAAAAAATGACCGCAATAAAGCGATCTCCTGGCTACCAGTGGTTCCGCGATCCCTTATATGGACACTCATAAATCATGTTCACAGCGAATTGTAGCATTAACAGTAGGGATAAAACGTTGACAAGCTCTACGAGTAGTTTTGATTTCCAGATTTAGACATATCTAAATGTGTCCGAAAATGCATAGATTCGTGCATAGTCCGTCAAGCTTCTATAATCTCGTCGGGAGCACAGCCCATTCAGCTTCATCCAATGCCTAAAGTATTAACGCCTTAGTACACAATCCATATTGACTTTTCGGGGAAGCTCAGCGGGAAGAGCGACCAGAATTGTTTGGTAATTACTGACGGTTTTACGAAGTACTTCTTACTCGAACATAGCACCTCTGTTGACGCAAAGAGTGCAATACAAATAAAAAGAATCATCGCAGATCAATGTCGTTGCTTCATTAGTTCTGATTTTAAAAGTTTTTATTGTGACGAGCATAAAATAGAGTTCCACTTTATTGCGACGGGTGCAAGTAGACCCAATAGCCAGGTTGAACGAGTGATGCATACTTTAATGAACATTTTAACTATTGTTGAAAGCAATCCTAATAAGAGGTGTTGCGACGAATTTGGAAGTATTCAGCTTGCCTGTCGGGGCTGCTATTGATGAGCAGCTCAGGTGAGGATTGACTTTAAGAAAAACTCCTGCTTCAAGTTGATGGGTAAATTTAATCTAGTTATAATAATATAGGTAGTACAACTATGCGTGTCGGTTGGTGGTCTATCTCGATGTCTACATTCCGCCGATGCGTCGGCGCCGTGCTTGCGTCCGCCTCCTTAGTAACCCCTCCGAGACCAGCCTCGCCGCAACAAATCGACCTTAGGAAGGATATATCAAACATCCAGAAAGCGGCTGAATCTGAAACCCTTAGATTCAATTATGGCCGCGCGGTAATTAAACCATTTTATAAAGGTGATTACGTGTTTATCAAAAATTGTGAACGCAATCAAGCAAAATTCGACAGGAAATTTAAGGCTCCATTCGTGACAACAGAAGTTCTAAAAATTTATCGCTATAAACTTAAAAGCATAAAAGATGATACCAATGGAATCCTTAGATTTTCTCACGTGAATTTGCGCGCAGTACTCCGGGGACATGATGGATTATTTGAAATCGCGTCTAGTCCTTTAAATGAAGTTGAGGCCGAGACGGCGTCTGATGATATAAAAAATACTTCGTGTTAAATAATGATAACGAGTCATTAGACCGTCTTGACACCTTAACCATATGCTTGTACAATGCTTCGGCTGAACACACTGTCACTGCGAACTTAGATACCCAAAGCTCAGACTCTGGCACATGGGAGGTATCATAAGCAGATAATACAAACTATGGTGATAAATTGTACAAATAGTTGATATTCGGCGAAGAAGTATCGCCCTTACTATTTCCGAGTGAGTAGTAAGAGGGCACATCTCACTTGCCACAGAAGAAGACCAAAATTTGTCGTCCGAGTCATCGCCTAGGTGACTCGTCACAGTGGTTTGTCTAGCGCCATTTGACGAAATATGTCGTCCGAGTCATCGCCTAGGTGACTCGTCACAGTGGTTTGTCTAGCGCCATTTGACGAAATGTGTCGTCCGAGTCATCATCTAGGTGACTTGTCACAGTGGTTTATTTGGCGTCATCTGACGAACTTTGTCGTCCGAGTCGGTCTCTCGAGAGGGCCGACTTGTCCTGGATGATCGCCTGCTATTTGTGAGACGAATTGTGTCGTCCGGGTCACATCCTTTATTAGGAGTGGCTTGTTCAGATGGTTAAGACGAATTGTGTCGTCCGGGTCACATCCTATGTTAGGAGTGGCTTGTTCAGATGTTTAAGACGAATTGTGTCGTCCGGGTCGCATCCTTTGTTAGGAGTGACTTTTTCAGATGGTTAAGACGAATTGTGTCGTCCGGGTCACATCCTATGTTAGGAGTGGCTTGTTCAGATGGTTAAGACGAATTGTGTCGTCCGGGTCACATCCTATGTTAGGAGTGGCTTGTTCAGATGGTTAAGACGAATTGTGTCGTCCGGGTCACATCCTTTGTTAGGAGTGACTTGTTCAGATGGTTAAGACGAATTGTGTCGTCCGGGTCACATCCTTTGTTAGGAGTGACTTGTTCAGATGGTTAAGACGAATTGTGTCGTCCGGGTCACATCCTATGTTAGGAGTGGCTTGTTCAGATGGTTAAGACGAATTGTGTCGTCCGAGTCACATCCTTTGTAAGGAGTGACTTGTTCAGATATTAAAGACGAATTGTGTCGTCCGAGTCACATCCTTTGTTGGGATTGGCTTGTCCAGACGTTTACCAAGACGAAATGTGTTGTCTGAGTTAAATTCTAGCGTGGTTATTAACTTATCTTACTAAAGTTTAATCTGAATCACGCCTTACTGTTAATCCAAGTCATTAAATGGTTTTAGTGTTTGAATGCTGATGTAAATGATTAAGTCAGGATGAGCGAACGGACTATGCAGTTATCTTAAATTGTTTCAACCAAAACGCCCGAGGACGGTCGCATGTCAGTCCGGCCGTGACGGCGTTTACGTAAAACGTCAGGTTGACAGCACTGTCAATGTCAACCTAGCGAAGCGTCATTGTCGATGGTAGTGCGGGCGGCCATCTTGAAGTCACTTTTGAACGAGACAGCGCCCGCGCACCACGCTTGTGACGAATCGCTCAAAATTGTCACCATCGCGCTATTACAAGTTTTAATTAAGTTGATATCGTATAGTAGTAATCGTTAACTACCTAATTACATCGTGATTACAGTGAATACTGACTAAAATACGTCGACTGTGTTCTGAAGTCATTTATTTCTATTTCGGCGCCCACCTACCCACATAGTTATATTAAGACATGTTCTTGTGAAAATACTCTTCACATATTATACATATTTGTGAATCACAAAAATATTTGGTCCGACTCGGGAATCGAACCCGAAACCTCTTGATCAGCAGCCGCATACGCTAACCACTGGACCAACAAAGCAGTAATTAAACTGATGTCGTAATTAAGATTACAAACAAATAAGAAAGAATTATTAGCTATCTGTGGCTTATGAATTTTTTGTGAAAATGTGCGTAAAAAATCTTTTGCTTAAACTTGTCTTGATAAAAAAGGAACGTTCTCGAAAAGAGTGAAAGATATGCATCTGCCTCTGTATGAAAATTGGAAACACAAAGTTTTTCTTTCTATCCTTACCAAAGTCTGTCTAAACAGTTTAAACACCAATTTCAATGAAATTTCGTATTTAAATTCTTTGATTCTTGAGGAAAGTACAATAGGCTTTATTTAGTATTTTAATAAATAAGTGCATACACGACGGCAATAAAAGTAAGTCTTTTAACTCTAAAATATAAGCAAAATAAATATACAACTTCTGGGAACGGGATTGTGTTTATTCAAAATCGCAAATGCAGCCTGTATGTGCAATCAGTGTGGATGAATGAACACAGAATCAATATTGAGATGAAAACGAATAAGTTTGTGCGAATGTATTCAATTATTTGAGTAATAATTTAAAACTTCAGAATAAAATTCGGGATGAAGTACTTTTCAGAATTTACTGTTCTTTTCAGCCTTTATTTTTTCAATATTATTTGGAATCGGCTACTAGTTCTGCCGGTTATAACTGAATATCAGTTTTGCTACGAAGAGATTGGTTAATTTTGTCAGTGCAGAAAAGGATTAAGAATACTGAATGTCATTATCCCTGTTCATCCCAAGGCCATGGGTGTCATAACAGGCAACTAACAATTAAAACAAGTAAAACATCACTGCAATAGGAAGGAAAACTCAAATTAAATCCTATACCAGCTCCACCAGCGTGGTATAGTAGACCAAAATCACCTTACTTTGGAGAGGCCTATGACTGATAGTGGATTGTAACAGTCCACCAAAGTAAAATTTAGACCAAAAACACACTATTAATTACTACTGACTTCATCTCCACGACACGACAAACGTATAGGATGCCCACAGGTGAGGTGCAGTGACGACCTGCGTAAGATGGCTGGCAGGAGCAGTATGCGCGAAGCCCAGAATCGATCATATTTGTGTGCAATGGGAGAGGCCTACGTCCAGCAGTGGACTACGATAGGCTGATGATGATGGTGAATTCATCGACTTACATCGAATTTGTCAAACCAAGGGCTAAGAAACTAAAATGCCTAAATTTGTACATGACCTTAAAAATTGTAAATATAAAAACTGAGTAATCTTGTTTAAAATAAAGTTTATTCTATATTAAACAATATTGTAATTTTACAGTATTCTTTACACATAAAAATTGAACTACTAACATCTACAAATAAAAATAGTATTATCATATTATTATATGAGGTACAAATATGTTAATAATGATGAATTGACTAAACTAAAACTAAATTAATTTAATAAATTCCAACTAGTACGTTTAAAGGGTTCAAGGTTCTGCTTCTTGAAAATCGGCGCATTAAATCTCTTAGTTATTATTATTGGATCTTTGAAGTTTGGTAACTTTATCTTAGCACTTGTCAGAGTCTGTTGTTTTTTATTATTCGTCTTTGGTTTCTGTTGCTGTTGAATTTTTGATGGTGGGTCGAATAGTTTCAAAAGGTGAGATAGATAGCGTCCTAGTGTGGCAAATATATCCGCCTCCTCTGTTACAATTTTGTTTCTGTTTTTCTGTATAGATCCAGCTTCGATGAGATGATTTTTATCTGATAACATATGTATTAGAGTAAACATAATGACTAAAAAATACATTTCTTTTGGCTTTAAAAAACACTTGATCAAATTTGGTAACTGCACCAGGATAGTTCTTCGTTTTTGGATTTATAGCACAGAACAAAACAACAAATCACGAATATATTTTTCAAAATTGTGAAAACTTTTTTGAACTGAACAAAAACTTTAATTGACTGTTATTTTCAATGCACGTATATCCAACTCGACTTTCTACAGTTGACAAACGGTTTTATATAGTTTACTGGCAGTTTTCGGTATAATTTTATTTTGACAATACTGTCATTGTTGCGGCTTCTCCTTTATATTCGTTTTTAAACATTCCTCATTGTCAAGAATCAAAACATGTACCAATACTGGAGTTTATTCATAGGTATTGTCGATATAAAAATTGAAAATCATTTTGGTAGTTTTTAATATGATGCTCAATTACATAAACCAACAGACAAACATATTATTATATAAGTACGTATGAACGAAATATTGTTTATTTGTATTTAAAATACAACATAATTGTGTAATAGGATAGTGTTTACAAACTTTGAAGTTGTTGTGTCATTGCATCTCATTACAAAAATTTTACAGCAAATTGTGATGTTGGATTAAAAGTAATAATTCATCACCAGTTTTCAATAATCTTCCACTGGTTAAAGACACCTTACAGAGGATTTAATATTGAAAATGTGGTGACTTCCACATACAGCGCGACGACAATATACAACACTGCTATCTGCCGAAGAAACATTGAACCACGAAGAAAACACGAAATAAACTATACGGAGTAACTTCTAATCCTGAATCACGATAGAGAAATTCTCGCGCTGATTAACAAATGTATAACATCCCAACATCAACCGTTGGGCCGTGACTTGCTAGTCATGATCACATCACCTGGATGGAGGATCCTCCCTTTGTGTTAAAAGGACACACACGACACCCGTTCCGCCATACTACAATTTTGTTACATCTCATCCTGTAGATAGGTAGGCTCTTTTAAATCGTTGACACTTTTTTCAAAGCTTTTTATTGTTAAGACTAGCGGCTATTCAAGTTGCGTTCTACGAACTAAAACGTTATTAAAGAAAATTACTAACTTAAATATATGAGAATTAATTTTAAAAGAGAAAAAAGGCGTTACGTAGTTTTAATTTTTAAATTAGTTTTTTTGTAGAAAGATAATATTGCTGAAAAAGGGGAGACGTAAAACACTTTTATAGAAAACTCCCGTATAACTCATTGGTCGCGGCGAATCTTAAAATCATATGTGGAACGATCATAAACAACATCTAGATTTACAATAATAATGTTGTTGATGACACAAAGTATTGTCCCATGTGAGTTTTGAAGTCACAACAATCAGATATATGCTTCAAACGACTGATTAAGTACTACATTTTTCTTACAGTAGTAAGGGGACTCCAAGAATAGTATGATAATACATAGGTTAAGGAATATAAATATTAAAAACTCTTTGGCAAATCTCCAAATTTAAACATTCGTAATCTTATTCCCTTACACAGAAGACTGTCCTAATAACGACAGCATTATTGCTGTCGTATTTATATGATGAATGTGAGATCGGAGGCCCATTAATTCTGCATCATTCTCCTGGCCTCCGGAAGCCGAAAGAGAAATAACTGACTAAGCCTCCATAGTATGGGTCACCGTGCTGAATTGACTACCCTCACAATGTCTTCATTGGGAGGGTAGTCGATGCAGAGGATGGTGATCCCTACTCCTGGTTCCTGCTCACGCGAGTAGAGTCACTTTAGTAGGCTTAAGTGTTTAAAAAAACGTTCTGCATTATTCTCCTGTAAAAGTTTCAGCTTCTATATAAAGTTAAAGAGAAAAATGTGCTAGTTCCAGGTTTGCAATAAAACTATTTCAAACGACGCTGACGTACTTAGTGGCTAGGATAAAGGTGCGCGCTGGGACCGTAATCAAGTGCGGGCCTTAAAGTCTGAGATTGCATAAGAAGTTGACCTAAATTTGCATGATGAATGAGTGAGCTCAATGAGAGTAGCTCAATGACATTACTGAAGCATTTTGTGCTGACATTTTTGAAGTGAAAACTTCTTTAGCAGTGCTGTGCATTTTTTGTGATGGGTGTAAAAAGTTGAACTCGCGTCAGGACACGTTACCTGATCGAAAATTCGTAAGACGGAGACGTAAGACTCTCTTTCGACTTCGCGGTGAAAATGTATGCCGGCGCCTGCTGTTTAGTTGGCGTTTGCGCGAATGTGCGTGTGTTTGTGTTACAGCTTGCTGTATTTTAAGTTATAATTTTTAAGTATCCTATCTCTTTCTAACGTGCGGCGAAAATGTATGTAATAATATATAATAAATAGACATTTCAAAACATCAAAAAAGCACAGCGTAAATATTCAAATTTTCACTTTTGCACGGGTGTAGAACCCGGTTTTTATTAATCCATGACTTCAACTCTTACAAGAAATAAAGACGAGAATAACCTGAAATTCACAACATTTTTATTTATGCTCGGCTCTTAATGGACGTAATGTTATATAGAAATAGCTTTTGCCCACGGCTCAGCACGCGTATATGTTAGTCAGCACGATAAAAAGTAACCTATTTCTATCTTTATACCGAAATTCGTTCCGATCAACTATGTACTTGTCTGACTGTCAGTACAAGTCTAGTTTATTAAATGTTTATCAAGTGCGGCTGCTGATCAAGAGATTTCGTATTCGATTGCCTGATCGGGCCAAATGTTTGTATGATCTACAAATATGTAGTTATTTTTGGGAGTTTGGGTGATTTCTATGTCCATGAATGTTTTAACAAAAAAATAATATGTATTTATATCAGTTGTCTAGTACTTTGGCACTAGATGATGTTGTGTTTCAGATGTCCGCAATATTTATTTATAAGTGATTTAGCCAAGAATGCGTGAAAAACAGACAGACAGGTGATTTACAAATTTATAACATTAGTATTTTTCACTCAGAACTGGTAGGTTCTAAGTTAATTCTTCAGCGTTATAAATATATTATTAACATACATATATAACATAAGTTATGAAGAATACTGAATTTATAAACAATAGGTAAACTGGCTTATACCATAACTGGTTTTTGTAGAATCTACATTTTGTGATGCAATAAATAGAAACAAAATCGCCAATTTAATGGCCATACTGACTAGCACAGTGCAAGCAGCGTCATGCCTAAATACAATTACGTGTTGCAAGGTAATGCACCAGAGAGCCGGCACGGGTTCACTTCCCGAAAATACATTTACTTAAATATGCTACCCTTTGATGTTCGGCAGTAAGTATGATTTTCGAGGAAAATTTTGAATAAATGTCTAAAACGTTGGAAAACCACGCTTTGTCAGAAACATAAATGATATTGCAACCTCACAGAACACTGGTTTTATACAATCCTATTGTGTTTTATTTTTACCAGGGCAACAAGGCTACTTTCTAAAATCTCACAATCAATTAACCACTTATCAGTTGAGTGTCCTAAAATGTCCTAAAACATCGTTTCTTCCAGTATTTTTTTTTCAAATTCAAATTCAAATCGTTTATTGCACTCCATAATGTATATAAGGTGTTAACAACATATTAGAGGAAACAATTATGGACCCTGTTGGGCACGGCAACTGGAAGAGAAGACGGAACATCCACTATCAAAGAAGCACATTATGAAATTTATTCAGATACGATACATTAAATACGTCTAGAACTACATTATTGTTCACGTTTATAGTGTAAGTACATATGTTATAAGTTTATTTTGTCATTATTATTTCTATATAGAATATTATTATTACAGAGGAATATTCTTATGTCAAGTATGTCATGTTTATGGTATGTCATTTTTAGAATAGGTATGTCAATTTTGTAGTGTCATTTTTATGTTATGTCATGTTTACAGTAAAAAGCTTTTGAATTATGTATTAGAATTTGTCATTTAAATATTCGTTAATGTGATAGTAGCATCGCTGTAATAAAAGGTCTTTTAATTTACTTTTAAATGTATTCAATTTTTCTTCGTTTTTAATGTTATTAGGTAATTTATTATACAATTTAATAGACATAACATATGGGCTTGATGCATGCATTTTTAATTTAGACATTGGTAAATTTAATCTATCCCTATGTCGACATGTATATCTTGTATTAGTAGCCTCCCTAGTTGTGTAATAATCTTTGTGTTGTCTTACAAATTTGCATGTTTCCAGAATGTACATTCCAGGGACAGTAAGTATTTTTAATTTTTCAAAATGAGGTTTGCAACTTTCTGTATCGTCTATGTTCATTATTATTCTTATTAATTTATTTTGCATTAGTAACAGCAAAGGCGCATCTATACTGTTACCCCACAGGATAATGCCATAGTTCAGCCACGCATAAGCATAGGCATAATACGTGGCGAGGGCTGTCTCAGAATTTGTCGTTATTTTTATTTCACGGAGGGCATATATAAATTTTGATAGTTTTGACTTTATTTTAGCGATGTGAGATTTCCAGTTAATGTTTGTGTCTATTGAGATACCAAGTAGAGTGAATTCAGGGACGGTTTCTATTTTAAGATTGTTATATGTTAGATCAATACTTAAAGGGGCTTTTTGGAAGGGATGGAAGCACATTAATTTAGTTTTTGAGAAGTTTATTTCTAAGTTGTGGTCTTTGAGCCAGGCGATTGTTTTATCGAGCGTAGAAGTTAAAGTTATGTTGAGGTCTGTATTATTTTGACAAGAAGTTAAGAGTGAGACGTCATCCGCAAATAGAACACAATGTTCATCTATGTATTTGGGAAGGTCATTTATGTAAATTAAGAATAAAAGACATCCAATTACGCTGCCCTGAGGGATAGAGGCGTTAATTAAGTTAGTTTCAGATCTGATGTTTTGTATTTCTTTGGTTGTGTGATTGTGAAACTCAATTTCTACGATGTGTTCTCGATCCTTTAGGTAAGATGTAAACCATTGATGGGCGATACCGCGGATTCCTATGCCTTGCAATTTTTTTAACAATATTTTATATTGTACTTTATCATAGGCCTTCGTCATGTCCAACAAGATTCCGACCGCATATTTTTTGTTATTTATGATATCTATGGCCTTCTGTATAAATTTATATATTGCTAATGTTGTGGATCTGTTCTTTCGGAAGCCATTTTGACAATCATCAAATATTTTGTATTTTTCGCAGAAGTTATAAACACGGTCGCACATGGCCCCTTCAAATATTTTAGAGGCAGTTGGTAAAAGGGCTATTGGGCGATAATTAGTTGGATCGGATTTAGTGTTCTTTTTGTGTATGGGTCTCAGAATTGCTTTTTTTAATGTATCAGGGAAAGTACCCTCCTCAAACGACTGGTTGATGAGTAGGAAAAATGGTAAAGTCAACTCGTCTGCGCATTGTCTCATTAGTAAAGGAGGTAATTCGTCAAATCCATGGCTTTTTTGTTTTTTAAGTTCCTAAGGAGTTTGTTTACTTCCTGAGGTTCGACCGGGCTAAGATACATTGTGTTTTCAGTGGGGTGTAATACTGAATTGTCTCGCCATACATTAACTGATGTTTGCGTGTTTAGTTCCCCTATGGATGCGAAAAAGTTGTTGAAAATATTAGCCACTTCCTTTGGGTCGGTGGTCGTAGCGTTATTTATTTGTAACTTTATATTCGTTTTTTCTTTTTTTCTTAATTTATTTGTTCTTTCGTTAATAACACTCCACATTGTTCTAACCTTTTTTTCAGACTTTTTCATTTTGTTTATGTAATGTAATTTTTTTGATGTGATAACTACGTTTTTTAACATTTTTTCGTATCTTTTGTAATATTTTGTTATTATTGGATTATTTATTTTAAGTGTAAGTATTTTTAGTAGTCTTTTATTTTTACTAGAGTTCTTTATACCCGTTGTTAGCCAAAATTTTTTATTGTTATGTTTTAATTTTATTTTTTGAAGTGGTATACATTCGTTGAGAATATTTATCAATGTTTTGTTGAAAGCGTTGTAGTTTTCATTTATATTATTGTTAATAGTTTTTATGATATCTTTCCATTTTATTTTTTGTAATTTCATTTTGAATAGTTCTATATTTTTATTGTTATACAGTCTCTTTTTGATATACCAGGTTTTTTTATTAGGTTGCGGTAGATCTATATAGATTGCGGTACCACAATGATCTGAGAAGCCTAACTCTTCAACTTTTGTATATGTGTTAATATTATGAAAATTGGTAAATATTAGATCCAAACAAGTAGATGTGTTTTTCGTGATTCGTGTGGGGTTTTTTATATGTTGTTTAAATTTGTATTCTAACATTACGTCTAAAAATTCAGCCGATTTCGTGTTATTTTCTAAAATATTGACATTAAAGTCTCCTCCTATTATAACGTTACACTTCGAATACTTTCTATTAATGTGATTCAATAATACTTTTAGTTGTTTATAGAATACTTCTTCTTCCCTTCTATTCCAGTATATCACTAGTAACAATATATTTTCTTTAGGTAATTCGATTGCACAAGATTCTAAAACATATTCTATTGACATTTCCGCTATGTCATCTCTTTCTACATACTCTAAATCGTCGTCCAGAATTTCATAAAATATCTTTATTACCTCATAAGAATTCATTGTGAGTTACTTACTGAGGAACGATATTCATATGTCAAAAGAGTGAATGAAAACATAAACGAATCCTAATGCATAATAAATAAAAACGGCCAAGTACGAGTCGGACTCGCCCATGAAGTAGCAGCAAGTAATATCATAGAAAAGTTGTTGTGCTGCCCTGCATGTTCGTTGTAACTTTGATCGATGTTTTAAAACTAGTATATTGATTGAATGGAGAGTAAATTGCTGTTTACGATTTATGACGTATTAATAAAAACTACTTACTCGATCGCACTCAAACCAATTTTCGGTGGAAGTTTGCATCACAGTACATCATGTATTTCCTTTAGTTTTATCGTTCTCTTATTTTAGAAGTTACAGGGGGGGGGGGACATTTTACCACTTTTGAAGTGTATCTTGCGCAAACTATTCACTATAAAAAAAAATGATAGTAGAAACCTCCATATCATTTTTAAAGACCTATCCATAGAGTTAATAGTTACGGGTTTGATGAAAAAAAAATTTTGATGAGTATGGGGTCCCCCAATTTTTTTTGTTTTTTTTTTCTATTTTTGTATAAAAATATTTATGCGGTTCACATAATACATCTACTTACCAAGTTTCAACAGTATTTTTTTTATATTTTTGGAAAAAAGTAGCTGTGACATACGGACGGACAGATAGACAGACATGACATCGGACCTCCGCAACCCTAAGGAAGAACTGAAATTCGAAGATTGAACTAATTGTCAGTAAATTTGAGGGCACTGACTTCCCAATAACGATTGCCATGGATGTTCATGACAACCGGGACCGACGGCTTTACGTGCTCTCCGAGGAACCTAAACCGTAACGATTTGAACCCATTCGCAACGCTATCCACTAGAACAACGAGGCAGTGACAGTCTATTAAAGGCAATCATTATTTATATAACCCTAGAATAAACACTACGACAACATCCTGACCAGGGACATAATAATCACTCCATATACCGGCAAGAGTGCAGTCATTGCTGCTGAAAACAATTTAGAATCAACATCATTTATCTTGAATCCAAAAGACGTCTAGATCTAATAAAACTAAATTGTAAAATTCCAGTATTCTTCTTCCTTCTAGACCTTATCCCATTTACTTAGGGTCGGCATTCCTTGTCCGCATTTTCAATTTATTGAAATAAATAGACTTCTCACAGACGTCCCTGTTTTCTTGTTTAATTAAAAACAAAACTTTTCTGAACAACATGTCATTCAACACATCTATACAATTACATAAAGTTGAAATGTTTGTAGTTTCAAACTAACAAATGTTCACTAAATGTAATAATATGAAAATAGTGGTAGTCTATACAAATAATTAACATTTGAGGGTCTGTATGTAATATCAAATGATACGTTTTTTCCTAAATAACTATCAATGAATATTGTATAATATAAACTCTTTTGCAAAAAAACGGGCACTTAAGCAAAGAACTATTTTATAGTTACTATTTGTTTGTTTGACAATTTTAGGTATTGTTATCCTCAGAATATTATAAATTAATTTGGAAGGAATAGTTTTCATCAATTTTATTATAACATTTTAATTAAATTATTGAGAAATAATGTTTAAGCTCAAAACACTATAATTGTACCTGCTCGCTAAATAAAAATGAAACGCGTTAATTTCTTTGTTTTTATTGAATACATTAAAAGCAGATAAAAGTTTAGTATTGAGTGTGACCCCCTCTTGCTGAAATCACGGCTTGCATTTATCTGGGCATGCTAGCGAGTATACCTTTATGGTTTCTTGGGGAATACGTTCCCACTCCGCGGTAATCACATTCTATAGCTATCTGATGGTCTTCGGATCCCGTTGCACTGATCTCACTCGTCGCTTCAGAACGTCCCAGACATGCTCTATGGGATTGAGGTCCGGACTTCTAGCTGGCCAGTCCAAACAACGAGTTCCGACTTCTAGCATATACGCTTCCACATCGCCAGACCGGTGGGCGCGAGCGTTGTCGTCCATAAAAATTGAGTTTTCGCCAAGAGCGGTTAAAGCGGGTTGTGCATAAGGAATTAGAACTTCTGTTATGTATCGGTGTCCAGTCAGTGTACCGTTTTCGATGAAGACTAACTCCGTACGATCCATAGAATTTCTTCCTGCCCAAAACATAACAGAGCCCCCTCCATAAGGTGTTATTTCTTTAAAAAATGCCTCTGCAAAGCATTCTCCTCGTCTACGTAGCACTCGCCGACGTCGCTCTTTACCATGCAAAGATATCCTGGCTTCATCGGAGAACAATACCCTATCCCAGTCTTCATGAGTCCATGACACACAATTCCGAGCGAAGCTAAGCCCGGCAACTCGATGTCCACGGAGTAATTTAAGGCCGCGTGCCGGGCGATGACTGTGTATATTAGCAGCGAGAAGCCTCCTCCTGACCGTCCATAGACTAATTTGTACATTTCTTACTTCTTTGAGTCTGTTCTTGAGGTCCACATAAGAAGTTTTGCGATTTCTCAACGCTTGACTAACTAGAAAACGATCATCCCGTGGTTCGGTACATGTCTTTCTGCTAGAAGACTGCATCTGCCATCACACTGCTACAAGATCTGCCAGAGTTGATATCACACAGCTACAAATAAGCAAAGAATTTCCATTCGTTATTTAGCCTTACATAAGTAAAAATGTCATGTGACTTAAATTTACATGACAACACAAAAGTTACTGTGTGTACACACACAGTAATCGCTTTATAGAATCACTAACCTTTTTATTGTGAAACCTTTTATGGGATTTGTGTCATGTTAGATGAAATGCGCTGACCGTGTATTTGTATTTCCAATATTTTCTGGCCGTCTATTCACTGGCCATGAAGGAAAGGTCTAAGAAAAAAAGCGGCCAAGTGCGACTCGGACTCGCCCATGAAGGGTTCCGTAGCAGCAAGTAACATCATATAAAAGTTTTTGTAGTTCGTTGTAACTTTCATGGATGTTTTAATAATAGTGTCTTGATTGAAAGAAATGTAAATTACGGTATATGATTTATGACGTATTAAAAAAAAACTACTAACTAGATCTCGTTCAACCAATTTTCGTTGGAAGTTTGCATAGTAATGTACATCATATATTTCTTTTAGTTTTATCATTCTCTTATTTTAGAAGTTACAGGGGGGGGGGGACACATTTTACCACTTTTGGAAGTGTCTCTCGCTAAAACTGTTCAGAAATAAATGATATTAGAAACCTCAATATAATTTTTGGTATGAATCTATCCATAGATGGTATGGTATGGTTTTGATGAAAAAAATTATTTTGAGTTTCAGTTCTAAGTATAGGGACCCCCAAAATTTATTGCTTTATTTCTATTTTTGTGTAAAAATATTAATGCGGTTCACAGAATACATCTACTGACCAAGTTTCAACAGAATAGCTCTTATAGTTTCGGAAAAAAGGGGCTGTGACGTACGGACGGACAGACAGACAGACATGACGAATCTACAAGGGTTCTATTTTTTGCCATTTGGCAACGGAACCCTAAAAAGAAGCTAAATGTTCTATTTAAGTACATAGATACTTTTTTATATGTGCTATATGCCGCTATGACCGCTATTCAGAGGCAAATGGATACGTTTGACCACAATATCGTTTCTGACCTTTTGCAACCAACTGATGCGAAGATGAATTAAAATCAGAATACACAAAAGTTTCAAAAAATATGCTATAAAGCTAATTCTGCATAACCCAAAAAATACATTATTTTGACGCCGTTTGGAAAACCTTTCTGTTATCCTGAAATACGTCTCAATATTCTAAGTCTAAATCTAAATCTTAAGTTACATAAAATTACGATTAGTGATAGCACTTCAAATGTAAATCATGTAAACATATTATTATACTGACACGTTTATGAAAATGTTGCTGCAACAATTTATACTCAGCTTTATCTCACTCATCATATCAATATTGTAAAAGGAGATGCAACTGTGCATAAATTGTGGCAGTATCTTGAACCCACTTAGATTCATGAGTACCTATTCTGCTTGATGTGAATGTGATATGATATTACCGATGATATTATAAAGGAAATTTATCGATTGTTAGTTGTAATATACATCAGCTTACAATTCTTCTATAAATAAATATCTCCTCTAGATTGTCTCAATAAAATGAATATACTTACAGAGAATGATGAGATTATGCCTAAGACAAATCCAAAAAAGTGACAATCAACAGAACTGTATTTCGTTTACTGAATAACCCCTCTATGTCAAAATTTCTTCTTCTCGTTCGTTTTGGTCTTTCGTTTTTTCGTCTGTCGTTTTTGTTTTGACAGAGCGGTCATGGTCACGTCATGGCATCCACGTCGGTAGCAGAGACGGACACAGCTCTCTGAATCTCACGCCATCGCTGTCTGTTGGCAGACTGACTTCACTTGGTCAGTCCAGCGCATATGTGATCTGCCGCGCGATCTGGTTCCTTCTACTTTTCCCTGCTGTACCAGCTGTTCTATAGAATCGCCATCTCACCTAGAAACATGCTCAAAGTACCGTAGTACGCGATTGTATTACGGCTGACAGACGCTGCGTGATACCGCACTCCCGGAGAATGGACACATTGATGGTATCAAAATTTATTACGTTTAGTATAAAAATATTTTGTCGACGCCTTTGAATAGTTAGCAATCGTAGCTATGAAATAATCGTACTGAATCTGTCAGCGTGTGTATTAAGTAGTTAACACTACCTGTAGTACTCACTACGACCTATAAAGTCATTATTTATAATATTTATGATTTATTTGAATGTTATTTGTTTATAGTTTTCGAAAAATTGCTGAAAATATTTGTGAATGACATGACTATAAAATAATTTTAAAATGAAATTCTAAATACATATGAACAATCAGTAACATTCCGTTTACTCGTACTTATAGAATATTGTAAAGAACATTTCCGTCATTCGGTTAAGTGACTGGTTAAGCAAAATATAATAAATAGTAAATCTTGTAACTGGTTGGCAATCAGTTGTAAGAAACTGTCAGGAATTTGTGTCCGATTTACGAGTACAGTGAAAACTTTTTTATTTCCTTACATTTTTTCTGAAAAACTTCGACTAAGTTTTAAATAGTGTGTATATTCAAGACCGTCTTCAAAAATGATGAAAATATTTTCCTTAATTGTAATGTTTGGTCTAATTGAAGTCTTCTTTATTGAAAATCTTTATATCGAAGCTGATTCAGGACACAATATCAGATTTATAGGAAACCCCAAAAATTGGGAGACTCCTTCAGTTAAAGGAAGTTTACTATCCGACGTTTCAACAATATTCAAACCAGCAAGTCAAAAAAAAAAGACCTCGAAGAAACAGCCGCCTTTTATCAAGTCGAAGTCTCAGTTTAATGAGCCAAAGCTTAGAGATCCATTTTATATACCTTCAAAATTTAATACGCCTTTAATACAAATAGATGTCGAAACTGAAAAGCCAGACTGGTTATACTCATCAAAATAAGTAGTTTGTTCATTCATTATTCATTCATCAACAGTTTTGTAATTTTTAAAGATTAAAATTGTAATAACTAATAAAGTGCTGTAATTTCATTTTGTTTAGGGTTGTTTTCCCAAAAAAGACATGTTATGTTACTATTAGTTATCCTGCTAAATACGTCATTTTGACAAAAATTGACGATACATGATATAATCGACATATAAATTTTTTCATGGAACTCGCGGTGGTATCAAGTTAAAATTTAGATGGAAATTGTGATGATTAAACTTTGTAGAAAAAATTTGTTAAAGAGTTCTAAATCTTTAAGCTATTTTGCACGAAATTTCTAATATTTTCATTTTTGTATTATCTCTAAAATATTCTATTTCTAATGATACAAGGAGGCATACAAGCATCTAAGTCTTCTGATGGTAAGTTACTACCACCGATCATTGACACCTTCAACTCGAGACCTTGATGCTTTACATTCCTAAGATTAAGATCAGGATATAATTTTTGTTTTTTCTTGTCGGGGTGGAAACAACTTTTATATAAGCGTTTCCGTGATTCAGAGGTCACGTTAAGCAGTCGGTCCCGGATGTTATCATAAGATTACAGTCGTGAAGCTTAGTTGGAGGCTTTCAAAGATCCATCGGCAAGATTACGTAGCCACAACGTGTCTTGCCAGTCCCCAACCCGCACTTGACCAGCGTGGTGACGTATGGCCTTCATCCTCTTTTAAGAGAAGACCCGATCCTAGCAGCGGGACGTTATGGGTGGTTGATAATGATTTTGGAATTTTAAATCGATCCATGTGTTGGAATGACTTGTAATAGATGATGTGTAACTAAAATGATGTCAGACTCATAAAAAGAACAGTTTAAGAAAATTACGTAAGAATAAAAAAACGTACGTAAAAAATTGAACAATGAGTTTTTTCATTTTGTTTTCAAATAACTTTGAATTCAATAACTGATAATTGAAAAGCAAATACTCAATATTTGAATGGTTAGAAACCCGTCTAAATGAAACCATTCATTCTAGTTATAAACTTATATAGGTATTAAAGGTACATAGCTACATTGGCTTAGAACTTAGCGCAATCGTTAATAATTCTTGAATATTCTCCAAAGTTTTCACTATAGTAAGTAAAATGATTTTGGAATACTGTGGTTTGTACATCTATGGTTAGATTTGAGCATGGCATTACAATATTTAGCTTTTTGAGATAATTTGTTTAAATTTTTATGTTACAGAAGATCATCAGCGTTATCCTTTATGCACTCAGCGTTATCCATTTGTCTTTTAATAGGTCTTACTCAAATTATTTATACATTATTTATCAACTGTATAAGTAATTAATATTACTTATACAGTTGATAAATTTGATGAATCTAAATTGCGTATTGAGAGAGTGAAAAGAGATTTCATAGACGATATTATGGACAAAGGAAACCTAGTTATATCTAAGCTACCAAAACTTTTAAACCTATGGAATTTTCGTAAAATGAAATTTCCAAAATTTGTAAGACCTCGGATAAAAATTCGACTACCCAATTTCGAAAAAGGTGTTGTGTTAACTCGTAATTTCAGAGTGTTTTTAGTAAATAAACCTTACTTTAAACTTCCTTTTCATCCATATTCGTAAATGAATTTGTTTTCTTCGTCTTGATGATGAAACAACCGCTTTAAAATCTAAATTTAAAGAGTCTCTTGATATTCCACTAGTCATTATTTTGATATTTTCCAACTAATCCTTTGAACACTTGCAAAAGAAATCTAGTATTAAACACCATTGGAATCTGAAGAAGCTGAATTGGGAAATTACGTGAAGGAAACACATTTTTCAAAAGAACTAATGTAGCTAAGCTGCGGAGAAAAGGAAAACGGGGGTTAGACAGCGACTATATTGATAACTAGAAACTATCAAGGAAAACTAGATTTTCGACCAATCTCAACTATTTTCAAATTGTAATGTGAAATAATAAAAAAATATATTGTCATTTAGTAGAGTTTTATTTGATGAGTGGTGGTGAGTGCTTCATTACTCCTGATATATATTCATGATCCCTAATATATATTCACAACCTTGAATCTGTAGAGAGAAAATATGCTACAGTATCACTAAAGAACCCGCCTTTATATATTTTTTTTTTGGACATCTTACAAACAACGTCATCTAGTCCCAAGATAAGCAAAACTAATGTTATGGGTACTAAACAACTGATATAAATACATAAACATACTTTTTTTTTTGTAAATGCATACATAGAAAAACACCCAGACTCCGAAACAAATATTTGTGGATCACACAAATATTTGGTCTGACCCGGGAATCGAACCCGAGACCGCTTGATCAGCAGCCGCATACGCTAACCACTAGACCAACAAGGCAGTCATCATATCATTCGTCCATACTTCAAACTGTAATTTTACCGAGCAGAATATCAATAGCCTTCTAATAGTTTTGATAGATCTGATAGTAGTGATGATAATCCTGGTTCTTGATCGAAATTTTATCAGTAGGTCATCGCGAGTCAATCGCGCTATTAGAGACAAAAGTTGGAAATTGAATTGACGTTGGAAGATCTTATTTATATCTACCAAGATTATCTTAACCATTATTTTGAAAAATCGGATTCCTAATTCTACTGTTTTTTTTGTGTATGTTCTTTTAGGCAATGTGTTTAAGATATTTCCATATTTTTCTAAGCATTTTTTTTAAGCATAAGCATTAAGAGAAAATACTTCTTCAGGTGCAAAGTTATAAAACAAAAATTATAGCTAGGGCATGAAGTAGGCACATTGAATTTGGTGGTATTTTTAAATTATTTGAATATGAATTTTGAGACATAATCTTGTGTTTGGTTGTTATTTATTAATCAACTATAATAGCTATTTCATTCGAATGACAAAGCAAACAATAACAATTATAATTTGCATTTCTATAAAATTACTCGATATGATGACCGAAATAAATTTATTCATCTCTTGAATCATCTTTTGAAAACAATAGTAGTCTAAATACTTTAAGAAATACTTCAATTATTGTTATTTTAAAACAGTCTGAAGTCTAAAGAAAATAATCAATTAACTGCTAAGTAGAAACTTGAAATTTAAAGGTTGTCTTGAATATTTAATATTACGTTTATACTACGTAATATTTTCTGTTCGAAATGAATATTAATGTCTTGACGCTTATGATTAAGAACTGAGCACTTTGAAAATAATTTTCTATTTGATATAAATCAATAACAATTTATTCTAGTAATGCCAAGTATTGTCTAAAAATTTATGATTTAACATTAATTTTCCAAGTGGTGACGGATTAAGAATACAAAGTGTCACCACCCCTATTCATTCCATGGGTGTCGTAAGAGGCGACTAAAGCAACAAAATAAGCAGCTAACATCACTGCCAAGAGAAGGAAAACTTGAAACAAACCCTTTACCAACCCGTCTGGCCAGCGTGGTATAGTAGGCCAAAACCTCCTTGCAAAGGAGAGGCCTATGTCCAGCAGTGGACTGTTAAAGGCTGATGATGATGATGATTAATTTTCTGCTTGTCTATTAAAATATATCTGTATAGTATCCGCTCAAAGCAGGTAATCGTGATCAAATTTGAATGTCTACTCCTGATGTGAATTATTTGCGGATCCTGGTCCCGGTTCGGTATTCAGAGGCCCGAAGAATGATGCAGAAAAATCTCACTAGGCTGCCATGATGTGGTTTCCTATGCTATAGTGTCTACACTCACAATTAGAATAGTGACTTCTACTCCTGGAATCTGCTCATGTAGCTTTTGGAAGGTTGAAATGTAAAAATAAACTTTGTTTTAAGAATCCAATGCTTGCAATGTCTTTAACTGTATTTCCTCTTTTTCTCCAACTATTACAAGTCAATTTACGACTGTATTTTTTGCGCAGCGTAATTATCCAAAGAGCCATAAACGTTACGAGCTTTTCATTTCATTTATTACACTGTTTCGAAAGTGTGCCAATTTATTTGCATTCTAAAATGCAATAACACGTAAAGATATTATTTGCGTTGGCTAAGGAACGTGCCGAAGCAGGATGTCGCTTAGAAATTGGTCCCAATTCTGTTGTTCAAGCTCTCTAAGATAAACTAAAATGAAACAAATATTCAATTACTTTAGGCATTCTAAAAATCTAAAAGTGGTTATATTTACTTTCGATCACAAGTTGCAATGTTCGATAGATAGCTGTTAAGGGTTTCTAAATAATAAACAAGTGTGTGCCTCCGATTTCCTTTTATTTGGTAACTAATTGAACATGCATGAGTATAGTAAAAGAAAGTGGCGGTTACGAACTTATAGGAGATTGAAATATCGAGAAATGGAGTATAATTTTTACTAGTATTATAAACGCGAAACTTTTTGTGTATGTATGTTTGTTGCTCTTTCACGTCAAAACTACCAAAAGAATTTGAATGAAACTTAAAGTAACTTATAGTACAGTAATATAGCTTATATATCAGAATAACACTTGACTACTTTTTACTGCAATACTCGAGATACACGCGGGTGGTCTGCGGACGAAAGCTAGGCCAATATAATTGCAGAGGATCTCATTTGTTCGAACCTTAACCGTTCACAGTCCTATGAGCCCACTGTGGGCTCACGTTATGTGTATGGCACCAAGTCCGTGAGCCCACATTGGGCTCACACTTATTGAGTAACTTGTTCAGATTTTTCTTTCATGGACGTATCAGTTAGGCCTTTTAAATTTTAGGACTTGTGACCAAGGCATTTTTTGTGTGAAATCCATCAAAACAATCAATACATAGTCACTAACTGTTTGGACTTATGTAATAATTTTGTAATATTGTATGGGGACTGTGAAGGTGTTAAAAATGATTCTCTATTGTAATAAGTGTAAATCATGCGGACGCTGTTGTAGCCTCTACAGCCTCACTAAGAGTTAAGACAGAGGCGCTGTCTAAATCATCTAAACAGATGGCAAGGCCGAATATACAATAATCCAACAACAACAAAGTGAAATTTTAGTTCAGCGATGTCAACAACAGAATAAGTACTACTGTCCCGGATATTAAATGTGAATCGAATCATACAAGTTCGTAAGAAAATATTTCACTAAGAGATTTTTATTTACTGTTAGAGCAAGGAAATACAAGGAGTGCATCTTTTCAACGTCTAAGTAGATACACAGATTAAACAAAGTCCAGATTAACTGCTTATGAGATGGCTATTATACTAGCTATCAGGAACACCATATTTGAATGTTTTGGAAATAACATCTGAATTGTCAGGAAGTTTTTTTTTAGGACATTTTACACACAACGTCATCTAGTCTCAAACTAAGCAGAGCTTGTATTATATAAACATTCTTTTTCTTTTGTAAATACATCCATATTATACATAGAAAACACCCAGACTCCAAAACAAATATTTTTATGGATCACACAAACATTTGGTCCGACCCGGGAATTGAACCCGACACCTCTTGATCAGCAGCCGCATACGCAAACCACTGGATCAACAAGGCTATCAACATAGTAATTGCAAAACCACTAATGAAGTATAAAATATATAAAAATAAGTCGGATTTTCCTTCCTGACGCTATAACTCCAGAACGCACGAACCGATTTCCACGGTTTTGCATTCGTTGGAAAGGTCTCGGGCTCCGTGAGGTTTATAGCAAGGAAAATTCAGGAAAATTTCAACAGAAAAGCGGGAAAATCTTTTTTTTTTAAATAGGGGATGACTTTTTTATGGAAATCTTTTAAGGGCAGGACGACGTCTGCCGGGACAGCTAGTGAAGTATAAAATACTAAACGTGTCAAAGTACTTAATTATATATAAGCCCGCTACCTAAGAGAGGGTCGTTAAAGAAAGTTTAACAAAATTTAAATAATGTGACGTACAACCAGAACATGATGTAACCGAGTTTCATCAAAAGTTAATTTAAGTTTTAGGAAATAGGTGCTTTGCTTAACTCGGAAAATGATGACATAATATTTCTGAAAATATATATCATCTTGTCATATACAGTATGTTATAAAATGTAGTAATTGGCACGGATATTGAATCTTAAAGTTTATTAAGGTTTTTGGTTTTAATGATTAAACGATTCTCCGCTATAAGTAATGGTAATTTAGAACTGTGATAACTTTACTCAATAAAGCAGTTTTGAAAAAGAAAATGACTGATAATATAAAAGAGCTGTTGAAGATTAGGAAAACTGTTGATTATTCAATGCAATTTATGTCGTCAAATTCAAATATCTCTCAATAACTAGAGATTAGTACAAAAATAGTGTAATTCTAATGACATCACCAGAACTATCTCGAAATTGAAAACACTCTTGGAAAGCTATTCCAAGGGTGTATCTTAAAATATGCTCAAAATACCCATTACTAATATTTATTCATTTCTATCTTTTGCGCGCGACTTCGCCCGCATTATGTCGGTTATCACAGTAAAACATAATCTATGTCCTTACCCAAGGTTACATCTATCTTTATACCAAAATTCATTAATATCGGTTTAGCGGTTTAGGCGTGAAAACGTAACAGACTTACTTTCACATTAGGGATTTAATTGTACGTCAGTCTCTCTATAAATTCAAACGTCATTTATCGCTAAAATCGAATCTATAACTTTGCACAATAGACTCATTTCTCGCAATCACTCCTGACACTACAATGCTATCTCTACAACCCGAGTCGGTAACCTAATTTCCTCGACGCTCAGGGCCTCTAATAAACGATTTATCTGCACCCTGTATAAAGGTTCTAGTGGCTCTTTATGATATATTGTAAGGGACCAAGATAAACTATGGGCTAGCTAAGATAGGATAAGTTCGAAGCAGTTAATTTAGTGCGTTCTCTGTTATATTATTAAAAAAAAAAAGCAGCCAAGTGCGAGTCGGACTCGCCCATGAAGGGTTCCGTATCAGCAAGTAACATCATATAAAAGTTCTTGTAGTTCGTTGTAACTTTCATCGATGTTTTTATACTAGTGTATTGACTGGATGAAAGGTAAATTGCGTGTAAACGATTTATGACGTATTAAAAAAAAAGCTACTCACTAGATCTTGTTCAAACCAATTTTCGTTGGTAGTTTACATAGTAATGTATAACATATATTTTTTCTAGTTTTATCACTCTCTTAATTTAGAAGTTAGAGGGGGGGGACACACATTTTTCCACTTTGGAAGTGTCTCTCGCGCAAACTATTCAGTTTAGAAAAAAATGATATTAAAAACCTCAACATCATTTTTGAACACCTATCCATAGATACCCCACACATATAGGTTTGATGAAAAAAAAATTTTTGAGTTTCAGTTTCAAGTATGGGGACCCCCAAAATGTATTGTTTTTTTTTCTAAATTTTTGTAAAAATCTTAATGCGGTTCACAGAATACATCGACTGACCAAATTTCAACAATATAGCTCGTATGGTTTCGGAAATAATTGGCTGTGACATACGGACGGACAGACAGACAGACAGACAGACTTGACGAATCTATAAGGGTTCCGTTTTTTGCCATTTGGCTACGGAACCCTAAAAATGAAGGCGACTATAGAGGCTGTTTTGCTTATTTAGAATTTATCTATTTTTTTTTAGTTTAGAGACATTTAAAATATTGATAGTTATTGTCAGATTAATAGAAAAATGTGTATCTTAATTACTTTAGACATTTTTTCTATTTATAATATGTATGTATTTACAAAAAAAAAAGTATGTTTATATATTTATATAATTAGTTATATAGTTGTTTAGTACCCATACTTGCTCTGTTTAGCTTGGGACTAGATGACTTAGTGTGTAAGATGTCCGAAATATTTATTATTAATATAATGAAAATATTTGAAATTTTGGCAAAATAAAACATGTTCATGTTTTATTTTGCCAAAATTTCAAATATTTATGGCAAAATGGATTGCTTCTCTTTGAAATGATACCTAATATTATTTACAAAATTCAACAGATAGTGTTGGCAAGTTTTATATATCGAAACAATAGCTGTTGCGATCAGATATTTACTTTGACTATGATTAATTCTGAACGTGAAGGGAAGCCAAATGCCTATTTTAATGAAGAGCTTTTTATTAGATTTCAAAACATATAGCTACTCGTACATATTGATAAGTATAAAAATAATAAGTTTGTTTTGTGTACCTTTCTCAAAACTACATACATTTACATTAAAATTTCGAGGCGATCTAAATTCGCTACTAAAATGATTTCTATTTATTTTTTAACTGTATTTTTGTGTAATATTTTTCATCAATACAACGAATATGTACTAATATGTATCAATAAAAAACCAGTATTAGGAAGAGTATAACTTGAAATTCAATTTGATTGTAGAAAAGTTGCTTTCCATTCATTTCAATGTAAGTTCTATTTTCGAAGACATTTAAAGCGTGAAATGAGCAAAGATTTGCGGTACTCGTTAATTACACGAGGAATTATTGGGCGCAGTTGCAAATGTGAAACCAATTTGGTATGTTTGAGGCGCACTTAAAACGAAATGAAAACCGTCCTAATAATGATTTTCGTCGTATTTCGTTCACTCACAATGCGGATGGTGCCCCCTAATCTTGGATTCTACATACGCTTTCCATCAGGCAGAGTAGAGTCACTTTGGTAGGCCAAAAGAAAAAGAAATAGAGAGAAATTTACAATTAACAGTAGCTATTAACAGTGAAAAAAACTTCTTCCGACAATTCAATTAGATTTAAAGGCAGTATATTTTCTTTCAATTTAAAATAATTGTTAAAAAGTGGGCTTTTGTTTTTCGCATTTTTCCTTTCAAGAAAAGGTCGCTACATTAAACTAAGGAGGCCGAAATAAAGTTGAATTGATCTGTCAATTTATAAAGAAAATGTATCTGTAAGATACATAATTAATTATCATAATTATAGTTAAACATATAATGTACTAGTCAATAACGTGCCATGGCCATTTAAGGTTATGGATTGTAGAAAACAGATATTTTTTTTCAAGAGAATAAGGTAAACAAAATATTCTCCCTTAACTCTACATTTTCTCTCCATTATCGCGTGTCTTTGTGTACCAAAATCGCTTGAGTCTCGGATCTTTTGAATTTGTAAGGCCTGGTTTTTGATGGATGGTACTTGAACATCCTTTCCTTACTTGAGATGGGATTTTCTAGAAACTTATTGTTTGAATAATAGACTAAATTTTTTTTAAGGGATTACTTAAACAAGCAACCAACCCTCCTAATTGTACACTGTCACTGAAACCTGCGTAAACGTTTAGCTAATTATGTACCGCCATGATCACGCCACTGTGATAATTGGAGTATATATTTAAGACAGGAATAAAATATATTGTAATACCTATGAGTTGCCTTAGGTGAATGGAAAAAATCACCGAGGGTAAGCAGCGACGGCGCGGTCAGACCTAGATGGGTGACCGTTTGTGGCATGATATGATAAGAGCGTTTCCGTGATTTGGAAGTCACGTTAAGCAGTCGGTCCCGGTTCTTATCATAAGAAAGTTGTCGTGAAGCTTAGTTGGAGGTCGATGGGAGGCCTAAAAATATCCAAAGGCAAGATTACGTAGCCACAACGTATTTTGCCAGTCACCAACCCGCACTTGGACAACGTGACCGAGGCCCGAACCCAGCAGTGGCACATAATGGGTTAATGTATCTTTTTTTTAAATATAGCAGTTGAACGTAAATCTACGTGCGACACACCTAATCACATTCTACTACTCAAAAACATTTCTAATACAATCAATTATCCTTATTACATATTTATAAAAGAGCTAGGTTTACAAAGCTAGATTATGTTAAACAGTATTTTGTAGCTCAAGCGTTAAATGATGCTTAATTATGTGGAAACTCACGAAGGATATTTTATTCTCGTTTCAATATTCAACGTCATTTTAAAAAGAAGCCTTTGATAGCCGCGAATAAAAAGAAAAAGTCATATCTTCGCAAAATGTCTGTCATTATATTGAATATTAGGATATTTACGCAGACAGGAATTAGAGTAAAGATGATTAATTATTTGCTGGTGGGTTTTATGAGATAATATTAAACCGGCTTTACTCCTTTCTTATAGAATCAATTAATTGGAGTTTATGCGTTCTAAGCCCTAAAGATAATTTATTTACACCTTTTCTTGTCTCTGTGACTGAAACCCTTTCGAATATCAACCAATGGTGCTTACTTAAGATTCAAATCACGTCGCACCGTCTTAGGTTTGTGACCTATGTGTACTCTAGGAAGAAAATTTCAAAAAGGTACATCGATTTATACACACAAATTGAACGTAAATACGAATATGCATGTTTAAGCTCCATCGCATCGTATCGAACGCTGATCGATTAGGAATACCGGCCAGAGTGCTAAGACCCCTATTCAATATTTATAAATATATCTGTAGATAGTAATAAAGCATTATTATTTTAGCAGAAAAATCTTAATAACAGCCCGGAGTCTGGAAGTTTGACGGTGAATTACGCCCGTGTCTCGGAGAGCGCGTTAAGTCGCTGGTCCCGGTCGTGAACATCTATGGCAATTGTTATTGGGAAGTGAGTGCTCTCAAATATACTGACAACTAGTTTAACCTTCTAATTTTAGTTCTCCCTCAGGGTTGCGGAGGTACGATGCCAGTCGCTCCGTGGAAAAATTGAAATTCAGGTAAAAACCGTTGTACTAGTAGCCGATCCCAAATAAACTTGGCAACAAAGGCTAGGAAGATTATGATCTGTAGATAGTATTAATCTATGACATATCCAACAATATGTTCAAATGCAATAACATTTTACATAACACATACCAGCAGTCATTGCAAGCGACTAACGCTATGCAAATATTGGATTCCGTGCTAAATATTTCAATAGCTATTTAAACAGTATTAATCGTATAATATGTTTTTTTTTTTTTTTTTTTTTTTTTTTTTATATTTAAGCCTGCCTAAGTGACTCTACTCTGCCTGATGGAAAGCATGAGTAGAATCCAGGAGTAGGGGTCACCATGCTTATTGTGAGGGTAGACAATGTAGCATGGTGACCCCTACCATGGCAGCCTGGTTTGATTATTCTGCATCATTCTCCCGGCCTTCGAAGGGCGGGAGAATGATGCAGAATGATTGGGCCTCCGGTCTCACACTCACCAACGAAACACAACAACAAGAATGCCGTCATTATTAGGATGGTCTTCTGTGTGAGGGTAGTACTGGCCGGGTCGAGCCGGCCCATTCGTGCTGAAATCAGCGTGGCTCTACTACCTACAGCGTGGCTCTACTACCTACTATGTATTCTCTCGCTTGTATTATACATATTTCCAACCATTCTATCTATCGTACTGTGCCTCCTAACTTACAAACTTTGTATTAGTAGGACTGCTTGCAACTATTTCCAAAACGATAGTAACATTACACACCAAGAGCAAATGTTGCTAAATAGATCTGTATTGATTATAATGTACAATTACTTCGAGGACACAATAAATAAAAAAAACGTTATTCAAACCCAAATCTTGTTGTTTTCTTAATTTCCGTTAGTAACTACATTAGTTTTTCTTCTAAAATAGATTTTACAGTACAAGAAAATATTATTTACAGAGATCAACGTCGGTTATACAATAGGCGGTCTTTTCGCTCACGGCGATCTCTTCCAGACAACCATTTGCGGATATTCTTTTATAATTTTTTGGGTTGCCAGTGATGTACTTTTACAATAATTTTTAACATTATTTTGTTAAATTACCTCATCTTATTTTTATCCAGCTTAGTTTTTCTCCTTCCCTTTTTGTCTGATCATCTTCCCATCCCTTTACTTGCCTTCCTCAATATATCTTACCGTACCAAGGGTTTCATTCCGCAACTTATGACTTTATTTCTCTTTTTTAGTACTCATTCAAAATGAAGAGTGAAAACAAGGATTTTTACTCTAAATCTGTCATCTTGATTATTTCTCTAATATTTATGGTTTTCCACTGCCTCGTAAGTCTAGCGGATAGCGTATGCGACTGCTGATCAAAGAGGTCTCGGGTTCAAATCCCGGGTCGGGCCAAGTGTTTTTGAGTTTTCCTTTAGAAATTCCTAATAGCAGTTTGGCGGTGGTGGTCACGTAAAGCCGTCGGTCTGGGTTATCATGAACATCTATGGCATTATTGGTAAAGCAGTGCCCTCAAATTTACTGGCAACTGGCTCTACCTTCGAATTTCAGTTCTCCCTTAGGGTTACGGAGGTCCAATGCCAGACGCTCCTTCGAAAAATTGATATTCAGTTAAAAGCGATTGGGAATAAGGCTGGGAAGAACATTTATGGTTTTCCATTTAATGCTTGTCGTGGATCCAAAATACTTAATTCCATATTTCTTTGTGACACTTAATTTTTCAAACAAGTGGAAAATAATTATTTATTATTAGGCCACCATAGAGTGGGTCACCATCCATCAGAGTATGTTGATCACTGCTTTTGGATTATACTTATGCTTTCCATCAGGCATAATTGTGTCACTATGGCATTTTTTAAACTAAATAAATGAAAACCTTCTCAATTTTAATTGATGTTATTAATTATTATCATTTATTTAATAATAAGCGTTAATAGCTTAGTAGCCGAGGGCAAACACCGATGGCGCGGTCAGTAACTAGATGGTGACCGTTTGCGGCATGAGAGAGCGTTTCCGTGATTCGGAGGTCACGTTAAGCAGTTGGTCTCAGTTGTTGTTATAAGATAGCAGTCGTGAAGCTTAGTTGAAGGCCTTCAGGTGGCATAAAACCATCGAACAGCAAGATTACGTACTAACAACGTGTCCTGCCAGTCCCTAACCCGCACTCTGCTAGTGTGGGGACGTATGGCCTTAACCCTCTCCTGAGAACAGACCCGAGCCATGCAGTGTTGCATTAATTGGGTTGTTGATTGATTAATAATCCTTTAAAATGTGCAATCATAAATATATATAAATAGTCAGACATATATATGTAAAGGAATACCTATTTTATTTCCTTTAATTTTTGTATTATAACCTATATTGTAGAATGTCATCATCATCATCATCATCATCAGCCTATCGCAGTCCACTGCTGGACATAGGCCTCTCCAATTGCACGCCACTCAGTTCGATCCTCGGCGACTCAGTTAACCTCCATGCGTAAGCACAAAAAGAATATCATACTTTTTTGATTTTATTTTTAAATTTTTGACATATGCATGATTGTTTTCTTGTGAAGATTCAATATGAATGACAGATCGTTTTTTGTTTTTTCGGAAGACGGTCCCCATTTCATCTTATCCACATTTTTTTTATATTATTAAATTCATTACGATGACTACTTGAAGACTAGAAGACTTTACAATTGAAGACGTTAAGTACTTGACATTGGCAGAAATAGCTGATATTCGGCTGGTTGCCATTTCGCCAAGGGAAGAAGAAGAAGAAGAGAAAACATACTGACTAAAAAATATTAATGTAATTTGTGAGCAATAAACTTTAAATATCGTTTTTTCGTTTCCAGAAGCAACACATAGTTTAATAGTCTTTTATATTGTTTTTATTTCATTTTACTTTTACACTTAAATTAACTTAAGTAGGTCAGATTCACCATTGCGACTAAAATTCATAAAACCAATGCTTTTATTACTTGAAACTACAATGAATATCTGTAAGTTATTGCTCAATAAACCGTTAGGGAAACATTTTCATTATTCTCTTTGAGTTCTCAAGTTACTTTGTCCTGAATCTGTCATTGACGTGCAACCAATAGCCGTATAATCAGGCGTACAAACGCAAGTCTTTGTCTAACCCGCTTTAGCAAAATTCGGATAACACAGACCCATATTATTTTCTATAAATAAATAAATATTTCGGACATTTTACACACAACGCCATCTAGTCCCCAAACTAAGCAGAGCTTGTATTATGGGTAGCTAGAAAACTGATATAAATATATAAAATATAAATACATATTATACATAGAAAACACCCACAAACATTTGATCCGACCCGGAAATCGAACCCGAGACCTCTTGATCAGCAGTCGTATACGCTAACCACTAGACCAACGAGGCAGTTAATTTAAGTATGTATTTACAAAAAAAAGTATGTTTATGTATTTATATCAGTTGTTTAGTACCCTTAATACAAGCTCTGCTTTGTTTGGGACTAGATGACGTTTTGGGTAAGTTTTTTTTTATAGTATACAACGAAACGAGCAGACGGATAGATGTCCGAAAATATTTATTTATTTATTATTATTTTATTATATTCAACCACAATTTGATAACCACATTCTTTCACTTAAGACTATATTACAATAATATTACTTAATTTAAACAAAAAAAAAAAACAAAGTAAAACTATTCCGAGTACCCAAATCGAGACAAGTGTATCAATGATATTTTAGGAGCTCCCTGGATTTCTTAAGGATTCTATCATAGGATTCTAGTTTCCGAGAAAATAATGAACAAAATCGGTTGAGCGGTTGGCGAAAACTAACGGAGAATTTAATTTATTATATAATCCACAGTATGTATTACAAAAGGTTATGGGTTCTAACATTTGAACGTCTTTGCAACGACTGAACATTAAGGTTTATAACACACTCACACCCATACATGCGAACAATTGGTTTTTATATCTACGACCCCTTTCAGAGAATACGGTAACGGAAATAGATTCGGAATGAAATCTCATTATAACTTTACTGTTTTACCAGTTACGTAGGATCAAATATGTTTGGAACTCTGGTAAATCAAAAAAGCCAGTAGAGTTGTCTAACTTTCTCCTTTGACTAACAACTATGGTTTTGTGATTGCTCGTAAGGTAATCACTTCATTTGAGTGGCGTTTTATTCTAGAAATCTCCATTAATGCCCAATTTTCAGAATTAAACTTAAAAAATGATTAAAAATGAGTCAGGAATTTTTGGTATCTTTATAGTCCATAATTAACATCTATAGAATATGTTTTTCCAACAATTAAATAATACTACTAAAATAATCAAATTATCCATCAATACTAACAAAACTATTAAATCTTACTAGTAAATACTATCATATCGTCAACATATTACGCCATTTATCAAATCACACAGACAGAAGTTTATAACTGATATACACATATGCTAACAATAAGAAGATCAAGTGATAAGCTTGTTCTAACTAACAGAACTTGTATGCATTGGTTGTTTCAAGCGGGTTATATCAAAATCTGTTCATAACGTCGGGAAAATAAAAGGAATCGTACCTTTTCAATAGTTCTAACGAGAAAAAATCATCAAAGTCCAGAAACAACTACATACTTGTAACTTAAACTGACCTTTGAAGAAAAGTCAAGCCCAAGAAAAAATATCAAATACCGATAAAATAATGGATAAAGCTGATAAAATAATGGATAAATTTATGGGACAACGTTTGAAATAACATGCTTATAGGTTTACACCTAATAAAGTAGCGACACGGGGCAATTTTTAAGCGATACACCTTAGTTCACAGCCATCTTTACTTTTCGATAGCATATTCTCAGTCCAATAATGAAACGCGTATAGAGAATATGGGTCGTCTACTGCTCCCATTGTGATGATCGTGTCGTTTAGCATAAAAGCTACCATTTTATGTGCTCCAAACGATAAATTCTTTATGCGTCAACGTCTAAGTCTATTTGGATTTATTAGATTGGGTGTCTACTAAGTGCTTTACGTGTTACGGAGAATTTTTGCCGAACAATGTTGTATTGAGGACTGTCGGAATTCCTTCTTTTATATGTAATTTTCTGTGTCTTCCGAAATCTGAAGGGGCAATATTTAAGATTTATTCGGGGGATTTTATTTACAAATAAGCCAAGCCTCAATAGATTAAACGATGATTATTTGATTATGATTTTCTCGAATAAAGTATTAAAGATGAATTGCTATCGTGTTTTGATTTTGTTTGATTTAAGTTGTTCTGTGTGGATGGTGACACTGTCTATACTGACCCTATCATGATAATATTGTCAAAATTAAATTGAAGTTACTTCGCAACTACTGTTCCAATAATTTAGAACAGTAGTTGCGAAGTAACTTCTTTGAGAAAGATCTTTTTATAATGTCTATAAACGAATAAGGATTTCTCTAATACTGAAAGCCAAAATATTATTCTTCCGACCTCCTGAAGCCGGGTAAATGATGCAGAATTATTTGACGAGGCCGCCATGGTATGGGTCACCATGCTGCATTGCCTACACTTACGATCAGGATGGTGACCCCTACTCTTAGATTCTACTCATGCTTTCCATCAGGTAGAGTAGAGTCACTTTTGAAGGCTATATATATAAAACATTTACCCAGTGAGTAAACTATTTTACCCTTCATAATACTTTTATCTCCTAGTCACATTTTATAAGCTATAACTAGCATCTGCATACGACACAATCAATATAAAACTTGAACGAGGAATAGAAGAAATAGCAATTAGATTCCAGATAAGGCCAAATTCTGTGCACTCTGTGCAGGTCAATCTATTTACTAAATAAGTATGTTATTGAAAGAAAAGATATTACTGTATTATTATTTAATATTTGACTATTATCACGGCGGGTTGTTGTGGTGAACCCTGAGGATTTAGCAATGGGCGTTTTTTGAATGAGATTTTAACTCTAAAATTGCAAATATCCATGTGCCGTCACTTAAATCTATACGATAAAAATAACACTTTTCAGTATCTAAAACCCCTTACTTGCCAATATTAGCAGCTCATTCCACTTCGTTGGTTACTTGCAACGTTGCACAGCGATATAATAGCGTATTATGGCAGCGGATCAGGCGAGTTCTAAAATAAATACAGCTTTAGCGTAAATCTGTGTCCAATATTTATAAGTATGGTTATTTTAGTAGTATTTTATAAATAAAAGAGTTGTGCTAGACAATGATATTCTTCTCTAGCCTTAGCTTTTGATAGTCGAGTATATCCAAGAATACATTTTATGTGAGGTTAAAAAAACAGGTAATATAGGGAGATACATACTTATTTAATACGCCATATTCTATCCAGGAGAATTAAAGACATTGGAAGGGGGCCATCTAGAAGCAGTAGGTGGCCCGAGATACGTCGGTGTTTCAGGGACTTCCTTTCGAATGTATACCTGGTTCTTCGAATCATAGTACTCGAGACGGCGTGAAGTTTTAGTCGGTTCGACTTCGTCATAGCCGAGCCACCGCACGATAATAAAATCGGCCAAGTGCGTGTCAGGCCACGCACAGGAAAGGGTTCCTCAGTCACCCATAATGGTACGTGGATTAGAAATCGTATCCAATAGATAATTGTTATGTTTAGGTATTAATGCGTTGATTTTATATGACGTTTTCCAAGTGAGCGCATTGTTAAAGTTAAGCCTCTATAACTCCTGAACTAACTAAGTCATCGAATCGGTTATAGTTTTTCTGCAAAGTTCATTACATGGACCACTATCAGGAATTTTTCCAGATTTTTTGAGCCAGCCGTTTAGCTTTTAGAGGGGGGGGGGACGCCCTGTTTCTGCAAAAAAGTGGCCTTTAAAGTGGAATTTCTCGCAAACGAATAACTAAATCAAAAAATTGTCTTAGAAACCTTTTATTATTTTTAAAAGACCTATCTAATGATACCCCACATGATGGGGTAGCCCCGAGAAAAAAAAACATCCCCACTTTACGTGTAGGGGAGGTACCCCAAATAAAAATATTTTTCATAATTTTATTGTAGCACTTTGTCAACGTAATTACAATACACATTCATGCAAAGTTTCATCTTTTTAGCACTTACCGTTTGGACGGTAAGTCGAGGACGGACGGACGGACAGACGGACATGACGACTCTATAAGGGTTCGAAGTCATAAACTTCGGAACCCTAAAAAGGTGAATAAAAGACAGAACATCGGCACACAGTTACTTTTTTCAGATTTATAAGATGTTACATATATAAGTGGAAACCTACATAAACAACATTTCTACAACGATTTCATTAAATTGGATAAGTTAAAACATTTTTCAACATTAGCAAGTGCTTTGAAATCGTTTAGAGGAACCCATCAACAGTAATTTACTTGGGATCCGCTTTAAAATTAGTAGCTCAAATGCCTCAACCATTGCTGCTAAATTTGGCCAGCCATTATGCAAAGTACCCGACACCAGGAATACAGGGTTTTTTCCATTATACAAGGTAGTGTTTACTTTTCTAAATGTAAATTTGGTTACAGAGAAGTTTATTTATATTAAAAAAACAGACCTACAAAAAAGTATATCATAACTAGAAGCCTACGATTGGTTGGTTCAGTGCGTTATTCTAAAGAACTAGTGATTCCAATTGAAAAAATATTTTATTTTTGGATAGTCCACATGTCAAGGTAAGCCATAAGCTATATAATATCATACTACCAAGGTAAGTATCGAAGAAAAATGTTGCTTGTTTTGTTTGTTCTAATTTTCTTTCTTTTGAGAAGAGAAAAAGTTACGTGTATCATTCTCTGATAATCCAAATTAGCCAAATGCGTGATGGATTTAATGATAAAAAAATAAGTCAACTAGTATTAACATAAATTAAAAATTGTATGAACATATTTCTTCATACGACAATATTTGCACCAAAGCAGCTTACACAAAAAAATTGCTAAGGCTGAATCAATTTTATAAATTGATCTGACCACGGATATTGAATTTTAGAAAAGCGATGTATAATAAATGTGCAGAGAAATAGCGGTCTGAAAGAAATCAGTGTATGATTAAGTGACTGTACCATGTAGTCGTTTAGAGCATCACTATTATGGAAACATTGGGACTTATTATGTGGATATTGTTTTGAACCGGAGTTTATTCAGAAAACAAGTAAATTTGCAATAAATGGTATCAAAAATTTCAACGATATTTTCATACAATGATCGCTATTCTTTGCACGTTTACTCAATATTTTACGGAACTGGAATATGTTCAGATCGCCTTTCTTTTATAGTCTGACCTTATCTCACGCATATTTTTAAGACAATGCGGAAAGGACAATGCCCATACCCCGTACCATATTGCGTCATAGATATATTAACACCAAAATTAATATTTTATTTATGTGTATTAAGTACTGACTTATAACGCTTTTTTTGAACCGCATTTTAAAAATTCATTTAATAATGCTAAATAATTAGCAATTACCTACTTCCGCAAAACAATACATATCCATATGTCAAAAGTTCATTTCCGAAATCTTGCGCGTTTCGTTGTCTGTTATTTCCGAGGTTTAACAATGAACATAAAAATCTTTGTTCGCCTTATTAGCTTTAGCCGTTGTATAAGTAAATAAGATTTTAATATAGGAAGTAAAATATGTAATTCTTTTACATAATTTTATTTTATCTCACCATTTCATAAAGTTAACAGTGTGTATTTTCGAAACTCAAAACATACGTTCATGGCGATTCGGAACGCTTAATTACAGAACTGTCAGTGTTAATTTCGTTTTTGTTGTGATGATGTTGAATCGATGTTATTCTTGCTGCGTTTGAGTTGATCTGGTAGTTTTATCGTTTAATTAATTCACTACGTCTATAACAAGTATTGACAGTGTTGAGATATAGCTCTTTCCTGTGGATTATCGAGATAGTGACTTTGAAGTGCCGTGTCGTGACAGTGACTCTGTAGACGCCAGCCGGCGTTCATGGTGTTTGGCCAGTAAAAAATGGATCGAAGTGACATTGTGACTTTAGGGAGTAGTCGTCGGCGGTGTATTAACTGTGCGTTGGCGATACCAAGGAATAGGAAGGATACACTGATACATTCGGTGGGAAGTGTTCACGCTAGCATACTCGAATATTGACCTCATGGTTTACACCTACTTTGGTAAGTTTTTTCACTAAACATTCATAAAAGCATTCATGATATATTATATCTGTAAAATCTTTTAGATGGCCTTGCACATCTTATAAATGTAATAGCTGTAGAGGTCCTTCGCCTAAATCCCAGTCCTAGCCAAAATTGTAGCCAATAAGTTCAACTAACTGTGAAATATTTAAGTGCATAAATTGGTTAAGTGCATAATTATATTTTCACAAACATTTATGTAATTATTTACTGTATGTATTAACTATAAGGCCTTTTCGTCAACAAACACACATAACTTGGATATGTCAGTGTATTGAATAATGAAACACAGTATAACAAGTTTTTATTTTTCAGATTACTCCGGATAATATTATATGCCACAATTGCTACTTGTTGATCCAAGAAGGAACAATTGGCAGCCCAGAAGTTAGCAATGAAAGTGTTTGTTTTGGTTGTGGTTGATCATTATTACGCACTAGTGGAAGAAGAACCTACCAGATAAGGCCGGATTCTTTACAATGAGATGTGATTTTGCTATCGACACCACTTCATCTTGTAAGTACAATATTTACACAAATGAAAATGCAGTGAATGCTTCATCTATCTTATTTCTAGTATATTCCTTAAAATACATGTAATTTTAATTATTTTAGGTCTCTAGACTTGAGAGAGCATGTGCTGCTTGCTGGAGATTGGCTACTAGGATAGTCAACAGACAACTGTAACATGATCTTCATAGGCCAACCGGAAATGAAGAAGTTCAAACAACTGATGAGCCGCCATCAAGAATTACCTCTTCTATATACAGACGGGCAGCGAACACTGCTAATCACTGTTTATACATGAACTGTACTGGACCCGAACATCTAGTAATAATATCTGTGTATCGTGCTTACATGCTAATAAACTTAGTGTACGGTGAAGTTTAGACTTTAATTTATTCCTTCGAATTTACCACTACACTACAGCAGCCTAAGGAAAACATACACGCACTTTCAACCCTACACCTCTCTCAATACAAAGTACTTAAAAATCACCGATTTTATATACCAGCGTCAGCTCGAATTTGCCAACACCATTTATACCATGGACCTTGGTGTAAATTAACATCAACACTAACTAATTTTACTGCACAACAGTTTGATCAAATGATGGGTAGGTATAATGGAACGGTTGTCTGTTAGAAATACTCTTGATTTCAGTAGTCTGCTTAATATGTCGCCTGACATGTGTCATTATTGGTTAGGAATATCTCCAGATCAATTTAATGAATTAATCTTTACTATACCAAGATTAGATGAAAAGGTACCGAATGCTGATTTAGCATTTTCAATTTTTTTAATAAAACTCAGAACTGGAGAAAGCAATGAGAGATTCACATCTCTGTTTAAAATACCTCATCTACTTTAGAACGGTACATGGATAAAGCCAAGGAATGCCTAATTAATCAATTTGTACCTCAATATTTGGGTTTTAATCATATGGGTGTAAAAGAAATAGCGGCAAAATTATTCCTGAGGGGTTATTTGGAAACCCAGAATTATCCCCGGATACAAAACCTGCAATCATTATGTGTGATGCTACTTACATTTTTGTTTAAAATAGTAGTAACTATACGATTCAAAAGAATACATATAACTTACAAAAGCTTGTTATCTGATGATTTATAATTAATTATATATAATTAATATATTTGATTATGTATCTAAAAGTAAATGATTTATCTGGCTATGTAAGAAAATAAATGTTTAATCAGACATCTCAAATTATTTATTTGTGTTACCTTGTTAGTATGTAAGTGATTTAGTTTAATTTTAGCAATCGAACTAAAACATGCAGCAACTTATTAAAAGCCTAAATAAGTAAAGGACTCAATTATAACCACTTTTAACAGTCTTAAGATCATATTCTCCATGGTAAGCCGAGGCATAACTTAAAATACTACTCATGCCTGTGTTAGTCACAAGTACAACTCACAATGTAAAGGGGGCGAAGAAGTCCGGGCCCAATTTATCGTGCTCGTGTAGTATCTATAATATACAATTTGCTACTCAGCAATGCGGCCTAAAACGCAATCGCGCTTTATCTATGTCGCAGGTATATTGTCAAAACCATTAGATTATAATCTACCGTAGTGAAATTATAATAAAACTGCTAACCTAATTATAATTTTGCTATTATAGTGATACTCTAATATCACGGCTCGTACAATGTACCTGCGACATCTATAATAATCACGCTGATTCAAAATTACTAAAATATTTTCATCAGGCGTTTTCCAACTTATATAAGTCAATTTCTCTAAAATGCGGTTAAACATTGACAAAATATTTTTGATGGTAAAAGGTTAGATAAAAACTAAACTATTGACGGCAAATTTGGTTTGACGCAAGTTGGTACGGATCTCCATAGAAAAATGGGCATTGTCCTTTCCCAATAAAGTTTCGAGATCTGGAAACTTTTAGAATGTCACGAACTATTTTTTTAACTGTTTTTAGACTTTTGCGACTTTTACATATACTCATGTGTTTTACTGTATACGGGACTTATTTGCGATAAAATAAAAAGGTTACGATACCTTCTACTTTCCGACGTTTCGAACGGGTTACACCGCTCGTGGTAACGGGTAAACTGATGTGAGCTTAGCGTCATTTAGGGTTTTTCGAAATTTTTCCTTTATGTGTGTTTTGCTTCCTTCCAAGTTGACTGGAAGTAACCCTTATGATTGGATTCTCTTGCGAGCAGCAGATAATTATAAATTCAATGACGCCATTTTATTTGAACACCAAATTACTGAAGAAATTATAATTGGGAAATTTCATTTACAGATCAGATCAGACTATAAAAGGCTGACATGTAAAGATATTTTATTACAATACATAAACGAGGAGAATATTATACAAAGCTTTACAAAGTTATTCTATCGTAAATCATAACTACCTCACATACGAATCGTGACTCAACTTCCAGCGGAAAGCATTTTTACGTTTTACGACAAAAAAGTTAGGTACATTATTTACGATTTGTTTACACACGGAACATGTTTTTGGTTTTGTTTTGATCTTAAGGCTTATACTGAGACCGTAAGCATGTTGTGTGTGATGAAATTATAATAAAACTTGACACATTTCACATAAATGGTCATCTGATATCGACTTATGCATATCTATCATCAACATCTGACTCCTCCTCCTGGATTCTACTCATCTTTTCATCAGTCAGGGTAGAGTCACTTTGGTATTCTTAAAAAAAAACAGACTGCTCAGTTCGTTTGGTAATAGGGATTACATAAAAATGCTCATACCTTCCTAGCCTTTATTCCCTATTTTTTCATGTATATTTATGCCTACTAAAGTGACTCTACTCTGCCTGATGGAAAGTATGAGTAGAATTCAGGAGTAGGGGCCACCATGCTCATTGTAAGGGTAGGCAATGTAGTAGTGTGACCCATACCATGGTTTACTTACGGTTTTACCTGAATATCAGTTTTTAAACGGAGCGACATCGGACATCCGCAATCCTGAGGCAGAACTGAAATTCGAATATTGAACTAGTTGTCAGTATATTTGAGGTCACTGACTTCCCAATAACGATTGCAATATCGGTCCCTTTTGTAATGAACATCATTACAAAAGGGACCGATGACTTAAGGTGCTCTCTGAGGCACGGGCGAGAATCACCGCCAAACTTCCACACAACAGGCTGTAATAAAAACTCAACAATACTCTTTTTGCGTGAAACAAAATTACATTCATATTTAAAATATTAGTAGGGATTTAACAATACTTACTTTTTGTTAATTTAGTATTTAATTAATAGTAGCTTTTGCCCTCAGCTGGCTATGACTATTTAATTACAGGCGGGCGGCCTGTAATTAAATAGTAAGACCTCCTCGAACCTTCGTCAACAATCAAAATCTCGTAGTAAAATTTATCTGTATAGGTTCAGCGGTCCAGGCCGTGAAAGCCTGACATACAGACAGAGATAATTTATAATTTAGTATGAAGAAGCACAGATATTTATAAAGACTTATTGCTAATTAAGTAAGCCACCAAAAACAAAACATATCTGCGATCGACTGCACGGTTGGCCTAGTGGTTTAAGCGGTCGCCACGCCGCTCTCTACTGCGCCAAGTGTCGTGGGTTCGAATCCCACGTGGGATAAGACTGTGTGTGTGATTCACAAATTGATGTTCTGAGTCTGGGTGTTCTTTGTGTCCGTTTTATGTATGTTTGTGAAGTCCCCCGTGACACAGGAATTCATATTCCTAATGCGGGAGTTGTCTTTTTAAAATAAAAAAATAATAAAAAAAATATATCAGAACGCTGATATTATTATCAACGATTGTTTTACTCGAAAACTTATTTTTTTACTCCATAGCTAACAACACTTAATAAATCTAACTTACCATAGTTAATATTTAATTGAATAAGTTAAAGTTAATTTGTCACGCTACGCTCGCATGCCTACCTCAAGATTCTGATTAGGATAAGCTTAATTGCCTAAATAAAGTAATTACTGAATCAAACAGAACGAACACAGAAAAGCTAGTACATAGATTTATAAAAAATAAAAAACTAGAATAAACTGCCTCATTGGTCTAGCGATTAACGTTTGCGACTGCTGTATTTAAGAGGTCTCGGGTTCGATTCCCGTGTCGAACTGTTGTTGAGTTTTTCTTATTTTTTTACCACTCCAGAGTATGGAATTTGCAGGGTTGTCACACCCGTGCTTCGTTAAGTCGGTCCTGGTTGTCATGAACATCTTGTCACGTGACTATCGTTATTGAGAAGTAAATCAGTGCCTTCGAATATATTTTTTCAAATTTACTCATATACGTATTGCAATTGTTAGTAAAATTAACAATCTATGGCTTAGAAGGAAAATGAATTAGAAAGTTTGGCGATGTTTCATGACCAAACTACCTACTGAGAACCCGTTCAGCCATCGCTCTTGGCTGTCATGAACATCTATGATAGTCGTTGTTGGAAAGTCAAAGACTTCAAATACAATAACAACTAGTTCAGCCTTCGAATTCATTTTTATTCTCACAATTGCGGAGTACCGATTTCAGTCACTTCGTGGAAAACTGATATTCAGGTAAAACTCTTTCAATATCCGATCCCAAATAATCTTGTGAATAGTATATGCTTGAAAGATGTTATCAAGGAGAAAGAGGACAATAGGTCTCTTCACATGAATAATAAGGATAAAATTCAAGATATTATCCAACAATATTTTCAAGTAATATAGATTCAATATCAATCTCCATAATTATTTGTAATAGGTGAAAGCCAGGCGCATTTTACGTGGAACATCGTTTAGACAATCAATTTCAACGATCCAATTTTCTTGTCACACACAACATCGATCTAAAAGGGAGGTAAAACATTCCTAAAATCCATTTATCGCATGTCTTCCTATTACATTCCGATGGTCAGTCGGATTTCTGGCTATAGAAAACAAAGTACTAGTTATTTAAACTAAAACTAAGAGAACAATTTCAAAAATGAACTTTATACCATCGAAATAGAACTTGTATTGTATTGAGTAGAAAGGTTTTTGTACTAGGTTGTTTTGATATTGGATTTTACATTGGGTTCTGATTTCGAACCGGCACGGTTGACTGATGACAACGGGACTTGCGTGAGCCTAATAAGGGAAAGCTCTCTACTTGTTTTTATCTGTGGAACACACGAGTACGTATTTGGCTATTTTCTTTTTATTTATACATACAAGTTGCCAGTTTCAATTTGTTGGATGTTTCTAAACAAAGAGTTATTTAAAAGCTATTTGTATTATGCGAAATGGATGAAAAAATTAATAAAATTTGACTTTATATTGATAATATAAATTGAGTTAAATAGCGGCAAGAATAAAAAGGATGTATATTTATATTCATTCATAAGTTCAGACTATAGAATTTCTCTGTTCCAATTTTACAGACTTTAATTTATCATTAACAGACTGCCTTCAATCAAGAGGTTTCGGATTCAAATCCCGGGTCGGGCCAAAAAGTGTTTTTTGGGTTTTTCTAAAGAAATTCCTAATAGTAGCCCGGAGTTAGGAAGTTTGGCGGTGATTCACGTCCATGCCTCGGAGATCACGTAAAGCCGTCGGTCCCGGTGGTCATGAACATCTATGGCAATCGTTATTGGGAACACAGTGCCCTCAAATATACTGACAACTAGTTCAATTTTCGAATTTCAGTTCACCCTTAGGGTTGCGGAGGTCCGATGCCAGTCGCTCCGTGGAACAACTGAAATTCAGGTAAAACCGGTTGAACTAGTAGCCGACCCTAAATAAACTTGGGAATAAAGGCTAGGAAGAAGAAGAATTTATCATTAACAGATTTTAATTGTAAATAAAGGATTTAGCCTACTTACTATGCCAAACTGGTCAGTTAGATTGGAACTCTATCATCTCAGGCGCATAATGGCACACCTTGTGGGATTAGTCAATCCGATTCCAACACCACCCCGTCACAAATCCTGGTGGAGAGGCGATATTTTCGTACATTACCATGCTTTAAAAAAGGGTATGAGAAGTATCAGATTTTTTTTCTCTTTGAGTTGCCTTTGTCTTATAAATTAATCTCCCTTAGCCGACTCTTTCGACAACTACAGGATGAACAAGGGTGCTGACACGTCGCATTCCTTATCGGTCATCACATGGACTGATAAAACACAATAATGTTCTCATGTGACAGAGTAACGAACAAACTTTCCGTCAAATAAAATTACTCATATTTTTGTGTTTTGAACTTCTGACAAGTTTCAGATTTATCAGAAGACCTTTATCAATAACTAAAGTCGCATGTTGCTGCAGATTTATATGAACCGTTGTCAATAGCTACTAAATTCTTGTTTTTTTTTGTCTTTTTAAAGTTCCGTAGCCGAATGGCAAAAAACGGAACCCTTATTTATAGATTCGTAATGTCTGTCTGTGTGTCACAGCCGCTTTTTTCCGAAACTATAAGAGCTATACTATTGAGTCTTGGTAAGTAGATGTATTCTGTGAACCGCGTTAAGATTTTCATACAAAAAGAGAAAAAAAACAAAAAAAATTGGGGGCTCCCATACTTGGAACTGAAACTCAAAAAATGTTTTTTCATCAATCTATGGATAGGTCTTCAAAAATGATATTGAGGTTTCTAATATCACTTTTTTCTAAACTGAATAGTTTGCGCGAGATATACTTAGAAAGTGTTAAAACGTGTGCCCCACCCCCTGTAACTTCTTAAATAAGAGAGTGATAAAACTAAAAAAATATATGTTGTAAACTTCCACCATGAACTTTCCCCATGTAAACTTCCACCGAAAATTGATTTGAACGAGATCTAGTAAGTAGTATTTTTTAATACGTCATAAATCGTAAACCGCAATTTACCTTTCATTCAATCAATACACAATTTTTAAAACATCGGTCAGATCACTTTTATATGATGTTACTTTCTTTTTTCTTTTTTTTTTTTTAAAAAAAGACAACTCCCGCATTAGGAATATAAATTTCTGTGTCGCTGGGGACTTTACAAACATACATGAAACGGACACAAAAAACACTCAGACTCAGAACAACAAATTGTGAATCACACAAAGTGTTTTTCTACGTGGGATTTGAACCCACAACACTTGGCACAGTAGAAAGCGGTGTGGCGACCGCTTAAGCCACTAGGCCAACCTTAACCTTCTTCTACGGAACCCTTCATGGGCAAGTCCGACTCGCATTTGGCCGCTTTTTTAATGAAAGACTTGAACCCACGACACTTGACGCAATAGAGCTGCCACTGGGCCAACCGTGTAGTCAATATTTTTTTCTTTTTAAATAAAAATCAAAAAAAATATTCATTTACTCATTAATTTCATGTCCTCGCATATCGGTTTTTCTACCCATATGTTTTCATGTAAGCCATCACACATAGACCGCCGGTCGTACGTAAGTCAACCGCACATCGTTAAAGGTCCAGGGTCAGGTGGACCCTTCAGTACAATTAATTTGCATATTTTTCTTGCCACCAAATTAATTTATAATTGGAAGGGTTTGAATTTTATTACAGGGATGAAAGTGAGCTTCATTTAATTTTACAGAGATTTTATGCTTACATTTAGGAAGGGTTTTAATTTTGCCTAGATTTTTTAAAATATTTTTAATGATCTGTAGAAAATAGAGTTTAAAGCAATATTTTCTTCAGAAAAATAATAAAAAAATAGAATATAAATTTAGAACTTTGTAAATCCGTTCGAACCGAGTAACGGCATATTAAAAAAAATCGGCCAAGTGCGTGTCAGGCCACGCACAGGAAAGGGTTCCTCAGTCACCCATAATGGTACGTGGATTTAAAATCCTATCCAATAGATTTTTAATTACTTAACAATATAATGAGTTTATTTTATATGACGCTCTCCAAGAAAGCGCATTTTAAAAGTTAAGCCTCTATAACTCCTGAACTAACAAAGTCATCTAATCCGTTATAGTTTTCCGTTAAAGTTCATTAAATGGACTACCTACAAGAATTTTTCCAGATTTTTGAGCTAGCCGTTTAGCTTTTAGAGGGAGAGGGACGCCCTGTTTTTACAAAAAAGTGGGCTTATAAGATTTAGAGAGAAAAAAAAATTCCCACTTTATGCGTACGGGAGGTACAAAAATATTTTGCTTAATTATATTATGTCCAGCAGCGGACTGTTGAAGGCTGTTTGATGATGATGATTATTATAGCACTTTGTCGACGTAATCATAACACATATTCATACAAAGTTTCAACTTTCTAGCTGCAACCTTGTGGGCGGTAGGTCGAGGACGGACGGACGGAGGAACGCACGGACATGACGAATCCATAAGGGTTCCGAGTCATAAACTTGGGAACCCTAAAAATAGTATAACAGTTTCTACAGGTTATGACATTCTAACACTTCATGATCTGATTACTGGTATGTCAATTGTTTCTCTTTCCAAAATCAAAAAAGTACAAGATTTTTTTAACAGACTTTTATGGACAAAACTAAGGAAATATACAATATCTCGGTTTCACTATCCTGTTATATCCCTTAAGGGTCGTACAGTTGAACCAACTGTGCTGTTCCGTAAATACTTTATCGTACCTCTGAGAGTCGTACTTTCAACAAAGTCTTTGGCACAAAACTTGTGACAATATATTTTTCGACCTTAATATTAAATCCCTTAATTCCGGTAAACATGTTAGTTATGTGTGTTTTGTTAGTCTCAACAGTATTTGCATATTCTACAAAAAAATTCTTAATACATTTTTTTACGATTGAATGGTTTAACGGCCATCGCAAACTGGGCGACTTCACTCACGACACATCGACTCACGTTGACAAGACGCGGCGACAAGTCGTCTTTGTTTCTTCGGGCGCCTCTGACACCTTTTTTTTTTTTTTTTTTTTTTTTTTTTTTGTTGACGCGGTGTAAAAATCCCTTCGGATCTCCGGCCCCGGGGACTGAAGAACCAGGAGTATGTGGTGAATCCACTAAAAAAAACACCCCGACGGCCAGTCTCAGGTGCCCTGCTCTGAGGAGGACCCGGACCATGTTATTTCAGGTCCTCCTCAGGATCGGCACCGCGCCTATCCAGGCTCTATCCTAGAGGAAGCCACATAGGCTTCCTCCTGCCTATTGGCCAATCATTATATATTTTGGGGCCTGATCACATTTTGTGACCAGGCCACCATCCAACCTCCCGCCGCAGCTACTTAGTTTGCTGCCCGAGGTCCCCTTTCTCTGGCAGCTTGCAGCCCCGTCGACGGTTCGTGTCGTCGCCGGCGTACTCTACGCTCGGGATCGGCCCTCTCCCGATCCCGTTCAGCGGTCTCTTTCTGGAGCATTACAGCTTCACAGAAAGAGACCACTGCGCCCCAGCCCTCCTCACCCGCCAGCATGGCAGCAATGATTGCTGGCGGGGACAGGTCTCGTCCGATTTGGCCGACTAGGACCTCGCGTTCAGATGCCCACGAGGGGCAGTCTTCCAGCGTATGCTGGGCGGAGTCCCTGTCGGCTGCGCAATGGTGGCATTGTGCCGTCTCCTCGCGTCCGATCCTATTCAGATACTCACCGAAGCAACCGTGCCCGGTGAGTATCTGAGTAAGTCGGTAGGTAACGCGACCTCCCTCCCTGCCTACCCAAGCTTCGAGGTTAGGCAGAACGGCACCGACAGCGCGTTGGCGTGCATTCTGCGGCTGTTTCAGCCGCGCGCGCCATTGTGCCAGGGCCTGTCGATGGGCGTTCCGCCGCATTTCGAGCTCGTCCTGACCATCCACACCTTCACCCCGGCGGATAGCGCGAGCCTGGTCATAGACCCTCGCATCCATATCCGCCAGAATATCGAAAGGTGGGAAACGTGCCAGGACTGTCGCCGCCTCCGATGAGATGGTGCGGTATCCTCTCACTATCCGAATGGCCACTACCCGCTGCGCTTGGTTGAGCTTAGCTCGGCAGCGGGAGGATGCCGATAGGGGGCGCCTCTGACACCTAGTGTGCGGAGCTTAGAGCAAATTATATGAAATTAGTGTAAAAGACGGGCTTACTTGTAAAATTTCTTGTCAGCTTTGGACTCTTTTTTAAGTACTAAAATATTCTGGCATATTTTTTCAACCTGTACTTTGTGCGATAGACGCATCGTCATCAATTAACGTAAACAGTTATAACCAGACCTGACCAGTTTGGCTTAGGTGATTGGAAACAATCACCGAGGGTAAGCAACAACGGCGCGGTCAGACCTAGATGGGTGACCGTTTGTGGCATGATATGTTATGACCTTTTCCGTGATACGGAGTTCATGTTAAGCGGTCGGTCCCGGTTGTTATCCTAAGATATCAGTCGTAAAGCTTAGTTGGAGGCCTTCGGGCAGGTTAAAAATACCTAACGGTAAGATTACAAAGGCACAATGTGTCTTGCCAGTTCCCAACTTGAACTCGGCCAGCGTGGGGACGTATAGCCTTAACCCTCTCGAGCCCATCAGTGGGACTTTATGAGTTGTTGATGATGATACACTATAGTAGTAATTACCAGATAAGAAATAATTCACGTAAGGTTAACCACTGCAATTAACTGTCCCTACAACATGCAATACCTACACAAGTATGTGAAAATATATTTTATCTAAGGTATATAGTTTCTCTCTCTCATAAAGCCTCTTCCTTTAGATTTCCGTAGCGAACAGACGTGTTTAATATTCATTTTATCATTATTTAATATCATCATAATAATCATCATCATCACCCTCAGCCTATCGCAGTCCACTGCTGGACATAGGCCACTCCCATTGCACACTACTGTGATCAATTTTGGGCTTCTCGCATTATTTTATATACTATTACTATCACATTATTAAATAATTTAACATCATTTAACGTGTTCAATTCTCATTTTATCATTCTTATATATTTGATACATAGGTGCAAGTGGGCGAAATGTAACGTGTGGTGTTGATATTTTATATGGTTTGTTTTATATAATTCTTTTACATATTTTTTTTGAGTTGTAGCTTCTTAAATTTCTTTTTAACTACTGCAGTAACATTACGACGAGCGAAGTCGCCTTACAGGCTTCTCATTGCTTATCAGGAGATCTCAACAACTAGATTGTAATCTATCTAAGAAATAAATAAAGATATTATAATTTCGACAGTAATATGTAAAATCCTTGGAAATACCAATACCTTTTATTTCTCTTTTACAATACAGTACCTACTTATCACAAATCGTTGAGGACGTTCGGGCGGAATTGAAGGTTAAGGTCAAGTGGGACACTCCAAGCCATATTATCGTGTTCCCTCGCTCTCGGGAATCTTCTACTACAAATGTACTGAATATTATTCGGAAATTATTCACTCAAACAGTTGTAAACGAGGGTAAATTTTTATGTCCTCAATTCAATTTTATATGTTTCTTAAACACTTTTTTTCTCTGTGTCTACACAAGCTTATAGATCACACGTACATATACATATATTTTTCTTTTATTGCAACTAAGATTAATAAAAAAAAATTATAGGTAAGCCTACCAAAGTGACTCTACTCTGCCTGATGGAAAGCATGAGTAGAATGCAGGAGTAGGGGTCACCATCCTCACTGCAAGTGTAGGCAATGCAGCATGGTGACCCATACCTGTGCGGCCTGGTCAGAAAATTCAGAATATTTGGGCCTCTAGGCTCACACTCACCAACGAAATACGACAGCAAGAATACTGTCATTATTAGGATGGTCTTCTGTGTGACGGTAGTACTGCCCCGGTCGAGTCGGACCATTCGTGCTGAAATCAGCGTGGCTCTACTACCTATTAAGTTTATGTTATGTATTATAATTTGTTTTCCAGAATAACGAAAACAAACTATATAGTTCAATGTTACTGCATGAAAATGATGACCAGAATATTCCATGGAAACCTTTTATAACTTACTAGCTTTTGCTTGCTACTCCGCCCGCGTTTATGTCTGAGTATGTAAGAGTAGCCTATTTCTTTCTCAAAGAAATAACGTTAGTCAACGCCAACTGTCATTGAAAGCGTAACATACAGAGCTACTTTCGAATTCATTATATTAGTGTAGAAGTATAGATGAGATTCACGCAATATAACTATAAAATGTAACTTTTAGAAATAAAGTCTTTCGATGACTAGTCGAGTTCATCTAGAGGTTCGGTGAATTGAAACCAATGAGATGTGCCAATAAATAAAGTTTCAATCTTCAATTCTCATGAAAACAAGCTTAACACTATCTTCGAACCATTTTAGATCTGGGACTTAGTGTGAATTAGCTCATGTATTGTGTCTAGTAAATTATCTATAAGTGGGAAGTAGTGTTGTGTGTCGACTGCCTTGTTGGTCTAGTGGTCAGCGTATGCGACTGCTGATCAAGAGGTCTCGGGTTCGATTCCCGGGTCAGACCTAATGTTTGTGTGGTCCGCAAATATATGTTTCGGAGTTTGGGTGATTTTCTATGTATAATATGTATGTGTTTCCAAAAAAAAGTATGTTTATGTATTTATATCAGTTGTCTAGTACCCACAATACAAGCTCTGCTTAGTTTGGGACTAGATGGTGTTGTGTGTAAGTTGTCCGAAATATTTCTTTATTTATTTACTGTAAGGTACTAGCAAAAGTAGGCAAATTTGATAGCAATATATGCAACGACATTGTATTAAATAGTCATTGAGAATATGTTGAGTGATTTCTCTAAATATAATAGGTCTTTAACTATGAAATTGCCGTTTTGTATGCAATAAGTGAAAGTACTTATTTTTCAAACTTTTTTATTTCTGTTATGCGAAGTAATCACCCATGCAATCGACGCATCTTTGTCAACGCATTGGCAGTTTATTGATGCCCTTCTTGTAAAAATCAGCTGGACGGAAGGCAACAAACTCTTCAAAGACATTTTGTACTGCCTCTTGGGAATTGAATTTTTTTCCCGCTAAAAAGTTGCCTAAATTTTGGAAAAAGTAATAGTCGGTAGGTGCAAGGTCTGGTGAATATGGCGGATGAGGAAGAGCTTCCAACCCCAGCTCTTGCAGCTTGGAGACTGTCTGTTGCGCAGTATGGGGTCGCGCGTTGTCGTGAAGGAGCAGTGGGGACGACCGATTGACCAAAGCTGGTTCCAGATGTGCAAGCTTCTCCATCATTCTCTCCAGTTCTTCACAGTACACATCTGCATTAATGCTCATGCCGTTTTGTAAAAAACTGTGGTTAATCACACTCGCACTAGACCACCAAACAGTGACCATCACCTTTTTAGGGGTCATTTTTGGTTTAGGGCATTGCTTTGGTGCTGAACCAGGGTCTAACCAACTTGCTGAGCGCTTTCGATTGTCGAACAGAATCCATTTTTCGTCGCACGTAACAATTCGTTTCAAAATTCCTTCATTTCTTTGCCTGTTGAGCAGCGCAAGGCAGGTCTCGACGCGTAGGTTGCGCTGGCGATCGTTAAGGTCGTGGGGCACCCATCTATATAGCTTTTTTACCTTGCCAATTTGTAGCAAATGGATCAATTTTGTTTTGATGCTTACATTAAAAGCTGCTGCTAGCTCAGCTGTAGATCGAGTTTCGTCAGCTTCCACAATCGCCTTTAATTCATTATTGTTAACCAAAGTTTCCGGACGACCACGAGCTTCAGTTTTCAAGTTAAAATTTCCAGAACGGAACCGGGAAAACCAATAACGGGTTGTGCGTTCGTTTGTACAGTTCTCTCCGTAAACGTTTTTGATTACGTGCCGTTTGTGTCGCGTTGGTGCCACGACAGAACTCATATTCCATAATTACAAGAATTTTTAAAGTTTCCATTATGACGAAAAATGTTCAAACTGACGAAAATACAACGCTAATCAAAAAACAAAAGACTGAGTTTGTAAATAGAATGTCATGGATTTAAAACAAAATTAATTTGAATTTAGAATACAGAGCCATTATAAACTTTTTTTTATTTGAAATGACCAGTACTGAAGAAAGGCAATTTCATAGGTAGTAGTAGACCTTATATATTAAATAATAATGATCCTGGCTCGGTTCAGAAAACTACTTTTGAAATATTGCTAATGAAACTTTAACTCTTTGAAATATTTTTACGTTGGAAGCAGTAAAATGTTATGGGTGTAGTTTAGTATTTAACATCTCTATTATGCAATATTCTTACAAATAAATAAATATTAATATTAAAACTTATAAGTGCTCGATGAACCGAAAAAAAACAGATTTAAATGAAAGTATAACGACTTCACCAGGCATGATGACTTAGTCAGATGACATATCTTTATATTATGGAGACAAACTCTTTTCTCCTAGAAATCTTGAGAAAATACGTCTGAAAACCCATACTCCTGTATCAATATCACATCCAAATCTTTTAAGAAACCAAATAGAGGTTTAAGAAGACCTTCGCCACTTTTCTCGGAAAGAAAGTCATTCAATTTATATAGTAGATCAGAAAGGACGGGTCACGTTCACGGTTGTTTTATATAAATGGTCATTTGAGAAAACTGCTTTAGAATTGTACCCTTGTACTGTTCAGGAAAGTAAATTGAAATTTTACTTTCCACACTTAGAAGCGATGAAATTGGGTAGGATTATGTACCCTCAGGAAAATATCACATGTAAGGTAACAGGGAGCACGTAATTTGGACCTCAATCTGATCCTATTTCAAGAGCTTAGAGCTACTCACGTAATGTATGAAAATTTTCCAACGTCGTAAAGGAAAATTGGCGCATAGCATGCTAAACATCTGGACATAAATTTAAACTAAACCTTGAGAAAACTTTAAAGTTGTACGTAAATATAGTGTTATTCTATTTTTGCTTTAAAATGATGTTGTTTTCTTCTAAGGAGAATTTTTGGATATGTAAACCTAAAACAGAAACTGGACAGATGGAACCAAAAAGTTCTCAAGTGGTGGCCAAGTTCTAGAAGACAGGACATGAGTAAGTATTAGGTGTGTACGCTTGTGGTGGACGTAGTAGTGCAAGTGCAGGAAGTGCGGGTAGTGATGATCAGGGAAGACCGTAAAGTCCAAGCAGCACATTCCGATTGCTTTTAGGGAGCAAAATATTACTTATACGGTTGAAAATTACAATCTTGCTAGTGAATGTTGGACTCACGACCAAAGTAACATTTTTTAATAACTCTCGTAATGAAAAATAAATGAATGAATGAACAGAGTTAAGCTGAACAAGTCACATTAAGACGATATAATTATGTGTCGTTCACTTTTAACAGCCTTACTCATTAGAATGAACATAAAATACGTAAGTTCCGGTATTTTACTGCAATTCCTTAATGGCCGTGGAACTGCGTTAAGGACTCTGACAATATAAATTCTACTTAAGTAATATTCCCATTAAATATAATTTCGTAATCAATCAACAACCCATAACCTCTCGCTGCTGGGCTCGTGTCTATGGCTATGTAATCTTGCCGTTGGATGGTTTTAAGCTGCCCGAAGGTCTCCATCTAAGCTTCACGACTGTTTTCTAATGATAACAACTGGGACCGACTGTTTTACTTGATCTCCGAATCACGGAAACGTTCTTAACATATAATGCCACAAACGATCTAGATACTGACCGTGCGGTCGTTGCTTGCCCTCGGTGATCGTTTCCAATCACCTAAGGTCACTTCTCAATTCGTGAACCATCTTATAATATTACGTAACTTGATAAATTTAACATAAAACATTTAACATAGATAAATTAATTGTTGGTTTTATCAAACCAACAATAGATCTGGTCAGGGCAGAAGACGTTCCAAGAGAGCACATTCTATTGTTAACACGAGCCGATTTACCTATTGTAGTGCAATGCAGGATGCTTATCTACTACATGAACTTAGTGCCTTTACCACTGCGTATCTCGTACATGGTTCGGCATTATATTCTAAGATTAATAAATGAATGGAACTGATGACTGCAAAGTTATACAAGCCTTCTAAGTTATTGATTCAAGAAAAAGTTAATGCATTTCTATATAACGCAAAATCAAATCTAATCTAATCTAAGGTTGCCTGGAAGAAATTGCTTTTAGCAATAAGGCCGCCCTTTATACAGTTTGTACACTCTATATTTGATAGTAGTGTTTCTTTTTTTTTGTAACTCTGTAATTTTGTGTGCAAATAAAGAGTTATCTATCTATCTAATCATTTAAAATTTAATTGATCAATATTTGATAGCATATTATTGAGGTAAACCTTATGTAGTTGGACCAAACTCTAGAATGTTGCACAATATTCCATTTTGAGCTAATGATTGAGTAAAATTTTTATCCACAGTAATTTGTTTAACAGTATTATCTAAAACTATAGGTGAACCAAAATCTACCTAATTTTGAAGATAAACAAAAATAGTTTTAAAAAACTAAACTAACACGCTAAAAGTAGAAAATAATTGAAAAAGACTAAAAAAGACTAATTTGTTTCATTTTTTTTTCAAATTAGTGTATTTTCATCTGTCCCCGATAAAACTACAAAGTTTGAACGAAATGTAGCCATTTAAAGTGGGTCAAAATCGCACCCAAAGAAGTCGGTTACAAACATACAAACAAACAAACATACAGGTAAAGCTAATAAAAACCGTGTAAAAATACAAGTAATTTATAATGAAATACCTGATTCATCCACTCTAGATTATGTCAACAAAAGTATACTTCATCAAAATGAATATCTTGTGTTGGCGTATAATTCCCAACGCTTGTTGTTCCGCTGATCAAAGGAAAAGTACAAAACTTTGTTATGCAAATCACATCCTGGAACACGTTCATGAATTTCCTTTATTTTTATCGATGTCGGTCCATAATATAAGTCATACTAAACTTTGACATACTCAAGTTTAGAGAGGAAAAGGTCTGCAGGATACCTCGTTTTCGGGTCAATTCCATCAAGAAAATATAAGATTATATGTATAAGGAAAATGCTATAAACTTAGGGCAGAAGAACTGAACACGTAGACTTGGGATAAAATGAAATATTTTCCATACATTTTCACCCGGGAGTAAACTGGGAGAAACTTCGATTTGTTTTATGTGAGAATATTTCTGGAATAATTTGGTTTTAGCAAATCCTGAGGGATAAGGAATTTGACAAACGAACTCGAAGTTTGTGAACCAACAAGAGAAATATGTTTTTCTGTGTAAGTATTTATTTTGTTACCGAAGTGAATTTATTTGATATTCATACTTTTTCATCTTCGTATTTATGTTTGTCATATTATATTCTGTCTTTATTAAAGTTAGGTCTAACTTTAAGTGTAATCATTTCGGATAAAATGCAAACAAAATCGGCTTAAGTATGGCAAATACTTTACATCATATTTCGCGTAAACTTGTGTATAATTTTAAATCACTGTAAATTGCAATTCTGTAATATTTACAAATTTTGATAGATCCCTAACCCACACTCAGCCAGGGTGATGCCGTATGGCCTCACTCTGGCCGAGCGCGGGTCTGAGAAATCAAGATGAAAGTAAAGGAGCTTGTAATGGGCGAATTAGCGGATTCATGATCAAAGATTTTTTTAAGATCCTACGGTAATAAATATATATACGTGTATGTATGTGTATATAAATATAGACATAAATATGTATGTTTCTGAAGTAAATTACCTTTTATATTATATGTATGTATATTACCTATGACATTACCTACTAAATCACCAAAATCTATCGCATCCCCCTATGTGCACCTACCTCATCTTTTTTCTGCATCACCCAATCGGTCGACTGGCAGAGAATGCCTTAGGCACTAAGTCCGCCGATGCATGTATTTGTGTATGAAAAAAAAAAAAAAAAAAGGTTTGTTGATAAAAAAGTTGATCAGCAAGAGCCGTTTCAGGTAATGGTCTCCTCCAAAGATTGCAATGTGTCCCTATTCCTTGCTATTGCTTCCCAGTCCTGACCAGTTACGTGTGACTTGGTACTTTCAATCTGCATCTTTTCTTGTAGCCTACTGTCATAGTTGAACAATTTTCTTGGACTTCTTTCACCTCTTCTTTTGGAGTGAATTATAAATTTAAAGTATTTACCCTTTGTAAAAATAATAATTTTACCCTCGCGACAGACAGTCAGTCAGTCAGAGTTACTTTCGAACTCATAAAACATATTAGTCCGGATTGCTTTTGTTACACGTCTTGTTCGTTCTTAAAACATATTTTAATTTTCATTGCATTACTTTATTCCCGATTCCATTGTACGTGGGCGTTCGTTCAAATTTTATTATTAAATATTATCAAGTTAGTCATGTTATTTCTACTCATTTTCAAGAAAAAGGTTTCACCACAAATAAAATTTCTCAGTAATTTGAGCCTGCTTGTCTACAACTTTTAATTAACGCATACTATTTTTATAACTTTATTTTATGCTTTACTTCAACAGCTTCAATGTTGTATTTTTGTGTTGTTTTTATATTTAAGCCTACTAAAGTGACTCTACTATGCCTGAGTAGATTCCAGGGGTAGGGGTCATCATCATTGTGAGGGTAGGCAATGCGACATGATGACCCATACAATGGCGGCCTGGTTGGATGTTTTCGCGGCATTCTCCTGGCTTCTGGAAGCCGGGAGAATGACGCAAAATGATTAGGCCTCCGGTCTCACACTCACCAACGAGATACGACAGCCAGAGTGCTGTAGGAAGTGCAGCATGGTGACACCACGGTAGCCTGGTCTGATGACTGAACGATGAATGTAATATAATAGTATGATTTGGATTGTTTTCTTTTTTGTTTCTTTTCCTTAGGGTAGACAGTGTAGTTCATTACGTTTGTTTAGATTATTTCTCAGATGGCAGGATGTTCTCTTATCGAGAGCAATAAAATATTGAAATCCGTTCGCCAGTATAACCAAGAAACCTTATAAGCGATAGTCTATAAATATCCGTCGGAACACCTATTTGTAAATGTGGTGAAACGCAAATATTTGCAACATATTACAACAAAGCATCCACGTGTTTTAGGGACCAAATGGAATTTATATGAACATCTGTTGACAACAAAGTGGCAAAAATATTCCAATTTATGAGTTTAAAGAGCAGTATATGAAAATTTATGCCTTCAAAAAACCACTTATTTCATCGGCGAATGAAATTCATTATTAAAATGTTATAATAAGTTTATCACTACACATTATTAAACAAAGTTCTCTTTCGGGTCAGTTTGTCTGTTCATAATAAAGCATTTTATTTGTTTTCAGCAATGGATAGATTCATCATCATCATCAACAGCCTTCAACAGTCCACTGCTGGACATAGGCCTCTCCATAGAAAGGAGGTTTTGGCCTACTATACCACGCTGGCCAGACGGGTTGGTATAGGGTTGGTTTCAAGTTTTCCTTCTTTTTGCATTGATGTTGTCTTGCGTAGTTTGTCCCTTAGTCGTCTTTTACGACACCCGCGGGATGATTAGGGGTGATGAAACTCTGTATTCTTAATCCGTCATCATACGTATAGATTGATTCTGGTGAAAGGTTTTAGTATATATTTTTGTCAAGTTTAAAATCTTTTTTAAATACATATGCAAAGCCGTGCAAAGCCGGAGCGGGCCGCTAGTCTATATATGTAATTAGCAAGACGAAAGCTTACCAAGAACAGAATTTGTGAGATCTAAAATACGGACATAATTCTCAACTCACTTTGTAATAATTTACGCAATTGGCAAATGCATCACCATCTTAAAAACAATATCTAAACATGATAAAAGATGATGATGTCATGAGTTACTCTGACCTCAGCCAAACTTGAAGCATACTTTACACTAGCGGTTTCAGTCTTCCTCTCTTGCTATTTCCCACTTTATCTTGTTATCCCTTAAAGAAACAATATAAATTCCTATTGTAATTTGTGATCGAGTGACTCCATTAAAAACTTTTGGTTCGTCTCACATTGTGATACCCATAGGTAATATGGTTAAAATAGTGATAATAATTTTACTAAAATCTCTATCACGAAACATGCTACTATACTACTGTCAACAATAAAGAAATGCAAGAAAACAATATTATACATGTCGCACATCATATTTGACATTGGAAAATAAAATTTATACATTTGGAAAAACTAAGTAGATGCGAAGTTATACAAAGACTGTGAAAGAAAGCTTTCAAGTAATGAAGAAACCATCTGATAGATTATCGGTGTTCATACACGTAAAATGTACTTAAATAACTAAGTATATTTTTTCTTTTTAGGGTTCTGTATCCAAAAACGGAACCCTTGTAGGTAGTAGATGTAATCTGTGAACCGCATTATCATTATCACATAAAAATAGAAAAAAAACAACACGTTTTAGGGGTCCCCATACTTGAACTGAAACTCCCCAGGAACTGAAACCCTAAAAATTTTTTTTCATCAAACCCATATGTGTGTGGTATTTATGGATAGGTCTTCAAAAATGATGTTGAGGTTTCTAATACCATTTTTTTCTAGGCTGAATAGTTTGCGCGAGAGACACTTCCAAAGTGGAAAAATGTGTCCCCCCCCCCCCCTGTAACTTCTAAAATAAGAGAGTGATAAAACCAAAAAAAATATATGTTGTACATTGCCATGTAAACTACCACCGAAAATTGGTTTGAACGAGATCTAGTAAGTCGTTTTTTTTTAATACGTCATAAATCGTAAACCGCAATTTACCTTTCATTCAATCAATACACTATTGTAAGAACTTATAAATGATGTTACTTGCTGCTACGGAATCCTTCATGGGCGAGTCCGACTCGCACTTGGTAGCTTTTTTGAACTCCTTTTTTGCCACAATCTGTCTGTAGGACATTTGGTTAGATTTTATGAATTTGGATGACGGCGTGTTGGGTTCCAAATCCAGTAATCTGGCCAAATCTGGTACATCGACATTGTTATTAGATCTTAGAGCGATTGATTGATTCTTTATCGATTACTTTGTAGATGTTACTACTATTATCACTGCTCACAGCAGTAGTAGTGGTTAGCGTATGCGACTGCTAATCAAGAGGTCTTGGGTTCAAATCCCGGGTCGGATCAAAAGTGTTGTTGGGTTTTTCTTACAGGAAATTCTTAATAGCAGCCCAGATTGAGATGGAAGCTCAAATATACTGACAACTAGTTAAACCTTCGAATTTCAGATCTCCCTTAAGGTTGCGGATATCCGATGCCAGTTGCTCCGAGGAAAAACTGAAGTTCAGGTAAAACCGGTGAACTAGAATAATAGAAGGCTAGGAAGTAGAATATTCACAAGCAGTTCACATGTCAAAATATTATAATGCCCTTCGTACACAAGACTACGCCAATCTGAGTTTAATTTCAAGAATGTAATATAATATTTCGATTTTTTTTCCATTATCCTTCTTTCCATCCTAAGGTTGCCTGTTTCAGAAATTGCTTTTTACCGATAAGGCTGCCAATTGTACATGGCCAGTATAATGATGTATTCTTGTATGTAAACTCTAATAACTGGTGTACAATAAAGTTTATTCTATTCTATTATATTCTATTTTCCAGTAAATCAAATATATCTAATAATTTCATCGTAAAACTTCACTCGCCATAAAAATATTAAATTTACTGTGTGTCAACAAACGAGTATTACTTATTCACAGTAATTCTCTAACAACCCAGTGGCGTCGGTCCCCTGGTGGGTGGTGTTTATTTGTCTTGTGACCTCACAGTGTTTGGACAAGAATAGCAGAACAAGAACAATAATAGCAGGAGATAAACGGGGAATTGCTGACAAACAATGTGATGAAATTGCTTTATATTCAATTAGAAACATCGTATTTTTGTTTTGGTATAATACGAAAGTGCCCTGCGGGTAACTAGAAGCGTTTTCTTTTATTTTATTTTTATTCCTCCGTTATATTTATCTGTTATTTGGCGGTAATTCACGCCGGTGCCTCGGTGAGCACGTAAAGCCGTCGGTCCCGGTTGTCATGAACATCTATGGCAATCGTTATTGGGAAGTCAGTGCTTTCGAATTTCAGTTCTTCCTTAGGGTTACCGATGCCTGTCGCTCCGTGGAAAAACTGATAATCAGCTAAAACCAGTTGAACTAGTAGTCGACCCCAAATAATATTGGGAATAAGGCTAGGAAGAAGAAGTATGTGACTAGTTTTTGCCCGTGTATTTGGTTATCACGACAATACAAAAATACAAATACAAAATTGTTTATTACTTCTTAAGTTTACATTTATAGATTAGTATTTGGAGCTTCCCTTTAAGAAAGTAATTCCTGTGTTAGGAAGATCCGCTCTTCAATAGCAAAGCAATACAAACTGATTTAACAATACAACATAACAATAACACGAAAAAAAACCAAAGGAAAATGCGTGTGCATGATATTCATGTTACAAAAGGTGAAAAAAAAATATAACAAATCAAATTTTAATCAAAGGAATATTGTCTGCAGATGTGTACTCAGTGCTCTATAAAACAAGCCGACAACGACAAAACAAGCCTATATCTTTTTTCAAGGTCTAATCTATCTCCACACAAGTTAACTATAACCAATATTATAAGTGCGAAAGTAGCTTGTCTGGCTTACACGCAAAAAGTACTGAAACGATTTAAATGAATTATTTACACAGATAGTATAAAGCCTGAAGAAGGACATTGGTTACAATTTGGTGCGTTAAACAACATATACGTGGGCAGAGCCTCGAATGAATAATGAAAAATAAGTTTGATAAGTCGATAGTCGGTAGAGTTGTTGATTTTACCCGAAAGATGCCTGAGATCGTTATTTCATGCTCATACTAAAATAAGGCACCTTTCACATTAAAATAAAGTGACGCTACTGTAGCTCAAACAACCCTCTCCAGTGAAACCGGTACGTAAAGAAAGACAATGCACTTTTGTGTAGTAATATCCCGCTTGTCCCTCATAACACAGAAATTAGCAAGATCAACTTATATCATCATAATCAGAGTATCAATCAATCAAAGCATTTATTTCAAGTAGGCCAGTTACAGGCACTTTTGAATTGTCTAAACAAAATGAAAATTAAATGTAGCTACAGTCCCAGTCACAAGACATAAAAACTGTGAAAGTACTGTAGTTGCCCATTCCCTAGCGTAGATCTCTATGGAGAAGAACGGACAAGAAACTCCATGGACACTCTTTTAAATCAAAATGTTTTTTACAAAATCTTGGTTACATTATTCATGTTGAGATGGTACATTATGTGAGAACGATGTAGCAAGACGTGCACGTTATAAGTGTCCATAGTACAACAAAAATACAATTCAAAAATAAAATAATTAATTCAAATAAGCCGTGGCAACTAAGAGATGACCAGTCACAACTGACAGCGCCCGTTCACGATCGCAGTCTATAGCTGTCATAAGCTACCTATTGAACGCCACTCTGGCCAATTTTGAATTCTCACATCCAGCTCTAGTCAGATATCTTGCGCAAATCATCAGTCCATCAGCGTATTATGTATACGCTTTTTAGTAATGATTTATATTTGGTGATATAGGCGTCCTACACTGTGTTTTTCAAGACTTCTCAAATCTAGAACTCTTTTACACCAATGGTTTTTATTGTCGATCCGACGGCAAACATTACTAGCCAACTGCCAAATTATTCATTTGCTACCAACTTTTTTTATTGTTTTTTTATTTAAGCCTACCAAAGTGAATCTACTCTGCCTGATGGAAAGCATGAGTAGAATCTAGGAGTAGGAGCATGATGCACGAGTAGTATGCACCATGCCCATTGTGAGGGTAGGCAATGTAGCATGGTGATCCATACCATGGCGGCCTGGTTAGATAATTCTGCATCATTCTCCAGGCCTTCGGAGGACGGAAGAATGGTGCAGAATGATTGGGCCTCCGGTCTCACACTCACCAACGAAATACGACGGCAAGAATGCTGTCATTATTAGGATGGTCTTCTATGTGCGGGTAGTATGCCCCGGTCGAGCCGGTCCTTTTGCGCTGAAATCACTATAGTAATTTCTTGTTATCCTTATCTATATTAATATTATAAAGTCTAAAATAACGCTGTGTGTCTGTTACACTTGGACAGCCAAGCCGCCAAGCTGCACTGAAATCTGTGAAACTTGGCATGGACATACTTTGATTCTCGAACTTCTTTTAACTGGAAAAGATAATATACTATTTTTGTTTTCTTTGAAAGTGTAGATAGTCAGTCCCCGCACTCGATCAGCGTGGGGACGTATGGCCTTAAATCACTCTCCTGAGAGCCCCGATCCGAGACCCGATCTCAGCAGTGGGACATTATGGGTTGTTGATGATGTAGATAGTATGTATTGTATATGACATTTCTGTCATTTGACGACTGCTAACGGGTCAGCTAATATAAAATAAAACAGTCAATATATAAAACCACATTTATTAACATGTCATCACGATAATTACATGCAATAATATATATTAGTTACATTTCTTTATATGTTGTTATGTGGTTATAGTTCATGCTTCCAGCGAGTTTACATATCATTTTAAATATTGAAATATTCCAAAGAATCATTCGATTATAGTCTTCAATATAATTGTATTCCACTTTATATATTAATGTAAATATATCTAATATATAATACAGATTACAAAGTGGAGTTTGATATGGTCTAATCCTATGTAATATTCATATTGTGGTCATACATCAAAATAATTTAAGCCATTGAAGCTAATTAATATTTGTGCAGTAAATTAGCTATACATACATATAACTATGTGAGATACATATAATTATTTACATATTTATGAAATGATTAATTTATTATTGTTACATTTCTGAAAATGAAACGCTATTAACTACATTGTACTGTACTAGAGTATAAGTTTTATCTAAATTCGCTAAAGACAGGCTTGAGGGTATTGTTATTTATTTATTTTTTAAATACACTACAACTTAAAGTGAACTTTCGGTCTCTGGGTACCTAAAAATTTTTTGAAATAGTCTCGTAGACTTTATTGAAGTCAAATGGCATCGAGACGAGTTATTATGTTGATGGCTTTTGAAAACAGGATGGGATTATGAGGTGTAGCAATCTCATTTACGATGTTCAGGGTAATCCATACCTTACTTTCTCAATCCGTTTATTATTCTTTTTCTTCCTCTTTCCAGTTTCAATTTCATTACCTACAAAAGTAAACTTCTAGTAAGAGTCGTAATAATTAACGAAAACTTGATACACTTTTGTAAATTGCACCGACTTCAAATAAAATTGTATAATGACACAGCACTTCGCTGTTTTTATCACGTTTATTGATAAGTACCTAACTAAACAGTGCATTAGAAAAATATTACTAACAAAAGATAAGAAAAATTTCATTATTTCTTTTCTGCAGTAGTGCCGTACCCGTCCCGTGTATCGTTCTCATAACATAGCTTCTTAATTTTGAGTTCGATATTTCATTTCAAGTTCACCCCACAAAGCTAGGTAAAGTCAAACTACTTAAAATAAAGAAACTTTCGCAATTATATTACGTCTTCAAATTTAATTTTAGGCACTAACTATAGTCTAATTGTATATCCGCTACTTTCTAAATTTGTAATTTAATATGTTAAATAGTTCTATTTAAGAAGGGAAAATAAATACGACACGTTTTTTATAATATTCATGTTCCCAAAACCAAATGTTGTATATTATTTACAAAACGTATGAGAGACATTTGAACGGTAATAAGAATGTAGTAAGAAGAAAATTCCCCCGGAGGTCAAGGTCACGAGAATCTATCATGAAATTTTTAAAACGTTGCCCTCATATATAGTGTTAAAGCAAGTTTTTAATTTAGTGACAAGATTTGATTGGGAAGTGCGTAGTTTGGTCTATTGTACAGTTTATAAGTTTAATGCCGAACAATAAGAGCTAGGAATGACAGGAGGTGACGGGGGAGGTTAAAGCCGGACTCACGCTTGACCGTGTCGGGTCCTAGCCGTGCCACGGGGCAAGGTATACTTTATGCACGGCCGAGCCACGGTCAGGCATGAATCACTTCATACAAAAAGTATTTCATAATGATTGATCCTGCCCCGGCCCGGCATGTCGGGCCCGGCCGTGGCACGGCTCGAACCCGATATGGTATAGCGTGAGTCCGGCTTAACGCGCAGTTAACATTTAATGAAATAAACGCCAAGGATTTAATGTATTCGTTAATAAATAAGATGTCATACAGATAACTTAGCCTTCTGCTTTAATATATTTTAATCTCATACGCTGAATTGCGTCGCCCCGTCGTCTTCGACGTTTCTGTCCTAATATTAAAATTTCTTCCTGTTTAAGACACCACTACATGCATTTTTAGGTCTTCACTTTTTTTTTACACATTGAGTGTGAATGAGTGGGCGTCAAAACAAAGAAAAATAGATTTGTTTTAAAGTCGATTTTTTTAAATTTGCAATGACCACATGTGCCATTCCTATTAAGAGACTGAGTAAATAAAATATTTTTTATTTACTACACCAATACCATAAATGAAATACATGTTTATTATTTGACTATTAATTCTGCCTCACATCATTCCAAGACTTTTACAAAACATTTCTACGAATGTAAGAGAAGCTTTCGTACAAATTTTCCACATGTATAAGGCTTATCGAAAACCAATACTGGCACGATTTTCGCATACATCCTACATTCGAGAGCATTCCAATACACATTGTGTGAACATTTTATTGTATTCCATGGATGTTTACCACAATCTGTTTTACATGGTAGAAATTATTACATTTAGTCAGAATTATAAACAGGGTGTAGTCAATTCCACGGTATTACGATGGACCTGATGAGAAACAACCAGTTTTTACCACGATAAGGCAAAATATAATATATTTATCATTAATATATTATAAAGTATGTATTTCAACAAAACTCCGTGAAGATTCTGGATGAGTCTTCGTTAACTTTTAAATATTATTGGATTGAAAATTTAGATTTTTTTATATTATGTATTAAATACATTTGTTAAAAGTCGTATTATTTCTTACATTGTCAGAAAGATGGAAGGTGTGTGGAATTTGTTTCCACGCGCTCTAGTGAATTCATAAACATACAAAAAAATAAAACAGAAAGTGAATTGTATTCTTAATTTTCAGAATAATTATACCGTTTTTTATAATAAAATGTATCTTAGCGTATTTTATAAACTAAATACGTATGATTTTTAATTTTATCTACATAAATATGTGTCACTGTTTAAAGTACAAAGACAATATTACATAAATTTAATAGGAATATTAAAAAGTTTTTTCTATTATATAGAAAGATACATCAAGGGTAAAATGAATTAGATCGATTAATATATCTTTTCTATACAAAAATAACTACCAATTGTCTATGTACCCAAATTCATTATAACAGTAAATTCTAATATATTTTCAATTGTCTTATACCACAGTTTAACTGCAACATACATTATACTTCTTTTTTGCAGTAAACCTGTGATTAAGTTTTTTTTCTATACACGTTTCTAGAAGAAGTCAATTCTATAACGCATTGCCTATTTTTTTACATTTTTTTTTCTAATTTATTTCAAAGCTCCGTAAAAAAAATAAAGTACCTGTTATATTTTGGTTCAGCAATTATTTAAAAATACTATAAAAGCGTCTGTTTCATTAAAATTGGTCTATTTATGGGACGATTACTTACAGGTAGGACGTTTTAGCATTACAGGGTTGTAATCCTACAAATAAAACGCGAAAGATTGTGAGTATGGATGTATGTATGTTTGGTGTTCTTTCACGCAAAAACTACTGAATGGATTTTGATAAAACTTCTCACTAATATAACTTACAGATCAGAATAACACAAAGGTTTCCATTTACCCCGATAACCTACACGCGGTCGGAGCCGTGGACAAAAGCTAGTATGATATAATGACGTTTTAATTTGAAGCTTATAATGCCGCTACCTACTCATCTATTTATGGTAAGTGTCCACTAATTAGCTTTTTTTTGGATTAATGATACAGAACTGAGTCACAGATTTTATTTGTTTATAAGGACTGGACTGGACTGGATTTTATCATGATAAAGCCTGCACGGTTGGCCTAGTGGCTTAAGCGGTCGCCACGCCGCTTCCTACTGCGCCAAGTGTCGTGGGTTCAAATCCCACGTAGGATAACACTTTGCGTGATTCACAATTTGTTGTTCTGAGTCTGGGTGTTTATTGTGTCCGTTTCATGTATGTTTGTAAAGTCCCCCGCGACACAGGAATTTATATTCCTAATGCGGGAGTTGTCTTTTTTAATAAAAAAAAATAAAATAAAATAATAATAGTGACTTTTTGATATGATAACCAAAGAAAATCCAAAAAGACTACAGACAGTGGTACTATTTAAATATTAAATACAGTGTCAAATATTAGTAATAACAAAATATTTCCTATTTACTTACCGAAAGCCTATTTATCAAACTTGTAGTTAAGCTTTTACATAGAAAAAAGTAAGGTATTTTAGGATATTTCAACAAATATAAACGCGGAAGTTAAGGGCAAAGTACCTAAAGTTTTATATGGGAGTAAATATGTCTAAAGTAACATTAAACTTTATATCAATATCGTGGAACCATATGAGCATGATATGAAAATGCAAGGTATACAATACATTTTCAAGATTGAGTCAACTGTTAAGTTAAAAAAGTTCATATTTTATGATCTAGTAAAAAATATCTAACTAAAGTGTGTAACTTTTAAAAGGATCAAGGAATATTGTAACACGAAATTTTTATCAGAAAAATATTCGAACTTCAGAGCAATTGACGGTATAAATACTCGTGAAATGCCAGTATACGAATGTCGCGACTCAGTGAACAACTTTCTTTGTATAGCAGTTTTGTAATATTTACAGCAAAATATCTCACTATCGCTTTTTCGAATACAGATTTACCTACATAAAATCGTATTTCTGCTTTATTTAAATCGAAAATACTTGTTTACAGACATACATAATCAAATAAACATCTATTATTTGATTATGTATGTCTACATGTATCTAAGTGTACAAATAAAGTATTGTATAGAATTGTAAACATTGAAAATCTTCTAAGCTTTAGCTAAAGCCTGTGCCTACGTAATTGTCCTCTTTCTCTTATTTTATTCAAGTCTTTTGATTTGATGGAGGAACCAAAGTCAATTGAAATTATACTTAGTCAAGCAATCTGCCATAGCCTACGGTGTATCTTAATTTCAAGCGATTGTTAGCGATTTTATATATTGCTATAGTGTATGTGCCTCTCAGTCATTCATTCACTCGTTCACTATACAACATGTGGACGAATGAGATGAAAGCATTATGTTATCTCCAATTCACGTCCGGTCGTAACACAGTTCAGTCGACTATTAACGACGATAGCGAGTGGGCGCGTGAGTCTATGAGCCGACAATATAGAAGGATATACTATAGTTGCATTGATTTACATCAGACGTAGTTGATAAGAGTTTCAATACTAATTTAAAGTTTGACATCATGAGACGAAAAACAATTACGAAATTGATGGCCCTGGGATATGTAGTTGAGAGAAGACATATCATATAAGGTAAAAACAATTTTAGTCTTCTCTAAAAAGATATGATTCAAGCTGCATTGAATAGTTCTTAGAATACATGTATAACATTATATTGGGCAGTGAATAAGGTTTTTATTCTGAGAATTTGGTGAATATTAAAAAATATTTTGTCTGTTTTACATTTGTGTAGGTGGTCTACTGTATTTGAAACGACCTAATAATTTATTATTTCAGCGAAATTCGGTGTTGTTGTTACAAATTCCTATGAAGAAAATATTATTGTGAAATATTCGCAGTAAAAACATGAGCCAGAATGAAAAATATTACATTACATATTTATATGAAATTGAGACTGTGTTAAATAAATTCGTTTTTTGCAAATACACAAGTTGTTTTTTTCAAAGTAGAACATGTTTATGTATATATATTAATAGATAGTATATAGTTGAAATCTGTGTACGTAGAAATCTACACTTTGGCGTGGTGGAGTTTTTACTCTTTCTGCAGAATTATTCGTTTAGTCAGTGTAGCCGATACCTATCAAATAAGTATTTATTTGATACCGCCTTATAGCAACACAGGCACGCATTCTAGAGGTATAGCGTATTTTTTAGAAAACAGTCTGTGATTTTTTGTGGGGAAAATGTTCACACATACACGTTTTAGACTCACATATGAACTCCTTCATAATATTTAATGCGTAAAATTTAAATTTTACACACACATAAACACATTTTGTGTCAACAGTGTAATGCATATGTCTGTTTGGGCTCATACTTTGACAGAGAGGAACGCATGTGTATAGCTACTCCTATAATGTTGCTATATGTATAAAACCGACTGAAGTAACCGAAACCGAAAAAGGAAAATAATAAAATATAATCTGATAGAAATACAAAAATAACTGCAATTATATTTGACTGTGTTTAACATATACAAGGGCCTTTAACAAACGCGAAAACACAATTCAATCTTTAAAAAGTTATAAATTTATTTTTACAACGTAACTATTTTTTTGTAATCACATTCCCAAAATAAAACCATTAAAAATTTTTCACTAAAGGAAAATAAAGATGATGGTATTATATTCCAAAATAAAATCTCAAGATACATTGATGCTTTGATTCAAAGAAATTGTTTGATGTGAACCTCGAAGCGAGAATTGATACGATTTTAGAATTACCTACAAGCACATTAATGTACATTGTACATATATTATTCGAAATTCTTTTTCAATATTTTCTTTTATAAAAATATGTTTTCCACATAAAACTTCTTTAAAGCCCAATCCACGCAGTTTTAGATTCAGCTTGTTTTGACTCTCGGTATATTACATTACTGTGTACAAAACTTTGCTATTCCATCGTCTGAACTTTATAATTGCTATGTTAAAAACATAAAATTTTAATAATATAATACTGTTGTATCATTTGGTTTTGAGTTTTTAATTAAAACCGGCAAAGTTCAGGTTGAGATGTAATTTCAAATGTTTTTAACAAAACTCCTCTTCAACAGAGAAAACGGCAAAAACATATCTGCTTTCAATTTTTTTATCCAGTGTATGCATTTTTCTTAGCAACGTTTATAAATTTGTTACCAATTACAATCAGATTTTTAGTAGAAATATTAGAAAAATTTGATCTATCTATTGAGTTGTTTTGAGTAAACACTCCTGTTTTGTCACCGTATAGAAAACGCTTCAAAGATGGTTTTAAATTATGTTTCGCATCACTTTTGTTCCTCATTTCTCATGCATTTATAAGAAGTGCAAGGCGTCTGTACCTACAGGTACAGACGCACAGAGGCACCGCACACCGTGCACTATAGTGCACGGTGTGCGGTGCTTCCCATATGCAGCTGAATAGGGACGCAGCGACCCTGACAATGGCATTTCGAGAGCGCTCGAGTAATAATTGCACACGGGCGTGTAAAATACGCCTCTGCACTTGTGCAAATTTAAATCATCTTCACAAAATAGGCGATAATTATAAAAAAAATATTTACAGGTCTATTGCTAGATAAAAACACATTCATACAACATTTCGAGAGTCAACGCTGTAATCACTTACAATAACCAGACTACTTTCTATATGTTATGTGAATACAAAGTATTTATCCACCCAATTATAGTAATTACAGTAGCATCATAACTGTATGTGCATCTTTGCAGAACGAAAATTAAAAGATTTTATTCATATGTACGCTATGTATACTCCTTCATTTTAAGTAGGTATATTAAAATTACAATTGTATTTATATAGCACATTTAGTTTCAATATAATTTACGGAAAATGTTAGGTGAGTATCACCTGAAAATTCTACAAAAATCTGTACCTACATAGTAAATATCATGTGATACCCTGATATTTATATAATATCGGAAAGGAATGTCTCTTAGAACATTATAATACAGGTCCCACTATAGTATATTTTCTACAAAAGTTCCAAAAATAAAATACAAATTCTACCAATTTTTAAATACTACTATTGATATGACAACACAAATTCTACTTCGTAGATATATTTGATAATAGATTGAAATGTATGATTAAAAATGTTAATAGCTTCTATTACCATTATGTCCATGCATTTATACATATTAAATTTGATATTTACTCTACAATATGTCCCTTAAAAAAATGCATCTATGTTTTATACAAACCTCTTACCATATTTTGATATTTAGGTAATATAAAGCCAAAGGGTATCTTACAAATATTCGTTGTTAATCAATCAAATAGCGTGCAACCCTACATTCGATAGTAAAATAATTGAATATAAAATATATTTTACACACCTAGATTTATACATGCGAGTATATCACCATATGAGTGCATTAAAACCTATGTATACATCTAATATACCGTTGCATAAGCATTGTATTTTCCTAGCAAAGTGGGTACACTATTTATCACGTATTCTTCTGATACGTTTTCATTTAAAGCTAATTTCCACTGGGTTTTTGGTGATTTTCATCCAATTTATAATAAGGCTTACGAATAAACGTATTCATTATTTAAATACTTATCGAATATAGAGTATAAATTAATTTAAAAATACATTTGATTTTATTTAAGATACAGAAAGAAAAGCAAGAGAAAATGCTGGCCTCAAATATTTAGCTACAGATTCTATACATGTTAGATCATTCAGTTTGTTTTACTCTCTGAAACAGTTTAACAAACAGTTAAACAATAAATTATTACATAACTAAATTCTACAAATTTATAAATTAGTTTTTGATTCTAGATGATCTTATTAAAAACGGAAAAGCTGACTATTTCATTCTTAAAGTACATTAGGATACTAAAAGCTTTTCGAATATTATTCGAAAACAAATTGCTTCTATGTCAATCAAAAAATCTAATAAAGTTGGCAAGCAAACTGACGTACAAACAGATTAATTACCGTAAATTGATTCATCATTCATAACTTAGTCATACTACAACTATGCTTTTGGCTAAATTACGCAGCAATATGTCACACGATATATTCATAATCTTTAGCTCTAAGATATACATTAAGAGCACGGTATAGACGAAAAGCAGCGACAATCAAGCAACAGATACTGGTGAGTATAAATATCGAACATCACGTAAAATAGAACCTAAATACTTTGTATTTAAAGTTTATAATACTACAAAAACGTTTGTCATGACATCTTTATAAATATTTGACGTGATGGCACAATAAGCCAAACGAAAACTTATTTCTTGAAGTTTTGACAACCTTCCAGTAGAACAATGTCTTTGTTATAAAGATTATTTTATAGACATCACTATTTTGAAATCATCACACAGATTTATTTTTAAAGGATTCAAAGGTAACACAAATCCTAATCAATGTTTCTACTTTTACATAGTTTCTAAAGTGACATAACACAAAAAGTGAATAAGAACAATAAGTGCTTATAATAGTACTAGTAAAGTAATGCAATGATGCATATAAACATATATTCTTTTTAAAGCTAGGTTCGATATTTCACTCCTCAGTTTATTGAAAGTTCACAATTCAAAAGTAATATACTTTGTCCGTTGCTTCGAAATGTACATGCTTTTTGCCGTGCGTTGGCAGCACGACCAATAACCATCAGGCTGAATTGCCTTTCTTTGCATTTGTTAACTTCACTACATCAGAACTTTTCACTTCACTTTTACCTTTTATATTTACTTCTTTACCACTATTTTTTGTTTCTGTACCACTTTTGGAATTCTCAAAAGTTTTATTCACAGGACTCTTCGGTTCATCATCACTTGGTTCATTAATTTCTGGAATTTGAGTTTTGGATTTATGGCCATCTACATCTTTGTCTGCCTGAGTGAGCACTTCCTGGACATGAATGGTGAGCTCAGGGCGAACGACCTGAGTAAAGGGCAGTAAGGCACCGGCTACGTCCATGGTATTGTTAATGTTTCTGTGCCATAATTCCAGCACTACGCTGCGTCGTTGCTACTTGTATCTAGGTGGACCCAACCATCCGCAACCGAACACCTAGGAAATAAATTTGAAGCTGATAATCTAATTTTGTGTTATGTGCTTCTTCTTGTAAAATTTATAACATTGTCTTAAGTGAATAAAAATTATGAAATACATTTAAAAATGATGTGCGTGGTATAGATTAATTGGGAAAATCAAGTTACGATCCCTGAAAGTGGCAGTAACAGTTACGTACACATACTATCAATTATAACGATAATGTGTTGTTCTCTAAAAACTGTAGTAAACTTACTTGACATACGACGAGTGCCAGCAACAGTAGCAGGAGGAGTGATATTAGTCCCCACACAACTCCAAGCTGTGTCAGGGCAAACACGTATAACGTTCTGTGACACCATTGATTTGGTTCGAACAGCGTTGGTGCATAATCTGGCCACATGATGCCTAGGGTCCAATAGTTACCGAAAGCGAACCTGTAGAAAATATTAGATTTCGTAAATTTTATTCAAGACAACAAATTAATGATACGATGTTAATTGAATGGAAGAAATTGATTTGGATTTGATATAAAACATTAATTCCTGGGTAAAATGGGTATTTTTTAAATATAACAAATCATTAATTTATTGTCTTATTAAAAATTGGAGCAAAATAAGGACAAACTAATTACGCATGAAATTTTCCATCGACAGTGAGTAAGTGATACTTAAAGTGAATATTAAATTTAACTTCAAGGGTGATTATTCCTTAGTATGAAACAAAAAAATGAAGATTCTTTTGTATCATGTCCAATTTTCCGTCATATTAAATTAAAAACTTTTTGCTTTCAGTATACAACCACACTTTGGGAAATTTCATAATTAATTTTGGTTCAAATTATCCAAGAAATTATGAAAATACGAATTAATGTGTAGCAATTAATTAACTTTCCTACATAAAATTCATGTTCAGTTATGATAACATTAAAGTTTTTTGTGAAAATTACGATAAAGTATAAAAAATGTAAAAAGTCAAAAAAGATACAATCAGTGTCAATCAATCACAATACAGTCTATACTTTAAACACAGTAACATAGTAATTATTACGACATTAGTTGAAGAGTGATCTAGTACTTTTTTATTCGTAATAGCGAAGCCATTCATACTGTAATTAGCGTGGTTCTATTACTTTAGGGAGTTTTCAATTTATCTGCAATAATATTTATAGTCGATTCTAGTAGATAAAGTTCATTATATTTTCTACTTGATCGTGTTTACTGTTGTTGAAAATAAATTGCTTGCCTAGCCGGGATGCCGACATGATTGGTGGCCCATTCTTGTCAGAACAATTTCGCACTATCTTCAAAAACTAATAACTGAATCTAATTTACATTCAAAAACGACGCAAAATACAAATATTTAATCCACAAAATTGGATGAGCCAATTTCAATTTATAACTATGTGAGTACTAGAAAATTATTTTCCTAAAGAACAAAACCTACATTGAATGTATTATACTACGGAAATTTACATTTGTAATCGGATATTCGGATATCGGATATCCGTGTGGTGACGGATTAAGAATACAGAGTGTCACCACCCCTATTCATCCCGCGCGGGTGTCGTAAAAGGCGACTAAGGGATAAACTACGCAAGACAACATCAATGCAAAGAGAAGGAAAACTTGAAACCAACCCTATTCCAACCCGTCTGGCCAGCGTGGTATAGTAGGCCAATACCTCCTTTCTAAGGAGAGGCCTATGCCCAGCAGTGGACTGTTACAGGCTGTTGATGAATCGGATATTAGTACCAGTTCAAAGATAACGTACGAATAGTACTTTCAAATGAAAGTTGTATAAAACTTCAACGATTTAATCGATGCACGCAGCATTTTCAAAGACAGGATACATATATAATTTACATTACCCCTTTCTCAACAAACTACAGTATAGTTATCCGTATTTTTTTATTTTACATTTATCTTAATCTATATAGGTCTCGCAATATTCGTTTTTTAAACCAAAATATCTTCTTCTTTTGTCTCATTTGATCATGGTTAGATTTTCTAGAACCTTTCTAATATTCTTTAATAACATGAAAAAAAATGTTAAATATGAAAGGGTTTTGATGTTGATCAGAGAACGGCTTAAGTGATCAATCCATTAAATATTTTACGATTTGAATATAGAGTGGGATTTGATTTAGATACGGCACTGAAAGTTCTATAGTACACAAATAGTTGACCCAGATCTGGATTTTCTTCGTATCCTTTCTCGGAATTTCTAAGCCCTCCGCGACACAAGAATTTGCGTAGGAGTTCCTAAGTGTAGGAGTTACCTTTGAAACGTAATGTTCTACATCGAGAATGTCTATTTCTTACATTTGTTAATATCTAAATTACAAGATTACTACGTAAAGGTCGCATATTTTAGTAAAACATTTAAAAAAGTAATAAAAGTGTTGTCAGCCTTTTAATATCAAATAAAAGCTATCTATTCTTAAGATCAATCCAAATCTTCTAAGATTTTTTGTGTGCACTTCTTGGAAACGAATCTTTCATTTTATTTTTACTTGTCTCGCAATGTCTGTCAGATGTCTTTTCTAACTTCGTAATCTTTGATCAACGTCTCTTGGTAAAACCAAACCCACTGATAAAAGTGATTGTGTATTTTTGAAGTCTTTTAACCGTATTTTTATGATACAATTTATCTATTTACGTAATAGAGGTTGACAGTCTTATTTGATAGTATTGAAAGCTTTACTACGATAACTTACATATTTTTAACTTCGCAAGTTTTTACCAAATCGTTTGTAAATAATTTTTCATCTGAAGTTTCAGGGGCATCTAATTTATTGGGATCAAAAAGATTTTGCAGATAACGGATTCTAAGTATTTACTTAGGCTATACTACTTACTTACCAGGCTAGAAGAAAACCAGTTAGTATATAGGCCAGAATACTCTCAAGCACGCTCGGTGAAGAATTTGAAGTTCGACTTGCAAGCTGCGCCCACAGGAGCCAACAGATGCCTGCGCCGCCGGCTGCTCCTCCAACTACCATGTAAACTGGAATCCTGGGTTCAGCTGGACAGTCTCTTATATAATGGACACCTGAGAATAAAACCTTTATATTTAATACCTATTTTTATATTTACCAAATATATATAAACTAGCTGCGCCCCGCGGTGTTACCCGCGTATTTTCGGGATAAAAAGTCTACATATGTGATTATCCAGAACTCATTCTTAAATTAGCCATATTTAACTATTATTATGGTTGCTATGCAAGTGTGTTATGCGTAGTAAGTTTTGCCAGGAGATAAACAGTAATACATTCTGACATCTACGGTTCATGTATTTTTATAGGTATATAACCTAGCTTTCGCCCGTCTATCTCGATTATTGCAATAAAAAGTAGCCTATGTGTTATTCTGATATATAAGCTATATTACTGTAGAGTTTCATCAAAATCGTTCAGTAGATTTTGCGTGAAAGAGCAACAAACATACATACACATATACATACATACATACTCACAAACTTTCACGTTTATAATATTAGTAGAATATTTTAGATTATACATCTTAGTAAGAATCATGGCTGAATCGAAACTGTTCTGAAATTCTGTTTTGAAAATCACGCTTAAGAATTTGTCGTTTAGTGTGCAAAAGGATTTCAATGGTAACTATGGGAATGCTATCTTCTAGAAAGGTCTCAAAAGAACTATGGCTTTCCGATATGTTCCATCAAGATAATCAATTTATATCAAACTACCGTGTTTTAACTGTAGAAATCAAACGCTCGAACTAAATAAGTAATAGATACCTATGTATCTATCGGAACTAGAGGATAAATAAATAGCAATCACATTCGATATTCCAACAATGTTGTCAGACACACCCGTACGCGTAGGATTACAGGTCGACACCTTATTAGACTCTGCCTGCTGTTCAAACATTCACTGCCATCGATCGATTCGAGAATGTTTGAGGTGTGTTTTATCTGATGTAATGGGTGGAATATTTTTTTATCTTTTGAGAACGTACTGATAAATGTGCTTATTTCAGTTGAATGACTGTACTTACGAGTATATTTTATGGAAGGTTGTTTTGTTATGGTCCTTACAGGAACCTTACTGTTGAACATTTGTATCAAGAAGTGAGAGCTTTTCCACTGTTTTTTCTTTATGTGTGTTACTTCAGAACTCTCGATTGGATGAACCAATTTTGATAACTATTCTTTAATTGGAAAGCTGGTGCCTCCCATGTTTGTGTGGTGATAAAGAAACCGAGGAGAAACAGGCTTTTTTTTGTTAGGCTTTTTTTTTAGGTCCTCCCCAGGATTGACGCCGCGCCTATCAAGGCTCTATCCCGAGGGAAGCCAAAGAGGCTTCCCCCTAGCTATCGGCTCAATTGGCGTGTTTTTATCACCTATCGCGTAGGTTGCCATCCTACTGTTAACCGCAACAGTTAATCTGCTACCAAAGATCCCCACTCTCTGGTAGCTTGCGGTGCCCTGGAGGGCTGGTGTTGTCGCCGACGTCCTCTACGCTCAGGATCGGCCCTCTCCCGATCCCGTTCAGCGGTCTCTTTCTGAAGCATTACAGCTTCACATAAAGAGACCACTGCGCCCCATTCCTCCTCACCCGCCAGGAGGCTGGCGTTAGGCTTACACTAAAAGAAATTAAAAAATCGAGAAATCGAGGAAAGGAACTAGAAGTAGAGAGAGTAAAAAACATAATTGATCAAGTTATACTTCTATCGGAAATGCTTTTCTTTCCTTTTATTGTTTCATCATTTTACATCATATCTATTTTCGACAGTAAACTTCGTTTCCCGCTGTCTAAGCATTAAATCACGTAGCTGTTTTAGGTATTATTTATCTATTCTCGAAATATTTTTGTGTTACGAATTCATGGTAAATTGACTGATAGGTACAACAGGTACTAATATTGAGGGCTAAAATGCGTTAAATATTATACTGCGAGTTTATGAGCCAAGTTTCCACTTTAAATTTAATTGATATCGGTATAGCGGCTTAGCTGTGAAATCGTAACAAACAGAGTTCCTATAATATTTACAATATGAAATACTCTAATTGTATGAACATCCTACATACACTGTTTCAGAACTACAATGACGAAGCTAATTTCATCTTGTGCAATATCTAAAGCGATGTAATCAAAGCAATCAGTTCAATAAACTGGACATATTACTAATTGATTTGAATATGCTTAAGTGAGCTTATGTATTCGCTAATGTTAATATATTTAATACCATTACACGAGCAATATATATATACACGTATATATAATTTGGTATTTGGCGGGTTTCGGTGGTAAAAAATCGATCTAGATTAGTCTTATATATAAGAAACCGCGAGTTTTCGAGTTTTCATGCGTTTTTCTTCCACATCACTCTTAGCATTACTTGCGATATCTATTCTACTCTTTCAGAAGTATTTAATTAGTTGGTGGTTGGTACCCCCACACCGCTTCACTACAGCTCCTTGTGGGAATATATGGCGATGGGAAAACGTGTGTTTTGTAATAAATATGAATAAATAAATAAATATTTCGGACATCTTACACACAACTTCATCTAGTCCCAAACTAAGTAGAGCTTGTATTATGGGTACCAATACCCAGAGTTTTAATGTTTGAAAAGCACCAGAAATCAACGGGCTTTCATGCAGTGATGGATGAATGTGAAAGAAGCAAGGAAGGTGTGACAGAATATCCACTTACTACGAAGTGGGTGTCAATTTTCTTCCAACCCCTCTGGGAATTAGGTGTGATTTATTATATGTTTCAAAAATATATGCTGTTCCACATTTCAATGGTGTTGCCAAAACGACTTTTTTTCCAATATTTCCATGCATTCAAGTAAATTCGAGTAACAATACTAACGACTAACTACATAAGTAACAGAGTTTAAAAAATGCAGTTTAGCTTATCTTTGTTTAAGTTACAAGATTTTACATGAATGACAAAAATGTAATAAAAAAGTCGCTAACTAATAGGTTTTGTCAATTATGTTTAATTGATATTCGACGTTGTTTGCTACATGCAACTGTAGTCGTATTTACTTTTATAGCAATGAGTTTGTGGATAATTATGGAAATCATCCAAAGGGCAATATAAGGGCAGGGTTGTAAAACCCATTCTTTTATCATTTTTTTTATTGCTTTTAGTCATCAATGTCTAGACTCAACATAATTGCAACTATTTCTTTCTGTGTGGGTTCTACAGCAAACATAATTAGATTTTTTATTACACAAATATTAGATATTATTATATATATGTTTCTCTGTCTCGTTTCACAGTTTTTTTTTTATCGTCTAATATAAAATTCATACATGCAACTACCCATTAAGAGGTCTCAGGTTTAATTCCCGGGTCGGATCAAAAGTGTTATTGGGTTTTTCTTAAATATTATGCTTGCTAGGAAGAAGAAGTATTATAGAATTTATGTCAAAACCATTTCAATAGGTAATATAAGGTAATTCTAACCTTAAATGCAATTTTATCGTTTTATTGTTATCAGTAATATTTTTGTAAATATTATACCACATGCTAACACCTGAACATTACTTGTAAGATCTGTGCGGTTATAATTTGAATCAGAGGATTAATCTCAATCTCATTCAAGATTCCGAAGCGATGTCAGAAACAGCCATATTATGCATACGTCGACGCGTTATTCAATTCCGACAATGCCGACTGGGGTCGAGTACTGTTTTTTTATATATTTAGAGCTACTAAAGTGACTCTACTCCACCTTAAGAAAAGCATGACAAGAATCCAGAAGTAGAGACTACTATCCTCATTTTGAGTGCATACAATGCAGTATGGTGACCCAAACTATGGCGGCTTAGTGTGATGGTTGGAGGAGGTCTCCGGAGAATTATAAAAATTGATTAAGCCCCGGTTTCAAGCTCACCAACGAAAGACAACAACACGAATGCTGTTATTTTAGGCTGGTCTTTTGTGTGAGGGTGGTACTGTCTGAGGGTCTATTTTGATTGAAACACTATTGGAACAAGACCAGAGCGTTACTTAATTTTAGTTTTTTTAATTTAGTGTTGTCCTAGTGGAGTACATATGTATATAGTATGTGATTCAAATCGTTTTATTCATCATTAATCCTTCTTAGTAATCCGCTGATGGACAAAGGCCTCAGTAAGGAGGTTTGACCTACTAAATCACAGTGGCCAAATAATTAGTGACTTGTTCACGGGGTTGTGTCACTTTTTCCTCCATTCTTTCTTTTCAAACGCGGGAAATCCTTACTAATATTATAAACGTGAAAGTTTGTGAGTATGTATGCAAGTTTGTTGCTCTTTCTCGCAAAATACTACTGAATGGATTTTACATACAAATTCCTTATGCTTTTTAAATTGGGATTATCTGTAAACGTATTATGAAATTCTCGTATTTTATTTAAAAAGCATTTTGGTCTGTCTGCAATTTCATTACTATCGCATTCAGCTGAAAATATAAGATTAATATGATTGTAGTTCAAGGCATTATTGATAAAATATGATCACCACTTTTCTTAATTTTTTGGTTGGTGCAATGGGTTTTCGCCTTTAACGTAGTACTTTATTTCGTTTATCATTTAGTTTGATTTTTAAATTTATGACCAACCACTTGCCTGATACCAATCCTCTTGAAGAACGTACTTGGCCTTCATACATAGTATGAGCCGAACTATATCTAGGAATTCCAAGCAACCAGGTTTTTTCTTACTGTCAATAAACTCTTAAAAAAAATTAGTTTTATTTCCTCTTAATATAAAATATCATTTATTTTAGGTTCCATTATAAAATATTATATTTGAAAATACGTAACCTAACCAGAAGATCGAAGTCTGTGTATTAAATAAATAATAAATAAATGTTTTTGGACATCTATCACACAACATCATCTCGTTACAAACTAAGCAGAGCTTGTATTATGGGTAGGTACTAAACAACTGATATAAATAAATAAACATACATAGTTTTATTTTTAAATACATATTGTTTATGTATGATAAACAAAGAAAACACCCAAACTCCGAAACAAATATTTGCAAATCATACAAACATTTGGTCCGACCCGGGAATCGAACCCGAGACCTCTTAATCAGCAGCCGCATACGCTAACCACCAAACAAATAAGCCAGTTTATGAGAGAATAAATTATCAGGGACTATTTTTTCTCGTGTTAACAAGTTTTAAACTTTTCGTACTAGGATAGGAATAGTAACTTCCACTAGGCCATAAAATAATCTTGCACATTGTTACGAAAAAATATTCAAAATCGACAGGATGCCAACAAAAACGTTAGCTATAATCAAAATCGACGTTCACAGCTACGTCACATACCGCAACATATGTATATCGAAACCCTTGTCAGAAGCTAAGCCGTATAGGTTGTAGATAAACACGAATCGAAGGCTAACAATGGTTTTCGTTGACAAGGTGAAGGTTTACATAACCCTCTGAATGAAAGAGGTTCCTGGTATCGTATTTACAAGAGATTTTGGTGTAAACCTCCGTGTAATGTCATGAATGGAACTACATTTCTTACAACATAATGTGAATAATTTACTCTACGTTTTTTTTTCGTGATAGATGATTTGTTGCAGTCAGTTCTAACTATTCAAATAGCTTTCACACTATCACCTATCTCGATTATTGCAGTAAAAAGTAGCCTATGTGTTATTCTGATATATAAGCTATATTACTGTAAAGTTTCACCCAATTCAGTTAAGTAGTTTTTACGTGAAAGAGTGACAAACATACACACAAACTTTTGCGTTTATATTATTAGTAAGGAATCTATGCTAAAGTAATTACATAATGTATACTCGTATACGAGCTGTATTGTCCGTGTTGTGACGGATTAAGAATACAAAGTGTCACCACCCTTTTTCATCCCTTGCTGTAGTAAAAAGCGACTAAAGGACAAGATAAAGTCTCTGCAATAAGAAGGAAATCATAAAACAAGCCGGCCAGCGTGATACAGAACATCAAAACCTCCTTTCCAAGGAGAGCCCTGCAGTGGACTGTTAAAGGCTGTTGATGATGATGATTTATAAATGTAAATACTAGCTACGCGTTACGATGTTACGAGCCGGTTTTATTTTGCTTTTGAAATGGATATTTTTCACTTTTAAGTTGTTTTAACTTTATTACTACTTTTTTTCTAAAATAACTGTAGGCACAGTTACTTCAAATTACTTAACTATCTTCCAGAGGTTTAGAGATTAGTCGGAATAAAATGACCCACAGGCTGACAAACAATGATTAAAAAAAGTGGCTGTGACATACGGACGGACAGACAGACAGACTTGACGAATCTCTAAGGGTTCCGTTTTTTCCCATTTGTCTACGGAACCCTAAAAACTGGGTTTTGTGATGTGTGTGTGATATACCGTATATACTTTCTTAAGCATTTATTGAAACATAAACGTCGTTGTAAATATATAATGACACATTATAAACAGTTGAATTTTATTTATTTGTTTAATTAAATCAATACTATAATTCCGAATAAAGTAAATAAAAAGGTTGTCTGTAAGACATCATAGACAGCGATTTGGATGCCCACTGTGACCATTTGTTACATATTATATGTATGGCTAGAATTTATAAGTGCTCAAGAAATATCACAGACTATGTTGAATGTGATATCACAGATTAAGTTTTACTATGAAATAAGTTCAAACAAATACCTATAAAACGTTATTAAATCAAAGAAAGCGACACTTACCCATAATCAGCATCACAACAGGCAATGTTGACAAACAAGCTAGAAACACCGTCATGAGAACTGAAACAAAAATAGTAATTAAAAATATTTAATAAATAAATATTTCCGACATCTTATACACCACGCCACCTAGTCCCAAACTAAGGAGAGCTTGTACTATGGGTACTAGACAACTAATATAAATACATGAACATACTTTTTTTTTGTAAATACATAATTGTTATATATAGAAAACACCCAAACTCCAAAACCAATATCTGCGGATCAAACAAACATTTGGTTCGACCCGGGAATCGAACCCAAGATCTCTCGATCAGCAGCCGCATACAAGGCAGCAAGGCAGTCAGACTCTCAGGTAATATAGTAAGTATTAATATGGCAGTATCAATGCTATAAAGTCTACAACTTATAAAAATAACTTCAAAAAAATATCTGAAAGTACTTACTAGTTCTGTTCATAATCTTCGCGGCTCTGCAAACAAAATCAACAGTTCCTGAGGCTTCCATATTAGCATCCTTGAGTTGGTAGGCCACGGAGCCATATGTTGTGAGGCCAATTCCAAGACCTAGGCCATGACTGTCGTTGTATTTGGCCTGCTCTCCGCATAAGCGCCGTTGCTCGTCCCCTGATACCTGTGAATCAACTAACTAATAAGACAATATATGATAGAAATTGGCAGCTACAGAAATTGAGGAAAGGAAAATGATTTAACGCAATGCAGAACTTTAACAGTGTTTTCTTTGTTAGAAAAACATAAAAATTTGGAAAGCAATTTGTTTTCAAGATTTTTAAGGTTATGCTAAACTAAACAAAATACATTTATTTACAATTACACGTATCATAAGTTGATTAACAGAAAATGTTACAACTTATGTGTTATTTACTATGAGGTTAAGATCATGATCTATCTAATTTAATTGAGATTTGAAATCGGTACGTGATATATCAAAAATTATAATAGTAAAAATGACTCAATACCAAGTAAATTAATAATGTTTAAAAACATTAATAAGTGCAGCAGCTACCTGACTGACTGAACTAGAGGCTCGACGTGAACCGGTATCTGATAATCCGCTCGTTCCACTCTGACGACCAGCCAACGATGCTCTATACGGTGACATGCTTCTGCCTCGAGTACCTAGTATATAAAAAAATATTTTACTTAAAATATCAATGTCATTGTTTGGCCCTATTACTTAATAGGGCCAAACAATGATCATAAAATATAAATAAATTTATCTTTAGTGATTCTGAACTTATCGACGAAACACAAATCAAATGGCAGCTGTAGACACCAGCTATATTGTTGACCTTGACTTGTTCTAACTTATACCACCCGATACTTTCTCAAATTCAAACTCAAAATCATCCCTATAAGTAATATTCCTTTACTATGTTGACTCTTTATCTAACATACAATAACTAGTTTTCTTTCAATTCTGTATGGCCATCATTTTACGTCTTGTCTGACTTTATCCCTGTGTAGTCAACATTGTGATATACATACTAAACTTGATGAGCTCTAATTTCAGCTATCACATGTTCTCTGTTAAAATAAATTTGAAGAAATATTTTGGTATAGCATTGCATTACCATATTATTATTCTATGTTTATAAGAAAAGCTTTATAATATGAAATTGCTTTATAATAAGCCTTATAAACTCGTAGGTTATAGTATGAACCTAAAGTGGTTATTGAAATCATAACAAATATAGGTTAGTACATATCAAAACAAGCGAGCTGTTATGAAATTGAATTTGTGGTTTTCTTTGAAATGCACCAATGAATTGGATATTGAAATGAACTCAGTAATGTAATACCTTTGTGCTTGTTATTGAATAACATTTTTTTGGGGATGCGGACAATTCATTAACATTATTATTAAAACGTTTAGGAATGTAAGAATATTATTGAAATCAATTTTCTCTTACAATCACAGGTGTCATATATTACTATATTCGTTTAGACATCTGCAATAGTAACTGGGGTTCAAGCATGACAAAAAGAACATAAAAAAAAAACAGTATAATAAAAATAGAAATACTTTAAACCAAAATTTATGCTTACCGGCAACTTGACTTTCTTCGCTTGCCCGCCTTTCTCTTGATATCAACGGTTCTTGAAATGTTAATGTCAAACTTCCCCTTGGGCTTATGCGCGAGACTTCCTCAGCACCTGTTACTAGGCTACCCCTTGCACTTTTTTCTGAAGGAGCAATACTTCCCCTAGGACTTCTCTGGGAGTCGGGAATTAAAGAACCTCTTGGACTCCGCATTTCTTGAATATCCTTCTTCAATATATGCTCTGGTCCTATACTACCCCTTGGACTGGTTCTCGGACTAGGCCCCAATTCTTTTTGACTCCTTGCAGGATCTATCTGAATACTCGCTACAGAGTGACGTGGACTTCTTCCAACATCTGGCACTAAGGAATTTCGCGGTTGATTCCATGCTGTACCTTCAGGAACTAAACTTCTTCTTGGACTTCTGGCGGTTGCATCAGGTGCAATACTATTTCTTGGACTTCTGTTAAAATCTTGAGGATTTAAGCTTAGTCTGGAGCCATATGTCATGTCAACTGCTAAATTATTTCTTGAAGGAGCTAAACTATTTCTGTGCATAGGTGTAGCCGTATCTGGAACTATCGAGTTTCTAGCAGATCTAGACTCAGGAACCAAAGAGTGACGTGGGCTTCTGTGATAGTTTTCTAAGGCTGCATCTGGTGCTAAACTTGCTCGTGGACTCCTCTGGGGAGGTGGAGCCATAGGATCCATTTCTTCATCAGTTTCAGTAGCAGCTAGTGACGCTCGTCGTGACGGTTGGGCAGATGCTCGAGGTGACCTTGCTTGAGGTGACGTTGCAGCGCTTCTTGACGCGCGCCGCCGTCGGGACGATGAAGACCTATGCAGCATTTTGTAGCTTTCAACTAAAGTTTCGACTTCTTGACTCGCGACTGACTCATCGTTATCTGTGAACAATAAGAGGCCTTTTATTTTTCATATTAACAATTTATTCTTCTTTTGTAACGCGATAAAACCATATTTTAAAATCAGCCCTGTTAAACAATCATTGAAACTGTCATGTTCACAGCCTAAAGCCGCAAATCTTAACGATGTGTAAGTAAACAAACTCGGTGTAATAATCTCTTTTAATTTATCATGTGCCTGAACGTTTGTTGAAAATTTCGCTCGTCACGTTAATTAAGGTTATTTACCTTTTCATTCATGAATATCACGATATATATGAAAATTTCATTCATATTTTCTCTGAAGTGATTTAAAAATATCTAGTTTTGTAGCCAAACTCTTTGTTTAATAAGATTTAAGTTTACTGTTTGTTGCAGTACGAGTAATGTTATAGAATTTAAATAATTAATTATCTAATTAAATAAACTAATTTAAATAATTTGCAAAACCGTTTACCAGCTGCCAACTTTTTTACCGTATAACACCAGAAAAATTAGACAATCAGAATCAGTAGTTTTAAATGTATAGATATTGCATTTTTCTTAACGTTTGTATACCAAAGATGTTAGGATAATTACCAGAAAAGTTGTATAATCCAGATTTAAATATTGCCTGCATCAGACATAATGAAAAATTTAAATCTAGTGTAAGCCAAGCTTAGTGTAAATCTGTTGGTTCCAAACCAATATAAAAAAAACTTAAGGAAAGGTTTATTTTCGTTTCAACTAAAGTGTTTGCTTGGCTTCTCAATTTCCCTTCCAATTTAGTAGATTGAAACGTAAGATCTTGAAAAATTGTTAGTACTCTAAATCTCTTTGAGACAATATTTCAGGATTGCGAGATAAGTAAATAAACCCACATCAGTATTATGTCGAGTAGCAGTAGAGGGCTGAATAGTCATGGTACATACTTATTACCTTTACTAATGATTAGAGACTGTTTTTAAAAATATGTAAATGTCTATACAACCGCATGTGTTTTTTAAGAATGTGGTGATACAATAACAAAGGAAAATATTTAGCTATATTTAAAATTACTTGCTAAGGAGATAATAATAATAATAATAAATCACTTTATTGTACACCAGATAACTTATCATGGAACTTAATGCTAGGTCAGTACAAGTGCCTTATCGCACTATGGCAATCTCTAACAGGCAACCATTGGATGGAGATAAAGTGCGGATAGGGTAAATGTATAGGGTAGTGTCCGGTGTATTAGAGTGTTGGTTGGATACAAGGAGATGTTTATGTCTAGTACTTTATAACAGACTATTGATAATTACGATGATGAAAATTTATCAAATAATAGTGCATTAAATCACAGAAAGTGACCTCATTCATTCCTAAGGAATACTTTTTGTTTAGGAATAATAATTCTAAAATGTTAATCGAGCCCATTATTATATCGAAAACGATAGATCATAAATTGTACAGCATGAAAATGTAATCTTTGAATTTACAATTTTATGGTTTCGATTTTCATTATTTCTTTTGCCCAGTTTCACAGTTAAAATAATTCTATAGACACCTGAAACAACAAAAGTCCATCTAGTTGTTTAGACTTCAAACACGGATAGTTGAAAAACATAACCACCCTTCTGGCTCAGAAGAGTAAGAATATGTTTCATTGACATGGGCGTACCCAGGGGGGGGCAGGGAGGGGCAGCTGCCCCCCCTGGAAATCTCGCAGAACATGTATGAACTCGTCTAATTACTAATCAAAGTGTAAACGGGGCCTTATAGACCAGGGTAGAAGCCTCTTAAAATAATAAAAAGTGAACATAAATTATAGTAGGATGAAACCCATTGGAAGAGCAGGTGAATATTATAGAAATGGAAGGAATAGTACATTGTTCACCGAGGGAGGAAAGGAACCGATTACTAGCGAGGGAGCAGTTTGTGGCCCGAAGGCGCAGCCTAGGGCCACAATACTCCCGAGGTAGGAATGGGACTTCCACCCGAGTGCTACACAGTGCTTTATACTACACCTGTGAGGAACATTTAAAGTATTTATAAAATAAAATCAAAACGTAAGACACCATGTAAGACACAATTTAGCTTAGAATTTGACATAATATTTATAAATATTTCGCGGTTCTTTTGTTTTTTTTTATTCTTCACAAAAGGATGTCAGTGGCACGGAGATTCCATATTTAAATTATATGAAAACTCCTTGGGCAGGCGCGCGCCATAGATAAGATAACACATGAGAAATGAAAATTCATACAACTTTCTCTCCCGCTAAAACACGCTAGAAATGGATTTTCATACATTTTTTCCTCCCGCTTATTTAGGTCAAAGAAAAGACTAACTTTCTCTTTTCATTTTCAGGGAATATTGACTACTGTTCCGATCAGGTGTAGTATAAAAATAATTTACCGGCGATCTGAGGTCGGGAAGGATAGGGGTTTTAAGGGTAAAAAATGGTTTATCTTGATTTCCGGCAAAACTACAAATCCTATGAAAAAAAGTTGAATGGCAAAGTTGTAGGTAATAAAAAGATCTACAACTTTTGCATTTACGCTTTTTTCACATAACCTCAAATTTTATGTGAAAAATTCAAAAAACTAAGTTTATGGTTTCTTATGTCCCGAATACACTGTAATTTATTTGATTTGAAATATCTATTTTTTCACCTTATTTTGACTTATTATCGAAAAAGTACCCTAATTTTCAATCGAAAATTCACCCGTCAAAATAACAAGTTTTTAAAAAAAATTGCAGTGTTTTCTGTTCGATGAAATATATATATACTATTTTAAGTTAATTACCTGAGTGACCTACAATAAATTTTAGGCCATCAAATGGTATTATGTGCTTAGGCTCTCGAGCACGCTGTGCGCAGCCGCTTGAGTTCCGGTGTCCACCAGTTCACAGAACTACTCCTACCCCTGGCTAGACCCGTAGCATTGACGTGTCATAGGCGTCAGTCATAATACCACGGAAACAGGCGGTTTGCGCTTCCGGGTCGGACAAGACTTGTTCTTCCTCTTCCTCTGGCCATTCCGCGACGATGGCTGCGGCGACGAGCATATCTTTGTTCATCTGCTAGGGAGTGCCGCTACTGCGGCGGTTTGGACCTGTGTCCGGGCGGCAAACGGTCACATCAAAAACGATGTGTCGGTGGTCCGATAAAGTAACCACTTCCTCCGCCACCATCCATCCATACACATAGTCGAAAGCCGAGATAGTCACCCATGTCAAATCGACAATCGACTCCCCCTGCCACCGTACACAGGTGCTCACTGAACCCCGGTTCACAATGCCGAGGTTCAGTCCCGCCGCCCACTCGATGAGTGTATCTCCTCTTGCGTTGTCTAGGCGATCTCCCCACTGTGTGGAGCGGGCGGAGATATGTAGCAGCCCACAATGACCATGGGGCCCCATTCTACTGCCACAAACCCCAGCCCTCCTTGAAGGAGGGCGCAATGGAGGCCATTGTCCATCCCAGCCCAATATATTGCGGCAGTTCTATCTTCCGGGGATAATTCTAGACGTAATATGGCTCCGCCACCACCGCTAAGGCAACCGACTGCTGCATAAGCAGGTCTTTTGCTGCGCGGCAGTGGTTCATGTTGCCCTGTAAGAATTTATGGATGGAAGCGAATATTTAAGCTTCCATTGCCTCCTGTACCGGATTGTCCAGCTGTGTCCCTCCTGTAGCCGATGAGTGTTGACTGGCGTCAGCACGGGCTGAGGCGGTTGCCGTCTGCGGAACCTTTTCTTTTTTCTCGGCAGGGAGCACTTCTTGCTCCCTAGCCGATGATTCGCGGGACGGCCAAGGTCCGAACAGACCGGCATTTCGGCGTTTTTGCGGTGCATGTTCGTGTCACGTGACCTGTGTCACGGCACACGTAACATCTTGCACCCCGGTCTGTCTCGTTGGGACACTTAGCTCTCACGTGTCCCATTTCAAGGCACCGGTAGCACTGTAACGGGCGTGCTAGCAGTGGCTCTGCCCTGGCCAAAACTCAGCCCACCTGTAACCGTTTAACGTTCACTATTTTGCTAACAGAGGCAAGTGGACAGCGAACCCAGGCCGTGCCCAGCCGTGACGGGGAGGCACGTATGTCTCCGGCATTGACGTCGGAGATTGCACATTCCCCTGCAGCTGCTACAGCCCTGGCGACTTCAGCTTGGGTGATTGACTCCTCCAGGTCCATCACCTCCTGCTCCTGCTCTATGTACACACGTATGTCTCGTGCAATAATAGCATCCGTCACCCAATCTGATGTTGGCCCTCGCGTTCTCCGAGCCAGGAGGTACGGAGACTGTGACAGCCGCTGTTGTTGGAAGTCACGGCATAACGCTTTTAATAGTCGGTGGCGGTGGGGTAGCAGCCCGTCACCCTGACTGGGCCGTCTTTGCCATTTTCCTGGCCTTGGCCTTTCGACCAAGGGACCCACGTCTTGCTCGATAATGGGGCCGCTGTCGGCTTTTGCCTCTCCTGCACAGGGGAGAGCGATACTGGTACTTGCGACATCTGTGTAACCCACTGACCCTTCTTCCTCCTACTCTTCTTTTTGGGTTTGGGCGACCAAGGCCAGTGGCCACTTCCGTCCCCGGACTTAAGGCTGCTGCAAGCAGCAAGTTCTTCGTACCTGGGCACTGATCTAATATCATCTTTTTTCGGACCTCAGCAAGAACGCGGTCCAGCATAGCCGCAAATTAGCCTCGGTCCGATAAGCTGCTCTTTTTTGAAATCGCTGCTTTGCTGGTCTTACCTGGGGCAGTAAGCTCGCCTGGGTTTTTGATGGGGTTTTGTGTCACCGCGGCGTAGCTTTTCCACCTCCTTTCGTAGGTAGGCCATTTCAGAGCGAAGCGCCTTGTTCTCTTTCCGTAGCCTCCCCACTGCGTCTGTCAGTGGTGACTCATTTATAGAGTTCCGACACTCCGGCCCTGATGGTCGTCAGAGCTGTGACGGCAGCCCTTTTGCCGCCTTTGACTCCCTTCGTCCCTTGGAAGGCTTTCTCGATCGCCGAAAGGGACTCCTGAATAGTAGAGTTCATATCAGCGACGGGTTGCCTCCTCAGCTACGCCGCAACCAAGATGGACCCGGTGCGTCATCACGCTTCGTCGCGGTCCATGTTCCACTTTCACCGCTCTTTCCACCCCTTGTCTTGAATCAGAGCTGAAAGCCAAGCATCGCGCGCTTCTGAATCTCCTTTCTGCAACCCTGGACCTTGATTAAGGGATTTCATAGGCTGACGCTCGATCGTCGACGCCTGCCCTGCGATACCTCTTCCTCCTAAGCGCTCCCTTGATTGGGCGCGAGAAGACGCCGGAACGCACAAAAGTGGGCTTGTGCGCCCTGGTTGATGTACCCGGACTCGGACACAGTTGTTTACGTAACTGTGCCCCCCAGAATACGGTGGGCATAACACTCCAGTGTCAGCCACTGAGGCCGACGCTGGAGTGCCGAGGGATTCTCCGTCCGCGGCGCGGCCGGTACCCTCCTGGGGTAATATATTCTCTTGAGTCACGTCCGTATTGGTTTTGCTCTTATACGTGAGCAAACGTTGTGTTGCCCTGAGGCTGGCATATCCCCCAGCCGTTAACCTCTTCGCCGGGGTCCATCAGCTTGGGTTAGGGGTAATTTTTTAAAGAGCATTTCTTCCACGCGGTGTTCTCCACCCTCCTCCCCGTTCGAGAAGACTCCCGCTCCCGATTGCTCAGCGTATACGGGTTAGGCCGATCGGTTGCCGGAGTTCGGGTGTCAGTGGTTCCATATGGAATCTACGACGGCAACCCCGTCGCCGCCATAAAGTGTCATCTTCCGACGTAACTCTCGCACCTGCCCTCTGCGTAACAGAAGGTCACGTGGAGAGGTAGCTCTTTGCATGTGGCCTAGGCCACCTTTGCTCCTATGATTTTTATGGGAGAAGGTCCCCGCTCCCGAACATCGGCGTCTGCGGGTCGGGCCGACCGGTTGCCGGTGCTCGGCGTTGACCGCTACCAGTAGTTTAGGTACAGCCGACAGCAGTCCCATCGCCAATTTTGTAGCCCTTAGGCTGTACTCCTTTTGCCAGGGACCACATTAGCCGCGCCAGTAACATAATGTCGCGTGTTCCACCTTCCGCGTGCAACTGTTGGTTCGTGGCATTGGACGCCGATGTACGGTCTTTTTGAAGGCACACTACATATATTATTATATTTCCTTTGTTCTAATTTGTTTATTTTTTCGTTGAAATTGATTGATGGTAGAAAGGCCAACCCAGACCCTATACTGCACTCACATAGTTCTCTTTAATATTGTACACGGACTTAAAAAAAAAAGACACCTCTGTGGTTTGATTCGGCGTTTCTTCCCAGAGTGAGTCGTAGTAAATGCCGGCGCCTTCTAGCTATAAAGTCCGACTTGTAAAAATGTCTGAAAAGATTTACTTACAGAAATAAATATCATTTATACCTAGTGTTTCATATAGGTGTGTTTGAGTTATGTGTATGACAAAACAGCCGCGGACGATCCGACCTAAAAAATTTGACTTGCCCCCCCCTAGGCCAGATGCTGGGTACGCCCATGTTCATTGAAGATATTGTTTTAATATTATATTAATCACTAATTTTATAACATAATGAAAGATACTCCAGAATTATTATTTTACTAGAAAATCACCCAAACATATCATACTATACTCTCAATCTCTTTGATTCAGTTCAAAAGAACAGTAAACAGATACATTCATCCTATATTTTCTTGAAGGATCCATTGAATTTTAATTCAAAAGAGATCTGTTTTGTTCGTATTACTTACAGAAGCACTTTATTGAATTTAAAACTTTTGTAATGGAGCTTAAAGTTTCTCTTCGCTAAATGAAGGAATGGTTTTCTTATTCATTTTAGTGAAGTAAAAATCAAATAAAGGTGAAGTGGTTTACCTACCCAGATAATATCAAAGTTTAAGCACATATGAGTCTTATTAGCTTACTATGATAACCAATAAGCTAATTTTCTTCCTATTTATATATTAGCTCAATCTTGAAATCATTATTATTAATTTATTTTAGTTTATTTGACTGCCTCGTTGGTCTAGTGATTACCGTATGCGACTGCTAATTAAGAGGTCTTGGGTTCAATTACGGGTCGGACCAAATGTTTGTGTGATCCGCAAATATTTGTTTTGGAGTTTGGGTGTTTTCTATGTATAATATGTATGTATTTACAAAAAGAAAGTATATTTATGTATTTATATCAGTTGTCTAGTTACCCATAATACAAGCTCTACTTATTTTGGGGACTAGATGGCGTTGTGTGTAAGCTGTCTGAAATATTTATTATTATTATTATTATTATTCTCTTTATTAAACTCAATATACATATCAATTACATTTTTAAATATAGAAATATAAAAATTACATTTAAAAATATAAAAAATAGCAGTCCACCGACTTCGGGTACAGGGACCAAGAAACCGGTGATTAGGGCTCCAAAGATAGGAATCTCCTCTCTATATCGTGTGGAAAATCATCATGGAACTTCACCCCACCGGGGTAACGGCGGGGTGGTGTGTCGGACTCGAACCGACTAAAAACTATACAGTGTGCCCCTCTCTGCGCTTCTCTTTTTGGGAGGAGGAGAAGTCCAGGGTGAGATCGCCTTCTGGACTCCTCCAGCGCATACCCGCTCCAGATGCGGGCACCGTCTCTGTACGACGACCCTCTCTTAGGCGGCGTCCGGCACACAGACCCTCGATCCAACCATTTGACGTAAGCCTGTTGAGCCAAGAGCCTCGATCAACATCGAGGCTCTTGGCTATCAAACCACGAACAGAAACGACTATCGGAACAATGATCGCCGGATTCGGAGTATGTATGTAAACATATATAATTATGTATGTATTACCAGACAGAGGTTTATTATTATATAGGGGTTTTTAAACACAAACCTGTTTATTTTGTTATCTAGGTCAAACTCTGCTTAGTTTAGAAATAGAACGCTTTGTGTGACTATGGTAGAATATTATTCCATATAATTTCACAGAAATTTACGGAATTTAGTTAGTAAATTTTGTTAAAAGCATTGCATTGGCACGATAATATTTGAACTTAAATAGTGCTATTCAGCAAAATCTGGCAGAACTGAATACAAATTGAATTTCTCTTTAAATTTGATTATTTGGTGTATAGCCCAAGGCAGAGGCTTATAATTGTGCTTATTATATATGATTATAACATTGTACTGAAATAATTCACGATGAAAGGGTTTCCAGATAAGGTGTACAGCAATTTCTTGTTACGTTATAAATTAAACTACATAATCATAGATTTTCATTCTCAATTCATCTATTTTTACACGCTTTATATTAGCTTCACCTGTATGTTTGTTTGTATGTTTGTTTGTATGTTTGTAACCGACTCCTTTGGGCGCGATTTTGACCCACTTTAAAAGGCCAGATTTCGTTCAAACTTTGTAGATGTATCGAGGACCGATGACAATACACTAATTTGATCAAATTATTTCAATTCGCACAATAAGATTTTTGTTATTTTATATAATTTTCATGTATTGGGACCATGCGCGACGACAGCGCCACGTGACAGGTGTCGATTATGATTGAACAATATTGTCACCGTTGTCAAGCAACAAGTAAATATTGTGAAGAAAATTAATGAAATCTTGTTATTTTACTAAATTAGACAATTTTGGATGGTGGTAGTTAGTAAAATTATTGCCAATAACATTAAAATTGTTATTTTCCGTGGGAAATGAGTCTACTGGTGACTAAAACGGTTTCGTACAATCACCCACGAAATCATTTTTCAACCGGAGATAGACAATGTCTAACAAATCAATTTAATTACAGCTAAACACAATTTATCATGTTGAGAGTGCTTTGTGCGACTGTGTTTATAATAAGAGAGGGAAATGCAAGCACATTGTAGCACTTAAATACTTCATAAATAATGACAACAGTTTTACGAAGATCAGCCAAGAACAACAATGTAATATACATCTCAATGACAACAATGGGGTAAGCCAAGTGCCGGTCAAATTTCCAAGGAAGAATATTCTAAAGGAAAGTACTTCCATGAAATGTTTCCCACAGTAAAGAAACAGAAGTGTGAACCATTTCAGTTTAATGTCTATGATTTGAAAGTAGATTGTGCTTTAAAATTTGTCCTAGAAGCTGCTGCTAAAAGTAATGCTGAAGATATCGTAACTTCTGTTAGCAAAGTTGTCCAAAGTTTAGTCGAACAGACTGATAAATTATTTTATTGCTGGCATTTATTAACACTTGCACATTCTCATAACTTTACACTTACTTTTGCACGCGGTTTTGCACCTTTATACTCACAACCACTATCCATGACTGAAAATACTAGTTCTTCAGATACTACTCAACAGTTACTACAGCGTTACAGAAGAAAAGAACGCTTCATATGAGAAATTATACAGCTAAACAGTCAGAGGAAGCCAGAGCAGCTCGTTTGCAGCAAGTGCGTGATTCTATGGCCCAGATCCAAGCCTCAGAATTAGACCACGCCAGAAAAGTCCGTTTGCAGCAAATGCGTCATTCCATTGCTGAGATCCGAGCCTCTGAATTAGACCAAGTCAGAGCTGCTCGTTTGCAGCAAGTGCGTGATTCCATGGCTGAGATCCGAGCCTCAGAATCAGACCAAGCCAGAGAAATACGCTTGCAGCAAATGCGTCATTCCATTGCTGAGATCCGAGCCTCTGAATTAGACCAAGTCAGAGCTGCTCGTTTACAGCAAGTGCGTGATTCCATGGCTGAGATCCGAGCCTCAGAATCAGACCAAGCCAGAGAAATACGCTTGCAGCAAATGCGTCATTCCATTGCTGAGATCCGAGCCTCTGAATCAGACCAAGTCAGAGCATCTCGTTTGCAGCAAGTGCGTGATTCCATGGCTGAGATCCGAGCCTCAGAATCAGACCAAGCCAGAGCAGCAATGTTGAGGTCGAACATTGACGTGTCAAAAGGATTAGTAAATGGTAACATGGGTTTTATTACAGAAATTATATGGCCAAATTTTCGCAGGGGTCAATTAAATGCAGAAGACATTCCATCAGTACGTTTCGATTTCGGTCCAGATGGTGTTCACGTAATTAAACCAATATCGGTACAATTTCCAGCAAAATACAGCTATGGAACTGCCGAGAGACGAATGTTGCCATTGATTCTGAGTTGAGCATCGACCGTCCACAATATGCAAGGCTGTACAGTTGATCATGCAGTCATTTATCTAGGTTCTCGACTGTTTGCAGCTGGACAAGCTTATGTAGCACTTAGTCGTGGAAGATCTTTGGACAGATTTAGAATTGAAGAACTTGATCGCTCAAAGCTAACAGTTCAAACCTCATGTAACAGAGAAGCATTAGATGAAATGATTCGATTACGAAATAACACGTAGTAAGACTTGTCAATATCACTTGTTCGGCAATGAACACACCGTTAAGTCTCACTGTATACATTGACGACTGAAAATAATTACAGTTACTTATAGTTATCACGGAATTAATATTAGATTAAAACAAACAATACTGTAAATTAAAAACACAAGCTATTATAAATAAACCAAACTAAAAACTATAAAATAAATAATAGTTTTGAAAAAACTAAAAAACACGCTTTTTATAGAAAACCAAACTAAAAAATAGAAAATAAATTAAAACGAAATTAAATTAAAAATTGTGTTAAAAATTTCAATAAATATAAATTACTAAGTGTAAATAAAGAAAAATGTATTTTATTTATAAAAAGCGTGGGGTGCTTTATAAGATATTATCAAAATGATAATCACTACTCTTATCCTTTAATAAAATATTCATAACTATTGACACCATGCACCCCACGCATTTTTAAATAAAATACATTTTTCTTTATTTACACTTAGTAATTTATATTTTTTGAAATTTTTAACACAATTTTTAATTTAATTTCGTTTTAATTTATTTTCTATTTTTTAGTTTGGTTTTCTATAAAAAGCGTGTTTTTTAGTTTTTTCAAAACTATTATTTATTATCTATGTACTGCTGCGGCTGCTATGCTTGAGGTCTTGGGTTCGATTCCTATTTATATATTTCGGAGTTTGGGTATTTTCTATGTTTAATATGTATGTATTTTTTTGTAAATACATACATATGTACATACATATATTTTGATATTTTATACAATCCTAACTAGTTTTCTTATTCATATCTTACACACAACGCAATCTAGTCCCAAACTAAGCAGTATTATGGGTACTAGACAACTGATGTAAATGCATATATTTTTTTGTAAATACTTACATATTATACATAGAAAACACCCAGAATCCGAAAAAAAATATTGTGGATCACACAAATGTTTGGTCCGACCCGGGAATCGAACCCGAGACCTCTTGATCAGTAGCCGCATATGCTATCCACTAGACCAACAAGGCAGTCAAACATTGTTTCATATACTATTTTCGAGACCCCATTTCGAGGGACTTATTTTTCTGGTTATAACGTAACAGAGTCAATGATTTGTGAAGTGCCAAGGATAGGTAGGTGTACCCTGTATGATTTTTTTTAATTACTTAAACTCTCAACATTACGAAATGATTCAAATACCACATTTATTTATTTAAGAGGGGAATTAACACGCCGTCTCGTCGTAAGCACTTAATCTTAGTCTAATCCGTTCCCTCCCTGCCCACTCGTATGTTGGGCAGATATCATACTGTCATGTTTATCTTGCCGTAATTCAAATTAAACCTAACCACAGAGTAAATAATAGTGGATACCTCTTTCATCCTTTGGTTTGACATATAATTTTATGGCTTCAATTCAGTAGCTTTTAATGTAGGCTTAAATTGTAATATTCCATTTTTTCTTGAAGTATCGAAAATCCTTTTACTATAAATATTTTGTGAATCTATTAAAAACTACCCTAAAGTATCCTAGAGGTAAGCCTTAGGTATCCTACTCTGGGAGATTATAGATAATATAATTTTAGGTCTTGCACAAATCGATACCATGCCTATTTCGGATCTAGAAACTTCCTTCCGTAATCGCGGCGTATGATTCTCGTACAAATTATTTTAATGCCAGCATAGAGTTAAAAATGGCGTCCATCTTTAAAAGTAAAAATTAACACTTAAGAAATTCAGATAATTCTAAATTATGACAACGTACACTTGAGAGACATAAGACTTAACCTTGACGATTCCATGCGCTATCTTTAAAAAATAATCCAATAAAGGAAATAAGATGAGATCCATCAGTGATGCACGACGAAGGAAGCGTGAAAATTTGGTATGCGTATTGCTTCAAGAGTATGGACGAGCATAAAGAGGATTTTTGAAATTTCCAGCCCTACGACAGTGAAAGAGGCAAACAAGGTTTAGTTGTTGGTGAATCGTCGGGAATCAACTAGTTTAATCATAGTTTAACATAATGTAATTGCCATATCGATAATTAAATACGACGGTAGATCAGAACATTTAATTATGAATCTATTTTATAAAGCACTTTCTCATTTAAAACCCTTCGTTTTCATTTGTGGAGATATATTTTGGTCGATTTCATTGTCTGATGGTTTCAGCCTCACTGACGAAAGTCCATTTAATGGGTACTTAAGCCGTAAGTGAATGCTACAGTTTTACGCTTCGAGAGACGAAACTCTTTGCGCAAAATTTCGTTTGGACGTTTCGTCAAATAGACATTTATCTATGATTTTAGACTACAAAATTTTTGATATAACTTGAGCATATTTAAACAAATCATTTCAAGACCATTTTTTGTCAATTGCACTCATTCTCTAGTTGTTAATATATTAATTTAAATAATGATTACATAAATACAAAAAAAAAACACAATACTTAAATTAACCCGTGCCCGACCGCATCTGGTGGAAAGGTGCCCATTATGCTAGCAGCATTGCCGCGTTGTATGGCAATGGCCAACCTTTGCACCAGAAACGAGCAGAAACGAGAGTTTTAGTTTTTTCTCTAGTTGTTATATATATTATTTTTTTTTTAATATACGATTTTGGCTTCACCTGGGTGTTTCTTTAATAATCAACGACTTTTGTTGGGGTTTTGTAAGTTTCTCCTTATATCATTAGCTTTCTGCCAGTGAAAATCCCGTCACAATCGGTCCAGCAGTTCCATAAATTAGCCGGAACGAACAGTTAGATATACTTTAATTTGTATTTGGTAAAAAGTTGTTCATTTGATATTACATACACACACTCTAATTTTTTTATATGTATTGCCTACCAAAATGACTCTATCCCGCCTAATGGAAAGCATAGGTAGAATTCAAGAGTGACCATCACACTTGCTGTGAATGAAAACAATAAACTAAGGCGAACCACACTATGGCAGGTGAGTGAGATGCTTTTTCACGCCGCGATTAAAGGACCCTGGATAATAGTGGAAAGGAAACACGTGAGCTGTTAGTAGTGAGTTCCAGTAGTGAGTTAGTTCTGGTTCGTATTTCTTCGTTCGTATTCGTTCGTATTAAAATTTTGTATTAAGTGAAAGTGATACTTAATTAAAGTTAACAGTTAAACAGTATTCTAAAATCAATCTAAAATCTGTCATGTTTTAGTATCCAAAATGACTGCGCTCTAACATACTCCCAGACTATAATTTTTGTATTACGGACTTGGATGATTAAAATTACATAAACTTCTTTAATTTTAAATTGAAAAGTTTATTTCATTTTATCTAATTTTAATAAGTACCGAGACTGCTTCCATTTTATTTTCTCAAAAATAAAGCTGGAATTTAAATGTCCTTGTCGTTGAAATAAGGAATTATTGTCTTTTACAAGCTTTGGAAATTTATTGTATTTTGAAAATTGGATTTCACTCAGCGCTTTAATACAAAATTAACATTTCGAATAATTTAATATTGAAACTGAATCTGACATCTATTTTGTCACAACGTCATTGTTTCGTCAAGGTGTACTATTTTGACGTCCCAATCACAATATAATACAATTTGCAGTTGTTTTGAAAGGTTTTAGTATATACTTTACTGTAGATACCTTATCGATACCATAAGTCCGTGTGGTGACGGATTAAGAATACAGAGTGTCACCACCACTATTCATCCCGCGGGTGTCATAAAAGGTGACTAAGGGATAAACTACGCAAGACAACATCAATGCAAAGAGAAGGAAAACTTGAAACCAACCCTATACCAACCCGTCTGGCCAGCGTGGTATAGTAGGCCAATACTTCCTTTCTAAGGAGAGGCCTATGTTCAGCTGTGGACTGTTAAAGGCTGTTGATGATGATGAGATACCATATAATCTTAATATAAATAACCAGAAAACAAAATATGGAGTGTTATAAGTAATTTTATTTTTAAGTCAGCAGCACCAAGCAGTGTTACCCGTTGCTATATTGTACTTGACAAAGATAATCTCAGGTAACACCGTGAAACAAATCTAGTCTAAATTAAAAGTAGGTATCTTAGTTTACTCCTTATAACATTAGCTATCTGCAAGTGAAAATGCTGTCAAAATCAGTGTAGCTCAAACAAACAGACATACGGAAATTTAAAAAATGATTTTTGTTCTGTATGTACATATACATTCATTTGTGTGTCAACCTATCGCCGTCCACTGCATTTAGTGAAATGTTACATTTGCAATTTTTTTTATTATGATTTATGTTTGTAAAAGAGATACAGATTTATTAAAAAAAGTTCTGTTGAATAATTGCAATGGGTAACTATTACATAATTTTTTATATTATACCTATCCACTATACATCTATAATGTAATTATCTAAATTGGATATCATTAAAACGCTTCTCTCAATAACGAAGTTATTGCCAAAATATTATTCTTAATACAGGGCTTGATTACTAACTTCAATCTGACACAATTTGATAGTCAAATACTATCAAATTGGCTTTGAATTTGAAATTAATTATCTAATTTTGATTTTGTATTATAGCTCCGTCATACAGTCTAAATAATACCATAATCAGTAAATAGCAAAGCGCTTTGCTTTAAGCAATCAGCAAGGTCAAAATTATTTGATTTCAATAGCATATGCTTGGCAAGAGATGTTCAAATTAAATTATATATAACAACTGAAGAAACCAGAAGACATAGTAGATATACTACAAACACCAATACTTACTTAGATAGTGAACAAACAGCTTAGTTAATTAATATTGAAAGGATCCGAGAAACATGAAAATGCATGAAACTGGGATCGAATTGTTTTGCCACCCTACTTGCTTGCTTGCTTATTGATGAGTGAGTTGAGAGGAAGTTGTGGGTTCTGCTGTGTGGGTGTAGCCTTAGTATTACTACTTAAGCTACACCCGACGTCGGTAGACATGGCTACACGTACGACGGATGTCCTAGGGCGGGGAGACAAGTGATCAACACTAGATTGTAATACCAACTCCTTTTATTAATAATATGTACTGACTTAAATATTATAACTCCGTGTAACGTGTCTGTGCGTGTGTGCATTTGGTCATTGAACTTTATACATAGTATGCAATAATTAATAACGGATGCTAAGTACATTGACACGGATTACTACAAAGTCTATGTCGATGTTCTATCAAAAATTCTAATCATATACAATTACATTTATTCATATATATTTAAATATTACTGTCAAACTTTCTACATAAGCAGTGCAGATTTTCAGTGTAGTGACGTGTTAATGTGGACTGTGGTTCTAGGATCCTCATTTTAAGGACAAAATCGAGATGCATGCGAAGCGTACAAGCCACCATAGAAGCATTTTAGTTCCGAAAGGACGGACGGCTTTTAAGTAACGACGTCTCCCCTTGGTGTCCATTTAGTCAAGTGACTTATTCAAAGAGATTGTAGGAACAGTTTTGATTCATAACTGTGACATTAATAGAAATTGTATTGGAGCAACGGAGGTCGTGTTGCACAAGCCTACTGATCTCTCGGTCTAGACTCCGTTTAGCCAGACGAGGTGACAGGTCGGTTCTCATGTTGCTACCTCATTCACCCTAGGGTCTCCTGTTAAAGCATTGCCTTCCTGCCTTTACGTATTTCACGAAATCTCGTACCTTCATCCCAAGGAATTAGAACCATATTTTCATATTCTCTTTTAATTATGCCTTTAAAACGATTTTAAAGTTGTCTTGATACTGTAGTACTTATGCAATGATTATGTAAAAAAGAGTTTGATGGCTTTCAAGCCAGCAAGTTAGCGCACTGCTTGTTTGCTGAGAAGAGTACGGGACTGGAGTCATAGCATCCTAAAGAACATAGCCGAGATATACGATTTGGCTTTAATGTAAAACCCTTTAATATTATAATTGTGAAAGTTTGTGAGAATGGTTTTTTTTGTTTCTCTATCACGCAAAAAATAAGAAACGGGTGTGAATAGAACTTGACAAAAATATAGCTTAAATATCAGAATAGCACATATGCTACTATTTACTGCTATACCTGACATTAATGCTGGCAGAGCCGCGGGTGAAAGCTAGTTAAACACAAAATTATAGCAACTATTTGTCAGTAAATTGCTAATCAAAACAAATCATCCATCACAATAACTAACTAATTTAATAACGTTCGACAATACTATTGTGTTCCAATCAATTTACATGACAAATGCTATTGTTGCTTCGAAATCCCAGACATGTTATATTAATCATCCAACTACATGTCATTACCATGAGTAGTTATTAAATCTGGAGTCACAGTATTTATGCCAAACTACCTGAGTAGGCTTGTCCGTGTGGTGACGGATTAAGAATACAGAGTGTCACCACCCCTATTCATCCCGCGGGTGTCGTAAAAGGCGACTAAGGGATAAACTACACAAGACAACATCAATGCAAAGAGAAGGAAAACTTGAAACCAACCCTATACCAACCCGTCTGGCCAGCGTGGTATAGTAGGCCAAAACCTCCTGTCTAAGGAGAGGCCTATGTCCAGCAGTGGACTGTTCAAGTAACGTCGCAAAGTGAAGCTAGTTTAAAGAAAAGTAGCCTGAGTTACGCCTTATGTCTCAGCTATCTGCAAGTGAAACTCTTATCAAAATCGGTATAATAAATTTTAGTATTTTCGGACATCTTACACACAACCACACAACATTATCTAGTCCCAAATTAAGCAGAGCTTGTGTTATGAGTACTAAACAACTGATATAAATACATAAACATACTTTTTTTTTGTAAATACATACACATTATACATAGAAAACACCATTACAGAGAAACATTTTAAAGATTGCTTTGTGATGTGAGTACTGTATAATACTTTCATAAGCATATAGTTATTTATTTGTAGAAATAAGACACGTGTGAAGCTAACAACAGGTCAATAACATAACGAGAGGTCGCGCCTGAACAATAATTGCTATTGATTTACAAAATTTTATTGCGATACGACAGACAGTAGTGTGTTATTTTTATCTAGCATTGGTCTACTAAGTGAGCTAATAAGTAGGTAAGTGATACATATTTTATACAAAAGAAAAATATATATTTTTATTTAAGTGTCTCGTTGGTCTAGTGGTAAGCATATGAGACTGCTGATCAAAAGGTCTAGGGTTCGATTCCCGGGTCGGACCAAATATTATTAGTGTGATTCACAAATATTTGTTTCGGAGTCTGGGTGTTTTCTATGTATAATATGTATGTATTTACAAAAAAAGTATGTTTGTGTATTTATATCAGTTGTCAGTACCCGTAATACAAACTCTGCATAGTTAGGGGACTAGATGGCGTCGTGTGTAAAATGTGGGAAATATTTATTTATTTATATTTAAGCCACTTTTAGGCTATATTCTTAAAATATGTAAGACGCGTGGTTTGTGAATGCCATGAGCTCACTACATATTTACTAGATAAAAAGGTAGCTTATGTGTTAATGTAAAGTTCAGGTACCACATACCTAATTTAATCAAAATTGGTCTAGCTGTTTGTCTAACTGTTGCCTATACCTATAAGATTATTGTGCTTAGAAGATACGAGTAGGTATTTGCAGAACCGGTATTTCCCGACTATTTGACCTACTTACCTATTAACTCTTATTACCCTCACCCCTTACCTTTAGAAATGAAAAAAGATAGGAAAAATCAAGAGTATTTTTAAAGGGTCGGTAAATGGGAATTGTATTGCTTTAATAAGAGGAAATGGGTATTTATTGTAGAGATTTAAAAGGTTTAGTTTTCACACCTATCAATGGTACTGTCTGTTGCTGGTAATTTTGTACTATCTGATAATCATATTTTTTTCAATGAGCCTGTCAAGTTGACTATACTCTGCCTGATGGAAAGCATTTGCAGAGTCCAAGAGTGGTGGTCATCGACCTCACTGTGAGTACACACAATGAAGCATAGAGACCCACACTATGGCGGTCTAGTGCGATGCTACTGCATCAATGGATGGGCCTTTGGTCTAGCACTCACTAAAGAAATACAACTGCACGAATGCTGTCATTTAAAGCATCGTCTCCTATACGAGGATAGTATGGACGATACTATCCTCAGATCCTCTATCATTCGATCAGAACTATTCATGCTGAAATCAGTACCTTGAAAACATAAATTAAGGAAGTAGAGCCACGCTGATTTCAGCACGAATGGGCCGTCTCGACCAGGGCAGTACTACCCTCACACAGAAGACCATCCTAATAATTACAGCATTCTTGCTGTCGTATTTTGTTGGTGAGTGTGACACCGTAGGCCCAATCATTCTGCATCATTTCATCATTCGGCGGTCGGGAGAATGATGCAGAATTATCTAACCAGGCCGCTATGGTATGGGTGACCATGTCACATTGCCTACCTACCCTCACAATAAGCATGGTGACCCCTACTCCTGGATTCTACTCATGCTTTCCATCAGGCAGAGTAGTCACTTTGGCAGGCTTAAATATAAAAAAATCTATAAAAAAAATTTGAAAATTTAGATTTTTTTAATTATTATATATATATTATAATAATAATATAATTAATTTTATTTTTAATTTGTTTTATTTCAATACAGTTTTGTTCTTAAAAATAATATGTTGTTCCATAGAACATGTTTCGCCTCGAAAGCTATAAATTTACAAATCTTATGTTAAAGTAAAAAAATAACTGTGCTAAAGTCGTAATTACTACGCTCATAATTAGTATTTTTTAAATACATTTCTGTGTATTTTGTACAGGCAGTTTATTTATAGATTTTTTTTTTTGAAAGGTATTCTTTGATGTTGAAAAAAAAATTATATAAGCAGCTATTCCGAGAAAATTGAATAAGCCTCGAATATAGGAAACGTCAACGAGACGTTTTAATTTACAAATCTAATTATTTTCCGTTTAGAGGAAATATCAAAGTGGGTTAAACCCTTCAAGGTTCTAACGAAGTTTATCGAACATAAATGAATCGGTATGATTTGCAATTATACTCCGAAGCTGTGTAAAATCAATGTATTGTACTGCTATCTGGCTTTGTCGTAATAGAATAATTAAATAGACGATCAGATTAGATTACAGTCTATACCTCAAACAAATAATTTATTGCTGATTTGAATATGAAATGTCTGAGTTAGTATTATTGTGATTATAAATAAATTATAAATATATCGGACATCTTACACACAACATCATCAATTCCCAAACTAAACAGAGCTTGTATTATGGGTACTAATCACCAGCTCACTATCACACTCTTGATCACCAACCGCATCCGCTAAGCACTAGACCAACAAAGCAGTCGATTTGTTGCAGTAACATTAGATGTCATTACTATGATACCTAAATATCACAAGAAATCCTCGTAGATTTAATGCCTTGATCACACGTACCGAGTAAACGGGCGAGGCAGTGCTCTCGGCCGAGTACTCGGTGCGTATAAACATAGCGCCGAGCGCTCGCTCCTTGTTTACACGTACCGAGTACTCGGCCGAGAGCACTGTCTCGCCTGTTTGCTCGGCACGTGTGATCAAGGCATAACTTTAACTTAGGTGAAAGACTATATCATTATAATTACGAAATCACTACATATTATAAAGTCCTCTTCCGTGTCTGTCTGTCTGTTTGCGATAAACTCTACAACCACTGCACTGATTTAGATGATATTTTGTACCCAGAAAGTCATGAGAAAGGAGGCTAAGGCTACTTTCAACCGCGATAACCGACATAGACGCGGGCAAAAAAGCTAGTATTGAATAAAAATATTTAGGATACCTGTCAGTTGACTATCGCAGTAAAATTATTTGAAAAGAGTTAGGTAGTGTTGATTTTTTTCGTTCAGTTAACGTGTGTGTTATGAGAACTACGCACGTATAGAAGACTTTTGAATGAATACATGCCTACTATAATTTGATCCCATAACGTAAGGAAACAAGTCTATTGCTGTTTTGTGGATACTTAATCGATATGAAAAGACAACAAACAACAAGTATTCAAGTCAAAAAGTCTATAAAGTTATAACTTTCAACTCAAAGTTCCAAAAACAATTTCGAATATATATTAAAACCCTCATAATGGCAATTATGATTGAAAGTACGCCCACAAACCTTTGTAATGAGCTCTAATACATCAAACTGAAACGACATTCCCATGAGAAACAGAGACGGAGCACTCATAAAGTAATTTATTGCTAATGGTATCAATTTGCGCCCCGATGTCGCTAAGACTGCCATCATAATATATAATAATAGCAGTTATCAACTAATAGCATTGTCATACCTTAAACTGGTTTAAATGCAGAATAACTTATCATTTAAATAAGAAAAAGTTTGTAAAACTATAACCCGACTAAGTGAAAAATACAATAACATTTATATAATGAATTTCACACGAGCCATTTTAACGATTCTATTGACAGCGAGGTCATTAAGGCCCGGGACACCGACCGTGAGAATTTGTGATTGAACACCCACATATATATTTTACATGCACACAGACGCATCGCGCACTGTCGCTTACATACCGTAGCAAGTAATCACCGACTTTCGGTTTTTTGCTTATGTTAAATATCCATCAACTGTTCGCCTTTGTAGAACGTATTTTAATGTCTTACAACGCACGCAATGTATCTTGCCATAACGTAAAGCCCGTAGGATTCATTCCGTACAGAAAGTCATAATACTTTCTGTATACCAATCGAATGGGCAAAGATTATAAAATAATTTTACACAGTATAAAATAAATTCGCTCGCGTGCATTGTCTGTCAACTCAGATCCTTTTAAATACGCAAGGTATTTAAATACGGTTTTCATCATAATTATGGTTACCTTTTAAGGAAGATTTATTAATGTTATTTTATTATTTTAAAGGAACACATAAATAAAGCTAATATTGTCAAAATTTTACGAGTTACATAAATTAGGAATAACCTACAGTAATACTTTTTTAATTATACTTTTTTAATATTTCTTTATTTGTAAATTATAATTTCAAAGTAATTTGGAACAATGTAATATTAATCCTTATCTTAATAAATACTGTAGACATTTTAAGCATTTCATGTAGAATAAAATTGTTTATTACACAATATTATTTAAATAAATATTTTATAATACGTCAGAGCGTTCATCCAGGTCGCACCCGTAATTGGCCGTAATCTTACACTAGTGACTCTCAGTGTAAGATTTTATTATGTCATTAATGTGTGTTTAACGATACGCGGTCTTATAGATATTTAAAAAACATTTAAAATTTGACAAATTATACCTTCCTTTAAAATCAATCTATCCATTGCTGAAAACATCATGAAAATCGGTGCAGTAGTTTTTAAGTTACGTTATGTTTTGAGTTTAATAGACAGGTTGAAGAGGCAGAGGACTGTGTTTTTTTTATATATATTTAATGCAATGTAACTCTGTCTGTCTGTCTGTCTGTTACCTTTTCACGCCTAAACCGCTGAACCAATTTTGATCGATTTTAGTATAGAGATATATGGAACCTCGAGAAAGGACATGGCTACTTTTTACCGCGAAAATCGACACACTCGCGGGCGGAGCCACGGGCAAAAGCTAGTAAAACATAAATACGACTAGCGGTTTATACATACGTATAAAAGTGAAATAATAATCCTCCAACACCAAACCATTGAGTAGTATTACTTTCCATCATCAGCTGAACATCTTGAAAGATACGACTAAAGGTAACACACATATCCCTACTAATAAATAAAATAAATAAATATTTTTGGACATCTGACACACAACATCATCTAGTCCCAAGCTAAGCAGAGCTTGTGTTATGGGTACTAGACAACTGATATAAATACATAAACATACTTTTTTTTTTGTAAATACATACATATTATACATAGAAAACACCCAGACTCCGAAACAAATATTTGTGAATCACACAAATAATATTTGGTCCGACCCGGGAATCGAACCCGAGACCTCTTGATCAGCAGCCGCATACGCTAACCACTAGACCAACGAGGCAGTCAAATTAATATTAATATTATAAATGCAAAAGTAACTCTGTCTGTCTGTCTGTTACGCTTTCACGCCTAAACCACTAAACCGATTTTGATGAAATTTGGTATGAAGATAGAACTGAACTTGGGAAAGGACATAGGCTACTTTTTATTGCGAAAATAAAGGTAGAAGGGTTTGAAATAGGGGACGAAAGTTTGTGTCGAAGTTCCTTATTATCAAACATAAAAACAGGTAAGATTGTTTAATCTACCCTTGCCGTGTCGCGCGATATAAACGAATTCCACGCGGGCGAAGCCGCGGGCGAAAAGCTAGTTTATTATCAATAACAATAAATAAATATTTCAGACGAATGACACAGAATATCTTCTACCATATATTCATGTGATCCGCAAATATTTATTTCGCAGTTTATAATACATAAAAATACTTTTTTTTTATAAATACATACATATTATACATAGAAAACACCCAAACTCCGAAACAAATATTTGCAGTCCAATTCCCGAGTCGGACCAAACAAATTTGGTCCGACTCGGGAATCGAACCCTAGCCCTCTTGGTTAGCAGTTGCATACGCTGACCACAAGACCAACAAGGCAGTATGATATATTACAATAATAAATAAACAACTATTTCGAACATCTTACACACGACATCATCCAGTCCCAAACTAAGCAGCGCTTATATTATATAATTTAGACAACTGATATAAATACATAAACATACTTTTACAATACACTATATATATAGAATACACCCAGACCCCGAAATAAATATTTGCGGATCACACAAATATTTGGTCCTACACGGGAATCGAACCCGAAACCTCACTCAAGCAAAGTAGTCGCATGCGCTACCACTAACTGCCACCTAGGCAGTCAATAAACAATGAAAGTCAAAAAGTAATAAAAGTCAATAATAATTTTAAAACTCCTAACCGTTAAAAAGTTATATCTTCCACCATCAGCTCATCATCATGAAATGATGGCTACCAGATATTGCGTCTGGAATAGGCTTACAAAATAAAAAAAATAATAATAACTATTTATAGGGGCGTATTATAACGTGCTTATAAAATTTTAGGGTTTCCCTATAAACTAACATTGAAAACACCCAACACCTAAAAAAAAAAAAAAATTGTGGATCTCATAAACATTTGGTCCGACCCGTGAATCGAACCCGAGACCTCAATCGCATACGCTACCACAGCGCCACCGAGGCAGTCATATAAAAAGAATTTTAAAAATCGGTCGACAATTGACAGAGTAATCAATGAATGTACAATAAAAAAAATTCATTTAGTTAAACATAAATAATACTCCTTTTTTGAAGTTGGTTAATACTAATATAAAATATAAAGATTGGTGTGTCTATTCTCAGACCTACCAAATATTATCAAAAGTTACACACAGTCACGTCGTCGTATGTAAACAATCAAATCTCTGTGTGCGTGACAGTGCGTGTGGAGCTAAAAACGAGCGTGCGCTCGCCTTGAATATTCGGAGAACACTGAATTTTTGGATCGCGTGAACTCTATTTTATTGCAAATTATTTCTCCATACTAAAATGTATGGAACTTTTGCCGCTAAAAAATAATGATGTTTTACGTTTAAATTATGACTTTCTGGTGAGAATTAATAGAAACCTTAAATGGTTAATCTCTTTTTTGTACTTTTTTCTTGCAACTAATATAATATTTATTTCAAATAAAGCAACATAATACTAGATACATTCCAATCAGAAAAGGTCGATTTCGGTGATTTTGGTCACTGTTGATGATTTTTTTCTCGAAAAATAATAATCGTATTAGTAATTTTACTCGGTCTCTCTATAGATTGATTAGTTAAGGAACTGAGATATTTTTTTTACTGTCAAATAATGAATTAATTTGTTTCTCTTGTCATATCCGTAAGTGCTTTTTCGAGCAATTATGGAAACGATCCCCTTAAGTAGTTTAAACGTTACGAAACACACAAATATACAAAAACTGTTAAAACTAAGGGGGTAAAAAGGCAATCAAAGTTATACATCATAATGACATGTAGGCGAAGCCGCTAGCAAAAGTTGGTTATATAATAAAGAAAGTGAAATCAATAACTAAAAAGCGGCCAAGTGCGAGTCGGACTCACCTATGAAGGGTTCCGTAGCAGCAAGTAATTTCATATAAAAGTTCTTGTAGTTCGTTGTAACCTCACGACGATATAGATTGAGGTTTTGGCTAAATGATCACGAATTACGAGTCACGAATTCAATGTTTTCTGTACCAGTCGAAATTTGAAGAAACATCCTTCAAAATGGTATTGACTGAGCCTTTCGATATTCCAACTTCATCAGCAAGGTCTCTAATGCCTTTTTTTACCGTTTTTCAACACCAAATCTTTAATCCCTTGGACGTGTTCTTCGTCGGTCGAGGTTGATGGTCGCCCAGGACGCTCTTCGTCGTCGACACGTTCACGGCCGGCTTGGAAATCACTATGCCACTTGCGAAAATTTTTTTAACACATAGCCTCATCACCAATGGCTTTCTGCACCATTCTCAACATATCCGCAGCAGAAAATTGATTCCGCAAACAAAATTTAATGCAAATTCTTTTCTCAAAAAATTTAGACATCGCATAAAACGATAAACTCACTTTCAGCAGCTCACAAAACGACGCATAACCCTTCTTCTTCTTTTAGTGAAAATGCAGCCAACCGAATATCAACTATTTCTGCCAATGTCAAGTAGTTATAGTCTTCAATTATAAAGACTTCTAGTCTTCAAATCTTCGTCGTAATGAATTTTATGATAAAAAAATGTGGATGAGATGAAATGACGACGCGTATCTCAAACACAAATTAATATTTTGACATGAAATTTCACTATAGATGTCACTGTCAGTACTTCTAACCTAAAAAAATATATAAAAAAATATTCTCCAAATCCTTTGAAGCGCGCAGTTTAAATTTAAATGTCACCTTATTTTTTGGACACAGTATTAGATTATATGATCAAGGCGATAAGGTGGGTTTTTGGTCTGGCAGAATGTTTAATGAAATGCATCTGTTGCAAATATTTATTTTCAACTGTTCACATCATAGGTTGTAATTAGATCGATATATGATGTGACACTCGCGTGAACATATAAGTAAATAGAAACAACGATAGGTTGAAAAAATAACTAGAAATAATCTCATTACTTGTCTAATAACATTATGTTCGGTCAGAGACTTAGGCTGACTTAATTATATAGATATATAAGGATAACTATATAATTAACTATATTAAAACAACTTAAAAAAAGTATATTAGATTCTCAATCCACTCTTTTTATTCTATCTATGATGATTTGGGGTTGGCTACTACTTTAACAGGTTTTGCCCGAAAATAAGTTATTTTGACTAAGAGGCGTGAGGCTCCGTGGAAGTTGAAACTTAACTCAAAGTTTTTGTTATGTACTAAATGCCAATATGACTCAACTTGGATATGAATCTACTATAGAACTAGTTTTTCGCATATTTGAGGACGATTTCTCCCAGTAACGACTGCAGTAGATGGTTATGAATGCCTGGATCGACGTCTTAATTCGAGGCACGATGTGAAACGCCTCCAAACTTCTTACAAGAAAATACAACTAGACTTTTGACCCGACCCGGGATTTGAAACCGAGACCTCTAAAGCAGCAGTTGCATACACCAACCGCAAGAGAAACGTGGCAGTTCAATGCGATCCATCCTTAGTATTTTTATCATTGAACGATAGCGTGTTTACATCGAAGACTAAATAAGTATTATATTTCCAAAAAATGTAAAACATACTGTATAAAGCTTTTAGAAAATCTATCTAAAATTAAATTACAATTTAAAAATAAATGAAAAATCATGCTTGTGTTAGCATCGTGGAATCGGGACGTGGCCAATTAAAAATACATTGAGGTCAATTATCAGGTTCAGTTCAGATGCCTCTATTTATAAACCTATTAATTTTATAAATATACAGCTTATTATATCTTAAACTCACGAATATCTACTTTTGGAACAAATTGTTTTTATAAATAGATTTCTTTTATTTTCATTACTCATTTCTGTTACTTAACTTCCTCGTTAGTTTAGTGGTTATCGTATGCGACTGCTAATCAAGAGGTCTCGGGTTCAAATCCCGGGTCGGGTCGAAAAGTGTTTTTGGGTTTTTCTTTGGAAATTCCTTAGCACGTAAAGCCAATCCCGGTTGTCATGAACATCTATGGCAATCGTTATTGGGAATCCAGTGCCCTCAAATATATTGACAACTAGTTCAATCTTCGAATTTCAGTTCTCCCTTAGGGTTGCGGAGGTCCGATGCCAGTCGCTCCGTGGAAGAACTGAAATTCAGGTAAAACAGATTGAACTAGTAGCCGACCCCAAATAAACTTGGGAATAAAGGCGAGGAAGATGATGACTCATTGATGTTATTTATTCTAGGTATAACATCTTGTCCGAATTTCTCGTAGGATGCAAGAGTCAGCTGTTTAGGCATTTGCTAAAGGTCACCTCTCATCACAAACTGTTGATATACCAGATGAAATTACATATAACATCAAGATACACGTAATTTTTTGCTTAGCTTGATCTTCTTAAAGTCAAGGGGGGATCAAAGGGGGGATAAAACACTTGACACAACATAATAAAAGAATCAAATCTTATTTGAAAACAAAATAGAATACTAACAAATTAAAATAACATTTCATTCTCTATGAAAACAAAATTCTAATTAAGCCAATTGAATTTACCCGTATCAATTAAGAAGAAGTATAATTCTGAATGTCATGAAAACAACTAATTAAAATCCATTCATGACCAGATACTCGATCTAAATATCTCTTAGATTAATCAACTTGTTTCGAAATACGAGTACACAAATTTATACCGTCAATGGAGGGTTTAATTAATTCCGAAATAAACATAAACAGTACAAGTAAGAATATTCTGTAAAATAATATTGTGTTTATAATTTAGGAAAATTTGAAGGTGTAAAGGTTATTTATAAATCAGCTACATATTACGGCCGTAAAATTTTGTTAAACATTACATATACTTTAATAAAATGTAAGCGTATTTGAAATTTCTATCGTTGTAATATTAACTTCTGTTAAAAAGCTTTTTTGGAGTACCATTAATTTTTAAAAGAGTTGACGTTTTTAAAATATAAATTTTGGTTTATTCTAGAAACCTAGAATTGATGCAATGCTTTGTTTATTTACATTTAACACTTAGCAATATTTCTAGAAACATCCCAAAATTCTGTGAACGCCTTATGTGGTTTCTGTGCTACTGAAAGTTGGGTTAACCTTATCTAGTCAACCTTATCACGACACAAAAAACTATCTCTGAGTCGAAATTTTAAAGCGGAAACTGAAAACTAATATCAATATCAAAAGTCTATTTTATCACTTCAGAGCAACAGGGCAGATTTGCAGCTGAACAAATTAGCAAAAAGGACAGGCGCATTCGTGAAATAAAAAGATAAATTTAAATAATTTACAGAAACACAAGTCAAGTATACAAATCGCCTTATGATGTGTAGTGCTAAAAAACAGCTTTGAATTGATTTACAAGTAAAACATACATTTTTGTTTTCATTAACTTCCCATAAAAAACTAAAGGCGTCGTAATGGGTTTCGGATGAATACTTCGTCATTTTATCTCCAGCAAATATTGTACCTAACAATAATGTAATCAGAAAATTACATCTTTCACCAATGCGAGCAGTCAGGAGTGGTCCCACTGTGCCAGGAAATTACCTGTCCTTTACTTGTATTGTGTGTGTGGAACCCTGTCAGTGTTACAAGATGTACATTTGTATAATAATAGGTAATTGCAGTACCAACAACCTGAAGGTATGCTGTTGTTAACAATTTTGGCCTGATGGTTTAGTTACTAAAGATTCTGTCTGCTAAACTGGAGGGTATACAGGATAAATATGTGATGAATAACTATCATTTCTTCTTTGCCTGGGTTAAATTTATCAATAATGTTATGAGTGAATTTTATATGCTATAGTACGATGTACATTATCTCATTGTTTGGGTTTAGATGGCCCTATAAGATGTGTTAAGTTCTTTTTTTGAAGTGAAACTTCTTTAGAATCGTAGTGATTTCAAACCGGATGCAACGGGAAACGACATGTAAGAGACACAAATATATAATTAGTGAGCCAGAGCGAGAGAGCAAATGTCGGAGTGTACAACCCATCGGAAATGACGTCATGCAAACTCATGAGAGAGATTGCTTAGCAAATCGAGATGTTGGTGAAAAATACCAGATGTAAAATTAAACAATGTTTTATTTATGTGTATCTATTTTTTTTATACTTTAAAACAAAGTACGTGAGCTAATACTACTGTACACTATAATTTTGACCCTTTTTTGAACTTTAGAACAGAGATAAAACAAAAGTCGCGGCGAAGATGGCGTCCAGCTGTCAAAGTCGAAAGAAAATTTGAAATGTTTCCGATGCAAACAAATGGGACATTATCGCAATCAATGTACAAATCCTATTAATTCCAAGGAAATGGATAAGAAGCAAACGAATGCTTTTAGTGCTGTGTTTCTTAGTGACTTTTATAACAAATCTGATTGGTATGTTGATTCCGGCGCGAGCGTACAAATTAACATTGGATTACAAAACCATCTTACGAACAATGTATTAAAGAAATTGTTGTTGCTGACGAGAAAAAAAGCTCCAGTTAAGTGTTCCGGCGATGTACGAATAAAAACTTGTACTGATAAATGTAACTTTGATGTACAGTGGAAGAGGTTAAGTGTGTTCCGAGTCTCACAGCAAACCTTCTGCCAGTGCGTCAACTTATGAAAAAGGGTAACAAAGTGAGCTTCAGAGCTGGTAGTTGCGATATTTATAATAGAAAGGGAGTTTTGGTGGCGACAGCTAACTTATGGGAGTTTTGTTGTATATAGACTCAATATACCTGTGCAATTGAAAAAAATACACTGAATCGAAAAGTTAAGATACTCCGCAGTGACAATGGTCGTGAATTTTGCAACCATGAATTTGAAAATTATTTAAACAAAAGGGCATAACCCACCAAAAGTCAAACCCATACACACCTGAACAGACTTTATTGTCAAAAAGTAAGTTTATATAACTTTTATCTAGTGCATGTTGTGATGAAAGATACAGAAATTTCAAATTATGTTGTGATAACATTGAACAATCAATGTGTGAAGGGTGGCACTCAGCAAGGAAATTAAGGATTTCGTCAAGTATATTGTGATGTATGTAATAGTTGTGACGGTAGTTATAAATTAATAATTTATATATAAATAGATGTTAAGCTACCGTCACCCCTCTGTCTAGCAATTATACTCATAACGTAAAGTCATATTTTATTTATCTCCTGGAATAACCCCAAAAGTGCGACCTAACAAGTCTAGACTTATCATTGGCGACGAGGTAGTGTTTCGTATCACGTGTGCAAGTGGTTTATTTTCGTGATAGACAGAAACGAAAGTAAAATGTCGGTGGGTGCAATCGGGCCTTTCGACGTTAGTAAAGACAATTGGCGGTCATACGTGGAAAGGTTAGAACAATATTTTGTAGCTAACGATGTAAAAGAAGCAATAAAAGTGGCCACATTAATTACTGTCATGGGTTGTGAGGCATACGAGTTGATGGTAAATCTGTGTACGCCTGAGCGGCCGGCTACAAAAACGTTCAATCAGTTGGTAAGCGTTATGCAAAATCATTTACAACCACAAGCGAGTGTATTAGCGGAGCGTTATAAATTCCGACAACGTAAACAGAGTAAAGACGAGACAATTGCTGAGTACGTAGCGGAATTGAAAAAGCTATCAAAAACGTGCAATTTTAGTGAGTCTTTACGTGATAACTTAAGAGATCAGTTAGTGTGCGGCCTGTATAACGAAACGATTAGACAACGGCTATTTGCGGAAGACGATTTACAGCTTTCCTTTGAAAAAGCTTTTAAGTTAGCGGTGACAATGGAGGCAGCTAAGACTGGTGCAGAGTTGGTGGACGGTCGGGAGATAGTACATCGGGAACCGGCAGCGGTGCACCAAGCTACAGTAGGAGTCAGGCGAGCGGGATATGATAAACGTTATAGTAGCCGCGGGGCTACAACACCAACGCCGCAAAAGGGGCACAGAGGGGGCACGCTCGGCGTGCGCCGCGCCAGCCAGTCTGGGGAGCCAGGTGGGCGCGCACTACGTGCTGGCGTCACTACTAGGACGGAGAGACAGCCGCAGGGGGATTGCGCGCGATGTGGAGGCGCTCATGACACACAGACTTGCAAATTTAAATATTATGTTTGTCGAGTATGTAATGAAGAGGGGCACCTTAAGAAGATGTGCCCTAGATGGACAAAAAGGCAGAGGGAAAATCAAGCGGGTCACAATTTTATCGAGGGTAATTTAGACTCGGATGACGAGGTAATTATAAACTCTGTGTATTATAATAATTTTTCTTTTAGTAAATATACCCCCTACTATGTAACATTGTCTGTAAATGGAAAAAATATTAGTATGGAGTTGGATACTGGTAGTACTATTTCCTGTATTAGTTATGATAATTATTTAAAGTGGTTCCGTACTAGCGATATTTTAAAATGTAACCTTCTTTTGCGATATTATACAGGAGAAATATTAAAGCCTATTGGAAAAATAAATGTATTGGTTAACTTTCAAGGTAGTAGTAAATATTTAGACCTATTTGTAATAAAAAATGGTAAAACCACTTTGTTGGGAAGGCACTGGCTATATGAATTAGGAATGACTGCTCCTTTTCTAAAGTGTAATGCATTAGAGGTCACTGGTACGGAGTTTAACTTAAAGGAATTCAGTTCCAGATTCTGTGAAGTATTCTCTCCTGGCTTGGGACGGTTTACCGGCGGGCAAGTGAGCTTGCGAGTGCGACCTGATGCGAGGCCGGTGTACCTACGTGCGCGGCCCCTTGCCTACGCTCTACGGGAACCTGTCGAGCGCGCGTTGGAGGAGTTGGTTCGAGACGAAGTGATCACACCCATCGAGACTTCGGACTGGGCTACGCCAATAGTACCGGTGGTAAAGAAAGATGGCACCATACGTATATGTGGTGATTTTAAACTTACTCTAAATAAATGTTTAGAAGTGGACCGTTTTCCCTTACCAAAAGTTGAAGATCTTCTTGTTAAATTGCATGGGGGTCAAAGATTTACAAAAATTGACCTTTCCCAGGCTTATGCTCAATTAGAACTGGACGAAACTAGGAAATATGCTGTTATAAACACCCATAAGGGATTATTTAGATATAATCGGTTAATTTATGGTCTGTCCTCTAGTCCGGGCATATTTCAAAGGAAGTTAGAACAGTTATTTAGTGATTTACCCCAGGTAGGAGTATTTCTCGATGACGTCATCATAACGGGATTTAATGACAATCATCATTTAATTAATTTAAATAAAGTTTTTGAACGATTACAAAAATACGGTTTAAAAATTAAAAAAGAAAAATGTACATTTTTTGCAGAATCAGTATCGTATTTAGGTTATGTAATAAGTAAGGCTGGTGTTCATACATGCCCAGATAAAATAGCCGCCATTAAAAACGCACCCATTCCAAAGACCGTTACAGAACTTAGGTCATTTTTAGGACTTGTAATGTACTATGCAAAGTTCGTACACAATATAAGTACTTTGCTAGAACCATTGTACCGGTTGTTAAAGAAAAATAATAAATTTGTTTGGAGCGACGATTGTGAACAAGCGTTCACTAAGGTTAAATGTTTGTTAACCTCGAGTGAAGTTCTCGCGCATTATTCACCCGATTTGCCCCTAATATTAACCACTGATGCTAGTTCTGTCGGCATCGGAGCCGTGATCTCTCATGTTATGCTAACGGGAGCTGATAAGGGGAAGGAAAGGCCTATCGCGTACGCGTCACGTTCACTAAATACAGCGGAACGAGGTTATGCACAAATAGAGAAGGAGGCTTTGGCAATAGTGTATGGTGTGCGTAAATTTCACCAATATTTATATGGTAGGAAATTTGTTTTAAGAACTGATCACAAGCCGTTAGTCTCTATTTTCGGAGATAAAACAGGTATCCCAGTTATGGCAGCAAGTAGAATGCAAAGGTGGGCAGTTTTGCTTTCAGGTTATGATTACGATATCGAGTATATACCCACAAATAAAAACGGAGCAGATGGATTATCGAGGTTACCATTACAGTCAAGTAGTAAGTTGAATAATGATAGCACGTATCTAAATTTTGTTCAAAATTTTTTACCGATTACTAGGGATGATTTAAAGAAAGCAACGGAATCGGACAGTGTATTGCGAAATATAGTTTTATTTCTACAATCTGGTTGGCCGGCTAAATGTAATGTAAATGGGGACGAAACAAGACAGTACTGGATAAGGCGCACAGAGTTGTATCTAGACAGGGGCTGTATAATGTGGGGATATAGGCTAGTAGTACCCCCAACATTGAGGGAATCCATTCTTAAAGAACTACACGTGGGTCATTTAGGTATAGTCAAGATGAAATCGGTTGCGCGAAGTTACGTATGGTGGCCGGGGATAGATGTAGACATTGAACGGGTTTGCAAACAATGTGCCACATGTGTCGAAGAAAATGTAGCGCCTCCGAGGGCGACTATTAAGCCATGGCCTTACATTACAGAACCATGGAGTAGATTACACGTAGATTTTTTAGGACCTTTTCATGGTAAAACATTTTTAGTGATCATAGATTCTACATCGAAATGGATAGAGGCTTTCCACATGCCACGCACTACAGCAGCGGCCGTGATTAAAGTATTGAGGGAAACGTTTTCAAGATTTGGGTTGCCTAAAGAGGTAGTTTCGGATAATGGTCCTCCGTTTTCAAGTAAAGAATACGCGGAATTTATGTGTAGGAACGGTATTAATTTGACATTCTCGGCAATCTACCATCCATCTTCTAATGGGGCGGCAGAAGGTGCAGTTAAATTGTGCAAACGAGCTGTAAAAAAATCATTACGAGATGGACAAGATATAGAAATAGCCTTACAAACGTTTTTGTTCGCGTATAGGAATGTTGAACACAGTACTACAGGCGTATCACCAGCAGCTTTATTACAAAAACGAAATCTTAGGACTAGGTTGGACCTTTTAAGGGGAGATAGGGAACTAGGAGACCGAGTTCAGAGGGTACAAAAAAAGCAAATAGAGAAGGCAAAGGGTTTATCACGCGAATTTAGAGAAGACGATAGTGTGTGGGTGCGTAATTATGGTGTAGGTGATAAATGGTGTAGGGGACAGATAAAGGAAAAGGTAGGATCTCGTAATTACAAGATAGTAAGGGATGACGGTTCACTGGTCAAGAGACACGTTGATCAGCTAAAAAGTAGATTTGTGCCCGGTTATGATTGGCCGTGTCCTAGTCTGGAATCTGATGAAGATTCAGGAACAGGTGTCTCTGGAGTTGGGGCAGGAGGGTCGTGCGCGGAGGAGCATACCGTGCCAGAACCGGATACATTAGTACCAGACGATACCGCATTGCCGGTAGGCCGTTCCAGGCGAGTACGAAAGCCAGTTGTCAGATATGGTTTCGATGTTTAAACTAAATGTTGTTTTGTATAGTATAACTAATTTAAGTGAGAGGGTGTGATGTATGTAATAGTTGTGACGGTAGTTATAAATTAATAATTTATATATAAATAGATGTTAAGCTACCGTCACCCCTCTGTCTAGCAATTATACTCATAACGTAAAGTCATATTTTATTTATCTCCTGGAATAACCCCAAAAGTGCGACCTAACAAGTCTAGACTTATCATATATGATATAAAAGTGTTTAAAACTAAAACAGTAGAGAGCCTTGCACAACAAATTCTTTTTTCAAAACTTGTTGAATGTGCAGCTACTTGATATGGTACAAATAATGAAAAATATTCATTGGAAGAATACCAAATTTTAATAAAAAAGTGTAAAGTGATTCAACTAGGGGTGATTGTTAGCAAAGAACAGCCTTGGCTGTTGTGCACTAGTGTAGATGAAGTTGTTGTAAAGGACGAATGTATAAAAATGTTAGTGAAAGTGAAATGCCCAATATCATATAAAAATCAACTGATTGTAGATTTTAATAAGAATAAAAGTAATGTGCAAAATATTTGGAGTTAGCATATGATTAATAATTATAATTATAATTATGAGAACTAAAAAAAAGTAAATGATATTATACTGAAATCCAAGTACAAATGTACATGACTGGTACAACTATGTATACTATACTTACTATGTGTGATCTCTTCATATATTCACCAATTGGTAGTTGTATAGTTAGAATAGACAGAGATGAAGATTTTTTATAAACTGTAATTTTAAAAAGCGAAGAATTCTACTTTAAAAATTATTTATAAATAAATAAATATATTTTGGACATCTGACACACAACATCATCTAGTCCCAAGCTAAGCAGAGCTTGTGTTATGGGTACTAGACAACTGATATAAATACATAAACTTACTTTTTTTTTTGTAAATACATACATATTATACATAGAAAACACCCAGACTCCGAAACAAATATTTGTGAATCACACAAATAATATTTGGTCCGACCCGGGAATCGAACCCGAGACCTCTTGATCAGCAGCCGCATACGCTAACCACTAGACCAACGAGGCAGTCAAAAGTTAATATAATAGTAGGTATAATAGTAATGTTATTAGTTATGTTTATGTATTTAAATATGTTAGTGTTCAAATAAATATTACATGTTTATGTTGTTGATTATTGTTAATACTTATTTAATTAAGTCAGATTTTTTAGTTGTAAGTAAATACAAATATTTATTATTTTTACATGATAAAGCTAAGAGAAAGCTTTGCAGTCTATGTGTGTATCTAAATATTTTAGTGTCATGGTCAAGTTTAAATTTGAATTATAATTGCTTCATAATATAAATATCATTTACAGGGATCATTGGTAAAATAAATACTAGATTGTAATAACTTTTAATAATATACAATATACATTACAAAACTTGTTTCATTTGCTTGAAAATATTGGAGGTTGAAGATTTACCAATACAGCAAATTTGTAATATATCATGAATGCGATGGAATAAGTTCTAAGAAATTTTATTCAAAATGTGATAAACCTTTAGTCGCTTCATTATTCGCTCAACATGGATTCTAACTTTAGCTATTAAATAAACGAAACAAAAGTAAAAAATAAATAATAGTTTAAAAAAAAACACGCTTTTTTAGAAAACCAAAAATCCCTACTTCCCTACTAATATTATAAATGCGAAAGTAACTCTGTCTGTTACGCTTCACGCCTGAACCACTGAACCGATTTTGATGATATTTGGTATGAAGATAGAACTGAACTTGGGAAAGGACATAGGCTACTTTTTACCGCGATAACCGACATACACGCTGGCGCAGCCGGGAGCGAAAGCTAGTAATATTATAAATGCGAAAGTAACTCTGACTGTCTGTTACGCTTTCACGCCTAAACCACTGAACCGATTTTGATGATAGAACTGAACTTGGGAAAGGACGACATAGGCTACTTTTTACCGCGATAACCGACATACACGCGGGCGGAGCCGCGGGCGAAAGCTAGTAGAAAATAAATTTAAATTAAAAATAGTGTTAAATATTTCAATAAATTTATTTAGTTTTTTTCTAAACTATTACTTTTTATAATTATATTATTCTTTAACAAAATTATGGAATAGTAATAGTGATAATAACTTTTACCTATAAATTGTTAAATGGGTGGGCAATTGTGTGCATCTAAAATATTATTATAGTAAAACTGTTTCGTAAAATATAGATTAGTTTTTTCTGTTTTCATTTAGAACTAAATTGTGTGATAATAAAATAATTTTATCTGTCTTATTCTGTCTGTTTTCTGTCTGTTCATAAATGAACAATACGAAATTATAAAAAACGGTCTAGACAACTTGCAGAAGGATCGACTTGATCAGAGAAGATGTATTGAGAACCTCGAAAGAAAGGTAATGGACTTGCAACTCAAAACCAGGTCTTCTAATGTGGAAATAAGAAATGTACCTCAGCTGGAAAAAGAAACTGTTGCAGACCTTAAAAATACAGTCTGCTCGATAGGACGAATTATTGGAACCACGATTTCCTCTTCTGACTTTAGAGACATATTTCGCCTTCCTGGAAAGCCAGGTACAGTGCGTCCAATTATAGCCGAGTTTAATAATGTACAAAAAAAGTTGGATACAATTACTGCAGTAAGAGAATTCAATAAAAGCAAAAAGCCAGAGGACAAATTAAACACAGAATTGATTAAAATCCCTGGTAAACGACTACCCGTTTACGTATCTGACTATCTTCCTGCAAGTTCTAAGAAACTCTTCCACCAGGCGCGCGAATTCGCAAAGCAGAACGGTTTCAAATACTGTTGGACTTCAAATAGTAACATTTTCTTACGTAGGACAGATGGAGAGAAACAACACTTAATTTCCTCAGAAAAGTGTCTATTGGACTTGAGTAAAACCTTGTGACAAAAACTGTCGGCAACCCTGACACGATACAAGGAACCTCCTATAAGACATAATGAGATATTTTTTCATGTATACATTTTATGTGCCTATTACACGGCTTTTCTGCTTAAAACGAAAATTATTTTTAAATTTAACATAACATATTGTAAAACTGATTCACACACATTCTACAACAAACAAACACACTTACACAATAATCATTCTACAAGATTACCAATATTATTACTCACAAAAATATACACACAATCAATTTCAGTACTACATCTATTTTCAAAATTTGACAATAATAACGTTGTAAAATCTGAACCTTCAATAAAATTTCAGCCTCGATATTCTCTTCTCCCTATCCGAGCAATAATTTGGGAACTATACTTTTATAAATGGTTACTATAAACGATATTAATATAGATTTAGATTCTACACTGACGTCAAAATCATTCACCTGTCAACCAGAGGATTGCTTGAGCCATATAAATAACTTTAAACAAGACCTTAAAATTATTCACGTTAATATATGTAGTGTTAACAAAAACTTTGACCAACTTTGTATAATGTTATCGGTAACTAGGGTCTCCTTCGACATTATTGTTTTGACTGAGTGTTGGCTCAGTAAAACAAATAGGCTACCAACCCTAGATGGTTATACAACATATTCCTCAAAACTGCTAATGAACCAAAACGATGGTATTATTATCTTTGCCAAAAAAGACCTTACATGTAGTGTAGATGAGCCTTATTTTAGGGGTGCTAGCTGCTTGGTTTGTCAAATAAACAGAAGTATCAGTATTGTGGCAGTCTATCGTTCACCATCACTAAAAACCTCTGACGACCATATTAATTTTATAGACAGTTTGAACAGAGTCTACAATACCTTGACCACCAAACACTCAATTCTGGTAGGTGATACTAATATTAACATATGTCCTAACAGCAAAGATTCATTATGTGAGGAGTACCTAACACTAAATGCAGCTTATGGGTTTTTTCCCACTCACACTTATCCAACAAGAACAAGTCAAAAGTGTATAGACCACTTTTTCGCAAAATCTACTCTTCCTTCCACAACTCTAGTATTGGAATCACATATAACTGACCACACACCTATCGTTTTATTTTTAGATCAATCAAAAATTACTCGTAATGACTCGTTTACAAAAACTTGCGTCGACTATCAAAAAGTTAAAACAGAAATTGAAAGTACTGATTTGTCCTACATATTAGAAATGACCGATGCTAACTTGGCGGCAAATACTCTTATTGATACGGTCTCATCTGTCATAACTGCACACACAAAATTTACGAAATCTCCTAAAAGAAATAGAATCCTTAAGCCCTGGATGACGCCAGGGTTGGTTCGATGTATTAGAAACCGTGACAGATTGCACATTAGGGCAAGAAAATTTCCTGAAAATATGACTCTCAAAATAACCTACACTAGATACAGAAACTTCTGCAATCGTTTACTTCGTGAACTTAAATTAGCTTACAACAAAAATCTCATAGATAAAGCAGGCTCCAATCCTAGAGCTCTCTGGAAAGCCATAAAAACAGTAACTAACATCCAAAAAAGTAAAGATAGCCCTACTAAACTATTATCACACAAGAACCCTCAGCAGTCTATTAACAATGTCTGTGACTTTTTTTCTTCTATCGGGAAAAATTTGGCCGGAAAAATAACTTCTGCTCCTGATTATTTGAGGACCACTACGTTTACTTCAACCTCTGCCTCTAGTAATGGTAAGTCGATGGCTCTACTGGAAGTAACCGAAACGGAAGTAGAAACTATTATAGCACAACTTAAATCAGACAGTGCTCTAGGGTGGGATGGGATATCCTCCTACGTTCTAAAACACACCCGAAAAACTCTAATCCCTTCTATAACCCATATTTGTAATCTTGCCATAAATAGTGGGGTTTTCCCTGACGCATTTAAAAGGGCAGTCATTCATCCGATTTACAAGAGTGGTAATAGAGACTGTGTCAATAATTATCGCCCTATTTCAGTACTCACTGCGTTATCTAAAATTCTGGAAAAGGTTCTGAACAATGCACTCAAGAAATATATTGGCAAATGTAATATCTTAGCGAAAAACCAATATGGTTTCCGATCAGATTTTTCCACCGAAGACGCGGTAATTGACCTCGTAAACGCTGTAGTCAAGAACTTGGATGACAACAAAAGATGTCTATGCATATTTTTAGATATTTCCAAAGCTTTTGACACAGTCTCCGTTCCAATCCTTTTGAGAAAAATTGAGAAATATGGTATAAGAGGAATCACATATAGTCTTTTCAAAGATTACTTGACAAATAGAATACAAAGGGTAAAAATTGGTGATCGATTGAGTGATGAGTTTTTTGTTTCCTGCGGCGTCCCTCAAGGGAGTGTTCTAGGTCCTACACTCTTTCAATTATATATTAATGACCTGTGCACTATGTCTCTTCCCCATACTGAAATTTTCACCTACGCTGATGACACTGTAATTGTTGTTGAGGGGCCTGACTGGCCGTCGGTTAGAGAGAGAGCAGAGTCCTCTCTCAAACAAATAATGAGCTGGCTCTCTAATAATCTCCTGACGATAAACCTGGATAAAACACTCTATGTCCCCTTCTCTTTGTCTAAAATAAATTTTCCACCAAATAATTTCATTATAAAAGCTCACACTTGCCTACAAGGTAATGAATGTACGTGTCAAGAGCTAACTCAAGCCGAAAATACTAAGTACCTTGGCGTTTATATAGATTGTAGACTTAGGTGGGATGTCCAGGTAAATGTCTTGAAAACCAGAATCAGAAAATTAATTTACCTCTTCAAAACTCTACGTGACACGACCACCCCGGAAAAGTTGAGAATGATCTATCTTGCCCTATGCCAATCAATAATTCAGTACTGTATTCCGGTGTGGGGAGGGTCCGCCAAAAGACATTTATTGGGATTGGAGAGAGCACAGAGAGCTGTTCTTAAAGTTATGAACAAAAAACCAATTAGATACCCCACTACACAACTTTACTCAGACAATAAAGTCCTAACGGTGAGACAGCTGTTTGTCCTCCGAGCAATATTGAGAACCCACAAAATTGTGCCTATCCCTGTTCACAGAAAACATGGTAAGCAACCAATATGTCTTAGATTTCGTTGCAGAACCTCTTTTGCAAAGCGTCAGTGCAAGGGCTTAAGTTGGAAGCTATATAAAGCTCTGAACAAAGTTGAAGGTATTGTTAGTCTAAATAGCTACGAGGTTAAAAATATAGCAACTAGTTGGCTACTTCAACAAAATTACGATAATACTGAAGCATTACTTAAATATATAGAATAAACATTTTGCACCCACCCACACACCCACACACACACACACACACACACACACCCACACACACCCACACATACACACACACACACACACACACACACACACACACACACACACACACACACACACACACACACACGCACGCACGCACGCACACGCACACGCACTCACTTAATAAAAGGACTTTCGAATCATGTGCATTACCACGGTCACTATACTGTCTGCAGTAAACTGTTGGATATTTGTTTGTGAACTGTCTACCAAAATACAGGCTTTAGCCTAGTTTGGTAACCAGTGATAATACCCCAATGTAAACCACAGTGTATAACTTCAGCGTAAAATTATAATTGTATTTGTTCCTAAGACCAATAAATATTTATTATTATTATTATTATTATATATACATAAATATAAATATTCATCTGATTCTTTTGTCGATTTGCCGAAGTTTCACTTCTATCGTGTGTGAATCGCACACACACCTTTTTTTTTTTTACATATATATTTAAGCGTACCAAAGTAACTCTACTATGCCTGATGGAAAGCATTAGTAGCATCCAGGAGTAGGGGATCACCATCTTCGTTGTGAGGGTAATCAATGCACCAACCAATGTTGTTTCTGTATTATTCTCCTGGCCCCTGGAAGCCGGGAGAATGATTCAGAATTATTTGGTCTCCTGTTTTACACTCACTAACAAAATACGTATACAAGAATGCTGTCATTATTAGGATGGTGTTCTTTATGAAGGTATTAAGGCCCATTTGTGTTCAAATCACCGTGGCTCTACTTATACATATTATATTAGAATAAATATGAGCAATTAGGCCTCGTACATCTTGATAATAGCTACTTTTAGTTATATATTAATAAAAGCAGAGGCAAATAAGAATCTTGACCTTCACGATCTGATACTCCTACGCTCGACCATAATTATGTACATTACAACTTCTAGCTTTGCCTTTCTTTCTTATATAAATAAATAAATGTAAATATTTTCGGACATCTTACACACAACTTCATCTAGTCCCAAACTAAGCACAGCTTGTATTATGGGTACTAAACAACTGATATAAATACATTAACATACTTTTTTTTCGGAAATATATACATTATACATAGAAAAACACCCATTCCCTGAAAAAAAAAATTTGTGGATCACACAAATATTTGGTCTGACCCGGGAATCGAACCCGAGACCTCTTGATCAGCAGCCGCATACTTGATAGGTTTGTCTCCCACTATACGTGAATCCACTCCATAATTCGCGTCCGCGGCAGACACACACAGTATCTATAAGTATAAATAGCCTTGAATAATATAATCAACCAGAAAAGCTAACCTGTTACCGAATAAAAGCACTTACCTCTAACATAACGTGACCTTTCCGCCCATTATACAAAATTGATGTCAGATTACATTGGTCTGAAGTGCGATTATGCGAAATTACAAGTGGTTATGGACCCATTCATTAATCATGCTGTTTTTCGTCATCGTACAAATTGTGTTGTATACTTATGCTATGAATACCCACTACTATGAATGCGACCACTAATGAATTGTATTCTTTCAGTTCGGGAGTATGTATTACAAATTGGAAAGAGATCGCATGCAATTATTTTCCGTAAATATATTTTTCATATATAATTGAATAATATAAATTTATTTATCGGTTATTCAATGATAAAGTCTCAAATCATCATCTTCCGAGCCTTTATTCCCAATTTTATTTGGGGTCTGCTACTAGTTCAACCGGTTTCACCTGAATTTCAGTTTTTCCACGGAGCGACTGGCATCGGACCTCCACAACCCTAAGGGAGAACTGAAATTCTAAGATTGATCTAGTTGTCAGTATATTTGAGGGCACTGACTTCCCAATAACGATTGCCATAGATGTTCATAACAACCGGGACCGACGGCTTTACGTGCTCTCCGAGGCACGGGCGTGAATCACCGCCTAACTTCCAAACTCCGGGCTGCTATTAGGAATTTCCTAAGAAAATCCCAAAAACACTTTTTGGCCCGACCCGGGATTTGAACCCGAGACCTCTTGATTAGCAGTCGCATACGCTAACCACTAGACCAACGAGGCAGTCAAAGTGATAAAGTCTCAAATAATAACTGTAATAATAAAATACACTTTGTCCACGTAAATCAACACATATTCATGCAAAGTTTCATCTTTCTAGCACCATCCATTTGGGCGGTAGGACAAGGACGGACGGACGGACGGATGGACATGGCGAATCTATAAGGGTTCTATTCTTTTTACAATGAACTTATCACATATACCAAATTGAATATTTTGTGGGATACTTTGATCAGATTCAATAACCTTCATAATAATTTATTCTTGTATTCATTAAAATTATAGGTTTCGATGAATAAATTAATTAGTTAATACGAAAATGCATAGAACCATACTTACTACCAATTTATTTTAGTAGCAGAGCTCGTAATGTGCCAACAAAATTCAATTTATCTTCCCTCAACGAACACAGCCATTATGGTATCCTATAAATAAAACTTATTTTAAAATATATTATGGTTTTCAATTTTCATCATCATCATCATCAATAGTCATCGCAAGTCCACTTCTAAACATACGCCAATATAGTAATGTCAGTATTCTGTTCGGAAGGTTTATCAGGAGTTTGTTTCAGTTTTTCTTCTGTTTGTATATTGTTTTCTTGTGTAGCTTGTTCCCTTATTTGAGTCTGACAATACCCACCTGACTGCCTTGTTGGTCTAGTGGTTAGCGTATGCGGCTACCGATCAAGAGGTCTCGGGTCCGATTCCCGGGTCGGACTAAATATTTGTGGATCACACAAATATTTGTTTCGGATTCGTAATATTTAAGTATTCACAAAAGAAAAAATATATTTAGTCCGACCGTGTTTCGGAATCTGGGTGTTTTCTTTGTATACTATGCATGTATTTACAAAAAAGAAGTATGTTTATGTATTTATATCAGTTGTTTAGTACCCTTAACACACGCTCTGCTTATCTTCGGACTAGATGACGTTGTGTGTAACATGTAAAAAAATATTTATATTTATTTAATTAGTTCCATAATTTGTCTCTAGTAACATTTATAGCTAGATATTCTTAAAAAGAAAACGTTATTCACAAGTTTAGTAAACATTGTATCAACCTATCTTATCTAATGAATGCTCTCATTAGCGGTCCCCTCACGTATATGTAGTTCGGAGCGCGTGAAACACCACAAATGTCTCCAACGTGCGCCTCAAACTGTCCGTATAAAAGCAATTAGACAATAGCGGCAATTAAAAGAATTTAGCTGTAATTGCACCATCGAGGTTAAAGTGTACATATATATATATATTATTACTTGGAGCTCACGTTATTACTAAACTCGCCTTACCAAAGTGCACCACAACGTACAGTAAAAAATTATAATGTAATGGCAGTTAGAATTTTCAAAAGAATCCTAACAGAATCAGAGAACTGCAAGTAAATGACTGATCATAAATAGTTTTTATACCATTAATTAAATTACAAGATAATTTTAACAAAAAGGAACCGACTTCAAAGAAAAACTATTCCGAGAAACTGTACTATAAATCGCGATATTTGTGCCTATGATATTTGAGAAGTTCCCTCGATTTCCTTGGGATCCCATCATCAGATCCCGATGTGATGACGATGGGACCACCTGTAAGCTACGCCCATCCAATGCAAAAATAATTTTTGAAATCGGTTCATAAACGATGAAATTATCGCTGAACATACATAAAAAAAAAGGTTCCGACTAATTGAGAACCTCCTCCTTTTTTTTTTAAATCGGTTAATAAATAATAGATTAAATTGCCAAAAATAATGACATGACTACGTATGATTTCAAGTTTCAACTTCTGACATTTTGTTATTCTTATCGACCATTGATATATTAAATACATCAATGTTATCGACATTAATGTTTTTATTTATCTTTGAGGGTTAAACTTTTAAATTATTATTGACTGCAGAGTTGGTCTAATACGACGCTTTCTACTATTCCAAGTGTTCAAATCCCACTTAGGACGACACTTTCTGTGGTCGACAAATTGTTGTTCTGAGTTTGAGTGTTCTTTATATCTGTTTCATGTATGTTGGTAATATCTCCCGCGACACAAGTATATTCCTAGTGCGGGAATTACCTTTAAAATAAACGTGTGTAATATCTTTACATAGTGTTATAATATCTACGCACATACAAACAACAAAAAGATATTCTGATGAATTGAGCACCTCTTCCTTTTTTGAAGTCGATTAATAATAAAGACGAATTCTGTTTTTGTACACTTAGATAAATGTTTTCAATAAATGAGACAGTAATTCAAGAAGAAAAGAAAGTTTGTGTATAAAATACATCGCACACAAGTGAAGCTGAAGTGTGTTGCTGGCTAAAGTGTAGTATCACAAGTATTATGTTAGATTTTCACTTGGTATAAGATTATTAACATAATTGCAGTCCTAAAAAATACCGAGAAAAGGTACTAGGTACTGAGAAAACAGAAAACAATCATGCAGTAACTAATTAATTTCATTTATTAGTAATTTGAGGGATATACTATTAAATTATTGCCTGCGAATACAAGAAATATAGACTAAATCAAGTTTTCATACCACTAGAACTTCTCTTGTTAGATTTACTTTTAAATGATTAACGATGATAACTAGCAACTTTCATACTTCTAGAGAAAACTCTACTTTCATAAATATATTTATTTAAATATATATATACAAACAGATGAAGCCAATAAAAATATATACTTCTAGAGAAAACTTTTTAATTCAAATAATTACGTCAACTGAAACTATAAAATTACTGAGATTCAAGATGTAAAACAATAGATTTTTATATAAAACAACCTGTAAAATAAGGTAGGCAAATATAGGAGGTCCTAGAATATCCAATTTGGTTATAAAATTTTATGGCCAATCTCTATGCCTATCGATTTGATAATTCCTAACATTCGTTACATTAAGCATACGTAAGGCAGCCCAATGCACGTTCATATTACGAACATGGGTTTAATCTATGCAATCCGAATGCAGTCAATATTAATGTGAGAATATATTTAGATACAATATTTTCAACAAACATTCGCATAGAAATATTTATGACTGATTTATACGAAGTTAATATTCGACCGTGCTGATTGTATTTTCTACTGAATTATTGTTAGATTTCTCTTGAAATAAAAGTATGCCTATGATACATTTTTAATATTCATCCAAATTCATTCATCCAAACAAAGAACAAAAGCAAAATAATTGTACGGTTTTTTTCTTTTAATTAAAAAATGTGTTCTATGAATTTTATTAACGCCGACACAAAAGGTGTGAAAATTATTGCAGTTCGTAGTGAAAATGATTAAAACAAGTTGTAGCTGAAATTCGAAGAAAATTACCTATATAGTATGATATTTGTAAAGGAAACAATATTAAATTTGGAACATGCACGGAAAATGAAAATGAATTTCATAATTTTCCCAGTAAATACACGTTAGATAGAAATTTGAACAATTAAGCATCTTTTGGTACGAAATAACTTATTTATTGGTAAAAGTAAGTTTATTTTTCTCCGACACAACTTGTTTAATTTTTTCTATCTATACAAATAAATAAAATTGGAATGTCTGTTTATAATATTAAAATAACCGCTTTTTACTAAATGCATGTATACACGGTACATAAGACAAAAAAAAATTTTTTGTCTGTCTGTCTGTCTGTTCCGGGTAATCTCTGGAACGGCTGGACCGATTTCGACGGAATTTCACTGGTAGATAGCTGATGATATAAGGAGTAACTATCAATCCAATCATTCTGTATCACTCAGATTCAGATAATAATGCAGAAAATTTTCACTAAACCGCTATGGTGTAGATCACCATGTTGAATCCACTCACAATGAGAATAGTGGCTCCTATTCCTGGACTCTACTTATGCTTTCTATCAGGCAGAGTAGAATCACTTGGTAGGCTAAAATATTAAAAAAGTTTTTTTTAAACTATAAAAATATACGACAGCGCCATCTAGCGAAGAAACTACAAAGAAAAACACGGAACGATCTATACGGAGTAACTACTTATCCTGAATCGCGAAAGCGACATTCTCGCGCCGATTAGCATATATACAACATCCCAACATCAACTGTTGGGCAGTAGCCCGCCAGGCACGATTACCTCGCCTGGTCGGAGGATCCTCCCTTTGTGATGGAGGAAGACAACACCCGTTCCTCCACAAAACTAACAAAAAACGTAGGTATCAATATAAATACACGTGTTTATTATTACTACAAAAATAAATCAAATTATGTGATGTGGATATCATGTAACAATCATATTCCACAATTCATTATGGACCAAGAGCCCAGAGCCGCCAGACCTACGTCATTAGTGCAAAGCTGAAATTTTCAGGATTTTTAGTACAATGTCTTGTTAAGATGTATGTGTACCCATTAGGTTGAAAGCGGGGCCGTTGCTGAGGTAGCGCGAAGTACAGATGGATAGAAACCTTACTTACCTACGTTAAAGGTGCAAAGCTAGTATTTACATATTTTATCAAGAATATTATTTAAAATTAAAATTCATTACTGCCAGACACTTTCCGTGGGCCATTACTTCTGCCAGACGTCTTGAAAGTTGTGAAAAAATTAGTAAAAAGTAACCAACTCCTTTGGGTGCGATATTGACCCACTTTAAATGGCCAGATTTCGTTCAAACTTTGTAGATTTATCGAGGACAGATGACAATACACTAATATGAAAAAAAAACTAAAAAAATCTTTAAACAAATTAGTATTTTTCTAAAAGATTAGTTTTAAAAAACTAAACAAATAGGCTTTTAACCTAAAAATAGAAAATAATTTCAATGTAAAAAGCGTAGGGGGACGTTATTGAAATATTGTCAGAAAGCACCCCACGTTTTGTGTGTGTGGGTCCAAGTGGGTTAAAATCGCACCCAAAAGAGTTGGTTACAGTTATAAACAAACAAACATACAGGTGAAGCTAATAAAAAGCGTGTAAAAACCATTTAATATTTTAAAATTCTATTCTTGAAATAATACCAAATTTGATATACATACCTCAGCTTCCTAATTACTACAAATATTTAAAGGTGTCTGGGGGGATGATTGGCCCTTCGGATTGGTCTGGCCGCATACAAAGGGTCTTAAAATAGTACCTACCTTAGATAATATGTATAAAATTTAGGTTTGCTACTATAATGTAGTTTACCTAATTTTTTCACAACTTGCAAGACGTCTGGCAGAAGTAATGGCCCACGGAATGTGTCTGGCAGTAATGAATTTTAATTTTAAATAATATTCTTGATAAAATATGTAAATACTAGCTTTGCACCTTTAACGTAGGTAAGTAAGGTTTTTATCCATTTGTACTTCGCGCTACCTCAGAAACGGCCCCGCTTTCAAGCTAATGGGTACACATACATCTTAACAAGACATTGTACTAATAATCCTGAAAATTTCAGCTTTGCACTAATGACGTAGGTCTGGCGGCTCTGGGCTCTTGCTCTATATGTTTAATCAAATGTTTAAAACGCATCAATTACTGATATTATATAGAATTATTCAATTTTGACCGGTAGACTTGAGACGTTAGTGGACCAGGCCCGGCTCTGTAGTATTCCTTTGGAGAGGGCTATGTCCAGCAGTGGATTAAAACGATCTGATCATAATCATTATGTCAATTTTCAGTCCCCTATTATCGTAATGGTTAGTGGTTCTGTCCATTCAGGACAAATACTTTTTATTTTATATCTCAGCGTAATTTTTGTTTTAAATAATTTCTAATTACCTGATCATTAAGGAGCTAGATGCGAGAAGCCCAAAATCGATCAAAGTGGTGTGCGATGGGAGAGGCCTATGTCCAGCAGTGGAATGCGATGGGCTGATGATGATGATGGTGATTATTCGTTTGTTTTCAGTAGCATGACCATCTATAAATTATTTTTTAATCAATGTGATATAGTCCAAAACCTCATTTCAAAGCAGAAAAACTGCTAAAAAGTTCTGATGTGATGTCGTTGATGTGATAGATTGTACCTAAGTTTCATTACATAGGCCGGACAAAGAGACTCTAATCTGATTAAATCGAGAACATATTCGTTTTTAATCTTGCTTTAATCTCCAAACATATTAATTTATCAAAAATATTATGATAGAACACCTACATAAGCACTTGACTTAAAATATTTTATATAACTTAAAAGTACATACTCTTAAGTTATAGACATCCTTGGCTTTTAAGATATTATTTATGCCTTAATAAATTATAATGACGCTCTAAAAGAGAATGGATGTAGTATTATCTAATAATAGTTTAGTGTCTTAATTTATTATTTGATGTATGAGAGTGGTCTATCACATATACTTTAACTTATACTTAAGAGCCATCGATTAAATTTAATATAGATTTATCATTTATCAAAAGTTATTTATTATAATACAAGGCTACGTCTATAATGTATTTCTAAAACTGAAATTACTCAGAATCGGACAGTGAGCTGGTAAACCTTTGACAGTCATTACAATCGGGTCAAAATATAGATATTCTCGTTTTAAAGTAAAATTTTCAAAAACAGATATTTCAAAGAAATTTTTAACTAGTTCTGACTACCACTTACATAGAATCATTCCTAGGAGTATAAACATCCGTCTGCTATTTCAAACATTTCTAGCTTACGTAATCAAAACTAGCTTGCTAAATTTTCTGAGTTTTGGATGTCTGAAATGTATCTTCTCCAAAAAACTTTTACGGATGGCAAAGCCACACAGAAAGTATAATACAGCAGACATAATAAACTATCAATAGTAATCCATACTAATATTATAAATGCGAAAGTAACTCTGTCTGTCTGTCTGTCTGTTACGCTTTCACGCCTAAACCACTGAACCGATTTTGATGAAATTTGGTATGAAGATAGAACTGAACTTGGGAAAGGACATAGGCTACTTTTTACTGCAATAATCGAGATACAAAGGCTAAAGCTAGGTGATTATAAAAATACATAAATCTTAGGTATCAAAATCTATCACTGTTTATCTCCTGTCAAAATTTCACAGGTTGCTAGGCAAAACACAATTGCATGGCAACCATAATGATAGTTTGACAATGACATATAGACCAGTAGTCTAGGGTAGATAATTTTTGAAAACAAATAAAATTAAAGTAGGATGAAACCTATTGGAAAAGGAGGAGAATATTATAAAAATGAAAGGAAAAATAATTTACGGTGGATCTGAGGTCGGGAAGGGGTAGGGGGGGAGGTTTTCGGGTCCTTTAAGCGGGGCGTGAAAAAGCATCTCACTAAACCGCCATAGTGTGGGCCGCCATACATTAATGTCTGCATTCGCAGCAAGTGTAGTAGCCCCGACCCTTGGATTCTGCTAATGTTTTCCATCAGGCAGGGTAGAGTCACTTTGGATGGCTAAATATATAAAACAAAGGGTAAAGAACGGTTTATCTCGATTTCCGGCAAAACTACAAGTCCTATGGAAAAAAGTTAAATGGCAAAGTTGTAGGTAATCAAAAGATCTAAAATTTTTAGGGTTCCGAAGTTTATGACCTCGAACCCTTATCGTCCGTCAGTCCGTCCTCCTTACCGTCTAATCGGTAAGTGCTAGAAAGACGAAACTTTGCATGAATATGTATTGTAATTACGTCGACAAAGCGTTACAATAAAATTATGAAAAATATTTTTATTTACGGTACCTCCCCTGCACGTAAAGTGGGGATGTTTTTTTTCTCGCAGCTACCCCACCATCTGGGGTATCATTATATAGGTCTTTTAAAAACATTAAAAGGTTGTGAAGACGATTTTTTGATTTAGGAATCCGTTTGCGAGAAATTCCAGTTTAAAGGCCACTCTTTTGTAAAACCGGGCATCCTCCCCCTCTAAAAGCTAAACGGCCGGCTCAAAAAATCTGGAAAAATTCGTGATAGTGGTCCATATAATAACTTTAAATGAAAACTATAACGAATTAGATGACTTTGTTAGTTCAGGAGTTATAGAGGCTTAACTTCTACAATGTGCTTACTTGGAAAAGTCATACAAAATTAACGCATTAATACGTAAACAGAACAATTATCCATTGGATACAATTTCTAAACCACGTACCATTATGGGTGACTGAGGAACCCTTTCCCGTGCGTGGCCTGACACGCACTTGGCCGATTTTTTATTTACACTTTTTTTCACATAACCTCAAATTATATGTTAAAAATTCAAAAAACTAAGTTTTTGGTTTTTTATTTTTATCTTTTACAAATAAAAATTTTTTAAACGAAATTTAGTGAAAACTTACCTTTTATGTCTCGAATACACTGTTATTTATTTGATTTGAAATATTTATTTTTTCACCCGATTTTGACTTAATACCGAAAATTCACCCGTTAAAATATCTACTTTTTTTTCAAAAAATTAGGGTGTTTTCTGTTTGATGAAATCTCTACTTTCCGATGATGTAATCCCTACTTATTTTATAAATGCGAAAGTAACTCTGTCTGTCTGTCTGTTACGCTTTCACGCCTAAACCACTGAACCGATTGAAAATAAAGGTAGAAAGAAGGGTTTGAAATAGGGGACGAAAGTTTGTGTCTAAGTTCCTTATTATCAAACATAAAATCATGTAAGATTGTTTAATCTACCCTTACCGTGTCGCGCGTTATATACGAATTCCACGCGGGCGAAGCCGCGGGTGAAAAGCTAGTCAGTGAATAATTAAGAAAACTAATACGTAATTTTAAGCGTTTCACATCTCCCTTGGGGTTGCGGAGGTCCGATGCAATCGCTCCGTGGAAAAACTAAAATTCAGGTAAAACCGATTGAACTAGTAGCCGACCCCAAATAAACTTGGGAATAGAGGCTACGAAGATGATGATATCAATTTGAATCGTGTTCTATAGTGGAGGTCACCTATAGCCAGATGACATGACGGCTAGCGTAAGAGTGCTGGTGGTGACTGGATGCAGAAAGCAACAGACCGAACCCTGTAGTATGCCATAAGAAAGGTCTATGTCAGACGAACTGATGATGAACATCAAATCTACGTATTATCAACAGATAATATACATCTTACTTCATTAAAAAAACTGAAATATTTGGTCAAGTAGCTGCGAAACGTAACAGACAAACAAAGTGACACTTTTATAATATGATTTATGATAGTTAAGACTTGCATCGCAGTACAGATCAGTAAGTAGATAAGCCTATTAGGCTGAGCCGGCCCTGACAACTTTATTTATTCACTATGGAATGTCACAGAAACGCCTTTCATGGAGTGAGATTGATAGATCTGTTAGCAATAAATAAATTCATCTTCTTTATTATTTGAGTGGAGTAGTAAGAAGCAGCTCAAGAGGCCTTTTACCAATAATTTGGCCAATATTTGAGCACATATAGCTTTTACCTTTGTTGTAAGTAGATGCTCCTACTATGTTGTACCCACTGAGGCTGTTGTTTTTTTTTTCTTTGTTTTTAAATTAGCATAAGCTCTAATTTTTAATCACTATAATTTGCATCAGTCCTCTAACATGGTGTATAGTATATTAGTGGCAGCACCTTACCCCCATATCAGGTTTATAAACATTAAAACTATGTAAACATTGGCGATTTGAAAGGAGTGGCCGCGAGTTTTTATTGCCATGTTCTTTTCTCCGGCTCTACCTATTGTTTGCGAACATGGCATAAATGTACATGTAGAATCTTGACCTGTCACAAGAGATGTATTGCATCCTAAGTGAATAAAGAATTTTGAATTTGAATTTGAATTTGAACTTAGGTATAATCAGAGATATGGCTCTATGTCCATTGGTTTAAGTTCAATGAATTTACTTGTACAGTACATTGCAAGAGATAGGCTTCTCTCTATAAATTAGGTTCCAACCTATTAAATTATACTAATGTCAAAAATTCGGCAATGGCTCTATCCGTCTGTCTGTTATTCTTTTTTAATTAATACTACTATTACTTTTTATAAGCTAATCTTACTTCACTTAAAATTTGTAAAACAATTCCACACCGTAAATATTCCTTGATGTCCAACAGCTGGAATGTCTAAAAATTATTTAAAGATAAGCACTAAGTATTCTTAGGCATTTAAAATAAGACCTAAATAAAAGGAAAGACAGAATGATTAATGATTCAAGAAAACAAGTTTATTTTAATGAAAACTCAAACTCATTTCATGAAAAGTGTGTTTTAGATTAGGTTTTGTTTACAGCCGTGCTCGTGTTAATGTTGACTTTCCTAATTAATTTGGTTACACAAAATCCTTAGCGCTTTTTATAAATTAATTATATCTGAAACACGTACTGCCTCGTTGATCTAGTGGTAAGTGTATACAACTACTGATCAAGAGATCTCGGGTTCAAATCTCAGCTCGGGTTAAAAGTGTTGTTGGGTTTTTTCTTACAGAAAATTCTTAATAACAGCCCGGAGTATGTAAGTTTGGCAGTGATTCACGTCCGTGCTCTCATATTTCCTATCTTAATTGCAAAATTACCTGCAAGAATATCAGAATTCCACTTCATGCTATGTTGGCAACACATAACACAAAACTATGTCAGCACTGTTAAAGCCTGCCTCGCTCAATTTGTCGCTTTAAAGCTTTTATTATTTAAAACTTGGGCTATAAAACTTTCCAATTCACCTGAGCGTTCGGCCCATTAGTCATTCATTCCTCCGCTTTTAAAGAGTGAACTGAGTGTCATTCGATCAAATAGGTCGTTAAGCGCCAAATCTTTGAAGTCAATATTGAGCAAATTATAATTTGAATTGGTGTTTGATTACCAAAGACATTTTATTGTATTGAGAGGTTTGTAAAGGTTTCTTTTCAACTTATTTTACATTGTTTTCCAATGCTTAAATTTATTCTTATTAGAGCACCAAGTAAAAGATTAAGTAATTTAAATTTTGACTTCTCAAATTGGGAAAGTAATCCAAAAAATTTAAGAATACTAAAAAAACAATGCCGGTCTAACAGACCTTTTACGGCTAAACCCATTTGTATGAAATTTACAATGGGACTGCCTTGTTGGTCTAGTGGTTAGCGTATGCGGCTGCTGATCAATAGGTCTCGGGTTCGATTACCGAGTCAGACCAAATATTTGTGTGATCCACAAATATTTGTTTCGGAGTCTGGGTGTTTTTCTATGTATAATATGTATGTATTTACAAAAAAAAGTATGTTTATGTATTTATATTAGTTGTTTAGTACCCATAACACAAGCTCTGCTTACTTTGGGATTAGATGATGTTGTGTGTAAGATGTCCAAAATATTTATTTATTTATTATTTGGTTCTTGAGGAAGAAAACTATTTACTACGATAACCGACATACACGCGGGCAGGGCCGCGGGCAAAAGCTAGTTCTTAATATGACTTAAATATTAATTACATACGTAGAGCTAATAAAAATCAGCTCAATGGACATCGTAATACCGGCTTGTACGATCATACAAGTATACCATAAGTATATATGTCATCATCATCATCAACAGCCTTTATCAGTCAACTGCTGGACATAGGCCTCTCCTTAGAAATGAGGTTTTGGCCTACTATACGGTTTCAAGTTTTCCTTCTCTTTGTATTGATGTTGTCTTGCGTAGTTTATCTCTTTATCGCCTTTTACGACACCCGCGGGATGAATAGGGGTGGTGACACTCTGTGTTCTTAATCCGTCACCACACGGTATAAGTAAGTATATATAAATAAATTGTTTTCATATTATAGTTACACCAGATCAAAAAATATAATATCAAATACTTAGAACACAAATCACGGGAACAAAATAGAACATGAGTCACGGGTGATGAATCAGGTTGAAATTCGCAGTAACTTTCCGTGTTCCGAATCACACGCTATCGAAAAGTTTTGTACTATCCTCTAATATAGACAGCCGTAGTTAACATACGCTGTGTTCTTTTTCAAACATTTGTGATGAATATATTTCATGTGAAACAAGTCTAACTTTTATTAATTTCTCAAAGTATTTCCAATTTTTTCACTCTTCAAAGTGCCTATATACCGAATAATTTCAATAAGTATCTAATTCCTTTCTCTTAAATTCTAGTACAGATGGATACTCTGGTACAGATGAATATAATCCTTCGGTCACATTGTCAGCCAATGATTCGAAATAAGTTTCAAATCCAGAATTATTTTTCTTCGTTGGAAACTAGGTTTAGGTTTAAGTTACCATTGTAAACTAAATAAATAAAAATGGTTACCAAATAGAATAGTTTCCAATGTAATTTATGTATGTACTAGCTAGTACTCGCAGCTCTGCCTGTGTGTCTTTTGGTTATTGCGATTAAAGAAAGTCTATATAATTCCTCAAGAATCAAAATATCCACACATGAAATTACATTTCAAACGGTGCAGCGGTTTATCTAGGAAATTGTAACAGACTGAGAGAGTTACTTTCGAATTTAAAATATTAGTATTGTCAAATTAATTAAGTAAGCAATGTTATGTTGACTGCACGGTTGGCCTAGTGGCTTAAGCACTCGCTACACCGCTTCCTACTGCGCCAATTGTCGTGGGTTCAAATCCCACGTAGGATAACACTTTGTGTGATTCACAATTTGTTGTTCTGAGTCTGGGTATTCTTTGTGTCCATTTCATGTATGTTTGTAAAGTCCCCCGCGACACAGGAATTTATATTCCTAATTCGGGAGTTGTCTTTTTAAAAAAAAATGTTATGTTCTATGACAACTAGTGCTTATTCTTTTCCGTTTTAATCTATAGCGCTCTAGATACTTACAAATTCAATCAATCAAAGTAAAACGATTAACTTCGTACTAAACCAAACAAAAGCAATATTTGGATTACATGTCACTTGAATGATTATACTTGTATAACATTTATCTGTTCAGCCAGCTTTAGTCAAGTTGAGTGATATCATGACAGCATCTAATATAACGAAAATTATTAATAAGGTGGAGACACTTCTTTCACTCTCGGAATGAAGTCCGCCGGCCTCTAATGGCGCCCGGGGGAAATTGGATTAACTTTGCGAACAAGGTATTGTACTATTAATTATTATAGAATTAATATTCTATATAAGTTACTAAACAAGAGTAGGCATAAGGAATGTATTGATTTATTGAACAGATTTGCATTATGTGACGTCTTGGTGAGACTAATAGATAATACGTAACTTTGATGTTATAGAAGTACTAGTGTCTCTGCTCGCGAGTTTATTGGTTGTAGTAAAAAGTAGCCAGTATCGTTCCTCTTCAGTTTCATTTTAACATTAAACTTGTGTTAAGATTTCTGTGAAAATATACCACTTTGTAGAAAGTATAATAAGTTACTTTGTTAAAGTACAGACATACTCTAAGTAAAAAAAAAATGCCAATTCACTTGCCCATTTACTTGCCCATTCACTTGCCCATTCATTTGCACATTTACTTGCCTATTTACCTGCTTATTCATTTGCACATTCACTTGCCCATTTACTGTCCATTTACTTGCCCATTCACTTGCCCATTTACTTGTCTACATACTTGCCCTTGTCGCACTGCAATTACAGTAATATTATCTATCCTTTTTTAACACGGAGTGTTAAGTTTTTTCGTTACAGAATTTCTTGATTCGGTCGCCGCGCCTGCCTGCCTGCGACAAAGCTATGCAATAGCTTAAAAACAACAACCAGTGAATAAAAAATAAACGCTCTGGTTTTCAAAATACCAAAAGAAGTTTAACACTTTTTTTTCGTGCGAAAATCTCCCAAAGATACCACGTGTTGGTGGCTATGTCGGACACAAACCGTCTAAACCGCACGCCGTCTCTTTTATCTGTAAAATAGTATTATATATGGCAGATAACTATCGAAAATTTGATCCCGAGCTGGTGAAACTGGCCGCTTGGTAGTGTATTTTATAGAAATTTCTAGCGAGTCTAATTGTGTTTTGAAATAAATAGATTATATATCAAATCGTGTAACTTAAAACATTTGTATTTCAGTGAAAACAAATATCAAGAGCAGACTAAATAATTCAAATTTAAAACAATGGCACTCACAAATACAGAAACATTTGATGTGTAATTTAAGACCTGTACACAGAAAATATATTTGTTGAAATCATAGCCGTTTACAATTTATAAACAGCGTATTATAATTTTCTTTAGGCAAAACAAACATCACATTACAATATTCTATCGCATGACCGTACACAACACATTACACTTAATCGGCTTGTCCCTTGTTGTTTTATTTCGTATGTTTAACAAATTGTTCTCTGTTCTCAATGCTTTATCTCACTTTGCACAATACATATTTCACAATATTCTAAATAAACAAACTCTCTATTCTGTTCAGTTATTCTCTCTTACAATGTTTACCCTTGCAATATCTACTTTGCTGTAATGTTTTGCTTGTTTATGTATTCATTGTTAGGGTTCCGAAGTTTATGACTCGGAACCCTTATAGATTCATCATGTCCGTCCGTCCGTCCTCGACTTACTGTCCTAACAGTAAATGCTAGAAAGATGAAACTTGGCATGAATATGTGTTGTAATTAGGTCGACAAAGTCCTACAATAAAATTATGAAAAATATTTTTATTTGGGGTACCTCCCCTACACGTAAAGTGGGGATGATTTTTTTTTCTGGCGGCTACCCCATCGTCTAGGGTATCATTAGATAGGTTTTTTAAAAATATTGGAGGTTTTTAAAACAATTTTTTGATTTAGGTATCCGTTTGTAAAAACATCTACATTTAAGGGCATTTTTTTAAAAAACAGAACGTTCTACCATTTAAAAGCTAAACGGCTGCCTCAAAAAATATAGAAAAATTAGTGGTGGTGGCCCATATAATGAACTTACAAGGAAAATTATAACGAATTAGATAACTTTGTTAGTTCAGGAGTTACAGAGGCTTAACTTGTAAAATGCGCTTACTTGAAAAACTTTATACAAAATTAACGCATTAAAAACGTAAACATAACGATTATTTATTGGATATGATTTTTAATCTACATACGTACCATTATAGGTGACTGAGGAACCCTTTTCTGTGCATGGCCTGACACGCACTTGGCCGATTTTATTTCTTTCTCATGTGTGAGAAATGAACTCAATATTAAAGTTTTCAAGAGTAAATTCAATAAATATTGATTTTACTTATTATGTTTCTATTTTAAAATCCAAATATATTTTGATGTACCTCAGATTTCATTATTATTTGCATTTGTACACCCGTGCATGTGTAAAGGTGGGGATTTACTTTTGACTCATGAACTTGTTATTCCCAAAATTCTTGAAAGACTATAGGCTGAAATTGAAACAGTGTGTACATTTTACATAAGGAACGGGTATTATCATTTTACGAGTATTTTAAAGCTATTGCACATGTTGTAAAAAGGCGGACTTAATGCCATGAGGCATTATCCCTCTGACATACATTATACATAATCAGAGCTTGTATTAAAGGTACTAGACAACTGATATGAATACATAAACATACTTTTTTTACAACAACATACATAGGTACATATTATACATAGAAACCACCCAGACTCCGAAACAGAATTTGCGGATCACACAAACGTTGGGTCCGACCTTCGGTCCGACCCAGAAATCGAACCCGAGACCTCTTGATCAGCAGCCGTATTCGGTAACCATTAGACCAACAAGGCAGTCATGTCAGCAAAACACATGTTGTGTTTCATTTTCAAGGTTATATCGTATGGTAATAACATTCTAAGCCATAAAACTAATATTATATATTCAGCACAGAATATTCTAGTTCCTATATCAGTGTAATTATTGCCTTTAGTAATTAGAGCCTTAATGAAGGCCCGATACCGAGACAATTAATACATATGCCGCAGCAAACATCACAATACAAACAATATTGTTTTATCATCCATCAATCATTTTCAATAAATTACATCACAATAATGCTTTTACAGTGACAGGCTAGGATTAATGATCTGAATATAAAGGTAAGTAAGCTGTGATTATTTATAGTGAAATAAATAATCATCATCATCATCAGCCTATTGCAGTACACTGTTGGACATAGGCCTCTCCAATCTTCGTCTTCGTCTACTCGCATCCAGCTCCTACCAGCCGTCTTGCGCCAATCATCACTCCACCTGGCCTGTAGACGTCCTACACAACGTTTGCCGAGACAATTAAAGTAATTGATGAATCTAACTTTTACTATTAATACATGACAAATACAGTAACACTTATGTTATAAAATACTGATATTGTTCAACATATTACATACTACTTTTAATATATAAAATTGGTCTGTTGCTGACTAGTGACAGACAACGCACAACTAGCATTGGCATCTGTGTTCCTTGAGGAGCGAAGGCGAGTACTAAGAAGGGGTTTAGAAAAAATCCACCCCTAAGAGGGTAAAAAGGGAATCAAAGTTAAACATCAAAATAACACGTATTCGAAGTCGCAGGCAATAGCCAGTATATACTGAGAACTGAAATTCAAAGTTTGAACTAGTTGTCAGTATATTTGAGAGCACTGACTTCCTAGTAACGATTGCCATAGATGTTCATGACTACCGGGAACGACGGCTTAAAGTGCTCTAAAAAAATTCAGTAATAAAAAACCAACAACACTTTTGGCTCGAACCGGGATTTTCACCCGAAACCTCTTGATCAGCAGTCGGATACAATAACCACCAGACCAACGAGGCAGTCATAAGGGTGAAGACACCCGATATTCTTAACCAGTTACCATACGAAAAGAATAAAAAAGAAAGAGATCAATAGAAAAGAGACAATAATAAGATCACACATACTCATCTCTTCTACTTTTTCTTTGCATAATAATTAATACAACTTCTGGATATTAAAAGTGCTTTCTATTAAATCTCAAATATATTTACTGGTATGGCTACAGTAGTGGTGACTGGTATACTTAGATATACATGTTTCCTACGCCGTCATGTGTCACTGGAAATGACAAGGAAAGTACTTCCTCAGGGGTACAAGATAATATGACATCGTCTGGCATTATCTATTTCTTATGAACAAGGATATGAGCTCTGCAATATTACCTTAGCTATAGTAAGCACTACCTGATATTAAATTTAAATTATGTTTCAGAGAAATATGAAATTAATCTTTCGAGAAACAGGAACGTATATTTTGAAGTTGCTTTTAGATAAGTATAATACATGGAACTCACTTAAAGTGTATTAATGTAATTAATAGACTTTTTAATAAATAAAAATTTGTATGAGTTCGTTTCTTTAATTTTATTATTTTTAAATTATGCATATTTTTTTTCTACTGGTTATTAAAATTAATTAAAGTATGTATTATTTTTCTCCAATTGTATTTATATCTGATTGTTGTTGGTCTAAGATCCGACCTAAGATCGACCTTCACTGATCTGTTAACCGAATTAAAATTATATTCTGCTAGCTTTTACCCGCGGCTCCGCCCGTGTCTGTTATCTCGGTAAAAAGTAGCTTATCTCCTTTTTCAAGTTTCTATCTATCTCTGTGCCAAATTTCATCAAAATCGGATAAGTAGTTTAGGAGTGAAAACGTACCTAACAGACGGGCAGAAAGAGTATTTATTATTAATTTATCTTAAGTAACTTAACGTGGGAAAGCCACATTTTTGCGTATTAGGGCTTGAGATCTACTGGAGTGATACGGGTGAGAATAATCACCCCGGGATGTACCCCAATCGTGAGGTAAGGCAGGGGGGACTCCAGAAGCCGCTGATGCGTTCCTGGTGTTCCTCCCAACTGCCGAGGTAGGCCGCCGCGGGGTTTAGTGGGTAAACCGATTCCTCCGGGAGTCCCACACACGCCCTTTGTTTACCACACGAAGGGTATGGTGCGAAAAGCATTCCCCGCGTAAAAAAAAAAAAAAGGATCGAGTGTAGCTCTGGTTGGACTGAAGATAAGAACCTAGCGGGATCGGGACGGCGCAGGCGGCTATGATAGTGCGGCAAACAGCGAATTTATGATTTTAGAAAAAAAATAACTTAGATGAAGATGAGGCATTCAAAAGGCGTTTTCGTCCCTTCACGTGAGACGTTTGCTCGTTCGGTACAGTTTAATATTTTGCAATTTTTTTTTTGTCGTGACTGTTGGAGACTTTACAAACATACAAGAAACGGACGCAAAGAACACCCAGACTCACTATAACAATTTGTGGATCACACATCCACAAATTGTTATCCTATACAGTATAATACACATCGTGTTATAACCGTGAAGGATTTGAACCCACCACACTTGGCACAGTAGGAAGCGGCGTGGCCAGCACTTAAACCAACCGTGCTCTCAACATTGATTAAGCATCGATTTTAGCAAAATCTTTAAAGAACAGAGACACAATATGGAGTCAAATTATTAAAACCAATTACGACGGTGAAGGCAAATGAATAAGAGGAGCACTATGTTATTAATCTCATTATAATGAAAGTCAGCCAGCTGTGACGCATTTACTTGACATCAGCCATTTTGACTAAAATATAGCCGAAATTTATTGCCTTTATTGAGCTACTGTAATTAAATATCACAACTAACTTGTTTTTATATATAGTTGAATGTTGTTATTAAAATACCTGTGTGGTATAATAAATTACCGAACGTATTTTATTATGAGACCGTAGATAAGCTAAAATTTTAATTAAACCGTACTTTTGGATAAATGCTCACAGGTTGTGATCGCATCAATGAGATAAACGGTTATTTACCCATCTGCACATTTCAAGGAATTCAAAGTTATGTTTAATTTTTTTTAATATACCGTGGAACTTGAAAATATAAAGTAACTAGCTGCGCCCCGCGGTGCTACCCGCCTTTATTCGGGATAAAAAGTAGCCTACATATGTGATTATCAAGAACTCATTATTTTATTTTCCATTTACAAACCATCATTATGGTTGCTAGTGTGCTATGCATAGCAACCTGTGAAGTTTTGACAGGAGATAAACAGTGAAACATTTTGACAGCTACCGTTTATGTATTTTTTAATCACCTAGCCTTCACCCGTGTATCTCGATTATAATAAAAAGTAGCCTATGTGTTATTCTGATATATAAGCTATTTTACAGTAGACTTGTGTAACTCAGGAGTGATTCGTTCCACTGAACTGCTCATTTGCAGTGAACGAATTGAACTCGTTCAACTCTGTGGAGTATTTCAACTCACCAACTCACCAACTCATCGCTCCCGCTCTGATTCAATACGAATTTACGAAACCGAGTTCTTGTGATTTCTTTGTTGTTGCATTCACGCACACTGCCTACTGTATAGCGCTTTCTTTTTCTATATATATTCGTCATTTTATAAACAAATATTTTAGTCTTTATTTGTTGTACGAGAGCGTTTATTTTAGAATAGCAATCCTTATTTTTATTCAATATTGCAATTTTGTTGCCGTTATGTAGTTTGTTTGTGAACTGAACTTCAAAAGGATTCCGAAACTAAACTTACGCATTATAGTAGTATTGTTTTTTACTAACAGGTAATTATGTCAATCGTAATTAGTATTTGAAATTATTATACGTTGTAAGTATAAGTTTGAAATAGTATAGGTAGATATTGTCACATTTAAAGTGAAATCTGTAAGATATTATTTATATTTGTCACTTTAATTGTCAGTCCTAAGCCTAAGAAAGTATGAAGGGAAATTGAAATATCCAAATCAATAAACTATAAACATTTACTCTCGTTCACAGTTCATGAACAATGCAACTCACTGAGTCACTTAGCTAAATCACTCACTGAGTCATAGAGTTAAATGAGTTGCTGCAACTCACAGAGTCACAGAGCGAAATGAACTGCTGAGTGATTTAGATGAACTAGTTCATTTTACTGAACGAGATTTGGTGAGTTGAATCTTTAATGTGAACTGTGTTGCCCAAGTCTATTTTACAGTAAAGCTTCATTCAAATCCGTTCAGTAGTTTTAGCGTGAAAGAGCATCAAACATACATTGGATCGTGATCCCAAAAATCGCCTTTAGGAACACGGTTGCAAATGAAACACGCCCAAGCGAGGATAATGTTTATTGACTTAGCTAGTATTTATACAATAGTCCGGAGTCTCTTAACATCGCGATATAAAATTCAGCACATCGCCATCTATCGAGCTCAAAGGAAGCTATTGTATAGATTATATATTGAACATACATACATACTCACAAACTTTCGCGTTTATAATATTAGTAGAAAGTAAGTATATATTTTTTAATAAATCATGCAAATATTATGACTTTTTTAATGAGCCTGTGAAAGTGACTGTAAGCTGACTGATAGAAAAATTAAGCAGAATCCAACGACAATGCGATGATATGGCGTGGTGAAATACGCTATGGTGGCTTAGTTAGATGCTTCTGGGTCATTGGCCTCCGGTCTGGCTCTCACCAACGAAACATGACAACACCAACACTATCATTTTAGTTTGGTCTTCTTTGAAAAAGTATTTCTGCTCCAGTTGACTGCCTTGTTGGTCTAGTGGTTAGTGTATGCGGCTGCTGATCAAGGGGTCTCGGGTTCGATTCCCGGGTCAGACCAAATATTTGTTTCGAAGTCTGGGTGTTTTTCTATGTATCATCATCATCATCATCAACAGCCTTTAACAGTCCACTGCTGGACATAGGCCTCTCCCTTGAAAGGAGGTTTCTATGTATGATATGTATTTATTTACAAAAAAATATGTTTATGTATTTATATCAGTTATTTAGTACCCATAACACAAGCTCTGCTTATTTTGGGACTAGGTGACGTTGTATGTAAGATGTCCAAAATATTAAAAAAAAAAGGTTGAGCCAGTCCACATGTTTTCGTGAATTGGATGTTATAATTTTAAATATATAGTTTGAAAAAATAATGATATGATAAAAATACACTTTATACACGTGCGTATAATAACGACAGTTTCAAGTAATGATCAAAATCGAAACTCACATTATTCCCTGGTTGTGCTTTTCAGAACAACCACTTATTGTACTCCAAATTGAATGCAGTGTTGCCGTTAAATTGTAACATTCCAAAGCGTTCCAGCATTTATAAAGTGGCAACCCACATATTGTACCTTGATGTAGAGCCTCATTAGATGTGAAGATATGTGATGCATTTTAACTGTGGGCTGCAATTAGAATGCATCACTCATGTCAGATCCATCTATTTTATGTCGTCGGAATTTATTAGACTTTGTTGTAATATGAGTTGCAGTCAAACAAAAAAATTCATTAATGACTTAAAGTGTGATGACACATCCTTGTTTGTTAATTGGATTTACTTTTTAAAGTTAAAGTAACTTAGTTATCTTTGTTCATTGATTATTTGACGCCGACTCAAAATTATTTAGGTATGCTTATACTAGTTTAAGAAATTAGTTATTAAGATCCAGTAATAATAGTTTATTATTTTCTACTTGTTACTTTTTGTTAACATCTTGTATTTTATAAGTCTGAATTCTTTAATTCTTTGTACATATAAACGTTTTAAATATGTGGTTATTATTTCAAATATTGCAAGCGTTTCAAATTCATACCTTCTATTAACCCCAAATTATTACAAATCGTTTTAAATAGTTTCCAATTATTTTGATAGAGGATAACTTAACGCGTTTACATAGACAAGGGTCTAAAAGGTATTTCTTGTAAATTTCGATGTATGTAGCCCTTTTGTGTTTACGTGTAAGTAATTTCAGGCCTGATATTGCACCTCGAATTAATATTTTAATTGAATACGAACTTTACAAAGGTAAATTGAAACTTAAACTACACAATTTTGAGAGTGTTATTTAAGCTACACAGGTTAAATAACACTCTCAAAGGTTATTTTTAAATTATAATAAAACGTATTAATGAAAACTAGTAACGTTATTTGGTTGTAAAACTTATTGTTATATGTTAATTGTATTATTTTCTACAATATAATTTAACTTGGGACTTTAATGTGTGATAACGTGGCATGTTCGTAGGTTGTTCCACCCTTGTTTGCAACTTGGCTAACTACTAGGGGGCTGGTTGACCGGAGTTACAATAAATAAATAAATATTTCGGACAACTTACACACAACGTCGTCTAGTCCCAAACTAAGCAGAGCTTGTATTATGGGTACTGAACAACTGACATAAATACATAAACATATTTTTTTTTTGTAAATAGTTACATATTATACATAGAAAAACACCCAGACTCCGAAACTAATATTTGGTCCGACCCGGGAATCGAACCCGAGACCTCTTGATCAGCAGCCGCATACGCTAACCACTAGACCAACAAGGCAATATTGATTGTGTGTGGTGCATAAGTTCCGTATCTAATTTATAATTAGCTCAACTTTTGCTCTAAGAGAGCCTTGTTTTGATACATACAGACTTGTTCAACTATTGTGAAATTTCGACTCATGTAAAGCAATTTCTGAACTTAACATAATACTAGCAAATTGTACTTGAAAAGAAAGCAAATCAAATCACCTGTGATCAATTCTGAACTTGATTAATTATATTAAGAAAACAGAATACCTTTACTAAAAAAAACTCATACAAGTTAAATTCTTGCTAATAGCTGCTGGCAAGTTGTTAACAATCACTATCTTTTAGATTTCAAGCAACATTTTATAAATACAAAAATACATCAAATTATTCTAGAATTCTTAACGCAACACTAATGGATATGAAGACCCGACACTTGAAACTCTGCCTCAAATCAAGAAGGAATAGATACAGAAAATTTAAGTTTATGCCCTATTTGATTTTTTTTCTTATCATAATTTTGTTACTTTTAATAATGGAGAACGGGTCGGGTCAAAAAGTGTTTTTTGGTCCATGAATCACGTCTATGCCTCGGAGAGCAATTAAAGCCGTCGGTCCCAGTTGTCATGAACATCTCTGGCAATCATTATTGGGAAGTCAGTACCCTCAAATTTACTGACAACGAGTACAACCTTCGAATTTCAGTTCTCCCTTATGGTTGCGGAGTTCCGATGCCAGACGCTCCGTGGAAAAACTGATATTAAGTTAAAACCGGTTGAACTAGTAGCCGACCCTAAAGAATACTGGGAATAAGGCTAGGAAGAAGATTTTATTAATGGAGACGGCTGGTAGGAGCTGAATGCGAGAAGCCGAGGATCGAACCAAGTGGCGTGCTATTGGAGAGGCCTATGTGCAGCAGTGGACTGCGATTGGCTGATTATGATGATGATACTTATTAATCGATAGTCATATTATCGATCGTAGCTGTGCCTAATTAATATTATTTCTACGGGAATTAACGCGATCACTTATTTAGGGTATTACATACTTCTGATTTGCCTGACGTAAAAAAAAACGTAGCTGTGCCTACCTGTAAATGGCGAGATGCTTTATTTTAAGCACCTTAAATTTATAATTAATTTAAGCCGTTAATGACCTAATAAATTTACAGTAAAATCCACGTTAAAAAGGATCTATTTAGTTGCAAAAACTCACGCTTGTCCATTTCCACCTACCATTAATTACAGTGAAGTATCCTGACATACAAGTCTGAAAACAGAGGTCGACCGTTACTTTGCACGTCAGCAAGGGAAGTGGATGTTTAACGCTCTCTTTGCTCGCCTCAAGATAACATACTTTAAAAGGACTTGAAGCGTGTGACGTGCCACTAGACTTCTTTAAAGAGAGCTTAGTCATGTTCACAATGTTCGTGAATTGTTACATAAACCAAACTTATAATATAACCATGTTCTAAAATGAAATGTAGAATGTTTTTTTCAAGGCAGGAATATCTTAGTTATTTATAAAATGTATACGCAAAAGTGTCTATTTAATTAAGGCTACTACTCTTTTCAATATCTCTCAAAAACAAAAGGTGTATGTATGTCCTTGAAGTGTCATTTCAGTAGTCACCTTGAACATAATTGCCCTTTAGTTTTATTGTGTTCGTTGTAATTACGGGGAACTTTTGAAATATAATATCTTGGTTATAAATTATTTTTAATTGTAATTTATTTTCTCTTATTTATAAAATGAAACATATAGACCTGATTGGTTTCGTGATTTATATTGATGTCTCGTATGAGTTTTAAATACAGACTAGGTTTTTGTTGATCTGAGTGAGTGACGGAGAAGATGGTGGTTAATGAAATGATCAGATGTATTAAATTACTTCTTATATTATATATATAACACTATATAACACACACAAGAACACACGGCACCCAAAAGACCATCCTAATAATGACAGCATTCTTGTCGTATTTCGATTTTGAGTGTAAGACCCGAGGCCCAATCATTCTGCACCATTATCCCCGCTTCTAGAGGCCGGGAGAATGATCCAGAAACATCTGACAAGGCCGCCATAGCTTACCCTCACAATGTGGATGGTGAAGTGACCTCTTCTTATGGATTCTACTCATGTTTTCTATCAGGCAGATGAGAATCACTTTGGTAGATTTAAAAAAACATGTCATCCAAAACTATAACAGACACAAATTAAAACTACACAGAGACCGCGATATGGTAATTCGGTTACTGATAAACATACGAAATTTATCTTTGTTTATATATAAATAAATAAGTACACTTAGACACAAAGTAACGATTACAATGATTACAATCATCAAAAAATGTCTCCTTTTGTCAAAAAAATACATTCCCTTTAATTCAATCGTGAATCTTCATTTGAAACTTTAAAGACAATAGACAAAATTATCCTTTGCAATTTATAGCGTCTTCAGTTAAATACATTCTAACAAACAATAGCTCATAATTGATCCAGATACTCAATGGCATGGTTAAAACTTGTACACTACAATGATCACAAATTAATTTGAAACCTATTGGCTAATTCATAGGTCTTACATTGGACAGATTGTAGTTTCATTATTACGGTCAATACATCACCGATTGGTATGGTCTTTAGATTCATTTTACGACAGTTACCTGTTATTTACTTTATGTTTCGATACAATGATTATAGTAATAATAGGTTAGGGGAATTGATGAAGGGAATATAGACAAATGGTAGCCCTCTACAAGTCGTAAGTGGCCCGAGGTACGTCGGGGTTTCAGGGACTTTCTTTAGGAGGATATATACCTGGTTCCTCGGCTCAAAGTACCTGATACGACGTGCAGTTTTAGTCGGTTCGATATAGCCATCAACTGGTGGTATCCGTATAAAATTCCGAAAAAGTTTTGCACCCATAAAAAGCTAGAGCTGAAATTTAAGCATTTTGATTTCTTAATTGTTACCACACTTCTGCCATATTCCTCAGCCAAACTCACTTTGGCCACAAACTACCGTTCAGATTTAATGACATCTCTCTGTATTTCTGAAGGTCGAATACTAAAAAAAGCGTAAAGTTTTATTAAAGTATGTGTAAACAATTTTAATTGTGATACTTTAGTTTTAAACATGTAATATAGTAAAGTGTAATACACCCTAAGGGTCTGTTTCATCAGTTTCACACCTAAAATATTTTTTTTTTCCAAGTATCTAATTCGATGGCGTACTGGTAGCGTTTGCCACTGCTGTCAAGCAGGTCTCGGGTTCGATTCTCGGGTCAAACCAAATGTTTGTGTGAACTACAATTATTTGTTTCGGAGTTTGGGTGTTTTCCATGTATATTATTATTCTATATATTTATTTACAAAAAAAAGTATGTTTATGTATTTATATCAGTTGTCCGGTATCCATAATACAAGCTCTGCTTAGTTTGGGACTAGATGGCGTTATGTGTGTAAGATGTCCGAAATACTTATCCGAAATATTTATTTAATAATTTTTCTCTTGACTATATTTATCTATAACTATATACAAATATTGGCACAAGAGCCTTATACCACAATAATTCAGATGCAATTATTGGAGTAAATGGGTTGGGAACTGCGGTCACAGAGTACTTTGGGTGTGACTTTGCGGGAAACATTGTTTGAACGTGTTCAAAATTGTTCACGGAGAATGTTGTTTAACTCTGTAAATTCAATTAATTTACTTCACATTTTGAACATGAATCCTAATGCACCGTCTTAGCTATGTAATAATGTTAACGATATGTTTTAAGTACCTATTTTTTAAATATATAATGTTTCAATGTAGTTACACTTGTTATTTATCGTTTTTATATACAAGTTGTGTCTTTATCGAGCTCTCTAAATACGAAAAACGCGTGAGAACTACGTCATCTGGATGTAGTCTATTTTAGTTCGTCACGAGTGAAAATTCAGACGGCATTTATTCCAACTGCGGAGTAAATAACTTATAAGTTCACCCTATCTTTTCTTTTTTATAATGTTGGAAGTTTTATTCGCACAAATTGCATTAATTCTTGACTGTTAGCGACTACTCTCTACATACATCATCAACAGCCTTTAACAGTTCACTGCTGGACATAGGCCTCTCCTTAAAAAGGAGGTTTTGGCCTACTATACCACGCTGGGCAGACGGGTTGGTATAGGGTTGGGTTCAAGTTTTCCTTCTCTTTGCATTGACGTTGTCTCGCGTAGTTTATCCCTTAGTCGCCTTTTACGACACCCGCGGGATGAATAGGAGTAGTGACACTCTGTATTCTTAATCCGTCACCACAAATACAATACAAATTGCATTAATTCCTGACTTCTTGCGGTTAGTCTCCTAGTAGAATGCATGCACCCCAATAAAAGCTGGATTAAATTTTTTGATTAGTTTTAGCACAAAGCACAGTCAGTAGAAAAGTACCCGTATCAGAAACCTTTAGGAGATTACTTTAGTCTTGTCTATGGCATAACTAGGCAATTTGAAAGACTCAAATTTCAATAGATTTTTTTAACTTCCTTTCAGCTCCTTGACAACATGGTATGTACAATATTAGATGCATATTACATACATATATCATATAACGTTACTTTCACTATTCTATGATGTTCTACAGGGGCATGTATCAACTGAGATCAGCCAATAACGCAGGAGTTAATATGATGCATTAGTTTGTACGCTTATATCGGTGAACTTTCTGTTCCTTATCTCTCACAATTCATAGGATGGCTTTACGACACGACCGTGGAGAGATCATGTGCAGAGACAGATGTGTTTAAATGCTGACCGAGGCACGGGGGTTACGACCTGAACTTCCAGACTTATTATGCATTTCTGTTTTTTTTTTATATTTAAGCCTACTAAAGTGACTCTACTCTGCCTGATGAAGGGCTTGAGTAGAATCCAGGAGTACGGGCCACCATCTTTATTGTTTGTGCATACAATGCAATATGGTGACCCACACCATGGCGGTTTAATGAAACTTTTCTGCATTATTCTCTGAATATGAATGAAGCAGAATAACTGGGCCTCCAGTCTCACACTCATCAACGAAATTCAAAGCACGAATGCCCTTATTTTAGATTGGTCTTCTGTGTGAAGATCGTACTGTTAAGATCGAGCAGGCCCATACTATTCATTCTTTATCAATTCTACCCTCGACCTCGACCCAGGAATCGAATCCAAGAGGTCATGATTGGCAGTCAAGTACGCTAACTACTAAACCACCTAGACAGTTGATCTATAGAACTTAGATTGACTTAAAAATTTTGCATCTATTCATAAAATTACAATAGTATTAAAACCTAGGCCATCAATATTAAATAATAACAGTATTTTAAAACGAATGGCTTATAAATAGCTCTGATTCCAGGAAATCAAGCGTATTATTAACGTAATGAACCGTTATCAAAGCTAGAAGCATCATGTTATGCCCACTTCTAACGCCCACGACGGGCTTTTAAAATAGCAGTGCGAACTCAACTCTACCCACGCTCTCATAAAACACCTGTATATCAACCAAATATCGTTATGTGAAAATCATAACATATTTTTGATATCATAGTAATTGACGTTCAATAACTGCCTCGTTGGTCTAGTAGACAGCGTATGTTATTCAAGAGGAAATCTCCCTTAGGGTTGCGGAGGTTCGATGCCAGTTGCTCCGTGGAAAACCTGATATTCAAGTAAAACCCGTTAAACTAGTAGCCAATCCCAAATAATATTGGGAATAAGGCTAGAAAGAAGAAGTAATTGACGTTCATTATACCTGCAACTTATAGCTCCTTTGGACTCACGTTTATCTTTCATATACGTTCGAAGAACTTATGCGAAACGCATATAGAAAGTTGGATACTAACTACATCTCTCCTAGAATATATTTATGAGTTGGTGTTATGGATACGACGCCTACGTTAAAAACGATGATAAGAAGAAGCCTTTATTTTTTTTTTTGAACGAATTTGCACGCATTCATCTTGCAAGGTAGGCCCTCAGTTATTTCATGGTCATTTGGTATAATACCATGGAAAAGTATGACCTCTGAAGAATGGGTTTCTGATTGTGTTTAATCTTATAGAAAAGGAAAGTCATGAACTTCTTTCAAAACGATTTTTTACATTAAAGATTGCTCCGAATGATGCAGAAAAATCAATTCACTTATTTAGTTAACAGAATCGAAAAGAAATAACGGTACAACTATCAGGCTGTGGGCAAAAGCAATTTATATTAATTCTCCCTCGGTGCTGCTAAATGAGGCTCTAAGTGAATCCATTTTTCAGTGTTGGAGTCTCTTAAAAAACTTTTAACGCAAAAATTTAGAAGAGTTCTAAAAATGGTCCCAAGCATTAAAAGTTTTAGTGATTCGAGTTTTATTTAATTTTAGACAGTCTGGTTTTTTTCTATTTAATAAGGTTATTCTATAGATAGTGTGTGATTTAGAGATATTAGAAGATTAACAGAGTTTAAAAAACTAAGTGTATGTACCGTCTTTCCCAATAAATAATTGGTTAAATTCTTTGCAGTCAAGGTAAGCGAGTGTAAGGAAGAGTTAAATGAATGTTTTTTTTATGTTTTCATAGTTTCAATTTATTTTGGTTGGTTTGTCTCCGTGTCCGTGTGGTGACGGATTAAGAATACAGAGTGTCACCACCCCTATTCATCCCACGTGGGTGTCGTAAAAGGCGACTAAGGGATAAACTACGCAAGACAACATCAATGCAAAGAGAAGGAAAACTTGAAACCAACCCTATACCAACTCGTCTGGCCAGCGTGGTATAGTAGGCCAATACCTTCTTTTCAAGGAGAGGCCTATGTCCAGCAGTGGACTGTTAAAGGCTGTTGATGATGATGATGATGGTTTGTCTCGTTATTAGCGTATGCAAAAGTTGATTACGAGGTCTCGGGCTCAAATCCCTGGTCGGGTCAAAAGTGTTTTTCTTTGCAGGAAATTCTTGATAACAGCCTGGAGTATGAAAATGATATTCAGGTAAAACCGGTTGAACTAATAGCCGACTTCTATTAATCTTGGGCATAAAGGCTAGGAAGAAGAGATACGTATATCTGTCTAATTTATGTTCAGAGGGTCGTGTGTGTGTGTGTGTGTGCTCACTCACGATTTCTTTTTATCATTTCTTTTCTCAAGTGTTTATACTTTTATTGTGATTCAAAATACCTTATCTTTCTGAGTACCCTTTCTAAAATGTATACAAAATTTTACAATGATGGATTAACGGTTAGGCAACTCATAAAAATGATCAAACATTCATTCCTTTTTTCATATTTGATTTCTTTATGAACTCTCATAAAAAATATAGCTGGTTGTGTCAATCTTACTTAAAGTAATAAAAATGTTGAGATATTGTGAATCATTATGTATTAAGTTATTTAAGTTTCATATTCAAAATATCATAATCGAACGGAAAATGTAATAGCACTTATTTAGTATAGATTGGTGTACCTATATCTCTTTCTCCTTAACGAAATAAATAATATTAGTCATTTGCTTAAGAAATACTTCGAGTATTTCTTAAGCAAATAACTAATATTTTGTCATTATACTAACTCCTTATACAGGACTTTGTTCGAAAAATAAAAATTTTCTAAAATAAAAATGTGTACGCTAAAAGAAAACCAATAAAACTATTCGTTAATACGTTTTACTTCACTCAAAGGCAGTATTAAGGTGTTGTCGACTTAGCTAATACGTGAAAAGCAGGATTACTTTAATTCTACGTCACATTCTGTTAAAAGCTAATACTGAACAAACAAAAGCGGCTTAAGCCTTGCTTTCTTAGTTTACAATATTGTGATGATGTTATTTGTGATCAGTATAATCTAGATATTTTTATATGTAAGTAGAAAATATTTCGAGATTGTTACCTTTTAAAACAAAACTCCTGCATTAGGAATACAAATCCTACGTCACGGGGGAATTTACGAACATACATGAAACGGACACAAAGAACACCCAGACTCAGAACAACAATTTGTGAATTACAAAAAGTGCTGACTCAAGTGGGATTTGAACCCATGACACTGTCCGAAGTAGAAAGCGGCGTGGCGACCGCTTAAACTATCAGGCCAACCGTGCGGTACGTATTTGTTTTGTGTGTGATTGTATATTTAAAACACATGTGATTGACAAAGTGACTCCAATGTGCCTGATGGAAAGCATGAATATAATCCAATAGTAGGAATCACCATCCTCGTTGTGAGAGTACGCAATGCAGCACGGTCACCCATACCATGGCAGCCTGGTCAGATGTTTCTGCATAATTCTCCCGGCCTCTGGAAGCCATGAGAATGATGCAGTATGATGACCCACCCTATTGCGGCCTATTGAGATGTTTATGCATCATTGGACACCATTTGACTGAATTGTTGGTCTAGTGGTTAGCGTATGCGGCTGCTGATCAAGAGGTCTCGGGTTCGATTCCGGGGTCGGACCAAATGTTTGTGTGAGCCGCAAATATTTGTTTTTATCAAACATATTCACAAAAAATATGTTTATGTATTTAAATCAGTTGTCTAGTACCCATAATACAAACTCTGGTTAGTCTGGGACTAGATGGCGTTGTGTGTAAGATGTCCCTAAATATTATTGGGTTTCCGATCTCTCTTCCAAATTAATGCAAACTACTACTCTAAACTATTTATACTCAAAAGTTTGACATAAACATATACGAGACTTATGCAAGACCATTTTGGTTTTCTATTATTATCACTCATAAAACGGGTAATAAAATTACTATAGGAAAATTGGATCAAATTGAAAAAATATAGGTTAACACTGAAACAAAACCATCGCTCAGACAAATGGGTTTTAGATCATAAACTTTAGTGATAGCTAGAGAAGGTCAAGGACGCAAACCTGTAACTTAGACTGTCTGTTGTCAGTAAATCGAAGCCTTCAAACAACTTACGTATATGGAAATCACTTTAGTAAACTTTAAGTTATCAATCACTCTTCTATCGACCTTCGTACGATACGATACGGTGGTGTTATTAACTTAATTGAATACATCTCATACATGACTCAATAAGTACATTGTTCTAAGTTAGGCTTCGGTATGTAATTCGAGTAAATCAAGTGCGGGTTAAGTTAGATTAATATTAGATACACCTTTAGTTAGCATAATTGATTAAATGTGGGATGTAGTGTTAAACGTTAGACTACCTCGTTGGTCTAGCGGTTAGCGTATGCGATTGCTAATCAAGAGATTCGAATCCCAGGTCGGGCCAAAAAAATGTTATTGGGTTTTTCTTCCAGGAAATTTTTCATTACAGCCCAGAGTTTGTTTGTATGGCGTGCCTCGGCGAGCACGTTAAGCCGGCGGTCCCAGCTGTCATGAACATCTATGTCAATCGTTATTGGGCAGCCAAACATATTGACATATAGTTCATCCTTCGTTGGTGAGTCTGCGAGACTGGAGACCCAATCATTCTGCAGTATTCTCTCGGTCTCCGGAGGCCGAGAGAATGATGCAGAAAAATCTGACCAGACCGCCATAGTATGGGTCACCATGCTGCATTGCCTACCCTGCAATTTCATTTATCGAGTAGGTCTTTAAGCTATATAATTTCATATTTAAAATTTTAAGGTAACAGAAGTATAATTTACTAAAAATAATAATTATTCATCTATAGTTAACTCCTAACAACATAAGTAGAGGTAATACTTGCCAACACTTTTAAATTGTACAAAATAACATTAGATTTATTTTAGATTTCTTAACAGAATAATTGAAACGATATATATGTGATCTCACCAACGAGCAAATGCGCTGACAACTGACACTCACTCGCTTATATAGGCTTTGGCCACAGGTTTTTATAAAAAAAACTACATCCTAACAATATCATCATTAAAAAGAAACAAAGCATAAATGAAAACTGAATGTAAATTTATTCCTTTCCCAAGAAATAGATATCGTCATCATCTTCGTACCCTCTTCCCAAATTTATTTGGGGTCAATTTACGGGTGCAAACTGTTTGTTATGTCTGGTTGATAATACTGCAATTATCGGACTTTATCGATCGCCATCAAATCAAGACCTTAGTGACTTTTACTGCAGCATACAAACCCTTGTGGGTGAGCTCGCTCAGGTAACAACCATAGCCGTTGTAGGAGATTTATATCTCCTACGATATTTTTTCTTTCATATCGATATGAAAACTCAAGATAACATTGACCGCAATTATCATGACTACTCATTACTAACTGCCTCTCTGGGGTTGTTGCCGGCACACGTGCTCCCGACAAGACTTGGTAACTGTCTAGATCACATTTTACTTAAAACACGAACCGAAGCCACTGTTGTTGTATTAGAAAGTTTTATTACGGACCACTTGCCAATAATTCTATGTTTACCACAAAAAACACTATCAAATAACAATATTAAAAAAAACTTTACTAGATTGGATTACGCATCGATACAAAAAGACATTGATGATTTTGACTTTACCACAATGTTAAACGAGACCGATCCAGACCTGGCCACTGATAATTTAATATCAATTATACAAAATATAATCTACAAACACACCTCGCATAAGAATATTACTAAACGTAATTATATTATCAAGCCGTGGATAACGGAAGGTGTATTAAGATGTATACGTAATAGAGATGATATGCACCTGAAATTGAAACAGGATCCTAAAAACGCCATTCTCTTAATTACTTACAAGCGTAACCGCAACTATTGTAACAAACTATTAAAAAAATTAAAATGCGAGTATGAAAAAGAACTCTTCAGTAGGGCGGCAGGTAACCCTAAAGCCATATGGGAAGCTATGAATCAGGTTTCGGGTAGAAAACGTCAGCCACAACCTGCAACCGAATTGTTGAATTTGACAACAGATCCTAAAGGTTCTGTCGATAGTGTGAACCATTTCTTCGCAAATATTGGCAGTAGCCTGGCCTCCGCTATCCCACACTGTCCAGATGTAACTAGAAGGAGCAGTGTCCCATTACAGTGTAACTCTCTTGGAATATTGCCTGTTACCATGGAACAAATTGATAACATTATTGCTACTCTCCGGAGCAACAGTGCAACTGGACATGACAACATCCCAGCGCGGGTGCTTAAGCTATCACGTAAAGCGCTAGTTCCTGCAATAACGCATATATGTAACTAATGTATTGCCACTGGTGTTTTCCCGCGAAGTTTTAAAAAGGCGGTAGTGTGTCCTATTTATAAGGGCGGGGATAGAGACCAAGTCAATAATTACAGACCTATCTCAGTACTAAGTGCTTTGTCTAAAATTCTGGAGAGAATACTTAATAACTGCCTGTCCGACTATCTCACTAAGTTTGGCATTATATCAGGAAAACAATTTGGGTTTAAATCTGGAGTCTCCACTGAGGATGCAGTATCCAGTTTTAGCGAGGCAGCTGTTGCAAGGCTTGATAGTGGTCACAGATGTTACGGTATCTTTCTAGACTTATCGAAAGCGTTTGACACGGTCTCTATGCCCATTCTCATATCCAAATTAGAAGATGTCGGTATACGCAGTTTAACTCTTGAAATTTTTAAAACCTATTTATCTGATCGTGTTCAGGTGGTAAAGATAGGGGAAGTACTGAGTGGTGAGGAGAAAATTAGTTACGGAGTACCACAGGGTAGTATTCTCGGTCCTACACTCTTCATAATATACTTAAATGAATTATGTAATATGAAGCTACCAAATCGTGAAATTTTTACATACGCAGATGATACTACGTTAATGGCATACGGTAAGAGCTGGAAAGAAGCGAAATGTTATGCTGAAGGTGCCATAAAAGCTGTTGCATTATGGTTAACATCACACCTATTAACATTAAACTTTGGAAAGACGAAATTTATCCGTTTCTATCTACCCAACTCACCAACACCACCTCCAGATACAAAATTACTTACGGCTCACCATTGCAACACCCTAGACTTAAACTGCTCTTTTCCGATAATATCTAACGTTGCCAGTATTAGATACCTTGGTGTGCAGGTAGATGAGCGTCTAAACTGGCGTTCGCAAGTCGAGACATTAACCGGTCGTGTGAGAAGGTTGCTGCACGTTTTTAAGGATCTGCGCAGGTCTACAAATGAGTGGATAATGCATAAGGCGTATATAGGATTATGCCAATCTATTTTAATTTACTGCATCCCTGTTTGGGGTAGGACATACAAAACAACACTTTTGCAATTGGAAAGAGCACAAAGGGCTCTCCTCAAAATTATGTACTACAAGGCACGTGACTACCCAACCTTCAAACTTTATAAGGAATGCCAGGTCCTAACGGTTAGGCAATTGTTTATTCTGCGCTCTGTCTCTACACTCACAATTGCCATTACAGTCAGAGCTCCTATTAAAAAGACCTGGGGCACTTGTTTGTCTTCTGTCCAGACCAAGACTGCCCTCGCACTTCAACAGACTAAAGCATTAAGTGTGAGGGTCTATAACAAGATTATTAGGCTACTGTCTGTATATAGATTAAATCTATATGATTATAAAAGAAAACTGTTGAGTTGGTTGCTTAATTTAGATTATAGGGAAACTGAGGAACTGATAACTGTAGTTAAATAGGCTGGATATGACTGTTATTTTATATTTACTTTTATGTATAATTTTTTTAAGTTTTATCTGTTGTTTTTATATGAGAAACATGTACACTTTAATAGACACTGTCTTTATAGACACACAATGTGAATTACTTAGAGAAAATCTCTGATTCCCATAATACGAGCTAGACTCAGTTTGGGAATCAATGCCTACTCAAGCAAACAATGTACGTGTGTTATTCTTAAGTGTGTGCATTCATGTTTATAACAAGTATTGTAATTGCTTCTTACTGTTTACTGCTCAATAAAGATTATTATTATTATTATTAAAACTCATTCTTCACCTTGTCCATTATGGTCCACCACACATGCATCTTAACTTTCGCATTTCAGCGACATGTAGGCGTCTCTCATCCGTTTTCTTTGTTGGCCAACACTACAATATATATAACAACACAATAACATAAAACACTATTTTCCTGTTATCGCATTAGCGTTACCTGGTCAAAAGAAGTTACATGTTATTCTTATTAAGAAACCGAGTCTTCTAATTTAAGAAACTGAGGATCGAACAAAGTGGCGTGCAATTAGAGAGGCCTATGTTCAGCTGTGGACAACGATAGGCTGATGATGATGATGAAGACAAAGTTGTGCGGGTCACCTATTATGTAAATTCACATCTAAAATAAATTAAATTAGTAATTGTCGACTACACATATCACTACTAAAAGTCAACCACAATTCTCGACAAAACCTGTATATTTATAGTAAGGTGTCTCCACTAACGCGTGGGATACCCTTGTATTGTGTACACCGGATACATATCAAGCGAAAAAAGGTATTTCTGAAAGGTGGAGAGGAATAATAATAATAATAATAATAATAATAATAATTTATTCACACAAAATAATGTATACACAGTTACATTGAGTACATTTAATCAGGATCGCAGTCCTTGATTTAATTTCATGCGAATGGCAGTACAAAACAGAAATTTTCTGTTGCTATCACATATCGTTGAACATCGCATGTTTTAGAACTAGGGTAAGTATGTGTAACAATTTAAGATGAAAACTCTGTCTCTTAAACTAGGACAACCTGTACTATAAGAGACAGTGTTCGATATCAAAATATTTAACATTAAGCTTAAACTAAGTGGGGCTGCGTCGCTGTGTCTGTGAGGTGTATGTGTATATATGTGTGTGTATGTATGTGTGTGTGTGTGTGTGTGTGTGTGTGTGTGTGTGTGTGTGTGTGTGTGTGTGTGTGTGTGTGTATATGTTAATATTTAAGTGTGTATATTTGTATAAAATATGGTAACAGATGACCGTAGTTGAGTCGTGTGATTGTGTTTAGGTAATGTATGTAAGTAAGGCTTCCGTTTGTGAGTAATCCTGCTGGAGTAGGTATGTGGTAACCTTAGTTTTTAGCTGATTACTGTTTAAGTTAATAATATTAATTTGCTTTTGTACCTGCTTGTAGATGTAAGTGCTCAGTATATAATATTGATGTTTAGCGAAGGCGGTTCTGTGTCGTTTGCCCTTTGGAAGGTTTGTTCGAGGATTGCGATTTGAATAAAGGATACTTGAGTGTCTCCTAAGAATGGTTCGGAGGATATAAAGTTGACGGACAGTAAGAACCTTGCATTCGAGGTATAGGCTGGTTGTAGCGTAGCGGTATGGTTTCCGTGTCATTACTTTTAGTATTGCCCTTTGTGCTCTCTCTATGCTCAGAAATTTGGTCTTCCCTGCACCACCCCAAATGTGGATACAATATCCTATTACCGATTGACACAGTGAATTATAGACCATCTTTAAAGTATCAGGATTAGCGGAACACCTAAGCGTCTTGAAGATGTGTATAAGTCTCATAATTCTGGTAGTAAGATTATCGAGATGTTTATTCCAGCGCAATCCTGCATCTATTTGTACTCCCAGATACCGAACATCACCACTTCTTGTCAGCATAGGGCAGGAACACTGAGCTGCCTGTTGGGGACACAAGTGGGCTTTTACTGAATAAGTGTGGTCCGGTAATGAGTTTTCACGTATTGCAAAAGGCATATATGATGTTTTTTTTATATTTAGGGTTAGTAGATTCTTATTTAACCATTTCATTATTTTATTTAGAGCTAATTCTGCATTGTCTTTGACGCTATTCCATGTTGAACCGGATACCACTATAGCCGTGTCATCAGCGTAAGAAAATATTTTGGAGTTGGGTATTGTCATGTTGCACAGATCATTTACATATATCTGGAACAAAACAGGGCCCAATATACTCCCTTGCGGGACACCGTAGGATATTGGTTCTTCATCACTAAGCAAATTATCAATTTTGACTCTTTGTGTCCGGTTTTGAAGGTAGCTTTTGAATATGTCAAGAGCAGTCCCTCTCACTCCAACCCTTTCCAACTTTGTTAAAAGTATGGGAACAGAAACCGAATCAAAAGCCTTACAAAGATCGACGAATATTCCCAGGCATTTAATTTTGTTATCTAGGTTCTCGGCAACCGTCTGCGTGAGGTTCAGCACTGCGTCTTCAGCTGAGACTCCGGTACGGAAGCCATATTGATTTGGAGATAAGATTTTGTGTTTCTCTAGGAAGTCTTTCAGTCGGTTGCTGAGAACCTTTTCGAGAATTTTAGATAGTGCCGTTAATATTGAAATGGGCCTATAATTATGTACGTGGTTTCTGTCTCCTGTTTTGTAAATTGGGTGTACAATTGCTTTTTTCAGGGCATCCGGAAAGATACCCTGACTCAAGCAGCTATTTATAATGCGAGTTAGTGGGGGTACCAGTGCTGTTCGACTCTGCTTCAGTACCAATGACGAGATTCCGTCCCAACCTACAGCACAGTCATTGCGCAATTGGAGTATGAGCACCTCGATTTCAGCTTCGTCTACCTCCAGAAGAGCAAGAGAGTTACAGGGGGGAGAGCTAGAAATTGAGCTGTCTTTTTGGTCTAGACCAGACTGACTGTTTAGTGTAATATTGTCAGCCAATTTTTTCCCCACGTTGCATAAGGTGTTGCATACCTCGTTTATGGAGGACTTTGGGGTGTCACGAATTGTTAGTAGCTCGCTAGGACTGGATTGAGTTTTACGAGTATTCGTTATTTCTTTTATTGCTTTCCATAGGGCTTTAGGTCGATTTTTAGCTTTTTCAAGTTCTTGTTTCTCGTATTCGTTTTTTAGTTTTCGAAGCAAAGAGTTGCAAAAATTACGGTAGCGCGTGTAAGTTGTTTTTAGAATTAGGTTCTCTGGTGCTTTTTTTGACCGTGTATGAAGTTTGTCACGGTTTCTGATACACCTTACGAGGCCTGGAGTTATCCAAGGTTTCAGTAATTTCTTTTTCCTTGTAGTTTTGTATTGTACGGTGAACTTACTTATAGCTGATGAAATTAGCCTTATAAAGTGATTCATGGAATTGTTTGGATTATCGTGAATGTGGAACATGTTTGTAAAGTCTGTGTTTTTTATCTCTACGGCTATAGCGTCGTAGTTAACTTTATTTGAGATATGGTCTGTTTTGTGCTCGACTTTTGAATTGGCAATAGTTAGGAGAAGTGGTTTATGGTCTGTTATGTGGGTGTCAATGACAAGTGTAGTTACAGGCAATATTGTTTTAATGAAAGTGTGATCGATACAATTTGCCAACCGAGTTGGGAACTGGTGAGTCGGAAGGAGTCCGTGAGATGCATTCAGGGTAAGGTATTCTATACTTTTTTCACTATCGTTGTTCTGTTTTATATCAATATTGAGGTCACCCACCATAACAACATTTTTGTAGTTATTGACTTTACCATAAATGGGAATAACAAGGACTTGCAAAGTTACGGGGTATTTATTGTTAGAGAATTTCTCACAATACCGTTAAACGCGCATCTCGATACACCGAATCCTATACAAATACCAAATAAGCACATACCTACATATGACGAGTGTTCAATAGAATATTTCCTCGTTTAGATTTGTTCGTTCAAAAGTTGTTTACTCTGTAATGTTTCTCAACGTTCTAATATAACAAAGTGGATGAAATGTTTTGAGAGCTCATTGTGTTTTACTGAAACTGAAAACTAACATTAAATATTAGATTGGATTTAAATCTATACTAGTATTATGAATTCAAAAATAAATCTATCTGTTTTTTTTTTCGACTAAATTACACTTGGATAAATTGGACCTTGGAGAAGGACCTGTGTATAGATTGATTAAGTTATAAAGATGTTAGCAGTAAATGTACTCAATTTCTTTCGTGGCAACACTATCATCTATCTCATGCGCTAGCACCCCAAATCTGACAAGAGTTGGAGAAGTTAACAGTCTCGTTGTGTACTAGTCCAATGAATATTAAATACTTATCATGTAATGATCTAAGTTAAGTTTCACATTTTAGCAATCATACGTAATAAGAATTACCCACTAGTAATGTGAAAATGCTGGGGTAATGTAGAGGTAAGACAAATTTGTTATTTAGAATAGAATAGAGTAGAGTAGAGTAGAGTAGAGTAGAGTAGAGTAGAGTAGAGTAGAGTAGAGTAGAGTAGAGTAGAGTAGAGTAGAGTAGAGTAGAGTAGAGTAGAGTAGAGTAGAGTAGAGTAGAGTAGAGTAGAGTAGAGTAGAGTAGAGTAGAGTAGAGTAGAGTAGAGTAGAGTAGAGTAGAGTAGAGTAGAGTAGAGTAGAGTAGAGTAGAGTAGAGTAGAGTAGAGTAGAGTAGAGTAGAGTAGAGTAGAGTAGAGTAGAATAAAGGTTTATTAGTTTCAGTATTACAGATTTGTAAAAGAAATACACAAAAACACAATATATAACGGAAGCAAAAGGATTTATCTAAGATTGTGTTAATATGTAACAATCTTAAAATATATGCAATAAAGAAAATAGTATTTATTTTTTACTATTTTCGTTAAAGAAAATGGTAAGAATCAATTATGGAGATATCTTACACTAGTGATGTTACTTTATCTCTCACTCGATATATTCTTTCATATCTAACTCATCAAATATTCGTCATGAAATGTAACCACCATGCCATAATCCTACATCTTGCGATTAAATCGACTTTTAAAACAGGAACAAGCCATCCAGATATTTGCAATAATTGACAAACAAACACTACCTAATACAAAACAATTTAAAGAGGTTTATCTGAAAACCAATACAGAAACTTAAACCGGTAGCAACTGTTAATTTACTTCCGAACGCTCGGTGAGAGCAGTGCATTAAAGTAATACCTTTTTTATTGCGCCTCCTACGCAGCCATTTGTCTAACTTTGCTAACAGATTGCCGGTTACAAAACCAATATTTATGGAGTACCCGTTTGTTCAACGTAGACATTGATTCAGTAATACTTTTGCACAGGTTTTTATGTGAGGTTATTCAATTTGAGTACACAGTGTTTGAAGGAAGAGTTTGTAGAAAAATTGAGTTTTATATTTTAAATTACGTCTGAATTACTTTGTTAAAGATTTGTAAAACATTGAATTATATGCAGAGTACAGTAGCACTTACTTCTTCTTTGCCTTATTCCCAATATTATTTGGGGTTGGCTACTAGTTCAACCGGTTTTACCTGTATATCAGTTTTTCCACGGAGCGACTGGCATCGGACTTCCACAACCCTAAGGGAGAACTGAAATTAGGAGGTTGAACTGGTTGTTAATAAATTTGAGGAAACTCACTTCCCAATAACGACTGCCATAGATGTTCATGGGAACCGGGACCTACGGAGAGATACAGTAGAGGCTAACCTTGGGGAGTTTCAAGCTGACAACTGGCGACAGGCAGCCCAAGATCGAATGGAGTGGCGTTCTCTTGTATCGGAGGACAAGGCTCACTTTAGGTCGCTGAGCCAACAGAGTAAGTAAGTAAATTTTTTTGTGTTTCGATTTTGAGGGGACTTTCACTGGTAGATAACTATTTTAGGCAATTCACACATTTCCGACGCGTTCAGGCACGTGGCCTGGGGCAGCAGATCCCGCGTCAGGCGATGGAGAAGCAGATCTGCCTCTTCGAGCAGATTTTACCGCGCCTCCTCGCCTGGCGACCTTGTACGCGGCCCGCACCAAACTAAAGGTTACATTCCATTTGGTCGTCGTCGTCTGTGTTCTTTGCATTTCACATTTCCCAAATTGGGCGTTTAATTATTCGTGTCCAGATTCATCGTGAATAAGTCCTTATAGCACGAAAACAGGCGCGCTACTACGGAGCTTAGTGTGTTGACTGCTGCGGTCCGATTTTTAGCTCAACTAGTGAAGAAAAGAACATATCTACTTTCATCCCAGAAAATAATCTGTGAAAGACAGTGTAACATAAACATCAATCATAAAGAAGATTTTGTACCATTAATGTGACTCCATCTTTAAAAAGGTTTTCTAATCATATAAAATGTTGAAGATTCAAAGCGGATGTCATTCGGAACTTGATTCTACCAAGGTTCCCTTTTGATGGTGGATGAGAAATTATTGGTAAATCTATAAAGACACGATAACCATTTTGTGTGGCAATTGATTTACTTTTTGTGTGCAAATTGATAGGAAAATGTTTGTTGTTCACGTTGTAATGTTGTTATTGGAAATTTCGTTCGGAGATTTATTCGAATATGGAGGTCTTTGGTTGTGTTTTCTGTTAAAGAATGACATGACATTGACATCGACTTTGAACATCATGTTTTCAATAAAAGATATTGCAATAGAAAAAAAAGATAAGGGACCCTTTTTTAGGGTTCGTGTCTCGGAACCTTTATTGTTTCGTCATGTCCAACTGTCCGTTCATCCTCGACTTACTTATCAAAGAGTGAGTGCTAGTGTTAGCTGGGTTGAAAATCTAAAAAAAACATGGTGGTAGGCCGTTTAATGAACTTCAAAGAATAACGCTTATATTAAATTATCTTTTTTGTACTAATTTGTGTATACACATAATGACAAATGAATAAAAATATAATTAAATTGACTTTGATAACTTAGTTAATTCAAGAGCTATAGGGCCGTACTTGCAAATACGCTTACCTGGAAAACTTAGTATAAAATAGAGAAAAATATTTAAACATAACAATTATTTATTGGACACAATTTGAATTCCAAATGTCATTATGGATTAACCCTATTCTATTCGTGGCCTGACACGCACTTGGCCGACTTTTTTTATATTACATGTTTTTTAAATTTCTCATCCGAAATATCTATATATACCTATATATATATATTATATAATATATAATAATAATGAATGTCCTTTATAGAATCGTAAACTATACATTTGCTCATGTCATGATCTTCAGCAAAGTGTTGTGCATGAGCCCACAAACAACAACACAGCGACAACAATGCCATCTAGCTCTCAAACTAAGCAGAGCTTGTATTATGGGTACCAGACAACTGATTTAGTTACATAACCATATTTTTTTTGTTGTTAATACATAAATATTAAACATAGAAAACACCCAAACTCCGAAATGAATATTTGCGGAACACACAAATATTTAGTCCGACCCGGGAATCGAACCCGATACCTCATGATCTGCAGTCGCATACGCTTCACACTAGACCAACGAGGCAGTACAAAGGTTTCTGAGTTTTTTTTTATTCAAGCTTTTTTCAATTCCTTTAAGAACTCCAACCATACGATAAGTCTTGAAATGCTTCATCATCATCATCATCAGTCTATCCCAGCCCACTGCTGGACATAGGCCTCTCCAATTGTACGCTACTTGGTTCGATCCTGGATTTGAAACAATGAATGCCTTGTTGGTCTAGTGGTAAGCGTATGCGGCTGCTGATCAAGAGGTCTCGGGTTCGATTCCCGGGTCGGACTAAATATTTGTGTGATCCACAAATACTTGTTTCGAAGTCTTAGTGTTTTCTATGTATAATATGTATGTATTTACAAAAAATAAAGTATGTTTATGTATTTATATCAGTTGTTTAATACTCATAATACAAGCTCTGCTTAGTTTGGGACTAGATGACGTTGTGTGTGTTTAACTATTTAGCTACATTTTAGAATAATATGTATTACTATATGCTTGAATATTCAAATTTATCCCCATACGGTTTTACTGCCTAAAATCCATAAAATATCAAATAAACTGGCTTTGAATTTCGCGAGAGCAGAAATGTCGAGCGTAATGGCTTACGTGAACGTAACTAAGAGGCTTATTCTACGGTCGTGAATATGCAGCATCGACGAATGGAAATGCAAACAGAAATACAATTCACTCAAACTTGATTCCTTTAATAGTAATCGAACTAAATTGTGTACACATAATCAATGGAAAACATAGAAAGAAGTCGTTGGCAAAAATTTGTCCGAAAATACCAGAAGGCGAAATTCATGCTAAATATCAAAAAAAAAAAAATCGGTCAAGTGCGTGTCAGGCCACGATAATTTTGTATGATGTTTTCCAAGTGAGCGCATTTTACAAGTTAAGCCTCTATAACTCCTGAACTAACAAATTCATCTAATCCGTTATAGTTTTCCTTCAAAGTTCATTATATGGACCACCATCACGAATTTTTCCAGATTTTTTGAGCCCGCCGTTTAGCTTTTAGAAGGGGGGGGGACGCCCTGTTTTTACAAAAAGGTGCCCTTTAAAGTGGAATATCTCGCAAACGGATACCTGAATCAAAAAATTGTCTTAGAAACCCTTTATTATTTTTAAAAGACCTATCTAATGATACTCCACACAATGGGGTAGCCGCGAGAAAAAAATATCATCCCCACTTTACGTGTAGGGGAGGTACCACAAATAAAAATATTTTTCATAATTTTATGGTAGCACTTTGTCGACGTACTTCCAACACATATTCTTGCAAAGTTTCAACTTTCTAGCACTTACTGTTTGGACGGTAAGTCGAGGACGGACGGACGGACGGACGGACAGACGGACATGACGAATTTATAAGGGTTCCGAGTCATAAACTTCGGAACCCTAAAAAGTAATGGCGAACCAACCTTAAAAGATATATTTTTTTAATTAAGCCTGCCAGAGTTACTCCGCTCAGCCTGATGGAAAGCATGAGTAGAGTACTGTCTGTGTCTGTAAGTTTATGCTGATACTCACTCTCTTTTTAGCATTTGAATTTGAATTATACTTTGTATTATTTTGCCGAAACTCCAACGGTTTAAGCAGCACACGCAATAAAAACTCTCAAAAGGATTTTTTTTTTTGCCGTTTTTGCAACATTTGTCATTTCTATTCCGCTCCCATTGAATGTAGCGAGATGATAAAAAGCCTTCCTTAATAAATGAACACCGAAAAAAAAAAAAAAAAAAGGTTTTTATTGTTTCTCATACATTGTCATTACATTACAAAAATTGAGACAAGCCCCAGTAAGTTATTTGAAATACTTGTATCGGGGCTGTCTCGCTTCTTTCCGTGATTTACAATTACACAATGATGAGACCATAATAATTGAAATAGAAAGACATTATTCGTATTATACAGTTTACAATATCGTATCTCTTAGGTGAACAATGTCTTAAAGTTATTAGTAGTAGGTACTATTACATTAAAAAGTAAAGTATGCATACATTAAATATGTCGGTTATACCTCTCGACAAACCAATGTCTTTGGATCCTAAATGACTTAGAGTGGAAACCACCAGCAAGCAAAAATAGTCTATTTAAGATAATACATTCTTACAATTAATTGTAAACTTCATACTTCTGAAACCTTTCAAACACCCTTCCTGTTCAGTAAACAGGTTTATTGGTTGATATCATACAATGTTAGGTTAATAGTTAGGCTGAGAAATGAAATTATTGGCGCGTTAAAGGGCCTTGTGAAGTGCCACACTATATTCGTTTAACTTGTCATAATAAACTTAACTGGTAACGAGCTTCACATTCTTCTTTCTATCTATTAATATAAAACAGTTATTATATATTTTACACGTAGTTTTTGTTATTTAGCAGGACTTCTTCGTGATAGTTATTTGAATAAAAAATAGTTTTAAGAAACTCACAAAATAATTTTAATGTAACAAAGCGTGGGGTGCTTTCTGAAAATACTTCAATAACGTCACCCCACGCTTTGTTACATTAGAATTATTTTCTACTATTTAGTTTAAAAGCGTGTTTGTTTAGTTTTTTAAAACTATTTTTTGTAGAAAAAAGACTAAAAGGACAAATTTGTTTCAAACATTTTAGTTTGTTTTAGTTTTTTTTTCCAAATTATTGTATTGTCATCGGACCTCGATAAATCTACAAAATTTGAACAAAATCACACCCAAAGGAGTCGATTACAAACATAGAGACACACAGGTGAAGCTAATAAAAAGCGTGTAAAAATTAAAATACCATTTAAGCGACAACCACTATTCATATGTACTGACTACTCAAGGGACAGAGGGTCTTTGGGCGTCCAAATTCACGCCTTACCTACCACAAGCAAATGGGAAATTTCAGGGTAAGCAGCTACTCAAACTATAAAGAGTATTCACTATTCCTAGAAAACCTAGAAAACCAATTATTTGCAAAATTATATCATTTTATATTCATTTTTTCCTTGAAAACTTTTTTGTACTTAAACACATAAGTACGCTCAACTTAATGTTTTTACGTTGACGATAAGGTATATTATAATGAATAGGTTATATATCATGATGGATTGGTATACTTAGGACTTCACTTACGAACTTCAGAAAACGCCTAAAGTTGATTATTTTCGATTGAGATAAAATTACGTTTATTTTGGGACTTTTATCTAAGAGATCATATTTTTTTAGTTTCACCTGTATTTTTTATTTGAAACCAAGTTTAGTAAGCAAGTTTTTTTCAAGTTCATTTATCTTGTGAATGATTTAATGGGAGGAAGGGCAAGTGCTATTTGGCCAAACATCGTCTCCATTGCAGTCTTCTATCGCTTATATAAAAGTTTGAACGAAATCTGGCCGTTTTAAGTGGGTCAAAATTGCGACCAAAGGAGTCGGTTATAAACATACAAAGAAACAAACATACAAACGTACAGGTGAAGCTAATATAAACCTTGCAAAAAACACCTGAAGTAATATACGTTTTGAATTAATTAAAGTATGCGTTGTCTAAATGAGGCTGGCAAGCAATTTGGTTTTAATCTAAGAAATAATCTCTGGTTAACTATCACTTGTATATTTGACATTTGAAACACTTAGCGTTTTACCACAGTCTTTTTTAGAAATAAATAAATTTGCAAAATTAGATCATATTCCTATCTGTAAAAGGTTTAAAATGCACATTTAACATTGATTTTCAGGTTTTACAGGGAGCTGTAGTACTAATGCTGCCTATATCATAAAAGCCTTTTAAAATAACAACTAAGCTGACACGAAACGTACATATCTCACGTAGCAGCTCTACCTTGCCTTTACCTCTACGTTGTCTCGTAGCACGTCTACATCATCTCGTAACCATTCTACGAAAATTTCAAATGTAGATTTGTCGTTATAATGTGTGTGTTGTTTTCTTTTGGAACAAGATAAATTTACTTAAAATTATTGTTTCATTTAGTTTCCTTGTGAATTTCACAAAATAATACTTAAAATTAAAACGATTTATAAAATACCAAAATAAAAAAGTCAAAGTGATAATGATAGTAGTATTTTAAGTATATTATTTTCTACCAAACTAATTCTCTCATAATATTTCTCCTCAATCTGTGGCTTTATACGTACAATATGACCTAGTTATCAAAATTGAGTTATCTAATATCAGATAGCGTGCAGTCAACTACTAAAGTTGCGTATCTTTAGCTAGGAACAATCGATTTCAGGAGCCATTAGAGGCAGCCATTAGAACAAATATAAATAACAGTTAGTGACGGTGTCCGTTCTATATAAAATGAGCGAGAAACGTAAATAAATACGGAGCATTGAGAACTCGGGCAGAGTTGACTCAAAACCAAAATTTTTCTTTATTTAGTTTTGCTTTTGCTAAGAGAAGGGTAGGCAGGCCTATGTTGCGCTTAAAAAACTGCACAAAGCGTGATATGCTCGCTTTTGGGATCAGCTTCAGGGAATGGGAGGGACTGGCCGATGACCGCAATGGATGAAGGAGTACTTTGGATGAGTGCTGCAGAACGCACGGAGTTGGTTCCGGAATCTGGCGGACAAGCGTGAGAAGAGACAGGGGGAGGCGAGAGGGTCTGGCTTGTCGAGCAAGTGAGACTCGGAAGATCCTCTATTTAGATGTCAAGCGTGCGGACGCTGTTGTTGCTCCCATATTGGGCTTTACAGTCACACCAAGAAATGTGGAAGAAGCGCTATCTAAATCAGTTGAAAAGATAGAAAGGCCTGCTATATATATCTCATTTATGAGAGACTGATCCCTAATCAAGCAAACCCTGTGCTATAATAACTATTAGATGATCAATGACGTCATAAAGTTGTTCCTGGATTCTTTGAATCTCAGGCACCAAGTAACTCACCATGTGGTTTTAGTCAGATAGTAGAGCCACGCTGATTGCAGTACAAATTGGCCGGCTCGAGCGGGGAAGTACTACGATCACAGAAGACTATCCTAATAATAACAGCATTCTTGCTGTCGTATTTCTTTGGAGAGGGTGAAACCGGAGGACCGATCATTCTCAAAATGATGCAGAATTATCTGACCAGGCCACCATGGTGTGGGTCACCATGCTGCAATGCCGAATCTCACTATTTATATAGTGTAATTTGGGTCTTTTTTCTCTAAATAAAAAAAAGATTTTAACGATTAAAAACTCGTTATGAAGATTTCAAAATCAATAATTTCTGATTTATTAACGTTCATATTATTCATTGACCTCGTACTAGAAATAAGATAAAACGAATGAAGAAAAATCTTGAAGAAAATTCATGAATACCCGTGATAAAGAACCATCGTTATTACTATCACCTGTGTCTATCATTTCCAATATGCAAGGCAAGATGTCAATATTCTCCACTTTAGACACCTTTTGCTTTCAAAATTAACTTCAAAATCAAGATATTATTTTTTTTGATAGGTATTTTTGTGTCTGCGATTCTCGAAATTTCAGAAGGTATAAAATTATATTTCTTGAATTAAATGAATTTAAATGAAGAAACGATTAATTTTATGATGTACACAGAATTTAATGGCTGGGAACAACTTTTAATGGTTCGAGGTTGTATAAACAAAGGTTGCATGGGAAGTGGGAACGCAATGTGAAAAGGACGTAGTAAATTAGTTTAAGGTGGGCACACGGAACAACGAAACGACAGTCTCTCCGCCTATTGTCTGTCCCAATTATCCCAGAAATGTGGCACAGCTTTAAAAAAGATTGTCTGTAACCTAATAAATAAAGTATCAGTGTATGGAACAATGCTTTCTATAATCTAAGATTTCAATTTTTATAGTCCTTGTGATCATACAAGGATAATAAAAAGAACATCCTCCTAGCCTTTATTCCCAAGATTATTTGGGGTCGGCTACTAGTTCAACTGGTTTTACTTGAATAACAGTTTTTCCACGGAGCAACTGGCATCGGACCTCCGCAAAGTTGAATTTGAGGGCACTGACTTCCCAATAAAGATTGCCATAGATGTTCATGTCAACCGGGACGGATGGCTTTACGTGCTCTCCGAGGCACGAACGTGAATTAGCGCAAAACTTCCAAACTCCGGGCTGCTATTAAGAATTCCTAAGAAAAACCCAAAAACACTTTTTTGTTCGACCCGTAATTTGAACCCGAGACCTCTTTGAACAGTGGTCGCATACGCTATCCATCGGACCAACGAGGCAGTTCACACACTTCACTATGTACATATATAAATATAATTATCTCTTCTTTTCTTTTGTATCTTTTTGGCTCTCCCTATCACAAGCCGTTTCTATAATCTCCTTAAACGTTGTAAGTCGCAATCAAAATCTTTCCCTAATTTCTGTCGATATAACTATGGTATACTTAGGTCTTCCTCTCTTTCCTTCTTTCCCTATATAATCCTGGCCTACCATATTGTCTCGTCTAATTTATATTTCTAATAATATCAGCATAATAATAGCATATTCTCTTTTACTCTTTCTAGAACTTCCCCATTGGTAATTTTCTTTGAATATATAGATATATATACAGTAAAAGCTCTTTATTCGCGGGGTATATGTTCCATGAATATGCCGCGAATACAGAAACCGTGAATACGGAATGGTAATTTACATGGGATTATAGGGGATACGTTCCTAGGTGACAAAATAAAAAATTTTAAAACAAATATTTTAAAAAGACAATTTAATTAAAGTTTTTGAATATTTTGATTAATTATAACACAAGCTCTGTTTAGCTTGGGACTAGATGATGGTGTGTGTCAGATGTCCATATATTTATTTATTTATTTATTATTTAATTATCTTCAGGCTTAGGCAATGGTTTGGAAAGTTTCTCATTTTTTTTAGTCGACATTATAAATTAGGAAGAGAGGGGTAGAAACGTTACTCGATCACAATTTTTGTACCGAACACCGAACCGAACAGCAACATTTAACAATATACTTTATTCCTTGCGAAATAAGGTTGCTTTCATTCCGTTTGTTTACATTCTCAAAAACTAATCGCGGCGAAGGTGGCTTATATCAAAGTCTTCGGCGATATAATTCAACAACATACTTTAGGCAAAGTTGTACTAAGATCTATTTTACTTTTTTATTAGTCCATTTGACGGCATTTACAAAGAATATTGGGTTGGATACCTATTGAAATATTTTTATTATTATGTATGTACTTATTAGATCCGCGAATAAAGAAATGTTTAGCCGCGAATATAGGAAGTGGGTCGCATTTTTTTAATCCGCGAATAGTGAAAACGCGAATGAAGGAAGCGCGAATAAGGAGCTTTTACTGTATAAAAATTAAGTTGCGCCCGAGGCTCGACCCGCGTGTACATCTGTATCTAAAAGTAACCTGTGTACTTTCTCAGGGTATGTACTCTCTGTGTACCAAATTTTATTGAATTCGGTTCATTAGTTTTGGCTTGAAAGCGCAACTGACAGATAGACAAAGTTACTCCTCGTAACAGCATCATCTCCTTTTGCTATGTATTTTTTTCGTTAACTACTTAGTTGCTAAGCTGCACAGCTGCTAATACATACCGTTCGGAATATTTTCTTTAGTAACCAATCGATAGCTTAACCTTCAAACGCCAAAGCGTTATCTGACGCGTGTATACCATGGGGCTGGATATTTTTAGCTGTTTTATGAATAAGGGGAAAATAACTTCCCATGAACGATTTTAATTGAGAACAATTTCCCGTTCGATAATTGTGTATTAAATTTGTTTGCTAATATTAAAATATAGTATACATTTATTTATACATGCCCGCTTTGGTCTACCGTATTGTTTTTTTTTTTAAACTGTCACATAATTTATATCACATATCCAAACAAACAATAAATAATATTTGTAAATATAATGATAATTTTCAACTTTAAATTCAAAGCACGAAGTTTAAGTTTAAATTAATTTTATAAATTAAGTTTATATTGTGTTAAGTTACCTGTTATATTCATCATCATCATCATCAACAGCCTTTAACAGTCCACCGCTGGACATAGGCCTCTCCTTAGAAAGGAGGTTTTGGCCTACTTTACCACGCTGGCCAGACGGGTTGGTATACGGTTGGTTTCAAGTTTTCCTTCTCTTTACATCAATGTTGTCTTGCGTAGTTTTATTACATATCTATTATATTATGAATATAAATTATTTTCGCCAAACTTTCATTTATGTATTTATATCCAGCTTGATAGCTAACAATCACTTTATTTTAATATTTATGCCTACCAAAGTGACTCAACTCTGCCTGATGGAAAGCATGACTTGAATCCAGGGTTAGGGGTCAACATTGTGTGTGTATACATTGCAGTACTTATTTTTATTTATGGACTAATACTCTACCCATTTCAGACATATGCCAGATTATATATTAATCTTGGAAATCTACATAATAAGTAATATTTTCTAAGAGAAATTGCAAATTGGAAGTTTGGGCGGTGATTCACGCCCTGCCTCGGAAAGCACGTTAAACCGTCGGTCCCGGTTGACATTAACATCTGTGGCAATCGTTATTGAGAAATCAGTACCCCCAAATGTACTGACAAATAGATCAACCTTCGAATTTCAGTTCTCATTCAGGGTTGTGGATTTCCAATGCCAGTAGCTCCGTGGAAAAACTGATATTCGTCTCAAACCGGTTGAACTAGTAGCTGACCCCAAATTATCTTAGGAATAAAACTATGCAAGAAGAAGAAATTGCACTACGGAACCCTATTCTATGCGGGGCCTGACACGCACTTACCCGATTTTAATTTGATAACCGACACAAATGCGGGCGGGCCCGTGGGCAAAAGCTATTATTAAATATAACAATAAATTATACAGCAAAATTATCTATGCCCTATACATTGAAACGCTATTATGATTAATTGATCAAGTTCATAATAAAACCTTTTAACAAACAACGTTTTATATTCAAGCCAATTGTTCTAGAAAATTCTGCTCTCTTCTGCATATTTTATAGAAAAGGTCACATTGAGATCTTTACCGAAACATTATTCATGTAACATCTAAACTGTTTTATATTTTATTTATTTTACGTATATATATATAATTTAAACTTTAGTATCAGAGCTCAGCTTCTATAAAAATGCTTCGCAACAGAATACCTAAAGATATAAGTAGCCATATACTCGTCACCTGAATACGGAAACTGGTCCTGTTGAGGAAGCCGGGGCGGATTGCTGATTCGGACGCTACCTTCAGACCCATCGTGACGCTGGACGAGATGGGTAAACTTTTTGAGAGGGTGTTCTTTGCCCGCATCGTCCAGCACCTATGCGAGGTGGGCCCCGATTTGTCGAACGATTCGGTTTTCGAGAGGGGCAGGGAGTTCCGCAAGGTTCTGTTCTCGGACCACTTCTGTGGAATATAGGGTGTGATTGGATCCTACGAGGGTACCCCCCTCCCCCGGGCAGGGGGAGACCCTGGATAAGACGGAGGCCCTTTTGTTCCATGGGCCTCGTTGAGGTTGACTTGGTCCTCGAACCGGTTTAAGCCGGCCCGGATTGCAGAGACAATGGGTACTAAGCAACTGATATAAATACATTCATATACACTTTTTTTTGTAAAATTATACATAAAAACACCTAAAATCCGAAACAAATATTCGCAGATCATACAAACATTTGGTCCGACACCCAGGAATCGAACCCGAGACCTCTTGATCAGCAGCCGCATACGCTAACCACTAGACCAATAAGGTAGTCAAATATAGTAGTATAGTATGTAATTATATAGTATGTGTATATTGATAGCCTATCATGTAGAAGAAAAAATGTTATACAAATTGTACAAAAATAATACTATATTTATATGTATATTACTATATTTGCATATATCTGACTAGATACATGTTATAAGTGTATAATGTAAATTATACTCAAATACCGAATAATTTACTGTTCATCATATAGTTATTTAAAACCCACATTCTCTAGCTTTATCAGTCATGATCATAATCAATACAATCAAAGGGCTAGTCAATATAGATGTAATGTAGATAAATATTTTTTTGGCATGAAATAAATTCTGCAGAGAGAGCCTTGCGTGTTTCCTGCCATTCTCATATTTATTTCATTTTAGCAAGTTATCTCATCATTAGTAATAGTAGTGAAATATATGTTCATGTTGTCCATTTTATTTGTCTATTCAGAACATCTAAAAGCTAAGATTTGATATCTGAAATATATGATTCGAAATTACGTTTCCGTGTATTAATAATATAATAATTATAATACTAAATTCCGATCTCTGCTAATAATAATAATAATAATAAAAAAATAAAAAATTCGGACATCTTACACTCAACGCCATCTAGTCCCAGACTAAGCAGAGCTTGTATTATGGGTACTAGACGACTGATATAATACATAAACATATTTTTTTTTAGTAAAAACATACATATTAAACTTAGAAAACACCCAGACTCCGAATCAAATATTTGCGTATCACACAAACATTTGGACCGACCCGGGAATCGAACCCGAGACCTCTTGATCAGCAGCCGCATACGCTAACCACTAGACCAACATGGCAGTCACAAACATAATCATGACACAAATATCGCTTGCCACAGCTCTAATCGATAAAAGAACTTAACCTTCAAAAGGTCTACACGGAAATGTTCAACATTTACCATAGATAATCTTCTAAGGGCCTATCCAAATAGAACATTTTTATCTAAGCTTATTCTAACCAGTATTTTCAGTTCAATTCAAATAAATTTAGATGTATATTATGTAATTTTTTTTCTCAAATCATTTATAATGGTTCATCAACGTCTCTATCAAACGACCTCCCCAGTGCTGTACGAAGGCATCCCTTAAAGGTTCTCTGCAAAAGCCAGTTCTTGTGTGCATTATTATTCAGCCAGTGCATTCGCAATTTCCTCACCAGAACTTTGGACCACCTTGTGCCCCCACACCTCTGCCACAAACGTTGAAATTTCCGATACGCGGACGCCAATCAAGAACTTTATGGTACCGTCTACTTCGATCATCTTAATCCAAAAAGCAGCAGCACAACATGCAGCTTAAAAATCGCAAGTGCGCTTCTGACCTTTGACACTGCTTTTCTACATGATCGTGGTTTCTATCCGGCTGAACTGGCCTAAATTTATCATTAGCATATAGCACTTTTACTGTAGAACGAAAAAATGAAATGGATATACACATATTCTAAAGTAGATGTTGGTTCTACTTAGGTTTTACAGTATAAGCTCTGCTTACTTTGAAACTTTTACAAGGCAGGAGGTAAGCAACAATTAAATGACGCTGTATCGCAATTATTAATTTAAGATGGACATCTACACAATCTTCTTTACATAGTATAAATCAAAATCGCTCATACATTTTAAATGGCAAATATCTCGAAATGTTACTTCATTTGCTATAACTCCCACACAAACAATTATTACTGTGGGCGTCGTAATCGAAACCGCAGCTAAGCTCAATGCAAAGTTGCTATATTATTAATAACATCTACACCAGCATTTCACGAAGATTGGTTTCAGATGAATCGACTTCATATAATGCTCTTAAGAATCAACCACGCCTGTCTGCGACACCTCTATTGTCACCAACTCAGTATTTGCTTTTAATTTCCCAAAATGTCACTCCTCTAATTGTGTAGAATTGAACTCAATATGTTTGTCAAATAGTGAATGCCAATGTTATTTACTATGTAATGGTTGGGGCAGACAGCGGGCGGATCAAGACGTAGACGATTTGTGAATTAAATTACATTACAAATTACGATGTACTAGCCAATATGGAATATTTTACACTTGACTAACTCGTATGAGTTATGTTATCGTCCAGCCTCGTCTGATGTCTGCCTAAACCTTAATGTTAACCTTCTACTGCCTAAATGTCACTTTAAATGAAAGTGTTATTTTGTGTAAGAAAAACATTTTGATGGCATACAAAGACTAATTTTATGGCCTTACGTGCTGTGATACGCTTTAACAATTTAGATCTTATCTTCATGCAATAGAGTACAATTTTGGCAGAACACCTGTAAAGTATGGTGTTTTTATAACGATACGCTGTATGAATCAATAAGTGTATGGTGTGTATAATGGAATCAAGTTTACTTGTGATTTATCGATGACCGATGAAATATCTGTCAAATCAAGTTTGGTTTCTTTATTTTCTGTTCATGAAAAGACACGCATTATGAACTGCCTACTACCGACTGCCGTGTTAGTCTAGTGGTTAGCGTATGCGGCTGCTGGGGGAGACCAAATATTTGAGTGATCCATAAATATTTGTTTCGGAGTCTGGGTGTTTTATATGTATAAAATGTATGTATTTACATAAAGTATGTTTATGTATTTATATCAATTGCTTAGTACAAGCCCTGCTTAGTTTGGGACTAGATGATGTTGTGTGTAAGATGTCCGAAATATTTATTTAAAAAAATATTTATTCAATGGCAACACGTAGTGTGGATGATTAAGTATATACATAAAAACATATCGGTAACTGAAATTTATAGATAAAATCTATAAATACCCAAGTATCTTAGCCTAACTGAGCACAGAAAGATAAACTATTCACGTCATGGACATTTGCGTCTCCCAAATAATTTTTCTGTACCAGTATTTTGCAAATATACATAAGACGGATACAGAGAGCACATAGACTCAAAAGCCTTTTCAAACACTTTCAAAACATTACATTATAACATTATATGATAATTTTTAACTACTGTAATTTATTTTTTGTTGTCTTACCTACTTTTAACGTATCAGACACTTCTCCTATGTTTACTCTCCATAGTCTCCATCCCATGGTTAATTGTTAGAGATTGCCCGCAAACGATTATATTATATACATACATATACATTACTTCCTGGGTACCTTATCTTCGAAGTAATAAACAACCTGTAAATCCTCGTGGCCGAGATCTAATTTCTCTCATTTTATTTTACAAAGCCTTTAACGTTACACGATAAAGCCATCACTTTTACCTACATATTTAGCTAGTTCTAAATCTTAACTGTTTTTATTTATTTTTTAATTCATTATTATTATTTATTTTTTTTTGGTGTACAATAAATTCATTATTATTACTGACGCTATATGCGTGTTTCCAAAATGTTCTGAGCCACAAAACTCATGGCACGGTGAGGTGAAAGTTTAGATGCCACTATGCCATCTGTGCAGGACAACCTATAGTAAAACTTTAAGTGTAAGTCGGTAGGTTTACTAAATACATAGGACGTAAAGCACTGACCATTTTAATGAACGGTGTCTGGCTTTCTTTGATCACAGACAGACGTGACCTCAATTCGACAATCAATGGTTACAATTTAGTCTTTGATGAGCCCATAAATTAGGGGGTGTAAATCTATGTTAACTTGCACTCGAGATCAATGAATTCAGGTCGGATTGCGAGAGATTACTTTCATGAGAGGAGTATTAAATCTCGGGAGTCTTTTTAGCTCACTATGGCATAAAAGCCGGTAACGCACTTTTGAATCTTGTATTGTTATGTTTTCATGAGTGATAGAAGTCTATCAGACATCTGTTCATTTGAAAATTCTTTCATGAAACATAATACACAAGGAGATTCTACAAATACTTAAAGTGAAGTGTAAATACTAATAATTCTGGAACTTTTGAGTTTCTATAAATAATTAAAGTGAAGTGTAGATGCTAATAATTCATAGAACTTATGGAAACAGCTCCACTAAAATACTTTGAGGTATATATAAGCTCTGAACAAGCCGCAAGCTTCCCCCCTTCCATGGCAAGCCGCTCACCATGATTGAAACGATACGAAAGTACTTTTTAATGTATTAACGAAGTTGATAAGCAGTTGAACTTTTCAGTTAAGTAAGTGATACGTACTCATATTTTTTGCTGTAAATAGGATTTATTCGCGATAAAATTAAAAAAGGTCACGAAACCTTCTACATTCCGATGTTTCGAACGGGTCATACCACTCGTGGTCACGGGTAGACTGATGTGAGCTTAGTTGTCACACGCATACTTCTTTTAGTATGGGTAATACCAAATTAGTATAATTTTCAAATGAATTGTTTCAAAGAACTTTAAATATTGCATACAATTTTAAATATTGCATAAAAAGAGGTTAGAATACAACAATCTAGTGCTTCCTAACTTCTGCTATACTTTTTTTTCTGATGCTTGACTAATTTATTCGTATACTTTCGATTAGGTTAAATGAACGTGATTTCACAGAGAACCCATTCTAGTATAAACCTCACTTCTATTACTAATAATCTTGGACAAGGACAAATATGTCAGATGTACATATACATTTTGTATCAGCAATATTTATGTGTTAAATAGTGTCATGTGCAGATTATTTTTGTACTTTTTATTAATTATTACGATATAAGTTAAATTTATATTTCAAAAGTTTAATTAGATTTTTTTAAGTATTATAGTATAGATACTTACAGAGAATCTCAGATCAAACGCCAAGTACCTGAAAAATCACAAAATACAAATTAATACTGAGTAGTAACTGCCGCGTTGGTATAGTGGACAGCGTATGCGACTGTTAATCAAGGGGTCTCGGGTTCAAATCCCGGGTCGAACCAAAAAAGATGTTTTTGGGTTTTTCTTAGGAAACCCTTAATAACAGAGTTTGGAAGTTTGACGGTGATTCACGCCCGTGCCTCGGAGAGCACTTAAAGCCGTTAGTCATGCTGGTCATGAACATCTATGGCAATCGTTATTCGGGAGTCAGTGCCCTCAAATTTACTGACAACTAGTTCAACATACGAATTTCCTCCCTTAGGGTGACGGAGGTCCATGCTGTCGCAATTCGTTAGTGAATGTGTTACCGGAGGCCCGATAATTCTACATAATTCTCCCGGCCTGCGGAGCAGCGTGGTGAGATTTTTATGCATCATTCTTTAAACCGGGAGAATGATGATGCAGAAACTAGGTCACGATTATGTGAGTTACCATGTTACATTGTCTGTATTCTCAATAAAGATGGTGAGGACTCTTAGATTCTACTCATGCTTTCCATCAGGAAGAGTAGGCCATATGGTAGGCTCAAATATAAACAAAAAATCAAGTTGTAAGTTTTTAAAGTAAGTTATACAACGGCCTAATGTAACGTTGAAAGCAATTTAAAAGAAGAATGGAAATCTGATAAAGCAATCAGTTAGCTAAGCAGAAGACAGACATCTTTCGTGTTTGTCGTGAATTAAGTTGTCTTTAATGGAAATGCTATCTAAATTTCTTTCGAGTTTAACTGTCTTTAAAGATAAGTTCATGATTTATACGCAAACACTATCCTTATCCTACCTTTGACTCGTTACTTTAAACGTAACTTTATATATTTAGTTCAACATAACTAGGGTTTGACTGCACGGTTGGCCTAGTGGTTTAGTCGGTCGACACGCCGCTTTATGCTGCTCCGAGTGTTGGAGATTCAAATCCTAAACGGGGTAACACTTTGTGTGATCCCCAAATTGTCAATCTGAGTCTGGATGTTCTTTGTGTCCGTTTCTTGTATTTTTGCAAAGCCCCCTGCGACAAAGGACTATATTCCTAATATGGGAGGTTTTCCCTCGCGTTCACACGGTCGATTTCGGGTTAGGAACTGGTTTATTACTAAAGTAGAACTCCAGAAACAAAATCGAAAAAATAGGATATATATGTATTTATATTAATTGTCTAGTACCAATAGTACAAGCTCTGCTTAGTTTGGGACTAGATGATGTATGTCAGACGTTTGAAATATTTATTTATATAGTGTTAGTATTGATACCTGTCTCAAACATCAGTTCGTGCCATCAAGACACAATAAAATAATATAAATAAATATTTCGGACATCTTACACATACAACATCATCTAGTCCCAAACTAAGCAGAGCTTGTAGTATTGGTACTAAACAACTGATATAAATACATTAACATACTTTTTAACATACATAATCCCGATAGTTTTTTGTGTTTTCCGAAGACGGTCCCCATTTTATCTCATCCACATTTTTTTTATCATTAAATTAATTACGATGACTACTTGAAAATTAAAAGACTTTAAAATTGAAGACGTTAATTACTTGACATTGGCAAAAAAAGCTGATATTCGGCTGATTGCCATTTCATCAATAGAAGAAGAAGAAGAAGAAAATAAAATCACATGCATGAAATCTTTTATGTCGCAGTTCAAGCGACCGACTTTAAAACAGTCAATCTCTATGAACTTCGCAAAGCACAACTTAAATCTTGCACTTTGAAACTTTTAATGAGAGGATTGTGGATGGTTCATTTGTAAGATTAATCTTACACTCCGTTGTTCTCGAGAGTGGTGAGTAAACTCATTATACCGCGAACTGTCTCAAAGATTACGCTTTAGTACACCATTAATTTACAGATATCGGTTACTTTGAAACACAGATATATATTACACGTAGATTCCAGATAATTATTGAGAAGCAATTGTGTTATACTTGTGGTTTAGACGTGAATCTGGTTGTAATTAATTAATTTATGTACAGTAAAGGTTAGTAGAAAAGGTATTTTATATTATATATTTTACTAGCTTTCCACCCGCGGCTTCGCCCGCGTGGAATTCGTATATAACGCGCGACACGGTAAGGGTAGATTAAACAATCTTACATGATTTTATGTTTGATAATAAGGAACTTAGACACAAACTTTCGTCCCCTATTTCAAACCCTTCTTTCTACCTTTATTTTCAATCGGTTCAGTGGTTTAGGCGTGAAAGCGTAGCAGACAGACAGACAGAGTTACTTTCGCATTTATAAAATAAGTAGGGATTACATCATCGGAAAGTAGAGATTTCATCAAACAGAAAACACCCTAATTTTTTGAAAAAAGTAGATATTTTAACGGGTGAATTTTCGGTATTATGTCAAAATCGGGTGAAAAAATAAATATTTCAAATCAAATAAATTACAGTGTATTCGAGACATAAAAGGTAAGTTTTCACTAAATTTCGTGTAAAAAAAATTTATTTGTAAAAGATAAAAATAAAAAACCAGAAACTTAGTTTTTTGAATTTTTAACATAATTTGAGGTTATGTGAAAAAAAGTGTAAATAAAAAATCGGGAAAGGGTTCCTCAGTCACCCATAATGGTACGTGGTTTAGAAATTGTATCCAATGGATAATTGTTATGTTTACGTATTAATGCGTTAATTTTGTATGACTTTTCCAAGTAAGCACATTGTAGAAGTTAAGCCTCTATAACTCCTGAACTAACAAAGTCATCTAATTCGTTATAGTTTTCATTTAAAGTTATTATATGGACCACTATCACGAATTTTTCCAGATTTTTTGAGCCGGCCGTTTAGCTTTTAGAGGGGGAGGATGCCCGGTTTTACAAAAAAGTGGCCTTTAAACTGGAATTTCTCGCAAACGGATTCCTAAATCAAAAAATCGTCTTCACAACCTTTTAATGTTTTTAAAAGAACTATATAATGATACCCCAGATGGTGGGGTAGCTGCGAGAAAAAAAACATCCCCACTTTACGTGCAGGGGAGGTACCGTAAATAAAAATATTTTTCATAATTTTATTGTAACGCTTTGTCGACGTAATTACAGCACATATTCATGCAAAGTTTCATCTTTCTAGCACTTACCGATTGGACGGTAAGGAGGACGGACGGACGGACGATAAGGGTTCGAGGTCATAAACTTCGGAACCCTAAAAATTTTAGATCTTTTGATTACCTACAACTTTGCCATTTAACTTTTTCCATAGGACTTGTAGTTTTGCCGGAAATCGAGATAAACCGTTCTTTACCCTTTGTTTTATATATTTAGCCATCCAAAGTGACTCTACCCTGCCTGATGGAAAGCATTAGCAGAATCCAAGGGTCGGGGCTACTACACTTGCTGCGAATGCAGACATTAATGTATGGCGGCCCACACTATGGCGGCTTAGTGAAATGCTTTTTCACGCCCCGCTTAAAGGACCCGAAAACCTCCCCCCCTACCCCTTCCCGACCTCAGATCCCCCGTAAATTATTTTTCCTTTCATTTTTATAATATTCTCCTCCTTTTCCAATAGCTTTCATCCTACTATAATTTTATTTGTTTTCAAAAATTATCTACCCTAGACTACTGGTCTATATGTCATTGTCAAACTATCATTATGGTTGCCATGCAATTGTGTTTTGCCTAGCAACCTGTGAAATTTTGACAGGAGATAAACAGTGATAGATTTTGATACCTAAGATTTATGTATTTTTATAATCACCTAGCTTTGGCCTTTGTATCTCGATTATTGCAGTAAAAAGTAGCCTATGTCCTTTCCCAAGTTCAGTTCTATCTTCATACCAAATTTCATCAAAATCGGTTCAGTGGTTTAGGCGTGAAAGCGTAACAGACAGACAGACAGACAGAGTTACTTTCGCATTTATAATATTAAGTATGGAAGTATGGATTTATATTTATTGTGAGAAATATTATGGCCTTTGTTACGTTATAAAATTTACTACATCAAATAGGGATATTTAATAAGAATCATAAGAATAATTGATATAGGAATTTAATTTATTAAATTTAATTAATTTTAAAAGTCAACCAAAACTATTCTTTAAACCGTCCAATACTATTTTCAAGTCTAAGCCTAAATGCTCTAAATGTAAAAAAAAAAATTTAATTTAATTAGGCCGGAGACCTGGCAGCCATGTTATGGGTCATCATGTTGCATCGCCTACCCTCACAATGAGGATGGTGACCTCTACTCCTCATGATTTCCATCAGGCAGAGTAGTCATTTCGGTAGGCTTGAACATAGAAACAAAATACTGTTTAAAAATATTAGTGTAAGGAATAAATTGTCATGATTACTAGCCAACACTATATAATATCACAAATAAATAACTGTTAAGAATTAATACTACTATGCGCTGGTTCCCACTACGCCGGACCGGCAAATCTGCCGGAAACCGGACACCGGACAGAGTGTTCACATTACACCGGAACCTCGGGCATGTTAATAGAAGGCAAAATAAAAGAAAACATTGGGTACGTTTTATTTTCGAATGACAGCAACCACTTTTGACGATTTACTGAAGAAAATGTGAGCCAAATGATGTGAGGGGAGCGCGGGCGGGGCGAGGGGAGCGCAGGTGCTGCGAGTGGGGGACAGATACCGGCACAAACTCGTTCACATTACTCCGGTCCGGTGTTTCTACCGGACGATCGTAGTGACAAAACGTAGTGGCAAAAATGCCGGACCCGGGATAGTGTGAATAGCTTCATATAACTTGTACAGCCACTAGCCCTTCCGGCATTTTTGCCGGCCCGGCATGGCGGATCAGCTGTGAAAACCCTGCACCGCGAAAATGTCACTTCGCTGCGGACCGATCTCAGCTCAATACTCGATCACACTGTTAAAAACTTACTCAATTAATTATTACTGTAAATCTCAAGTCATCATTAAACATTATGCAAGAAAATCAAGAATTTATTATTGGAGTAAACCTATCAAACAATAACAATTGTGTGACAAGTATATATCACACGAAAGTGAGTCCTTTATATTTGCTTACAAATATGTCTAGATGTCCGACAGTGACAGGATGTTTATAGTGGAACATCACTTTTCCTTGACTGATAAATTATTTACGTAAAACAAAACAAAAGTAGTACTTAGGGCATTCAAAACGTTTAATATACGAGTTATAAAACCGAATGTATTGATTTCAATATTTGTTTCATATCGATCGATGGGTGTGTTGGACGCGTGGTGCCACTCTTATGTAAACATGATGAAATGGATGGCGTAATAAAGTGGCATGAAAAATGTCATAAAATTGGAAAATGATTTAGGAATATGATAGATTGGTGGAAGATATATATAGATGGAGAAATATGGGGTGAGAGAAGCCGAGGATCAAACCTAGTGATGTGTAATTGGAGAGGCCTATGGCCAGCAGTGGACTGCGATAGGCTGATAATGACGATGATCATCATCAATGTGTAAGGTTGTAGGTTTCGCCTCTCAAGGCACCAAGAATGGCGTACTGGTTTAAGCGGGTACCTTCCCACTTCCTACTGCGCTAAATGTCATGTGTTCACATCCTGTGTGTTTCACAAATTGTTGTTCTGAGTCTAGGTGTTCTTAAAGTTATTTTTTTTTAAATATGCTACCAAGGTAACTCTACTCGGCCTGATGTAAAGTATGAGTAGAACCCAGGAGAGTGTAGTGAGGGCCACTACACTCTCCGCAAATGGAGGCAGTGTGGTGATGCCAATGTACAAATACTTAAAATGGTAGTAAGTTTCAGTTTATAATACAGATCGGCTCATAAAGTAGGGGCTGGACTATTTAGTTCTAGTGCATATTTTTCGGTTCCTTTCAAGGCCAGCACGAGTGGTTCTATAGAGGAAGGGAGAAGGCGATATCAGTGGAAATAGCTCATCAGAACAAAAAAGTTGTTATTTATTTCTTACGAAATGACAACAGCTAGAATTCACTTCTGAATTCAATGTAATAAAATGGCCATTAATTCGCTCAAATCCTTCATCTACTTACTGTCAACATCCGTCAAGTCGTGGCACACCACAACTCTCCCTTCATCCCTTCACCCTCACTCTCCTCTCTTATATATGACGCACTAATATCGTAATTTAATATTTACCGAACGATAAAAAAAGATCAACTAAAGATATTTTTTTAATCATTTTGCAAAAATAAGTAATAAATGTTTTACGCACAACGCATTTGTGGTTGGTTGGTGGTTCAAAATCGCACCCAAAGGAGTCGGTTACAAACATACAAACAAACATAGAGGTGAAGCTAATAAAAAGCTTATAAAAAAAACAAACCTAAACCTTAGGATCACCAAAAGCATCTTCATTGATGTTCACAGTCATTTCTTATTTATTAGATACCAGTCCTAGTATTATATACTTACACTAATCCCGAAAGAGGTCGACACGAACGAACTAAACACCCACATTTGCTAACACAAATATAGGACGCCAAGTCAAATATTGTCTAGATAGCACTTTGGGAATTAAATACAAAAATTGGGAACAAATTGAAAAGAAACTAAGTTTGTACATTTTTCAACTTTATCACCCAAAGGTAAGTTTTATTAAATAACTCAGTTCTACAAGAAAAAGTCCGAATTTGTCCTAAATGTATCTTTCAAATAACATTAAAACAAACGTCGTATTTTTTATGGTGTGCTCGAATTTGAATTAAAATGATTGGTGGGTTTCACACACACATTTCTTCACAGAGTTTAATAAATAGCGCTATATATGGTGGGGACAAATAATAGGACAAATAGATAGTAGATACTTTGTATATTATTTAGAAAGAAATATCTAACAAAACAACGTTTGTCACCGCATACGACATCATAACACATACAGTAGTAACCAAACTTTGAATTTGAATTAAACTTTGAATAACATTTTAAGTAGTTATTTAAATCAGAAATTTTTAGTCGAATTTTATAACGATATTGTGGAGTTTGTTTTCCTATTTTTAGTTAATTCCTTTTGAGCAGTAGGATTTTTGTTTCAGGTTGGGGACTGGCAAGACACATTGTGGCTACGTAATCTTGCCGTTGGGGGTTTTAAGCCGCCCGAAAGCCTTCAACTAAGCTTCACGACTTCTATCTTATGATAGCAACCGGGACCGACTGCCTAACGTGACGTCCGAATCAAGGAAATGCTCATAACATATGCTACAACGGTCACCCATCTAGGTCTGACCGCGCTGTCGTTGCTTACCTTCGGTGATTGTTTCCAATCACCGAAGGCCACCGAGATGTGTTTGTTTGTTTATCAATATTGATATTTTTCATAGCCTATGTCACTTCCACAATTCTAATTAATTCAATGACACCTTATATATCAAAGATCAAACCCTCTTTTCACAGCGTGGTACTCCTATGTTCAACAGTGAAACATTAATAGGATCTTGATAACCTTGAATTCTCAATTATAAATTAAATGAAAGATGCGAGCAAGAGTCAAAAATATTCCCCAAAAGTTGTCGTGTCGTAATCTTTACTTCTCAGTTCGTAAAACTAAAAACGTAACTGACAAAATGTAAATTTTATATAATATCCTGATCTTCATAAATATATAAGAAAATGTATCTAAGAAAATATCTCTTCACACAAAATATAAAACATAGAGATGAATATTTCATATTGCTTTATTATTCAAATGAGGTGTTAGAAACATTTACCCTGACTGACGAATAGAAACTTTTTACTAACAAAATAAACGAAGGAACCCAGAGTAAAAACTTCAAAAGCTGCTCGTGGCAGTCACGGGGACGAATTTGTTAGAAAACTTTAACAATGTAAAGTAGAATCGAAGGATAGATCTCTGGTAGACTTATAAGTCCTATTTAATTGTTTTTACTCTTGTATTTACTGTTTTCGTGAGTATATATTCATAATAATATAGTTATAATAATATTTATTAGCAGTTCAGTTAGATACTATATACTAGGTATAATTTAACGATAAAATAAACTATTACAAATATAAAGAAACTTTAGAATAATGATAATAATATATATCATCCTCATCCTAGTTTAGGCACAGTTTATGTAATTTTTTTGTGTTTTTAGAGGATTCAGATTTATATCTTGGGTTGTCATCATCATCATCATCATCATCAACAGCCTTTAACAGTCCACTACTGGACATAGACCTCTCCCTGAAAAGGAGGTATTGGCCTACTATACCACGCTGGCCAGACGGGTTGGTATAGGGTTGGTTTAAAATTTTTACCTTCTCTTTGCATTGTTGTCTTGCGTAGTTTATCCCTTAGTCGCCTTTTACGACACCCGCGCGTGACGAATAGGGGTGGTGACACTGTATATCTGGGCTGATAAAATATAATTTTTCTGTCGCTTGTCATAGAAACGCTAAGAAGAAGTAGATTTAGAATAAAAACTTAAAACTGGGGTGGTGGTACACACATTTACGTGATAAGTTGACGCATGCATGAGCTAGATAACTACTGCAAACAATCTCAATAACATATGTATCAACATCCTTCTACTGAATTCGGGACTCCTCTCAGGAGAGGGTTAAGGCCATACGTCTCAACGCTGGCCGAGTGCTGGTTAGGGATTTATTTATTATTTATGTTTTAAGCCACCTGACTAACTTTGACAGTCATTATGTCAAGCAAAATGTTCAACCGTAACAAAGCACTTAATAGAAGCTTGAAATTAGTTCCAGATGCCAACTTTACACGTTAATTAAGCACAAGTCACAAGTATCAACACTAAAGTCAGTTAGTTAATCTACCAAATGGTCTCAACGAGCTGTTTAATTAAATTTATTTACTGGCTATGAAATGTTAAATTTATACTATTTTCTCTCTGATTACTTTGAAGGAAGATATATCGATGATCTACAAAACCGCTAAGCTATGTAGTCCTGGCAACTAATTCTTATTAAAAGCGTATCGCCTCTACTTCGATGTCAAGTAGGGTACCACTCGACTAAGGGTCCGATTTCAAGGACGATCCTTTAGCTTAGATCTTTTCTTGACTCAGCAAATTAGAAAAAGTTTGGCTATTGTGGGCCGCATGCTTATCATGAGAGGTTTTTGAAAATGTCAATTTAAAGTCAAAAAGTGTTTTTGGGATTTTCTTAGGAAATTCCTAATAGCTGACCCGGACTTTGGAAGTTTGGCGGTGATTCACGCCCGTGCCTCGGAGAGCACGTAAAGCCGTCGGTCCAGGTTGTCATGAACACCTATAGCAATCGTTATTGGGAAGTCAGTGCCCTCAAATATACTGACAACTAGTTCAATCTTCGAATTTCAGTTCTCCTTTAGGGTTGCGGAGGTCCGATGCCAGTCGCTCCGTGGAAAAACTGAAATTCAGGTAAAACCGGTTGAACTAGTAGCCGACCCCAAATAAACTTGGGAATAAGGCTAGGAGGATGATGATTCTCATAATAAAGAACAGTATTTGCTATTCACTTGCAGTATCATTTACTCTCGAACCTTCATGAAACATGGCTTTTGACAGCAAAATTTTAAACTATTTTTAACATAATTTTTTAGTGCTTTTAATGAATCGAGTATTGGGCAAATGAGCAATAATTTGAGCAAGTCAGAGACGTAGGTATAATTGTAACATGAAAATCCAAATGCATATAACACTAATGTCATTGTGTAACTTTATTTTTTATTACATTATTTACTGATGCACTCTTCTACAGCCTATCTTTGCTGCAGCCTTGAAAGTAATTTATGATTTTTTTAGAATTCATGAATTTAAATTTATTTTTAATACAAGATGAATCTTCTAAAACTGTTTCAACCTCCTTCCTTTCTTGACTTCCATCGTAAAAATATCAAAATTAAATGTTAGATAGCAATAATAGATAGAAATTAATCTTAACGAAATTAAATTTCTTATTACTTAGCTTTTGTCTCGTTTCCCTTCTAACCCTCGCTAATAACCGTACGGGAGTAATGTTTCTTAGCTAACAGGTCATAGCGCGTTTGACTACCACAGTTTCTTGCCACAGTTTCGTTGATGTTATTGTCGGTGACAGAGTTTAAGGTCTCGGGATCGATTCCCAGTTCGGACCAAATGTCGGTGTGATTCGCAGATATTTGATTCGAAGTTTGTTTTCTATGTATGTATTTACAAAAAACAAGTATGTATTCATATAGTTGTCTAGTACCCATAGTACAAGCTCTGCTTAGTTTGGGACTAGATGGCGTTGTGTGCAAAATGGCCGAAAAATATTAAATAAAAACTAAACCAACAAACTCTTCGCCTTTATGAGTATGGATATAAAGATATCCAAAAGCGCCAGTAGTGACTTACGAAAAGGTTTTCTGTCCGCTCGTTTGCCCCATTTGCCCAATCACCTCTCACCTTCTACTCTGATAGTGAAAATATTATAAAAGTGTAATGTTAAATAAGCAAATAAAGGTCAACACAATAAATTGTATTTGTTACAACACAACGATGTATTCATTGCTTATTCATGATGTGCAAAGCCATCCGGGAAACCGCTGTTTGCGTTATAAAATATAAGGTATTTTATTTTCATGATTAGTTGACATTTATATGTATCTTAAATTTATTGAAATGATTTGCTATAATATTTAATAAAATATTTACTGAACAGTTGAATTATCACCTTAATTATATATATATAATATCCTAGCATTTGTATTCTAAAGATAAATTGGGGTGGGGTGCCAGTTCAACCGATTTTATTCGAATATATTTCACTGAACGACTGGTATTGGACCTTCGCAACCCTGAGGGTGAACTAAATTCGTAGGTTGTAGATATAATGACAATTGGGATCGTCGGCTTGATGTGTTCTCCGAGGCATGAACGTGTAACACCGGGTGTGAACTTTCATACTCCGTGCTCCTATCAAAAACAGTTTTGAAAAAATCAACATCAAACTGGCTCGGGATATATAGCCGAGATCTTGGCCGTCAGTCATACGCATATGCATTCCAAAATATGTCTCTAAAACAAAGTTGTAATTACGTAAAAACCACTTTGCCTGTCCCACGTTTCAGAAGTGGCACCCCACTAAGTGGCCTCTACTAAGGACCGCCATTGCTTGCCAAGAGTACTTGAAACATAATTGGCCAAGATGGATATAATGGTAAGAACTTATCGATAGTTAGAAAAATCCCCGTATTTTACGTGCCTAATGTTTGCCTTAAAATTGGGTTTTACCTGAGGTTTATTTTTTATTTTATTTATTTTTTAAGTCTGTCCAAGTAACGGCTCTTCCTGATGGAAAGCATGAGTAGAATCTATGAGAAGAATAAAATGCGTGTGGTTACTTCCACATACAGTCCAAAAATATAGATACGATAACGAATAGGTGAGTGATAACTCACTTCCAAACAAATCCGGAAGAAATATTTTTGAATTTGTCGTAATCAATTCTTAGAAAATATTCTTCTAAAATGTAATTTGAAATCTGAAAACTATAAATATACTATAATTATATTTCTCCCTTACAATTTAAATGGAAAGGGAAACAAATCAGAATTCCACGAAAGTTATATTTTGACTTGACTGGAATATAAATTAACTATGAGATTGTCTGAAATGAGTGAGACAATTATATTAACGTTGGCTTTAAAGTATGGCAATGAACTGGACTAGAAATGGATTTAAGGTTTATTATTTGTTAAATTTTTGTGAAGGTGCCTCGTAATAATGTTTATTTTCAATTCAAAAGTTGCTCGACGAATGACATAAAACGTACCTCAAAATAAAAATCATTTGTACACGAATTTCAAAATTTTCTTTTAAATTAAAAAATAATTATTAAATATTTCTAATCAAGTTTTGATTTTTTTTTAATGTATGCACTTTGAAACATCCATTGGCGGGTTTCATCCCCAGGGCATTCTTTAAAAGTCAATCTTATAATCAATATAGTGGTGTAGAAATCTTATGACGTATAAATTAAAATATGTACCACATGATTACGAACAGTTTTTTTTAATCATTGCAGTAGTTTAGCTGTGAAAGCAGAAAAACAAAGATAGACAGCAGAGTTACATTCGATTTAGTTGTTTAATTATTATATGGATACATAGATATACGTTGCAACTACATTATTTACAAATTAACATTTGATTCTTTATTCCACGACAATAATTATTGGGGAGTCAGTGCCCTTAAACATATTGACAACTAGTTCAATCTTTCAATTCCAGTTCGCCCTCAGGGTTGTTGAGGTCCGATGCCAGTCGGCGCGTGTAAAAACTGATATTCAGTTAAAACCGGTTGAACTAGTAGCCGACTTTAAATAGTGTTAGGAATAATAAAGACAAGGAATAAGATTTACATTTTATTATTACAATATGAATATAAGAAAATTTGTTGGTGTAATATCGTTTCCATAATTCTGCAATATCATTGAGGGTTATGTGTATATATTATTTTTAAACACGGTACGAAAATTGTATATGTGAAATCTACAAAAGATATCTCACATATAAACCTCGGTGGGACAATAATCTGTAATATTAATGGATCGTAATCCCAAAAATCGCCTTTAGGAACGCGGTCGGAAATGAAACACGCTCAAGCGAGGATAATTTTTAGTGATTTTTTTGTTATTTATTTGTCGGCGTATCAATTATTTTAGCTGGCAACACTGTTAAGTGTCTGAAGGTACACACACAGACGCAATACCGGGCACTGGCCCCTTCGACCGGTGACCGCAGGGATAGGAATCATTGACTCTTTAAAATAATAATAACGCGATTGAAGGATTGATTTTAGTTGAAAGATTACTTTCATGGCATAAGTCATAGACAATGATCACAGGTGACAATGATTTTATCCCATCCCCAGACAATTATTGTTCGTTCATTCGTTCGCGAGTTCCTTTAAAAATGGAACGTCGTCATTGACGAGCAGAGTTGTCGCGGATCGTCTCGTGTCTTCTCCATAGGATCTACGAATTGGAACAGACGATTAGCTTCACGACTGACTACTGACTGACTACTTGACGTTTCAAAAGTGCCGTTGTATGGTTTATTTGAAATAAAATGGTTTGATTTGATTTGATGAAATTTACAATGGAGATGTTTTGAGGCAAAGAAGCAAGCAATGCTAGTTTGAAATGAGTATCAAATTTCAGATGAAATCAAATGTAATAATTTGTATTTAAAAGAACAAATAACTTGACTGACATACTTTGTACATAGTCGTTGTGATATGCTAAGCAGACTTTTAGTATATGTATCGATTTCAACATACATATTATATTAAAACTAGTAGGTAGGTACATAGATTACAAAATCACCCACTCTCACACAAATTATTATCTCCGATAAAAAGAAACCACCCACGTATAGTAAGAATCGCAGTTTTTTTTTTAAGGATTTCAATTATTTTTTTAGCAAAAGCTTCAAAAACAAGCTAATCGTTTTTATTCAACAAAGCAGCATTACGCCCGGAATCAAACTATCATTGGGCATTGTTCTCCGCTTTGTTTTAGCTCTGACATTCTTAAATTAACATCCATTTGTACTATTTCGTTTGCCCAACTCTTAAATGAAACGTGAATTTTCACGGAGTAATTGTCCCATTTAAACGATGTCGTTTGCCCGACAGAGCTTTTATTTAAACTAAACAGAGTAAAGAGTCACAGTATAAATTCAACTTAGTGACAATTAGACACAGTTTATTTTAGATATATATTATCCTGTTTAAATATTTGATAACTTATAGTATTATCGCATTTTTTTTTTTCATATTTAAGCCTACCAAAGTGACTCTACTCTGACAGGTGGTATGTATGAGTAGAATCCAGGAGTAGGGGCCACCATCCTCATTATGAGGGAGGGCAATGCAGCATTGTGACATTTGTGACACATACCATGGCAGCCTGGTTAAATAATGTTTGGGCCTCCGGTCTCACACTTACCAACGAAATACGGTAACAAGAATGCTGTCATTATTAGGATGGTCTTCTGTGTGGGGTAGTACTGCCCTTTTATGCTGAAATCAGCATGTTCAAATTTAAAATAATTATAAAGTAAAATTAGAAATAAACTACTATGGATCCTTCAACATTCCCAATTCTTAGAGCCTACTAACTAAAATAATAAATAAACCTTTTTTATTCAGTTTTTGAAAACAAGGATTTAACAAAAGTGACTGAAGAAGTTTGGAATTAGCTTTCGAGTTTAATTACAACAGCATATATAGCTTCATTTATAAACATGACAATGAAATATACGTTAAATGACTTTCAAAATCGGTTTACAAAACAATCAATATTTAAAACAGTTTCATTACCGACTGACTGACAGACAGACAACACACAGCCGAAACTACCTGGTGCCTTGAAGAATGTAGGTAAGCACTAAGTGAGGATTTCGGAAAATTCTACCCCTATTGGTAAAAAGCAATCAAAGCTATCCATCAGAATAAAACGTGGGTGAAGCCGCCGGCCAAAGCTAGTATATATAAATAATTTCCAAGTGACCCTACCAAAGAACTCAAAAATCTTTACTTATAGGAAAACTTAGTACTTACTTTTATTCTAAAAAATGTAAACTTTAAAAATTAATTCACTCAACTGAAGCTTTATTATCCCCTATTTGGAAAGAGCCGTTCTTACTAAATAAAGACTAATAACATTACAACATCTACCAGACGATCGAATCACATAGAATGAATATTTTATTATCGAGTTAGGTTTAATGGGCGTCGAGATAAAAAGGCCGGCGTCTGCTACGAATTGACTTTTAACATTTTTAAAAGGCTGCTTACGTAAATGTGTTACTTTAACCAAATTCGGGTTTTTCAGAATGATTATAATTATTGTTAGAGGTATATTTAGAGTAAGTATGTCTTCATTTTCATAGTGACTGCCTTGTTGCTTTAGTTGTTAGCGTATGCGGCTGCTGATCAAGCGGTCTCGGATTCGTTTCTCTTGTCGGACTATGTGATCCGCAAGTATTTGTTTTGGAGTTTGGTGGTTTTCTATGTATAATATGTAAATTTATGTATTTAAATCAGTTGTCTAGTAACCAAAATACAAGCTCTGCTTAGTTTGCGACTAGATGACGTTGTGTGTAAGATGTCCGAAATATTTATTTAATTTAATATAGTTTCACTAAACGCAGGGGATACAATTTATGCCTCTTTGAGCAATGCTTTATTCAATCCCTAAGAGACTTGTGGTACTCGTCCCTTTAGGCCCTTGGCCTTATATATTTTCCTTCTTTTTACACGCTTTTTTTAGCTTCACCTGTATGTTTTTTAATTAGTCTTTCTTAGTGTAATAATGTCATAGCGTGGGGTGCTTTCTAAAAATATTTCAATAACGTCGCCCCACGCTTTTTGTATTAAAACTATTTTCTACTTTTTAGTTTAAATGCGTGTTTGTTTAGTTTTTTAATACTATTTTTTATGAAAAAACACTAAGCTTTAACCCAATTTCTTATACTTAAATTTCAGTTGTATGTAGGGTATGTAGGTATGATAATCCGTGTATAATTTAGAATTTGTAAAAATAGCGTTTCACTTTGAAATTTGAATTCGTACTTTTTTAATTTCGTAATTCATATAATTGTCTGCATGATCGATCCTGATTTAAATGTAACAAATCAAATTCAAAAGATTAATTAATCTATGCCGATGTATTTATATATATTTAGTTTATAAGGATTGATTACATACATTGTTGTATGAAGATTAGTAAACAAGGTTTTCTCTTTAAAACTGTTTACCTACGTGATAAGGAGTTTTCAATCGATATTATAGTCGATATCTAATACTACTACAATAATTTATAGAGGTAACTATAGCCATTTACTAGTCAATAGTAATTTCGATCTATTTATAAAGTTTGAAAAGTTGGTGAAACTTTGATAATATAACTGACAGTGAGTCGGGGCTGAAGTCCGCTGATCCCAGTGAGTCGGAATCGCTTGAGTTGAGCGGTGCTGCGGTGAGGTCCCCAGTGAGTCGGGGCGGTTGCTGCGTAGTAGTGGCTGGCTGCTGCGTTGACGGGAGAGAGATGCTCTTCTTACGTGGACCGTGTGTGCAGTGTGCTGTGCCTACACGCTGTTGAGGCCGTAGGGGTAACCAGGCTGGAGCGGTCGCGTCCTGCATGTGGCATCCCTGTTGAGGCCGAGGTTGCTAGCTGGCTGAGACTAGAATGACAGTCATTGCTACGGGAGTGAACAAGATGGCGTTGCTGATCTGCTTCCTTGAAGGCTGCTTCCAATCACGTCGGGGTCACCACTGTGGCGGAACGGGTATCGTGTTCTTCCAATGCAAAGGGAGGATCCTCCGACCAGGCGAGGTGATCATGCCTGGTGGGCCCACTGCCCCACGGTTGATGTTGGGATGTTGTATATATGTTAATCAGCGCGAGAATTTCTTTTCGCGATTCAGGATAAGTAGTTGCTTAGTACAGATCATTCCGTGTTTTTTTCGTGGTTCAATGTTTCTTCGGTAGATGGCGCTGTGGTATGTTTTCGTCGCGCTGTATGTGGAACTCGCCACACCTCCGACCAAGCGAGGTGATCATGCGTGGCGGGCCACTGCCCAACAGTTAATGTTGGGATTTTGTATATATGCTAATTGGGGTGCTAATTTCTCTATTGCGATTCAGGATTAGTAGTTAAAAATCGCCACAGTACAAATAACTCTACGGCTTCAGAGAGAAGTAAGTTGTTGCTTTTCTCCAACTGAGCAATATAACATGAACAACAAAGCCTGAGACTTAAAATTATTTGTTTAGGTATCCATGAATACAAATACCATCAGGTGACTCGTCAGCTCGTTTTTGTCTTGTAATAAAAAATCATTACCAGTTCCTGTCTGAACTTCACCATGTTTTTCTATGAGCATGCCAAAATGACTCCACTCTGTCTGTTGGGAAGCATAAGTAGAATCCAAGAGTGGCAGCTACCATACCTAGTGTCAATGTAGACAATGTAACATGGTTGCCCACATTATGTGGCCTATTGAGATGTTTCTGAAATATTGGGCATGATTCTCTAGGAATCTAAGAATTTAAATAAAACATAAGGAAATTTTAAGTATCTAAGCTTAGAGGTAAGTCAACTGTGCTATGATAAGCTATATCGAGAGTAATGCGTGATATTAAAGTACAGGAAGATACATGGAAATTAACCATCCACGCAAGTCTTAGAACAGCAGTAATAACAAAGAAATACTCGTATAATTCGATGGTATGTTAACACAGTGTATATCGTTATGTGGGTGTTCAACGTTAAACTAATTAGTCCGTAATTGTATTATCGATCCAATGTCTATTTTCTGAGCAGGGTCTTTGAGTGAACCTTATTAAGAATATCCGACGTTGTTCTTATGTAAAGATGATTTTAATCTCTTTCTGATCTGCGTTTATCAACATCCCATAACAATTTTATCGGAATATTATGATCCTCTAAATTATCAATTAAAAAGTCTGTGGAGTCATTAGGTAGTAGATCCACGCTGATTTCAGCACGAATGTGCCGGCTCGTCCGGGGAAGTACTACCCTCACACAGAAGACCATCCTAATAATGACAGTATTCTTGCTGTCGTATTTCGTTGGTGAGTGTGAGACTGGAGGCCCAATCATTCTGAATCATTCTCCTGGCTTCCAGTGGCCGGTAGAATGATGCAGAAACATCTGAACAGGCCGCCATGGTATGGGTCTTCATGGTGCATTGTTTACACTCACAATGAGAATGGTGACCCCTACTCTACTCATGCTTTCCATCAGGCAGAGTAGAGTAACTTTGGTAGGCTTATAAATAAATAAATATATATATATATATATATATATATATATATATATATATATATATATATATATATATATATATAAACCATAAACTTTATCGGTACCCATACCTAGCAGACTTGCAATGCACTAGTGACCTTTGAGTCCAACGTACCTTTTTAGGGTTCCGTAGCAAAATGGCAAAAAACGGTCTGTCTGTCTGTCTGTCCGTCCGTATGTCACAGCCAATTATTTCCGAAACTATAAGAGCTATACTGTTGAAATTTGGTCAGTCGATGTATTCTGTGAACCGCATTAAGATTTTTACATAAAAATAGAAAAAAAACAATACATTTTGGGGGTCCCCATACTTGGAACTGAAACTCAAAATTTCTTTTTTCATCAAACCTATACGTGTCAAAAATGATGTTGAGGTTTCTAATTTCATTTTTTTCTGAACTGAATAGTTTGCGCAAGAGACACTTCCAAAGTGGAAAAACGTTGGTCCCCCATTACCATGCAAACTACCAACGAAAATTGGTTTGAACGAGATCTAGTGAGTGGTTTTTTTTTAAAACGTCATAAATCGTAACACGCTATTATTTTTCAATACACTAGTATAAAAACATCGATGAAAGTTACAACGAACTACAAGAACTTTTATATGATGTTACTTGCTGATACGGAACCCTTCATGGGCGAGTACGACTCGCACTTGGCCGCTTTTTTCTCTAAATCTATACAAATATCACCTTTTCCTAATTTCAGCTTTTCACCAAAAATATGGAAGTATTACGATACTTACACAAAAGAATCCATTTTGAATTTTTTTGTGTAGAGTTGTTATTATATAACTTCAACCGCAAATAAAATAAAATCAACTGAAGAGAACAGCACTATCCCAAATATTCACCTAATAACACTCGTAAAAGTAATTATGTATTTCTTAGACCCAAGGGAATATCAAATGACAATTATAATAATAATTATAGTATATTTTTGTACAGAATATAGAAATTTTAATTGACACTTGAATGTGGTTAGTTGTCAGACATTGACAGTTGAAGTGAGTTCGGGTCATGCCTGTTATGGTTTCTGTATAATATATTTTAGTTTATGCATAATGGATGGATCACCGTTCGTGGCATTATACCATGAATTTCTCCGTGATTCAGAGGTCACATAAAGCAGTCAGTCTCGGTTGTCGTCATAGGAAAATAGTAGTGAAGCTTAATTGGAGGCCTTCGGGTGGCTTAAAAACATCCAACGGCAAGAATACGTAGCCACAACATTATCTTGAAATTACGCGTGGGGACGTAGGACTGAATCCTATATTGAAGGGAGACTGGAGACCAGCAGTGGGACATTTAGCCTTGTCGATTGATGACCAAGATTTAATCTGCATTTGGAAACAGTTTATCTATGAAACATATTAAAAATGTCATTATCTGCTTCAGTTTTTTCAAAGGTTTTACTATTCTAAGGACATCTATGATAAAACTTAAGAATTCAAACCTCACTTAGGGTTTTTCTGAATCGTGAGAGAAATTAATCTCAACATCTTCGCCATTAAAAATCTGTCAATCGTGTTGATTAAAAACGTCCGGAATATCTCGATAATTTCCTGAGCGTAACTCCATGAAACTCGATTAAAGTAAAATATTTTCTGATAAATTTCCTTATTCTTTAATTCAATGAAAGTGTGGACGAGAATTAACCTTTAGGGAAATTAGGCTCAACCCCGAAGCATATTCTAACAAAGATGATTTTTGTCAGCGAAATTGCTATTGAAGGTAGTTGAAAATTGTTCGCTTTGTTTTGATGTCCAATTTAATTGGTGGTTGAACTAATTAAAGTGAATTTACCATGAAAAGGAATAACAAATGTACAATAGGATGTCCGTATTGCCGTTGACCTAAATAGACCTACATAGGTTTAAATCGAGCTCTATTGACTGACCTCGAAATTACTTATTCACGCCATGGTGCGAACCCGCAACCGCTAGATAAATTGTCTGAGTTAATTGCTCAACAACATTCGAATACGCAGATTAGAGTGAAATTGCGTACGCGTTTAGACTTTCGAAATCTTCAGACGTACACACAGTTTTTGTTTCGTATAACTTATTTGGAATAAAATTATTTATAAGGTTACGATTCTTTCTAGTTCCCCATATTACAAACGATAAATAGTATTATACCTTGACGTCACGACGTAACACTGATCGTGACTAGGAACGGTGTAATCCGTTGGAAAAAATCATGAAATAGAAGGTAACATAACCTTTTGAATATTTTTTTTTTACTACATAACAAAAATCTGGCAGATTAAATTGCTGAGTAATGTAATCTTCATTGTTTAAATAGACAATGCTGCATGTTGTCTGTGGCGGAATGAGATGTTTCTTCATCATTGTCTTGCAATCACCAACTAATCACGACAACATGAATGCTGAGGTTGTTTTTCTGTGTGATGGTAGTACCGCATCACTCGAGTCGGCCCATTTGTGATGAAATTAACGCAGCTCATCTACCTTGTTTGACTACTTTGATATTTTTCCTTTTGGCATATATGTATCTTTTGAGATAATTTTTTTCGGACATATTACACACAACGCCATCTAGTCCCAAACTAAGCAGAGATGGTATTATGGCTACTGGACAACTGATATAAATAAATAAACATACTTTTTTTTGTAAATACGTACTTAAACATAGAAAACACCCAAATATTTGCGGATCATACAAACATTTGGTCCGACCCGGGAATCGAACCCGAGACCTCTTGATCAGCAGTCGCATACGCTAACCATATATATAACAACGAGGCAGTTAATATATATATATATCACCAATTAAGATATACATCGCCAATTCCAAGATTAACTTATTGAGTTTGATTATTGTGAACATTCGTCAACATTATTCATAATATTTATTTGAGAATGTTTAACACACCATTGGAATATTTTTATAAAGCCCCGTTGACCCAGATTTATTTCTTTTGTAAAGAAATCCTTCTCAAATTTCCATGTGATACGTGAACCATATGAAAGTATTTTCGTTGAATCAAAATATACTTATATATTTATAACTCACTTAAGCGTGTATAATGCTTTACATAAGCTGTTTTCAATATTATTTCTTTATAGTACAAGATCCCACCGCTTGATTCTGCAGCTATCTGTTTTTTCGATACAACTAATTTTAAATGAATGTTATTGCGTGTTATCCCAGGGAGTCAATTAGACGACACGTTGATTGTAATATTTTATTAATGACTCTCTTATCTCTGTAAGACTCCGACTAATTTGACTTAAACTAAAGCTTATATACAATGTAATATGTGTACAGTTTTAGGTGGGGGCTACTATGAAATATTATTTACTTATTTGCTTAATTGACAATATGTTGTTTATACTTCCTTATTTAATATTTTATAATATTGCTATTGTTCGAGGGCACGTACGTTAACTTCAGTAAAACAATTATTTAATCACGTAATCGTGTAAAGATCTAAACTACTATTTTGCTGTGGCTTCGCCCATAGATATTCCCCCTCTAAAGAGAAGAAACATCCTTATATTACTATACTATTATATATATTACTATTATATACTATTATTGTATAGTTCTGGTTTATATATTATAATTGGAATCTAACCGTCTGGTGGGAGACTCTACCAGAACGTGTCCGTTTTTCTGTTTGCTTATCTGCTTGTGAAGATTCTGTTATCTTGTCTCTGATTGTTCGTTCGCTTATCTTGCTATTGTTTAAAATAAATGCTGGTTTAAGTCTATCGATAGCTACACTTTTTTGTTTTCCGTTTATCAAGATCGTGAAGATCTTATCATTGCGACTGATGACAAGATAAGGTCCCTCGTACGGTGGTGTGAGGCTGGGCCGTAGTCGGTCACAACGTAAGAAAACGTGCCTACATTCCGCTAACTGTGGGTGTACGAATATCTTGTCGTTCTTGCTTTGTCTTTGTGGACGCGAAATCATGTGTTCTAAGTTATCCTTAATTTCTCTGATAAACTCTGCGTACGTTGAGTTATTTTGTGTCTCGAAAAATGCTCCAGGCAGTCTAATTGTTGAACCGTATACTAGTTCAGCTGCCGAGAATCCTGTGTCTTGCCGTAAACTCGTACGTATGCCAAATAAAACGGTAGCTAACTCTTTTGTCCAATTAATTGTGTTTCCTCTTGCTATCAATGCAGTTTTTAATGTTCTGTGCAATCGTTCTACTTTAGAATTTGACTGTGGATGATATGGGGTGGTTCGAATTTTTTGAACTCCCATTAAGTTTGCTAAATTTTTGAATATTTCAGATTCAAATTGGCGTCCCTGGTCTGTGGTAATGTCTGTGACCGTGATAGCAGCAACTGATTCGCACCCCGTGTCGCCTCTTGAAGGAGTTGTTGTTGGAGCCATTTTTGGGATGTGATAATTTCGTAATGCTATTGTTCTCTAGATTCACTGCTGAACACCATATAGGGTTCCGGTCGTCCCGGTATTATATCAGCACTAGAAACCAATAGATCACGTCGGGGTCACCAATTATTGCGTGTTATCCCAGGGAGTCAATTAGACGACACGTTGATTGTAATGCTTTATTAATGACTCTCTTATCTCTGTAAGACTCCGACTAATTTGACTTAAACTAAAGCTTATATACAATGTAATATGTGTACAGTTTTAGGTGGGGGCTACTATGAAATATTATTTACTTAATTGCTTAATTGACAATATGTTGTTTATACTTCCTTATTTAATATTTTATAATATTGCTATTGTTCGAGGGCACGTACGTTAACTTCAGTAAAACAATTATTTAATCACGTAATCGTGTAAAGATCTAAACTACTATTTTGCTGTGGCTTCGCCCATAAATGTTTATAAAGTATACAATGCATTAGGGATAGGTTGCCTATCAAAAATTAGCCGCAATTACCTGAAATTAATTTTAGTAAAATTTATTTTTCTGATGAAAATTGCAACTATATGTTTTTTTAGTGAATTTTACGACATTTGAAAGAAAATAATGTTACGAATTCAAAAAGAATTGGTTGCCAGCTCTCAGTCAGCCGCAACGTTAGGGTTGCCAGGTATAAACATTTATATTAATGATGTTCCATACACAATTAACCGACCTCTAGAACCCAGGCCTGAAAACTTCTGCGAAATTTTATGGAAAATCAGTTTCAAAGAAGCTCTTATCAAATTTTTAGCTACATTCTGGGAAAACTATTGCTTAAACATTACTAAGAAAATCGGAGTTTTTTTGTTTATTAGTTCAATGTTCATGTATAGTAATATTTCTGATTTTATTAGATTAATAACGGCTTTTTTATGATTAATCTTATTAATATTATCATTTTTAATTTGTGATAATTAGTACACATCAATTCATACACACTAATTTTCATTAGTCAATCAGAGCAATGGAACATATAATGATGACGTTAAAGAATGATTTTTATTTCAAAGTTTTTTTATTATAAAAGTAAAAAGTTTGATTTTTTACTAATTATGTTATATTTAATTATATATTTAATAACGTTGAATCATTATAGTTATTCTTAATGCAAATCTTATAATTATACGTCTTTAATTTTTCTTATTCATTGTATGTATCGGTGTCAATATCATCTGAATCATCAGAGTCATCATCTACTTCTATATTTTCATCTATGTCTTGTTGGTGTACATCTAAAGTTAATTCTTTTTATGCTTACAAGATATCTTCTACAGTCATTGGAGTTGGATCGCCAATGAACCATATTGGTTTTAAATTACCATCAATTACTAACCAACCGTAGTCTTCTGGATTAAAAGTAATACAAAATGGCTTAGTTACATTTTGCCACATGCAATTTATGAAACAATTTCTCAACAAATTTTGTTTTTATAATTTCCAATAAGGGAATCAATTTCGAGTCAAAACTCGTGACGTTCTTTAAAAAAAAAATTTCTTCTTGTCCCTGAATATTATTTTTGGAAGATCTTATGCAAATGCAAAATCCTATCCTATCTTATCCAAAAAAAATGCAATAAGGCTACGCTCAATTAACATATTGCATTTTTTACGCCTTACAAAAGTTTGGTAAGTTTCTGAACAACAGAAATTATTTCATCATTAAAACGGACTTGGCATGAGTCAACGATACGAAAACTATTTGAAAGGTCCTATTATTTAAAAAAATTTTGAATGGCCTGATCTTTCCTTTATCATAAAACGCAGCTGAATAATTACAGCTACTAAATGCATGGAAGTAAGTAAGTAATGTAAAAGTTTGTAGGCCTGGGTTGGAGAGGTCTGTGAATTGTAAGGAACATTAATTTCTTCTCGATTTCCACGTTTGTTTAATGTTTGATATAAGGTGACAGATGCCTGTCAAAAATTTAATGTATTTATTTTGTATTAAGATTTAAAAAAAACAAGTGTGTGTATATAATTAACACTAATATACCTGTTTACACCTGGCAACCCTAACGTTGCGGCTGACTGAGAGCTGGCAACCAATTCTTTTTGAATTCGTAACATTATTTTCTTTCAAATGTCGTTAAATTCACTAAAAAAACATATAGCTGCAAATTTCATCAGCAAAATAATTTTACTGACATTAATTTCAGGTAATTGCGGTTAATTTTTGATAGGCAACCTATCCCTAATGCATTGTATACTTTATAAATATTCATTTAAAATTAGTTGTATCGAAAAAACAGATAGCTGCAGAATCAAGCGGTGGGATCTTAGACTATTACGAGATAAAGAATTAACGAGTCCTTTCGAACACGAATGACATTTCGAACTAGTGCAACTAGAGTTATTAATGTAATGTTAAAGAAGTACCTAAAAAGGCCTACTTGAAATAGAAGCCATTTGGTTTTGATTTCGAACAGATACTGCCGACCTTAGGAAAAAGAGAGAGCGAGACAAGAGAGAGAAACAAATGGGATCCTATTTGTATCCTTTGTTTCCCTCAGAATTATGTAGGAAAGCTTAAGAAATTAAGAGATTCTGATAAACGCACTCAGTCGATGAATACACATTTTTTTTATATTTCGGACATCCCAAACTAAGCAGAGTTTGTATTATGGATACTAGACAAGTGATATAATACATAAACATTATTTTTATGTAAATACATACACATTGTGGGGTCGCATTACAATGTGTAATGTGTACCCATATACATATTTGTATTGTGGTTAACTCTTGATGTAAGATATTATTTATTGTATTGTCAGTTGTGGACGCGCAGGCGCATAGATCGGGCGCTGCGCGAATAAATGATCGTGTTTCCTAATATGCGTATCATTTGGTAACCTTAGTTCACGGCCACACACCCAGCCGTGACAACATCATACATAGAAAACACCCAATACCTATACAAATATTTGGTCCGACCCGGGAATGGAACCCGAGATCTCCAAGAAATCACAGCAGTCGCATATGCTACTTCTAAGCCACCACTGTGTTCTCAGTTTTTTTAGAAAATCGTATTACCACTTTGTCACCTCTTATGATACCTACGGAATGAATACTTCGTATTCTTGTAAATCATTAGGTATACGAGGAATCCTAATCTAATTAAATTTATCCTTCTATTCACAATTCTACTTCTAGAAGTATATATTTAAACTGAATGTTATAATTAACTATGACATGCGTCTATGTTTAAATACCTAATCTCTATTATTTGAAAGAATATTCGTTCAGGAAATGCTCAAATATTGGTTTCGTGTAACAGTTCCGAACTTTCCACGTGAATTACAGCAATTGCCGGCACGACCCATTCCATGTTCACATAAAAAAGAAAAAAGAATTTTTCAGTAAACGGGATCCGTATATATACGTATACAAAAATTTACTATTTGGATAGTTCGTTAACGCAATTACCTATATTTTAACCTTTTGTTATTAGATTTGGACTCAAAGAACATAGTATTCAACAATTTTTAGCTGTTGAAATTGATCAAGAATAATTTTTAAGCAGTAGATGAAAGTGAATCGTTGTTACGATTCCACGTCTTATAAGTACTTAATTAATTAAAGTGATCATTTAACTGGATACACAGATTATATTAGTAAATTAAATTTACAGATTATTTCTTATTAATTTATCAAATTTATTGAAAGTTTTCGTACCATTTGGTTTAGCTAGATAATGTGACTACAATGTTAACGTCTTTTAAATTGAATCGTATTTTTAGTTGTATAAGTATAAGCTTATACTATTAAATAGTCAACTAAAAAAAATCACAGTAACTGGACACATCTCACACGCAAATACAGTATAATTACAATACTAATATTATAAATGCAAAAGTAACCCTGTCTGTCTGTCTGTCAATGTCACTGTAATGTGTCTGTCTGTCAATGTCAACTGTCACAATAATATAGCTTACATATCAGAATAACAGATAGGCTTCTACTTACCGCGATAACCTACAAGTGGTCGGAGCTTTAGGCGAAAGTTAGCGTTATAATATTTTTTTATTGTTACATCAACAAGTCTACCGATTAACATATTTGTTTTATATTTTAATTTTTTATGAAAAAATATGTTGTTTTTTATGTTCAAACCCACCAAAGTGACTTTACACTATCTGATAGAAAACTGAGTAAAACCCAAAAGTAGCGGTCACAATCTTCATTGTAAGGACAGTCAATGCAGCATGGTGACATCATGGCCGACTGTTCGAAGCTTCGTAAACACTTATCTACGAAACATGATAACACAAATGATGTCAATTTAGGTTGGCCTTCTGTGTGTAAATTATAAATTACCCTTAGGGCCTGTCCACATCTCCACGTCACGACGTCGTCAGCGTGGAACGGTGCGGTATCGTAGTACGGCGCGTTGCCACGACGCGACGTTTTAGTGCACGGTACGGCAACATGGCGTGGTCCATGTGTTCCCTCATTTAATGTTTCAGTGTCTTTAGCGATTAGTTGTGAATAAAAGATGTCGGAGAACATAGATTGTGACTTATTGATTTCACTTGTTGAAGAACTTCCAGTGCTTTGGGACAAGCACATTATAACGTTGACGTGGCGTGGCGCATGTCTCCACGCGACGTTAACGTGCCGTTCCACGGAGACGTTGCCGTACCGTGCACTAGCACGTCGCGACAACGTGCCGCGCTACGATACTGCACTGTTCCAGGTTGACGACGTCGTGACGTGGAGATGTGGACAGGCCCTTAGACAGTGCAAAATAACCTAAGCTCATATAAAAACGCTCTTCGAATCGATCCCCCGACCCCTGACTTGGCAGGATCACTAAAATCCTAAAAGCCAACCAAAAGTACATTGTTATTCGTACCTTTTCCATTCCTAAACCCATTACACGTTTCTGAGTGAAAGAAATTTTGATATTGCCCTTTTTCTGATATTGGAAAAATAATTTTGCTGTACATTTCCTGTCCATTTTCGGTCAAGATAATGAAAGAGGGTGAACGGTAGTCAATCGAAGTAAATATTACATCAGATTGGCTGAGAACAACTTTGTCACTTGATGGTACAGGTGATGTAAGAATATTTCATTTTCAATTTTCAAATTCTCTTTGTCATTACAATGACGTTGCGTAGTTTGTTCTCTTAGGCACCTGTTACTCTTGAGATGGACCCCCAAAACACTGCGCCTAGGGGTCACTGTCTTGGGCGTCTTAATCTGTCACCACCACCACCACCAACCATTATTATTATTTAACAAGTTTTCACTAATATCATAATAGCCACATTAAAAAGTATATAGTGGCTTCTCATGAGGTTGACAACTAAGCTATGTGCGTGATTATCTGACGAAATTAGTAGAAAGGCAATATTGTATTCAGTTTTGAAAAACTAGTGAATATTAAATTAACGACTGCCACGGTGGCGTAGTAGGAGCGTAGGCGATTTCTGTGCTTGAGGTCTCGGGTTCGATTCCCGGGTCGGGACCATCCAAAGATTTTGGGATCCGCAAATATTAGTTTTTTGTGTTTGGGTGTTTTCCTTGTATATTATGTATGTATTTTCTAACAAAAATGTAAGTTTATGAATTTATTTCAGTTGTTTAGTACCCATAATACCTGCTTAGTTTGGGACTAGATTCCGTTGTGTGTCTAAAAAATATTTTAGATTAAATTTATATTTATTTTTAAATACAAACTATACCTATCGCAGCTTTGGCTAATTTGTGTGAATCTTTAACCATCTTTTCCCATAGTAAAAGGATCCTAGGCTACTTTCTAAATCATCATTTATCAGCAGGTAACAATCGCGCAGAAATCAGTCCGATGATTCAAACGGATGTTTTTTTCAGATTAATGAAGCAGCTAGACAGATAGACAATAGATAGACCTTTTTTATGGTTATAGAACTTTATTTTTCTCATAAGAAATTAACAATAAATTTCACTTTTAACAAGAGAACTTTTAACAAAAAAATATATTAAAATAGTAGTGAGCAGGAGAAACATTCACTTTCCATTGAGCAATACATGAGTCGAATTGTGGATCAACAAATATCAGTACATACCTACATTTTTATGTCACACTGCTCCAGAAACATAAATAAATCAAACACAAGAAGCAACAAGACTCAGGACTTACAAACAGATTAACACTCAATATTCGAGAACAAATAAAACTGATAATAGTACAAAACAATAAAAAGAACAAAGGAAGGTGGCAATAAGAGACTCATACAAATAACAAAAGTATTTAGTGTCGGTAGAAATATGCAACCGTATGTAAAACACAAGTTCTTTTTTGCCAAACAGACAACCCTGCATTATGGACTGTGTCGCAGGGGATTTTACAAACATACATGAAACGAGTACAAAGAACATTCAGACTCAGAAAAACAATTTGTGAAACGTACAATGTGTTATCGCAACCGCAAAAAAATCACTAGGCCAACCGTGCAGTCAGTTAAATAAATTACTCGAAAGAAAAGAAAACAAAAAGGGAAAGAAGAATTGCACAGGAAACTCGCAATGCAGTAAGGAATGAAAACCTGAAATAAGTCCTTTACATATTTGGTTAACGTGTAATAGTAACATGAACCCTACGTTTAAAGGTGAGGGTTATATCCAGCAGTGGGTATTTAAAGGATGGTGACGTTTCTGCATCCCATGATAAAGATGTTATGCTTATAATACGGGTATATTTAAATAAGAAAGTGAAAAGCAAATACAAAATGAAACCGAAGTCTAATAAAAACTGTAATGATTCTTTAAAAGTTACAAAACTTTGTTCTTCTTTGACTTGCCCTCAAATACTCGATATTAATTGATTGATGGAGGCAAACTTCCAAATATTGTTTTATAACATCAAGGTACGGACTAAAACAAAGATTTCTGATTAGCTTCGGAAGAGGAAACAAAACTTATAGATTTCCTAGAAAAGGATTGTTTGTACGTCTCTATTTCATTTTTTATATTTCTCTATTTCTGACTATTGCTCGTGGCTTTTCTCATGAGAGAGATTCTCATATCATATTTATGACTTTGAAAACATTTTTTTATATTATATTATATTCAACTGTTTATATCTTATTTAACATCCTGAGGTCTTTTCTTAGTACATAAGACATTAAAAGCAACAGCTGCCAGCTGCGTCTAACAATTTTCAGAATTAGTATTAAGTAAGAATAACATTGTAAATGTTGCAATTATCTTGAATATATATGTTTACATAGTCTTCCTAAAGGGTTCTTTATCCAAACGAATAACATAATAACATTATACACAGATAAACAATAAAATGTCCATCTAATCCCTACTTCACTACTATATATTAATATTATAAATGCGAAAGTACTCTGTCTGTCTGTTACGCTTTCACGCCTAAACCACAGAACCGATTTTGATGAAATTTGGTATGAAGATAGAACTGAACTTGGGAAAGGACATAGGATACTTTTTATCGCGAAAATAAAGGTAGAAGGGTTTGAAATAGGGGACGAAAGTTTGCGTTGAAGTTCCTTATTATCAAACATAAAATCATGTTGTTGTTGATTAATCTACCCTTACCGTGTCGCGCGATATAAACGAATTCCATGCGGGCGAAGCCGCGGTCGGAAAGCTAGTTAATAATATATTCTAAAACTCTAAATAAAGCCCTTCGTTACAAAATAAATCCTAATTTGTCCTCCACTCTTTGTTAATTAGCTTATTTTATTTCAAATAAATTTAGTACATACACAGTTATTATTTCATAGAAAACTATCAGCTAACTAAGTCTTCTACTTATTACACAAATTATAACACTAGTTTATAGTAAAAAAATATCTTTATGTATTTATAAAACTTGTCTTAGTATCCATAATACAAACTCTGCTTAGTTTGGGACTAGATGACGTGTGTAAGATGTCCAAAAATATTTATTTTATTACTTGTAGGGAAACAAAGTTCCCCCTACATGGACAGGTTCCAACGGATCAATATTTTGATGTTATAGAAAACGCTGATGTTATAGGCTGACCTCGCACTCACCAATGAAAGGCTCAAAGATTCAAAAGCATCATAATAAGCCATCATAGTTTGGGTATCCTTGCTGCATTGTCTGCATTCTCTATGAGTTTAGTGATAACGAGTGTCGTGTTCCTCCATCACGAAGGGAGGATCCTCCGACCAGGCGAGGTGATCATACCTGGCAGGCCACTGCCCAACGGTTTGATGTTGGGATGTTGTAAATGTGCTAATCGGTGCGAGAATTTCTATATCGCGATTCAGGATTAGTAGTTACTCCGTATAGTTCATTCCGTGTTTCTTCGTGGTTAACTGTTCCTTCAGTAGATAGCGCTGATAAATGATTTTGCTTGCGCTGTATGTGGAAGTCGCCTCAGTCACTACTCATAGATTCTACTCATGTTTTCCATCAGGAAAAATGGAGTCACTCTCGCAGGCTCATATATAAAAACATTTATCAATATCCTCGACCTCATTCATGAATTAGGTCGATTGTCAATCATACCGTACACAGCACAATAATTTTACATTGTTAAGTTGTTATTGTTCTATTTATAACTGTTCGGTCAATTATAACCCGAACGTGAGCCACAAATAGCCTTTAACATGCTGTATTGTTAATTCAAAGACTGTCTCTTAAATATTTTAGTTTACGATAGAGACGCCCACTATTCCATACGTGTTTCATGTCTCATTTATAGTCATGTATGCATGTTAAGTGTATTAAACGCCCACACTTTGCCACACAAAATTGTAGTTCCACTCACAAAATAATGGGAAAAACCTAATTTTAAAGCATATATCATTTATGGAAGATTTTAGAATATATATGCCGGCGTATCGATTATTTTAGCTGGCAACACTGTTAAGTGTCTGAAGGTAAGACACTGACGCAACACCGGGCACTGGCGCGTGCGACCGGTGACCGCAGGGATGGGAATCATTGTCACTTTAAAATAATAATAACGCGATTGAATGATTGATTTTAGTCGATTACTTTCATGTCATAAGTCATAGACAAGGATCACAGGTGACAATGATTTTATCCCTTCCCTAGATGATTATTGTTCGTTCATTCGTTCGTGAGTTCCTTTAAAGAGGGAACGTCGTCGTTGACGAGCAGAGTTGTCGCGGATCGTCTCGTGTGAGCACCACGTGTTCGGTGGAGTGTCTTATTTAAAATTATTAATCATGGGCTGCTATTCAATGTCCTAAATGTATTTCGTGATCGAGTGCTACAATAAAGTGAATATACGAGAACATTCTCCTCACCCGCTAAACTCACGTCTACCCTCAATTAGAAATATGAGGCCTACTAACGTTCCCAGTGGACTCAAGATTTAACATCAGAAGTGGGATACGCAGGGTAACCACCTGAGGAGAATAGTGTAAAGTGAACAGCAGTGAGCAGCCCGGACAATCAAACTGGCTACAAAACATTTTGATGAAAATCTCAATCACTGGCGACCGCTAATCCGCAACAATCGAAATTGAACATTACCGTAAGGCTGATTTGTTTGGACCACGACGATATGTCAGCGTTTTGGCACACAAGGGCACAGCATTTTGCACATAATTTTCTCTATCGAGTGTCGTTCTCTATCAGCTACGTATGCGGACAGGCTGGATATGTCGCGTCGGTTTGTGAAGAACGCAAGGGTTCCGAGCTACAGCAATGAAGGATGTGCACATCTGTAAACATGAATCGACGAGGAGCAAAAGCAACGCAGAATCCGGTGAGATCGTTTCTTTTTATTTTCTCGTTGATACTGGGCATGCTTTTCGTTAGTATTTTACACAGTGTCGTAGTATCGGGGGTAGTTAAAAAAAAAAGGGGAAAAAAAGGAACCGTAAGATGTTTCGCAAATACTATCTACTACTAAGTTACTATTTTACGTTGTGCCGAAAGGAACGATAAAAGGTAAAGTAATTCTATAGGCAGTGATTTTTTTAAACGAGTACGTCAGTGTGCAAATTAACCGTATTGCTTTTTTTTTTTAAAAAAGTAAGTGAGTTTCAGCGAAAAGCATACCCAAACTAAGCTAAGCTCTTGAGGATATAGATACTGACTTAAACTGTGTGGACAAAATCGAATCAAAAATCTTATTGATCTTAATTCTCTTATTGATTGAATTCTTTATCGATGGTATACCAGGGCATCGCGTCTTTACAGGAGATTTACGGGTAGACCCTATTGATCAATATAAGAATGTTCAAAGACGAAAAAGTTTCAGCCCTCCTAGAAGCGTAAGTTATTTACGGTAGCTCCTCACCCTCACAAGATGGTGAATATGGGTATCTAACTAAGCCCTTTGATCGTAGAAATTCGGCTGCAGTCTATCAAAGGTGTATCAAGAAGGCTTAGTAATAAACTTAGATATAGCGTTGCGCTGGTTTTCATTGATTATGGACTTGGTTTCTCTGATAAACTTTCCCATTGTCTGGAACGTTGTTTTAACCCTGAGAGCATTGCCAGACGCAGTTTTACTTTTTTTATAGAAATGTAAATTCATGAGAACAGGAGTACATTTTGTGGATCGTGTAGTTAGAGCAGGAGAAATGGTCGATTTTCCTACCACGAAGATTGCTACTCAGAATAGACCGTTGTTGGGCCTTGCCTCTTACTTCAGAAACTTTATACCCAAATAATATTCGTATGGTAGGCCCACTTTATTAACTAAAGGGGACAATAAGGTGGATGGACATACATGACAATATTTAAAAGAAAACTGTTCAAATACTTAGCTCAGGAGTCTGTACTAACAATATTAGATCGTGAGGCGGCAGCTATTGAGTTTCACACTGATGCCAGTTCTAACGGTTATGGGGCCATAATCATTCAAAGAAAGAATGGTTTGCTACATGTTGTCATATCTTAGTGTCATATTTTAGTTGACGAACGACTGACGCAGAATCGCGATTTCATTCGTAGGAACTAGAAACTATGATAGTCGCCTGAGTAGTCGAGATCTTTAAACAGTATTTGTATGGGCAGCATACACCATTAGTGGTGGGTATTTCTACAGGATTTAATATTGTGCATAAGGTGCCAACAAGTAACATGCTGATTTCTTGTCTAGACATCCAATCCCAAATACAGTTTGTGATGAGTCTAATGCCAGTACATTATCAGATGAAACTGTAAACGTAATATTAGAATATTGTAGAGGACCGGGTGTCGTGTTCCTCCGACACAGAGGGGGGATCCTCCGACCAGGCGAGGTGGTCGTGCCTGCTGGGCCGCTGCCCAATGGTTGATGTTGGGATGTCGTGTGTGTGTGCTAATCAGCTCGAGAGTTTCTCATCGCGATTCAGGATTGGTAGTTGCTCCGTGTAGTTCATACCGTGTGTTCTTCGTGGTTCAGTGTTTCTTCGCGAGATGGCGCTGAGTGTTAACTTGATCAAGGGTAGTTAGCGGTAGAACAAAATCGTGATATCAAAATTGGTGACCTCATTAACAAAAATAAGAACAAAAAAACCTCAGACTACTCGCACCATGATGTGCGTAAAGGTAACCAGTTTCCGGTTACCAATAGCTCCGTGATCCTTAACGTGGACCTTAATTAACCATGTTCCTTCGGAAATTAAGAAACTAAGAACTATTTGAGCATTATTGGTTTCCAGAGATGATCAAGTAGGTACGTAAGTTTATTGATTCTTGTATAGTATGCAACGCTTCGAAAGACTGCTCCGGGTCCCAACAAGTTTCGTCAGCAGCCCGTGGTTTCCGCTGCTGGGCTCGGGTCTACTCTTGGTGGGGATTGACGCCGTGCGTCACCGCGCTGGTTGTGGACTTGCGGGACGCATTGTGGCTGCGTGGTCTTGCCGTTGGATGTTGTTTTCCTGGAGGGCCTTCAGCTGGGCTGTGCGGATGCTGCCTTGTGGCAGCAGCCGAGGCTGGCTGCTTGGCGTGGCCTTTGGGTTGCGGGGGCGCTCGTGGCGTGTCGTGCCACGGGTGGTCGCCCGTCCGGTTCTGGCCGCGCCGTCGTTGCTTGCCCTTGGTGGTTGTTTCCGGTCGCCTGGGGCCTTTAGGCTTGGCAAGTTGGTCTTCATCAATGCCTAAGGACACGGGTCCTGCCATGCGATTTACATAGATATTGCGGGGGGATTGGGCGGTAAAGATGATGGGAGGGAGTGCGTGTCTTTCATTACTCGGCATCTCTCGATTCTCATACCTTAATTAAATCCCTCAAGAGGGCTGTTTGCCTCTTTGGTGCACCGAAGCGTGTAAAAGCAGACTAAAGTAGGTGTTATATAGGTGCAAACTTCAAACGGTGTTGATGTGGCATAGTGTACAACATCACCTTATCGGTACTGGTTCCGGTAGGGCTAATGCTAAGCGTCTAATACGTACTCTAAAATGTCTGCTCACAATAGTAGAGAACAAACCAAACAAAACTTCTGTAAGTTCAGCTCGCCTTTAATACCACTAGATCCAGAGTAACAGGCTACTCCCCTGCGGAATTAATGCTTTACAAACGAGCAATGTAGAATTTCAAAAGACTATACGTCAGAGGTAGAACGCTTCATCCGAAGTAGAGCAATAGTGAGTCCATTCAGTGCAGGCAATTTCGTCTTTATCAAGGATAGCAAGTGTAACCAAACCAAACTACAGTGAAACTTCAAAGGTAAGGTCCTTTTATTGTCAAGGTACCAGATCATTATAGAGACGAGTTGAGAGACGTTGGTGGGTCTAACCTAACCTGTAAGTATGCTCATGAAATTCGAAATCTATAATCATGACAATGGACATAACGTCCTATGAGGAAAGTGATGCAGCATCGACATCTAGTCCACATACTTTAGCCTCTGCCTCCGAACATGACAAGTACTAAAGGTGAGTTTATAACGTTTGTGCACTCTTCTTCTTTCTTCTTCTTCCTCAGCATATTTGCATCCACTGTTGGATATATGCTTCCTATATGGTTTTTCATACGCTTCTGGATGCGGTGTGTCTAGTCTTTCTTTATATCTTCCGACCACCTGGCAGCTGGTCTACCAACACTTCGACTTCCTGTTCAGGGTCGCCAGAATAGTTATATGACTTCATCTATCGTAGTTTCTTCGGAAAACGTGTCCAGCCAATTGTTATTTCAGTTGCGCAATTCATTTGTGTATATTCTGTTCTTTCATCAAGAACCGATCCAGAGAACGTACGTAGAGTATCGATCCAGAGCGTGCGTACGTACGTAACGTAGCGAGCGTACACTGGATGGGTACTCGGTTGGCACGTGTCTGAAAAAGGGGGCTGGTCTGGAAAACGGATCGATGCCTCTGATCAGACTACGCGGTATGTAGCCTTATTGATGGGTAGTTAATAGGCGCGTATCTGAAAAATGGGGCTGGTCTGTAAACCGGATCGATGCACCTGATCAGACTTCGCGATTTATAGTAGGGTTGATGGGTAGTTGGTAGTCGCCTATCTGAAAAATGGAGCTGGTCTGTAAACCGGATCAATGCACCTGATCAGACTACGCGATGAGACTGGTGGAAGAGACGCTGATGGTTGTCCGGTCCGAGGCACCATGTGAGTTGGTGATCGGTCGAAGGGACGCCTGAGGTCAGTTGTCTGCCCAGTGTGTGTGTGTGTGTGTGATTGGTGGAAGGGGCGCTGACGGGTTGTCAGGTCCGATACACCATGCGAGTTGGTGGATTGTCGAAGGGACGCCTGAGGTCAGGTGTCCGCCCAGTGTGTTTAATTCAGATGCGAGGGGTAAAGATCGAGATCTTTTTAAACAGGTGTCATGAATTGGTAGCGAGTCAGTGATGGACGAGCGATTTTTTTCTCTCTGATTGACGAGGAGTACGAGAGCTGTAGAGGTGAGTGATCGCACAGGGACGTGCGATTGTCAGTATGGCCGTGCCGGCGTATCGATTATTTTAGCTGGCAACACTGTTAAGTGTCTGAAGGTAAGACACTGACGCAACACCGGGCACTGGCGCGTGCGACCGGTGACCGCAGGGATGGGAATCATTGTCACTTTAAAATAATAATAACGCGATTGAATGATTGATTTTAGTCGATTACTTTCATGTCATAAGTCATAGACAAGGATCACAGGTGACAATGATTTTATCCCTTCCCTAGATGATTATTGTTCGTTCATTCGTTCGTGAGTTCCTTTAAAGAGGGAACGTCGTCGTTGACGAGCAGAGTTGTCGCGGATCGTCTCGTGTGAGCACCACGTGTTCGGTGGAGTGTCTTATTTAAAATTATTAATCATGGGCTGCTATTCAATGTCCTAAATGTATTTCGTGATCGAGTGCTACAATAAAGTGAATGTACGAGAACATTCTCCTCACCCGCTAAACTCACGTCTACCCTCAATTAGAAATATGAGGCCTACTAACGTTCCCAGTGGACTCAAGATTTAACATCAGAAGTGGGATACGCAGGGTAACCACCTGAGGAGAATAGTGTAAAGTGAACAGCAGTGAGCAGCCCGGACAATCAAACTGGCTACAAAACATTTTGATGAAAATCTCAATCACTGGCGACCGCTAATCCGCAACAATCGGAATTGAACATTACCGTAAGGCTGATTTGTTTGGACCACGACGATATGTCAGCGTTTTGGCACACAAGGGCACAGCATTTTGCACATAATTTTTTCTATCGAGTGTCGTTCTCTATCAGCTACGTATGCGGACAGGCTGGATATGTCGCGTCGGTTTGTGAAGAACGCAAGGGTTCCGAGCTACAGCAATGAAGGATGTGCACATCTGTAAACATGAATCGACGAGGAGCAAAAGCAACACAGAATCCGGTGAGATCGTTTCTTTTTATTTTCTCGTTGATACTGGGCATGCTTTTCGTTAGTATTTTACACAGTGTCGTAGTATCGGGGGTAGTTAAAAAAAAAAGGGGAAAAAAAGGAACCGTAAGATGTTTCGCAAATACTATCTACTACTAAGTTACTATTTTACGTTGTGCCGAAAGGAACGATAAAAGGTAAAGTAATTCTATAGGCAGTGATTTTTTTAAACGAGTACGTCAGTGTGCAAATTAACCGTATTGCTTTTTTTTTTTAAAAAAGTAAGTGAGTTTCAGCGAAAAGCATACCCAAACTAAGCTAAGCTCTTGAGGATATAGATACTGACTTAAACTGTGTGGACAAAATCGAATCAAAAATCTTATTGATCTTAATTCTCTTATTGATTGAATTCTTTATCGATGGTATACCAGGGCATCGCGTCTTTACAGGAGATTTACGGGTAGACCCTATTGATCAATATAAGAATGTTCAAAGACGAAAAAGTTTCAGCCCTCCTAGAAGCGTAAGTTATTTACGGTAGTTCCTCACCCTCACAAGATGGTGAATATGGGTATCTAACTAAGCCCTTTGATCGTAGAAATTCGGCTGCAGTCTATCAAAGGTGTATCAAGAAGGCTTAGTAATAAACTTAGATATAGCGTTGCGCTGGTTTTCATTGATTATGGACTTGGTTTCTCTGATAAACTTTCCCATTGTCTGGAACGTTGTTTTAACCCTGAGAGCATTGCCAGACGCAGTTTTCCTTTTTTTATAGAAATGTAAATTCATGAGAACAGGAGTACATTTTGTGGATCGTGTAGTTAGAGCAGGAGAAATGGTCGATTTTCCTACCACGAAGATTGCTACTCAGAATAGACCGTTCTTGGGCCTTGCCTCTTACTTCAGAAACTTTATACCCAAATAATATTCGTATGGTAGGCCCACTTTATTAACTAAAGGGGACAATAAGGTGGATGGACATACATGACAATATTTAAAAGAAAACTGTTCAAATACTTAGCTCAGGAGTCTGTACTAACAATATTAGATCGTGAGGCGGCAGCTATTGAGTTTCACACTGATGCCAGTTCTAACGGTTATGGGGCCATAATCATTCAAAGAAAGAATGGTTTGCTACATGTTGTCATATCTTAGTGTCATATTTTAGTTGACGAACGACTGACGCAGAATCGCGATTTCATTCGTAGGAACTAGAAACTATGATAGTCGCCTGAGTAGTCGAGATCTTTAAACAGTATTTGTATGGGCAGCATACACCATTAGTGGTGGGTATTTCTACAGGATTTAATATTGTGCATAAGGTGCCAACAAGTAACATGCTGATTTCTTGTCTAGACATCCAATCCCAAATACAGTTTGTGATGAGTCTAATGCCAGTACATTATCAGATGAAACTGTAAACGTAATATTAGAATATTGTAGAGGACCGGGTGTCGTGTTCCTCCGACACAGAGGGGGGATCCTCCGACCAGGCGAGGTGGTCGTGCCTGCTGGGCCGCTGCCCAATGGTTGATGTTGGGATGTCGTGTGTGTGTGCTAATCAGCTCGAGAGTTTCTCATCGCGATTCAGGATTGGTAGTTGCTCCGTGTAGTTCATACCGTGTGTTCTTCGTGGTTCAGTGTTTCTTCGCGAGATGGCGCTGAGTGTTAACTTGATCAAGGGTAGTTAGCGGTAGAACAAAATCGTGATATCAAAATTGGTGACCTCATTAACAAAAATAAGAACAAAAAAACCTCAGACTACTCGCACCATGATGTGCGTAAAGGTAACCAGTTTCCGGTTACCAATAGCTCCGTGATCCTTAACGTGGACCTTAATTAACCATGTTCCTTCGGAAATTAAGAAACTAAGAACTATTTGAGCATTATTGGTTTCCAGAGATGATCAAGTAGGTACGTAAGTTTATTGATTCTTGTATAGTATGCAACGCTTCGAAAGACTGCTCCGGGTCCCAACAAGTTTCGTCAGCAGCCCGTGGTTTCCGCTGCTGGGCTCGGGTCTACTCTTGGTGGGGATTGACGCCGTGCGTCACCGCGCTGGTTGTGGACTTGCGGGACGCATTGTGGCTGCGTGGTCTTGCCGTTGGATGTTGTTTTCCTGGAGGGCCTTCAGCTGGGCTGTGCGGATGCTGCCTTGTGGCAGCAGCCGAGGCTGGCTGCTTGGCGTGGCCTTTGGGTTGCGGGGGCGCTCGTGGCGTGTCGTGCCACGGGTGGTCGCCCGTCCGGTTCTGGCCGCGCCGTCGTTGCTTGCCCTTGGTGGTTGTTTCCGGTCGCCTGGGGCCTTTAGGCTTGGCAAGTTGGCCTTCATCAATGCCTAAGGACACGGGTCCTGCCATGCGATTTACATAGATATTGCGGGGGGATTGGGCGGTAAAGATGATGGGAGGGAGTGCGTGTCTTTCATTACTCGGCATCTCTCGATTCTCATACCTTAATTAAATCCCTCAAGAGGGCTGTTTGCCTCTTTGGTGCACCGAAGCGTGTAAAAGCAGACTAAAGTAGGTGTTATATAGGTGCAAACTTCAAACGGTGTTGATGTGGCATAGTGTACAACATCACCTTATCGGTACTGGTTCCGGTAGGGCTAATGCTAAGCGTCTAATACGTACTCTAAAATGTCTGCTCACAATAGTAGAGAACAAACCAAACAAAACTTCTGTAAGTTCAGCTCGCCTTTAATACCACTAGATCCAGAGTAACAGGCTACTCCCCTGCGGAATTAATGCTTTACAAACGAGCAATGTAGAATTTCAAAAGACTATACGTCAGAGGTAGAACGCTTCATCCGAAGTAGAGCAATAGTGAGTCCATTCAGTGCAGGCAATTTCGTCTTTATCAAGGATAGCAAGTGTAACCAAACCAAACTACAGTGAAACTTCAAAGGTAAGGTCCTTTTATTGTCAAGGTACCAGATCATTATAGAGACGAGTTGAGAGACGTTGGTGGGTCTAACCTAACCTGTAAGTATGCTCATGAAATTCGAAATCTATAATCATGACAATGGACATAACGTCCTATGAGGAAAGTGATGCAGCATCGACATCTAGTCCACATACTTTAGCCTCTGCCTCCGAACATGACAAGTACTAAAGGTGAGTTTATAACGTTTGTGCACTCTTCTTCTTTCTTCTTCTTCCTCAGCATATTTGCATCCACTGTTGGATATATGCTTCCTATATGGTTTTTCATACGCTTCTGGATGCGGTGTGTCTAGTCTTTCTTTATATCTTCCGACCACCTGGCAGCTGGTCTACCAACACTTCGACTTCCTGTTCAGGGTCGCCAGAATAGTTATATGACTTCATCTATCGTAGTTTCTTCGGAAAACGTGTCCAGCCAATTGTTATTTCAGTTGCGCAATTCATTTGTGTATATTCTGTTCTTTCATCAAGAACCGATCCAGAGAACGTACGTAGAGTATCGATCCAGAGCGTGCGTACGTACGTAACGTAGCGAGCGTACACTGGATGGGTACTCGGTTGGCACGTGTCTGAAAAAGGGGGCTGGTCTGGAAAACGGATCGATGCCTCTGATCAGACTACGCGGTATGTAGCCTTATTGATGGGTAGTTAATAGGCGCGTATCTGAAAAATGGGGCTGGTCTGTAAACCGGATCGATGCACCTGATCAGACTTCGCGATTTATAGTAGGGTTGATGGGTAGTTGGTAGTCGCCTATCTGAAAAATGGAGCTGGTCTGTAAACCGGATCAATGCACCTGATCAGACTACGCGATGAGACTGGTGGAAGAGACGCTGATGGTTGTCCGGTCCGAGGCACCATGTGAGTTGGTGATCGGTCGAAGGGACGCCTGAGGTCAGTTGTCTGCCCAGTGTGTGTGTGTGTGTGTGATTGGTGGAAGGGGCGCTGACGGGTTGTCAGGTCCGATACACCATGCGAGTTGGTGGATTGTCGAAGGGACGCCTGAGGTCAGGTGTCCGCCCAGTGTGTTTAATTCAGATGCGAGGGGTAAAGATCGAGATCTTTTTAAACAGGTGTCATGAATTGGTAGCGAGTCAGTGATGGACGAGCGATTTTTTTCTCTCTGATTGACGAGGAGTACGAGAGCTGTAGAGGTGAGTGATCGCACAGGGACGTGCGATTGTCAGTATGGCCGTGCCGGCGTATCGATTATTTTAGCTGGCAACACTGTTAAGTGTCTGAAGGTAAGACACTGACGCAACACCGGGCACTGGCGCGTGCGACCGGTGACCGCAGGGATGGGAATCATTGTCACTTTAAAATAATAATAACGCGATTGAATGATTGATTTTAGTCGATTACTTTCATGTCATAAGTCATAGACAAGGATCACAGGTGACAATGATTTTATCCCTTCCCTAGATGATTATTGTTCGTTCATTCGTTCGTGAGTTCCTTTAAAGAGGGAACGTCGTCGTTGACGAGCAGAGTTGTCGCGGATCGTCTCGTGTGAGCACCACGTGTTCGGTGGAGTGTCTTATTTAAAATTATTAATCATGGGCTGCTATTCAATGTCCTAAATGTATTTCGTGATCGAGTGCTACAATAAAGTGAATGTACGAGAACATTCTCCTCACCCGCTAAACTCACGTCTACCCTCAATTAGAAATATGAGGCCTACTAACGTTCCCAGTGGACTCAAGATTTAACATCAGAAGTGGGATACGCAGGGTAACCACCTGAGGAGAATAGTGTAAAGTGAACAGCAGTGAGCAGCCCGGACAATCAAACTGGCTACAAAACATTTTGATGAAAATCTCAATCACTGGCGACCGCTAATCCGCAACAATCGGAATTGAACATTACCGTAAGGCTGATTTGTTTGGACCACGACGATATGTCAGCGTTTTGGCACACAAGGGCACAGCATTTTGCACATAATTTTTTCTATCGAGTGTCGTTCTCTATCAGCTACGTATGCGGACAGGCTGGATATGTCGCGTCGGTTTGTGAAGAACGCAAGGGTTCCGAGCTACAGCAATGAAGGATGTGCACATCTGTAAACATGAATCGACGAGGAGCAAAAGCAACACAGAATCCGGTGAGATCGTTTCTTTTTATTTTCTCGTTGATACTGGGCATGCTTTTCGTTAGTATTTTACACAGTGTCGTAGTATCGGGGGTAGTTAAAAAAAAAAGGGGAAAAAAAGGAACCGTAAGATGTTTCGCAAATACTATCTACTACTAAGTTACTATTTTACGTTGTGCCGAAAGGAACGATAAAAGGTAAAGTAATTCTATAGGCAGTGATTTTTTTAAACGAGTACGTCAGTGTGCAAATTAACCGTATTGCTTTTTTTTTTTAAAAAAGTAAGTGAGTTTCAGCGAAAAGCATACCCAAACTAAGCTAAGCTCTTGAGGATATAGATACTGACTTAAACTGTGTGGACAAAATCGAATCAAAAATCTTATTGATCTTAATTCTCTTATTGATTGAATTCTTTATCGATGGTATACCAGGGCATCGCGTCTTTACAGGAGATTTACGGGTAGACCCTATTGATCAATATAAGAATGTTCAAAGACGAAAAAGTTTCAGCCCTCCTAGAAGCGTAAGTTATTTACGGTAGTTCCTCACCCTCACAAGATGGTGAATATGGGTATCTAACTAAGCCCTTTGATCGTAGAAATTCGGCTGCAGTCTATCAAAGGTGTATCAAGAAGGCTTAGTAATAAACTTAGATATAGCGTTGCGCTGGTTTTCATTGATTATGGACTTGGTTTCTCTGATAAACTTTCCCATTGTCTGGAACGTTGTTTTAACCCTGAGAGCATTGCCAGACGCAGTTTTCCTTTTTTTATAGAAATGTAAATTCATGAGAACAGGAGTACATTTTGTGGATCGTGTAGTTAGAGCAGGAGAAATGGTCGATTTTCCTACCACGAAGATTGCTACTCAGAATAGACCGTTCTTGGGCCTTGCCTCTTACTTCAGAAACTTTATACCCAAATAATATTCGTATGGTAGGCCCACTTTATTAACTAAAGGGGACAATAAGGTGGATGGACATACATGACAATATTTAAAAGAAAACTGTTCAAATACTTAGCTCAGGAGTCTGTACTAACAATATTAGATCGTGAGGCGGCAGCTATTGAGTTTCACACTGATGCCAGTTCTAACGGTTATGGGGCCATAATCATTCAAAGAAAGAATGGTTTGCTACATGTTGTCATATCTTAGTGTCATATTTTAGTTGACGAACGACTGACGCAGAATCGCGATTTCATTCGTAGGAACTAGAAACTATGATAGTCGCCTGAGAAGTCGAGATCTTTAAACAGTATTTGTATGGGCAGCATACACCATTAGTGGTGGGTATTTCTACAGGATTTAATATTGTGCATAAGGTGCCAACAAGTAACATGCTGATTTCTTGTCTAGACATCCAATCCCAAATACAGTTTGTGATGAGTCTAATGCCAGTACATTATCAGATGAAACTGTAAACGTAATATTAGAATATTGTAGAGGACCGGGTGTCGTGTTCCTCCGACACAGAGGGGGGATCCTCCGACCAGGCGAGGTGGTCGTGCCTGCTGGGCCGCTGCCCAATGGTTGATGTTGGGATGTCGTGTGTGTGTGCTAATCAGCTCGAGAGTTTCTCATCGCGATTCAGGATTGGTAGTTGCTCCGTGTAGTTCATACCGTGTGTTCTTCGTGGTTCAGTGTTTCTTCGCGAGATGGCGCTGAGTGTTAACTTGATCAAGGGTAGTTAGCGGTAGAACAAAATCGTGATATCAAAATTGGTGACCTCATTAACAAAAATAAGAACAAAAAAACCTCAGACTACTCGCACCATGATGTGCGTAAAGGTAACCAGTTTCCGGTTACCAATAGCTCCGTGATCCTTAACGTGGACCTTAATTAACCATGTTCCTTCGGAAATTAAGAAACTAAGAACTATTTGAGCATTATTGGTTTCCAGAGATGATCAAGTAGGTACGTAAGTTTATTGATTCTTGTATAGTATGCAACGCTTCGAAAGACTGCTCCGGGTCCCAACAAGTTTCGTCAGCAGCCCGTGGTTTCCGCTGCTGGGCTCGGGTCTACTCTTGGTGGGGATTGACGCCGTGCGTCACCGCGCTGGTTGTGGACTTGCGGGACGCATTGTGGCTGCGTGGTCTTGCCGTTGGATGTTGTTTTCCTGGAGGGCCTTCAGCTGGGCTGTGCGGATGCTGCCTTGTGGCAGCAGCCGAGGCTGGCTGCTTGGCGTGGCCTTTGGGTTGCGGGGGCGCTCGTGGCGTGTCGTGCCACGGGTGGTCGCCCGTCCGGTTCTGGCCGCGCCGTCGTTGCTTGCCCTTGGTGGTTGTTTCCGGTCGCCTGGGGCCTTTAGGCTTGGCAAGTTGGCCTTCATCAATGCCTAAGGACACGGGTCCTGCCATGCGATTTACATAGATATTGCGGGGGGATTGGGCGGTAAAGATGATGGGAGGGAGTGCGTGTCTTTCATTACTCGGCATCTCTCGATTCTCATACCTTAATTAAATCCCTCAAGAGGGCTGTTTGCCTCTTTGGTGCACCGAAGCGTGTAAAAGCAGACTAAAGTAGGTGTTATATAGGTGCAAACTTCAAACGGTGTTGATGTGGCATAGTGTACAACATCACCTTATCGGTACTGGTTCCGGTAGGGCTAATGCTAAGCGTCTAATACGTACTCTAAAATGTCTGCTCACAATAGTAGAGAACAAACCAAACAAAACTTCTGTAAGTTCAGCTCGCCTTTAATACCACTAGATCCAGAGTAACAGGCTACTCCCCTGCGGAATTAATGCTTTACAAACGAGCAATGTAGAATTTCAAAAGACTATACGTCAGAGGTAGAACGCTTCATCCGAAGTAGAGCAATAGTGAGTCCATTCAGTGCAGGCAATTTCGTCTTTATCAAGGATAGCAAGTGTAACCAAACCAAACTACAGTGAAACTTCAAAGGTAAGGTCCTTTTATTGTCAAGGTACCAGATCATTATAGAGACGAGTTGAGAGACGTTGGTGGGTCTAACCTAACCTGTAAGTATGCTCATGAAATTCGAAATCTATAATCATGACAATGGACATAACGTCCTATGAGGAAAGTGATGCAGCATCGACATCTAGTCCACATACTTTAGCCTCTGCCTCCGAACATGACAAGTACTAAAGGTGAGTTTATAACGTTTGTGCACTCTTCTTCTTTCTTCTTCTTCCTCAGCATAATTGCATCCACTGTTGGATATATGCTTCCTATATGGTTTTTCATACGCTTCTGGATGCGGTGTGTCTAGTCTTTCTTTATATCTTCCGACCACCTGGCAGCTGGTCTACCAACACTTCGACTTCCTGTTCAGGGTCGCCAGAATAGTTATATGACTTCATCTATCGTAGTTTCTTCGGAAAACGTGTCCAGCCAATTGTTATTTCAGTTGCGCAATTCATTTGTGTAAATTCTGTTCTTTCATCAAGAACCGATCCAGAGAACGTACGTAGAGTATCGATCCAGAGCGTGCGTACGTACGTAACGTAGCGAGCGTACACTGGATGGGTACTCGGTTGGCACGTGTCTGAAAAAGGGGGCTGGTCTGTAAACCGGATCGATGCACCTGATCAGACTTCGCGATTTATAGTAGGGTTGATGGGTAGTTGGTAGTCGCCTATCTGAAAAATGGAGCTGGTCTGTAAACCGGATCAATGCACCTGATCAGACTACGCGATGAGACTGGTGGAAGAGACGCTGATGGTTGTCCGGTCCGAGGCACCATGTGAGTTGGTGATCGGTCGAAGGGACGCCTGAGGTCAGTTGTCTGCCCAGTGTGTGTGTGTGTGTGTGATTGGTGGAAGGGGCGCTGACGGGTTGTCAGGTCCGATACACCATGCGAGTTGGTGGATTGTCGAAGGGACGCCTGAGGTCAGGTGTCCGCCCAGTGTGTTTAATTCAGATGCGAGGGGTAAAGATCGAGATCTTTTTAAACAGGTGTCATGAATTGGTAGCGAGTCAGTGATGGACGAGCGATTTTTTTCTCTCTGATTGACGAGGAGTACGAGAGCTGTAGAGGTGAGTGATCGCACAGGGACGTGCGATTGTCAGTATGGCCGTGCCGGCGTATCGATTATTTTAGCTGGCAACACTGTTAAGTGTCTGAAGGTAAGACACTGACGCAACACCGGGCACTGGCGCGTGCGACCGGTGACCGCAGGGATGGGAATCATTGTCACTTTAAAATAATAATAACGCGATTGAATGATTGATTTTAGTCGATTACTTTCATGTCATAAGTCATAGACAAGGATCACAGGTGACAATGATTTTATCCCTTCCCTAGATGATTATTGTTCGTTCATTCGTTCGTGAGTTCCTTTAAAGAGGGAACGTCGTCGTTGACGAGCAGAGTTGTCGCGGATCGTCTCGTGTGAGCACCACGTGTTCGGTGGAGTGTCTTATTTAAAATTATTAATCATGGGCTGCTATTCAATGTCCTAAATGTATTTCGTGATCGAGTGCTACAATAAAGTGAATGTACGAGAACATTCTCCTCACCCGCTAAACTCATGTCTACCCTCAATTAGAAATATGAGGCCTACTAACGTTCTCAGTGGACTCAAGATTTAACATATATAATCTCAAACTATCACTGTCTGCTGTTAAAGAAAAGCCACCACTTCTGTGTTATAGTCTAGCGGTGCTATGCAACTGCCGATCAAAGAGTTTTCGGATTTTATTACTGGGGCGTTCCAAAGAAGTGTTAGCAAAAAACAGAAGTAGACATAAATCATAATAAAGTGCTATTGAAATTTGCTTAGTATAGAAATGCTTACCTCATTACTGCAATGAGAAGGAACAATTAAAAAAAAACCTTATGTCAATTCATCAGTCCAGCGTGGTATAGTACGCCAAAACCTCGTTTTTAATCAGAGGCCTATGTCCAGCAGTGGACTTTTAAAGGCTGTTGATGCACACAGATAAATTGGTATCGTTTGATATAGTTTCAAATAATACTAATCTCTAATCAGGTCTCTTGATGGAAATGTCAATTTTTCGTGTTCAAAATATGCTCACTTATTAGTGAGACAAATAAAAATAGATGAAAACCTTTTTTTACATTTAAGATTGCTAAGTGATACTACTCTGTTTATTAGAAAGCATGACTAGAATCCGAGAGTGCTGCTCACCATTCTCATTATGAATTCAGATAATGCAGCATGGCAACCCGCACCATGGAGGTCAAGTAAGATGTATTTGAATCATTGGACATCTGGTTTCGCATTCAACAACGAAACACGACAGTACGAATGCTGTCATTTGAGATTGGTCTTCAGTGTGAGGGTTGTAAAGTACCACATCGATTGAGCCGGTCCATTCATGCTAAAATCAACGTGGTTCTTCTAACTGCAAAACTTCTAGCAGTGTTAAAGAAAACGCCGATCTTAAAAATTTGATATCAATCATTATGAACACAAACTATTTCAATTAACATAAGAAGGATACCGTGGTAACTGTAGGTAGTGGAGTCACGCTGATTTCACCACGAATGGGTCGGCTCGACCGGGGCAGTACTACCCTCACACAGAACACCATCCTAATAATGACAGTATTCTTGCTGTCGTATTTCATTGTTGAGTGTGAGACCGGAGGCATAATTCTGCATCATTCAACCGGCCTTAGGGAGCCGGGAGAATGATGCAGAATTTTCTGACCAGGCCGCCATGGTATGGATCACCATGCTGCATTGCCTACACTCGCAGTGAGGATGGTGGCCCCTACTCCTGGATTCTACTCATGCTTTCCATCAGGCAGAGTAGAGTCACTTTGGTAGGCTTACATAAAAAAAAAGATTATAAATAAAAAACCAAAATTTAAAGAAAGAAAAAAACATCAAAGGAATCCTAGTTTTGTGTTTATCATTAAAGAACACAAAAAGAACGTCTGCCGTTTAAAACTTGATATTTGATCAAAAACTGATTGTACCTCGTAATTGACAAAAAACTTATTCCATCAACTTCCTTTATCGTCTTCTGGTTATCTAAAATTGAACTTTTTCTCATCACAATAAGGTTGATTATTTTCATGATAAGTTCACGCACCGATATAGGGCTGCGAACTTTATTAATTAATGATCCTTGGTAGTCTGTTCGGTGAAGCCTTGCTTACCACGAATGCCAAGTTTTTTTATTAGCTTCTTTCTTTTCAACTTTTTCTGAGAGCTTAAGATTGGTTTGACTATATTTTCTTTAGACGTAAAGGTTTTCGTTGAATACTTTTATAATATTTTCGTGATCTTTAGATTTTAGATAACATTTTTTGGCTATCTAAAAATATTTTCGTAAATAAATAAATTTTCAAGTGTTTCAATTAAATTAATCATAATAAAAAGTGCTTTAATGATTTATTTACTATTACATTTAACATAACACTGATAATTTGAAGACGATTAAGTCCTTGATATACATTAAGAAGAATAGTGTAAGAAACGACGGGGATATTTCATAGCGACTGTGTTATATACACCCGTTTGAAGATGTGTGGAAGATCGGGTGTCGTATTCCTCCAACACAAAGGAAGGATCCTCCGATCAGGCGAGGTGATCATGCCTGGTGGGTCACTGCCCAACAGTTGATGTTGGGATGTTGTATATATGCTAATCGGTGCGAGAATATCTCTTTCGCGATTCAGGATTAGTAGTTACTCCGTATAGTTCATTCCATGATTTTCTTAGTAGTTGAGTGTTTAGATGGCTAGATGGCGCTGTCGTAAGTTTTCGTACCGCTGCATGTGGAAGTCGCCACAGATGGATCAAGAATATAAAGTATCACTACAACTATTCATCCAGTGGATAAGGGAGCAAACTATGCAGGACAACAGCAATGTAATGAGACAAAGAGAGTGGAAGCGCTTAGTTCTGGAGCGACATACGCTTCGGCTTCGGGTCTTCCTTCTTGTGCCGAGCAGTTAAACACTGGAACTCACTACCAGCTCATGTTTTCCCTTCTTACTATGATCCCGGGTGCTTTAAGCGGGCCGTGAAAAAGTATCTCACTAGGCCGCCATAATGTGGTGCGCCATACTGCTTGCATTTGCAGTGAGTATGGTGACCCCACTTGTGGATTTTTCTCATGCTTTCCATCAGGCATAGTAAAGTCATCTTGGCAGGCGTTATATATATAAAAAAAAAACGAACTATACTAACCCGTCTTGCCAGCATTCTATAATAGGCCAGAAACTTCTTTCTAATTTAAGACCTGTGTATAGCAGCTGTATACTAAAGGCTGTGATTACCGACGTCGTAATGATAGTGACACGACCTCCTCAAAACATACTTTATTAATAATTGATGTGTAAGTAGTTAATACATTGAAAGAGTTGATAATAAATTCATATAAATATGTTTGAACTGCTTTTAACCAAACAAAAAAATAACAGTTAAATACTTGTACTGGACTATAGTAAAAGTATTAAGGAATAAAAATAATTACTACTTGTAGTTAACTAGTTGCGACGCGTGGTGTTACTCGCGGTTTTACTGAACCATGCTTATCTCACGGGTGTACAACATTTTTCGGGATAAAACGTAGCCTATGTACTACTCCAGACTATAATTTAACATCATCAGTCTAGGACAGTTCATTGCTAGACATAGGACTCTCTCATCTTTTTCGGACATCTTACACACAACATCATCTAGTACCAAACTAAGCAGAGCTTGTAATATGGGTACTAAACAACTGATGTAAATACATGAACACACTTTTTTTTTTGCAAATAAATGCAGACTCCAAAATAAATATTTGTAGTTTACACAAATATGTGGTCCGAACCGGGAATCAAACCCGAGACCTCTGGATCAGCAGCCGCATACGCTAACCACTAGACCAACGAGGCAGTGCTATCTCTGCAGATCTGTTAAACCGTTTTGTCGTGAAAGAGTAACAAACATTAATATATATATAAATTTATCTCAAAGCTTGTTTGTCACACTCGTTTGGATGCACGGCATTGGTCTGTAACTATGTTATCGTCACTGTCACCGCAAATACGCGCACTCAACAAAAGTTTGGTGACGTGACGTGACGTGACGTGATAAATAAATTCATTGCAATTCGTGCAAAAAACGCATAAAACGCTCACAGCCAAGTGACTTTAGGTAATCGAAAACATCCGCAAAGAGCCAACGCCTGAGTGCCACCACTGCGGTGGCCAGACTGTGGACACGGCACTTCACACGCTGGTAGAATGTCCGGCGTGGGAGGAGCCGAGACGTGACCTCGTGGCGGCCATCGGGGTGAGGAGTCTCTCGCTCCATAACATGATTGTGGCAATGATACGGAGCGAGAGCGCGTGGAACTCCGTCGTCTCTTTCTGTGAGCAAGTCATGCTTGCGAAAGAGATGGCGGAGCGAGAGCGGGAGAGGTTCAGAACTCTTCCGGTCCGCCAGGCCCGGGAACGGGCCAGGTACCGCAGGCAACTCAGGCGCCGGAGATCGTTAAATGATCTCCGTCCTCCATAAGCGCAGGCCTGGGGGTGGCAGATTAGGCCATCTGTCACCCTAGCAGAAGCAGGCCGGGGTGGATGCGCGAGCGCTATAAAGCGTGTGCCGTGTAATTTTTGAGTGGTGCCCCCACACAGAAGGGGGCCATCTACTAGCGGTAGGTGGCCCGAGGTGCGTCGGGGTTTCAGGGACTTCCTTTCGAGGGTATACCTGGTTCCCCGACTTATAGTACCCGCGACGACGTGCGGTTTTAGTCGGTTCGAGTCCGACATAGCCACCAACGTGTGGCATCCGTGGGGATTTAAAAAGAAAAAAAAAAGAAAAAAAGAAAAAAAAAAAAAAAAAAAAAGGTAATCGAAAACAATCACCGAAGGTAAGCAATGACGGCGCAGTCAGTACCTAGATGGGTAGATGGGTGACCGTTTGTGGCATGATATGCTATGAGTGTGATTCGGAGGTCACGTAAAGCTATCGTTCGCAGTTGTTATAGGAAGAAAACAAGTTTGAAGCTTAATTGGAGGTCTTTGGGCGGCTAAAAACATCCAGCAGCAAGATTACGTAGCCACAATGAGTCTTGTTAGTCCCCAACCCGCAGTTGGCCAGCGTGGGGACGCATGGCCTTAACCCTCTCCTGAGAGGAGACCCTAGCCCAGCAGTGGGACGTTATGGGTTGTTGATGATGAACAGGTAAAAAACACTAGGGCGCACTATCTCTAATATTATTATATCAATCAATTCACTCGAAAACATCCGCACGAATCATAACACTCTTCAAAACTCAAAAACCTAACAAAGAATTAAAATAATACTTTCACGTTGAAGCATCACTTTAAATCCGTATTCACGTAACCTATTATTTGCTAGGTTTTCATACATACAACGTGCAGAGAGAGCTCGTATTCAACATTTTATTTACATTTTGTTTCGTTTCATTTTGTACTGGTTGGTAGGTAAACTGTCAGAAGCTCAAAGAAAAATGCTTTGATATATGAAATACAATAATCAGATATCGCAAAATAAATGACAATACGTACACAGAGATGCTTATAAAAGATATCGAGTGAATCAGATTAGAAAAAGACTATTTTATTCTTTGATATTTATTTATTTATTTATTTATATACTTTATGCACAAATACATGCATCGGCGGACTTAATGCCTTAGGCATAGTCGACCGATTGGGCGATGCAGAGAAGAAATGAGGTAGGTGCATATAGGGTGAATGGATAGATTATAGTAGAAAAAGTCATAGGTAATTTACATAGATATTATATGGTAAGTAATATACCTACATAAACATACATATATACGTCTATATTTATACACATACATGATATGTTAAAATAGTGTACATATTTGTTTTTTGTTTTAATTTAAACATTCAAAATCATACTACGTACAAAACTACACAAGTGATAACGTTGATGACCAGGTCGTCCTGGTATGACTCACCATGCTGCATTGCTTACGATCTACACGGTTGGCCTAGTGGTTTAAGCGGTCGCCACGGCGGTTTCTACTTCGCCTAGTGGCGTGGGTTTAAATTCTAAGTGGGACAAAACTTTGTGCGTTTAGCAAATGGTTTTTCGAGTCTGGGTATTCTTTGTGTCCGTTTGTATGTATGTTTGTAAAGTCCGACGCGACACAGGATTTATATTCCTAACGCGGGAGTTGTCTTTTATAAAAGAGATAAAAAACAATGAAGATGGTGACCCCTACTCCTGGATTCTACTTATGTTTTCCATCAGGCAGAGTAGAGTCACTTTGATAGGCTTACATACATAAAAAAAAATGGATTCCCTCATCATTAAGTCCCACTATATGCAAAAGTTTATAACCTTTTAAATAAATAAGTGTGTCCCCAAAGGTATTTTAATAGTAAAAATCGAATAATCGAAAATCGTATAATCGTAAAAAGTAAGAATCGAAGCACAGGAAAGGGTTCCTCAGTCACCTATAATGGTATGTGGATTTAAAATCGTATCCAATAGATAATTGTTATGTTTACGTAATAATACGTTAATTTTGTATGACGTTTTCCAAGTGAGCGCATTTTACCATATAAGCCTTTATAACTCCTGAACTAAGAAAGTCATCTAATCGGTTATAGTTTTCATTCAAAGTTCATTAGATGGACCACCATCACGATTTTTGTCAGATTTTTTGAGCCAGCCGTTTAGCTTTTAGAGGGGGGGGGACGCCCTGTTTTTACAAAAAAGTGCCCTTTAAAGTGAAATATCTCGCAAACGGATACCTAAATCAAAAAATCGTCTAGGAAACCCTTTATTGTTTTTAAAAGACCTATCTAATGATACCCCACACGATGGGGTAGCCTTGAGAAAAAAAAATCATCCCCACTTTACGTGTAGGGGAGGTACCCCAAATAAAATTATTTTTCATAATTTTATTGTAGCACTTTGTCGACGTAATTACAACACGTATTCATGCAAACTTTCATCTTTCTAGCACTTACCGTTTGGACGGTAAGTCGAGGACGGACGGACGGACGGACGGACGGACGGACGGACGGACGGACGGACAGACGGACGGACAGACGGACATGACGAATCTATAAGGGTTCCGAGTTATGAACTTCGGAACCCTAAAAAATGGACCTTGGTAAACAAGTTTTGTAAATCCTCACCGTGAATGTCTTTGACAACCATACATTCACCGTAACAACCTCTACAATAGATCAAAATGACTCAGTACTACACAAAGGACACAGTATACCGTCAACTAAAGAACTGTCCTTTTCGAGGTCAGACCCACAATACCGACATCAAATGTACGAAGATAGAAAATTCTATAACTACCTTTCCTTATTCAAACAGAACATACTCATATAGATCAATCTCAAAGTAAAGTTTTCAAACCAAATGCGAATAGATAAATAAAGGTTAGGTTCATTAAATAAACTGTTGAACTTGAACTGTTGACCTACCCAAACAGTCCATAATCATCAGTCAGCCAGGTCGGTTGCTAGTAGTCCGGCTCTAGACAGCTTTGTCAAATAGAATTTCGTATTACAAAAGAAATAAATGGAATCGCTACTCATTTTGCTTACAATTGTTTGAACAATAACAACGTTTGTAAGGTTATATACGGTATCTGGATCTACAAAACTGATATTGAAAATTCTATTACAAATAGAAAGTCACATCATTTGTGAGTGTCTTTGGCAATATGTCGTCTGGCCAGGGTGTATTATAAGTCAGTATTATAAGCCTAAAGGGTCTTTAGAAAAGTAAGGAGAAGCCTATGTCCAGGAGATTACTGTGGATGGAAAGGCTGTTGATGATGAATGATAATAAGCTAATATTAAACCGAAAAATAATTATCGCAATATCTAAGATACAGATACAGGCGGTCGGATTTACAATTCTTTTTATTACTAATTAACATAGCAATGCGGATAAAAAAAAATCTACAACAAAAACGATAATATTTTCTGTATAATTAAAGAGTGTAATTTTTATGATATCGGATATGCAAACATTCAGGTGTAAATAACCACCGTCACCCATATATACATACATATATACAACTTAAGAGCCATAGAAGCTAGGAGTATGTGATGTTTTAAAACATTCCGACGTCCGACCTCTGGTGCTATGCTTTAGAAGGACCAGGACCATGTTTTTTCAGGTTCTCCCCGAGTTGTCCCCATGACCTGTCGGCCCTGCCCCGGGGGACATGTACGTTACCCTAATCAAGCTTGAAAGAATTATGTAAAATCAGCTTTCTGTTCAAATGAGTTTCTATATCATCGAGCTGACCTATAAGCTGAAACATATATATTCCACGTTATCATAGCCATACAGCGTACTAATAAACAACGACAATAATATCTCAACCGCGAAACAGCTCAAGAACAGCATACTAGCTTCGCAAATGTAATGACAAAAGATTATAAATGCAAGTTGTGACCTAGATCTTCATGCACAATTTACATCGCTAGTGACCCATAAAAACTCACAATGATACGAACCGTGTACTCTTTTGCAACTTAAATAATATGTATTAAATACTATACAAAGCAGTGATAAAAAGTTCAGTCAAGAACCTTTTCTTTTTAAAAAGAAAAATGCCGAAAATGTGAAAAATTCTTTACGTTCCCCGAAATTTTATCTTGGCCACATTTTTCTTAGAGAAATAGAATGTTAAGACATTTTCACGTTGCATTTTTGGTTGGTTATTACATGAGGGCCTTTGAATGCTTTCAGTAAAATGTGCCTGGATTGTAAAATGTGCCTGGATTGTAAACTCCTCACATTCATGATATGTTTAAGATATGGGGGCATTTATTCAGATTCATACCAAATTGAAATCTGAGTACAATACTTATATGTCTATTTGTGTTATGATTGAGTCTTTTATGTGTGATATTCAATTTAAGAATGTACTTTTATAAATTAACTTTATATTGTAAATGTTATCAAAGAGATTCAAGGATCGAAAAATAAACTTAGTATGTCAGTATTAACTGGCGCAGTCGTAGGGTATGCGACCGCTATTTTTGAGTTCTCGAATTTGACTCCCGGGACGGAATAAATATTTGTTTCGAGGTTTTCTAAGTATAGTCTGTATTTATTTAAAAAAAAATGTATATCAGTATTCTATCACTAAATATAGCTGCCGTAGTACGAGCTCTGCTGAGTTTGAAGCTAGATTGCGTTGTGTTAGATGTACGAAATATTTATTTATATTATTATGTATAAGCACTTTGGACGAGCTTGTTGTTCATTCACTAGATATAGTTACATAATATCTATATGCTCCGTCAAGCCACATAAATTCTAACATTAGTTTCTCGACAACTTCACACTAATATTATACAAGAAATATAAGCTTTATCAAAGTTTTATATAAGACATAATAGATAGTACACCTGTGCCTTAGACACCCTTGAATGAATCAATAGTGGCAATGATATCATAAATAATAAAATCGATAATGTCATACAAGTCACCGTACAGAATATTTAGAAACGGTTGTATGGAATTATTTAGTTAATATGTTCCGTCTTTGTTTAACAGGTGTTTACATAAAGAAGTATGTATTGTTTTATTGTATTTCAATGTTGTTGAGATAATTTTATGATGATATATTAAAAATGAGTTGTCTTTTGTCTTTGAGACATACAACGTTATTACTTTATTTTTTACTAGCTTTCGCCCGCGGCTCCGCCCGCGTGTATGTCGGTTATCGCGGTAAAAAGTATTCTATGTCCTTTCCCAAGTTAAGTTCTATCTTCATACCAAATTTCATCAAAATCGGTTTAGTGGTTTAGGCGTGAAAGCGTAAAAGACAGACAAACAGAGTTACTTTAGCATTTATAATTTTAGTAGGGATTAAATAGTCTATACGTTAGAAATATAAATCCTGTGTCGCAGGGGAATTTACAACATACAAAAAATTAATACAAAGTACACCCAGACTCAGAACAATCAATCGTGGATCACATAAAGTCCTTGTGGTATTTGAACCCATAACGCTTGGCGCAGTAGACAGTGGTGTGGCCACCGCTTAAACCGCTAAGCCAACCGTGCGGTTCTTTGTTCCTGTGTTTGTTGTTGTTTAATATTCAATTAGGTTAAGATGGAGATGGCATGAGCCCTGTTCAAAAGTACCTTAAAAATAAAATAAAGATTAAAAAAAAAACCGTGCAGGCCATTAGGCCAATTGTGCAGTCTCTATTAAATCACCTTTCTAAGGTGAGATCCATGTCTAACGGTGGATTGTTCATCAACAGTCTTTAACAGTCCACTGCTGGATGTAGGCCTCTCCTTAGAAAGGAGGTTTTGGCCTAATATACCACGCTGGCCAGACGGGTTGGCAAAGGGTTGGTTTCAAGTTTTCCTTCTCTTTGCATTGACGTTGTCTTGCGTAGTTTGTCCCTTAGTCGCCTTTTACGACACCCGCGGGATGAATAGGGGTGGTGACACTGTTTTGTATTCTTAATCCGTCACCACACGGACAACGCACGGTGGACTGTTAAAGATAAAATTTAAGGTCATTATATAAACGTTATGTTATTTCAGTTTTGAACAGAACAGATCCTCTTTGGGCGTTCCCAAAGAGGAACTTCTTCTTCGGAGGAAACTTCTAAAGGCAATGACGTTTCATTGCCTTAGAAGTTAAATAAAAAAAACCCTTGACTTTAGCACGAGTGGTTTGGCTCGACCGGAGCGGTACTACCCTCTAACTCATAGAAGACCAACCAAGAATGATAGCATTTATGTTGACGTATTTTGTTGGTGAGCGTGAGACCAGATGGTGGTGACCCATAATCTACGATTCTACTCATGCTTTCTAACAGTAAGAATAGTCACTTTGGTAGGCTTAATTATAAACAAAAAAGAATTAGAAATGATTAGAAAGTTAGAAAGGTGGAAAGGTATGTAGAAACTGTTCATAAGTTTCATAAACATTTCCTCTACAAAGTTAAAATGAATTACCAAAAACTTAAGCAGCAAGTAACATCATTTAAAAGTTCCTGTAATTCGTTGTAACTTTGCTCGATGTTTTAATAATAGTGTATTGATTGAATGAAAGGGAAATTGCGGTTTACGATTTATGACGATTAAAAAAAACTACTTACTAGATCTCGTTCAAACCAATTTGCGGTGGAAGTTTGCATGGTAATGTGCATCATATATTTTGTTAGTTTTATCATTCTCTTATTTTAGAAGTTACAGGGGGGTGGCACATTTTACCGCTCTGGAAGTGTTTCTCGCACAAACTATTTAGTTTAGAAAAAAATGATATTAGAAACCTCAAACCTCAAAATCGTTTTTGAAGACCTATCCATAGATACCCACACGTATGGTTTTGATTTGATTTTTGTATGAAATATTAATACAGTTCACAGAATTCATCTACTGAAAAAGTTTTAACAGTATAACAGTTTTAAAGTGGCTGTGAATACGGACGGACGGACAGACAGACAGACATGACGAATCCATAAAAGTTCAGTTTTTTGCCATTTGGCTACGGAACCCTAAAAATGAGCATCAGATAAATATTCCCATAAAAAATAAAAATGAAGTCACTCAATCAACCTGGTCTGATCTTTTATGTGTTTGATTTTTACATCAAATTTACGACACAATTTAAAGTAAGGTACTCAATTGATGAAATATACGCAGATGTACTCGTCACAGAGAAAAAAAAAGATTCTCAATCTAACAGTCTGACGATAAATTTGTGAGCGGAAAAAACGTAATTTCCTAACTTGATTAAGGCCTGCCCCCATTTGTCACGCTGTCAAAGGAATATAAATTGGTAGGTATATTTAGTATGTATAGGTAAGGGAACTACACGTCTTATATTCAAAATCAACTATAGCGTTATTTCAGCATAATAAATGATATTATATGTGTAGATAATGTTTGTATACATACAGGATTTGCAAGCTGAAGTGGCAGTGGACTGGCCATGTATGCTGTAGAACCGATAACCGTTTGGGTAAACGGGTTCTTGAGTGGAGACCGCGACCGGCAAACGTAGTGTAGGACGTCCACAGACCAGGTAGAGTGATGATTGGGTGGCAACGCGAGCGCTACAAAACGAGCACGCTTCGCTTGGTGGAAGGGGAGCATTAGAGTTCTCGCACGGTAGAGGACTGCAGGCCACAGATGGCCCGAGATGCGTTGGGGTTCCAGGGACTTCCTTTCGAGGGTATACCTGGTTCCTCGACTCATAGTACCCGAGATGGCGTGCGGTTTTAATCGGTTTGAGTCCGACATAGTCACCAACTGGTGGCATCCGTGGGGATATCCGCGCGAAAAAAAAAAGGTGGAATGATGATTTGCGCAAGATGGCTGGCAGGCGCTGGATGCGAGAGGCCAAGGATCGAACCAAGTGGCGTGCAACTGGATTGGCCTATGTCCAGCAGTGGACTGCGATAGGCTGATGATGATGCATAGGTACATAAATCTAACTTTAATGCATATATTTACTGTGTCGTTTAATGTCGTATCGTGTCAGACCCACTAGCCATGTTGGAAAACGTTTTTCGTTTTCTAATCAATTCTCTATTTTATTTCTTGTTTCATTGGATAATATTTGGTTTAGATCACGTGACTGAGTGTCATTAGCCAATGAATAAAGAGAGAATGCGTGCAGTGAGACTACAATTATTCCAATCCTACTTTGTATATTTTTATCCCTTACGCTTGAAGAGATGGAAATATAGAAAGTAGGGAGAATTAGACAAAATTGAGACCCTTGCGCTTAACGAAAATGTCCCATTGAGAACACACGCATGCGCTTATTTTTCTATCTCGCTGAGTGCAATGAGTAAGACTGCAGCAGAAAATGCACAATCGTTTGTTACTTAATGTCACTATACTTCAAACTGTCTTTTCAGGGATATTTCATTTTTGTGAGTGTAACTGTCAAAAAGTGTTTTTTTTAGAAAATAAATTTGATTGACGGTTTTCAATTGTAAGGAAATAATGGATCCCTCATTTTTATGTTCTATTTGTACGAAGAAAACGCAAGATGCAACAATTGTTGTGAAAATGAGAGGATTGCATACTTTAATTAAAAAAAGTGAAGTAAAAGATGATAATATATGGAAGCAATGGATAAATCATGAAGAGCATCGTTTTCATGATAAGTGCCGAAAACGATATGGTTTATCATCATCGAAGCCAGCATCAGTAAGGGGAAAATCTCAAGTGCTATCATCATCATTTGATGAACCATCGACTTCGAGTGATCCTGCAATACAATCAAGTGAGTGTTCAGCTGATTCCTCCATATCATTTCCAGGTTTTCCTACACCATCCTGTGAAAGTAATTTTAGATTCGATGAATTATGCTTTCTGTGCGGAAAAAGTTGGGATCGTCGTCATAAACCTGGTTTTATTGTACAAGGCAACAGTCTAAACAATCGTATTGTTGCTATTGCTGCAGAACGCGAAAATGATTTTGGAGAAGCTTCATGAAGGTGAATATTATGGTATGATATGCTAACACCCAGTTTGCTTAGTACATTGATAACCAACTTCGATCCTGTTTTGTGATAAATGTATGTTCCAACAGCTAGTTGAAGACACGTTGAAAGTTACAACGAACTACAAGAACTTCTATATGATGTTACTTGCTGATACGATACGGAACCCTTCATGGACGAGTCCGACTCGCACTTGACCGCTATTTTTTTTTTAAATGTCGAAGCAAAGTACGAGTTTCTTTTTTTTTTAAATTTTGCTTTTATCATCTTCCCTCATTATTGATTTTAAAGACAAAAGCTGGAATTTGAATTCGCCAATGTTTTCTATGTGGTAACATATCTTTTTAAATATCTTGTCATTTTTCTCGGTATTATTTATCTTTTCATTTACATTCTTATTTTTCTTGTAATACGGTGCCGTGTAACTCTTAAAGCTGTATAAAATTGTGCTTTTAAATCTGTAAGCGCTGTAGTCGTTTGCAATCGTGGAATGATTTGTCTAAAATCACGTTTTGCAGCAATAGCAACAATACGATTTTTCCGACTGTTGTCTTGTACTATAAAACCAGGTTTATGACGACGATCCCAACTTTTTCCACACAGATAGCATACTTCATCGAATCTAAAATTACTTTCATAGGATGGTGTAGGAAAACCTGGAAATGATATGGAGGAATCAGCTGAACACTCACTTGATTGTATTGCAGGATCACTCGAAGTCGATGGTTCATCAAATGATGATGATAGCACTTAGGATTTTCCCCTTCGTGACGCTGGCTTCGGTGATGATAAACCATATCGTTTTCGGCACTTATCATGGAAACGATACTCTTCATGATTTATCCATTGCTTCCATATATTATCATCTTTTACTTCACTTTTTTTAATTAAAGTATGCAATCCTCTCATTTTCACAACAATTGTTGCATCTTGCGTTTTCTTCGTACAAATAGAACATAAAAATGAGGGATCCATTATTTCCTTACAATTGAAAACCGTCAATCAAATTTATTTTCTAAAAGAACACTTTTTGACAGTTACACTCACAAAAATGAAATATCCCTGAAAAGACAGTTTGAAGTATAGTGACAGTAAGTAACAAACGATTGTGCATTTTCTGCTGCAGTCTTACTCACTGCACTCAGCGAGATAGAAAAAAAATCGGCCAAGTGCGAGTCGGACTCGCCCATGAAGGGTTCCGTATCAGCAAGTAACATCTTATAAAAGTTCTTGTGATTCGTTGTAACTTTGATCGATGTATTTATAATAGTGTATTGATTGAATTAAAGGTAAAATGCAATTTACGATTTATGACGTATTAAAAAAAAACTACTCACTAGATCTCGTTCAAACCAATTTTCGTTGGTAGTTTGCATGGTAATGTACAACATATATTTTCTTAGTTTTGTCACTCTCTTATTTTAGAAGTTAGAGGGGGGGGGGGGGGGGACACACATTTTTCAACTTTGGAAGTGTCTCTCGCGCAAACTATTCAGTTTAGAAAAAAATGATATTAGAAACCTCAACATCATTTTTGAACACCTATCCATAGATACCCCACATGTATAGGTTTGATGAAAAAAAATTTTTTGAGTTTTAGTTCCAAGTATGGGGACCCCCAAAATGTGTTGTTTATTTTCTATTTTTATGTAAAAATCCTAATGCGGTTCACAGAATACATCGACTGACCAAATTTCAACAATATAGCTCTTACAGTTTCGAAAATAATTGGCTGTGACATACGGACGGACAGACAGACAGACAGACAGACAGACAGACAGACAGACAGACAGACTTGACGAATCTATAAGGGTTCCGTTTTTTGCCATTTGGCTACGGAACCCTAATAAGCGCATGCATGTGTTCTCAATGGGACATTTTCGTTAAGCGCAAGGGTCTCAATTTTGTCTAATTCTCCCTACTTTCTATATGTCTTATCTCTTCGAGCGTAAGGGATAAAAATATACAAAGTAGGATTGGAATAATTGTAGTCTCACTGCACGCATTCTCTCTTCATGTGCCGCGCATGCGCATAAAAAAAAGAATCGGTGGGAGCAAGAGATAAATATATATCGCACTCTCTCTCTCCGCCAGTGACTGAGGTTTCGGTCTTGTTGGTCTAGTTGGTTAGCGTGTGGGGCTGTCGATCAAGAGGTATCGGGTTCGATTCCCGGGTCGGACCAAATGTTTGTGTTATCCGCAAATATTTGTTTCGGAGTCGGGGTGTTTTTTATGTATAAAATGTATGTATTTACAAAAAAAAAAAATGTTTATGAATTAATATCAGTTGTCTAGTATTACAACCTCTGCTTAGTTAAGGACTAGATGGCGTTGTGTGTAAGATGTTCGAAATGTAGCGGAGTAAATGTCCCTTATAATGAAATTTATAATAGCTCAGGTAAATAGAGAAGTAATATAATATACTGCAAATATACGTTTCAAACGCAAATTTGTGATAAATTCGATGGAATAAAAAAAAACTAAAATTTAATTAAATATATTAAAATTGAAATGTAATTTTTTTATCAAGATTATTAGTTATAAGAAAAAAAGGTGTAAATAAATAAAAAATGCACAAAACATATCAATTAAATCCCAATGAAACATGTAGGATCGCTTTAAAATCAATAAAAGAAGATTCTTCTTCAATTTTGTACCTTTAAATGCATTTTAAGCAAAAACTATGAGAGATACGCGAAAATATGCATACATTTTTTTGTAGGAAATTAATTTTGCTACAATTTTGTAGAAGGATTTTTTTTTATTTTTCCAGCCAATCGCGAGATATAGACGAAATAGTAGTTTTTGCACCCTTTTGCAATTTATTTGCACAGTTTGCCGGTATTGCAGCATTAATCTAGAAGACTTACGGAATTTTTTGCGTTGGTTGCAGGTGTTCAACTAAAATGGCAAAGTTAAGCCTTCATTGACTGGACTAAGAAGAAAAAAAATTAATGTAACAAAGCGTTCGGTTACGTTAATGAAAGATTTTCAGAAAGCACCCCATGCTTTGTTACTTTAATTTTTTTTTCTTCTTTTTAGTTTAAAAGCGTGTTTGTTTAGTTTTTTAAAACTGTTTTTTTAGAAAAACTAAAAACTACATTTACATTACTACTACTACATTTTCAATTTCTTTTTTTTTTAGTTTTATTTATTCATCATTTCACGAACACTTCCAAGTTACATAGAAATACGAAAACATCATATGAGCTTTGTGGCGAGCAAGGGATAATTTTGTATGATTAGATATACATAAATACAACTTTAGTCCCTACACAAGATAACTACTATCCAAACTTACTTTATATTTAAGATAGAAACACATTACTTTGTAGTATTGAATTCGATTCCCGGGTCAGAACAAATATTTGTATGATCCACATATATTTGTATCGGAGTTTGGGTGTTTTCTATGTATAATATGTATGTATTTACAAAGCAATATAGATTAACTTGGCACTCACAATTATTAAAAACGAAACAAGTAGTTTCAACGTTAGGAACTACTGGAAACAGCCTGCACAGTAAACCAACAAATATATAGGTGTATTTGCCAGCGAGTTTATTGCCAACAACCTAGTGTCGTACTGCAGACCTGACACAAATAATTACCATCGATCCAAGTCTGTTTAGATTCAGCATAACTTGGCAACGGTATATATCAATTTATGCAGTAGTGGATAATAGAAATGCTATTCAAGTATTTACAAACAATTTGTGCTGTGGTTCAAACAACGTTTACCATGAGAGTTAATGGACTTTTACTATTGTGTATTAAGCTAGGTTTTGCCAAAGGATCTGTCTCTGTAATTGCTGTTAAAAAAAATCTATGTCCTTCTCAAAGAATCGAAGTATCTCCATGAAAGCATCAACATGAGAGCAAGACAGTTATTTTTAACTTTATAATATCAGTATGGATATATATGTTTACAGAAAAAAACCTACATAAATGAAAAGAATTTCATATAATTTTCCAGACTTAGAATTAAACTCTATAAAATTAATGATTTGTCGCACAATATAGCAATATTCGGATATTATAAATATAATAGTAAAGGAGCAAATTAGTAACCTACACAAGATAACATAGATGTAAAGAGAAGGAAACCTCGAAACAAACTCTATACGAACCTATTTGGCCAGCGTGGTGTAATAGACTAAATACTCCTTCATTAAGAGAGGCCTATGAAAAGCAATACACTGTTAAATGCTGTTGATTACGGCTCGTCATCAACAGCATTTACCGATTTTGGCGCATCGGGAAGATAACACGGAAGGGCACACGCGTATTTAATGTCTATTTTGTCGATATCTACCGTTCTCGCTTTACGGTTTTGGTTTACAAACGACTACGAATGAACAGATCCACCCTACATATACTCTTAATTTTATTACTTATGTAATTAAATTGTAAATGATAATTTGGTTTAGTAATCAAAATGACTTTGTGAACTTTATTGTAAGGGTATTTAAACGGCAGTGTATAATAATTGTCCTAAAGTATAAGTACTTCCCTCGAGCCGTTAATAACAACTTTTTGATATATGTTTACAGAAAAAACCTACATAAATGAAAATTATTTCGTATAACTTTCCAGACTCGGGATTAAACTTTATAGAATTAATGATTTGTCGCACAATACAGCAATATTGGAATCTAGAACATCTATACAAGAGTTTATCTATACTAATTTTATAAATAAATTGAAGTACCTGTTTGCAATATCAAATAAACAGTTTTTACTAAATTCATGTAAAATAGATATATACTGCCTCGTTGGTCTAGTGGATAGCTAATGCGACTGCTAATCAAGAGGTCTCGGGTTCAAATTCTGGGTCGGGCCAATAAGGTTTTTCTTTAGAAATTCCTAATAGCAGCCCGGAGTTTGGAAGTTTGGCAGTGATTTCATGACCGTGCCTCGGAGAGCACGAAAAGCCGTTGGTCCCGCTTGTCATGAACATCTATGGCAATCGTTATCGGGAAGTCAGTACCCAAAAAACTGGTCAACCTATGCATTTCAGTTCTCTCTTAGAGTTGCAGAGGTACGATGACAGTCGCTCCGTGGAAAAACTGATATTCAGGTAAAACCGGTTGAACTAGTAGCAAAATAATATTAGGAATAAGGCTAGGAAGGAGATGTAAAATAGATACATAGCGGTACTTGCATCAACATAGCAATTTTTCTTAAAAATTGTCTGTCCATCGGTCTATTTGTTTGATCCGACTAATCTCTAAACCGGCTAGACCGACTTTACCGGGACTTTTCCTGGCAAATAGCTAATGACTTAGGACTATTTTTTTATACGAGGATCGCTTCCGGACCTCGCAATTTACAATAATAACAGCGGGTAAGTCCGAGGACTCAGTTTGTTGTAACTAGAACAAAATGTTGAATAACTGTGAAATATAAAGCGAAGCTATGATTATTCAAAAGGTACAATTAATAGTGTACAATACATTGCTTGTCCTAACCACTCGCCCTTATCAACATTTCCTGAAAACAAAACAATGGATAACCGAAATTTATAGAATACACAAAACTTAACAATAGGAAATATAACAAAGTAAGTTTTAGTATTATGTAAGTTCACTATAAGTTAATTCGTTCTTCCCTACTTATAACATAACCCGCATTTCCCATAGGCTTAGTTCCCTTTTAGCCTCACTTTGCTTTTGTATTATGTGTATGACTTTTTGGTGTCATGAGAAGTGGTGTCGAAGCATTCATAGCCATGCTAGTTTCTGTGCTTGGAAACAATAACCGAGAGTTATCAACGACCGCGCGGTAAGTACCTAAATGGGTGATCGTTTGAGGCATGATAATATGTTATGAGCGTTTCCTTAATTCAAAGATCACGTTAAGTAGCCGGTTTCTAATTTTTGTGTTTTGAAACCTTTTAGTAATCTTTCTCCTAATCAGGATGGAGACAAATCTAATGACTCAAGAATTGTCAAAGTCAGTTGAGTTATATACATCATATACATATGTTATATATGTTCAGCTTTTTCAAGACCTTATTTGAAAGACCAACTCTCGCGGTAAGCAGAATCTAATCACTCAGCTAATCACTAAAGAAATTCAACAAAATGAACCTACTTATAGGACAATAATGACCATATTCACTAACGTCTCCTAAATTTAAGGTTCTACTTAGAGACTGAAGTAACCCTTAATGGTAATTTCGTTTTTACCAACCTTCAGGGACATCTAAATGCTAAGATGTCTATTAAGATTTAGGGACTATCTACATCGGGGTTCCCGCAGAGTAGAGGGCCGTCTGCAAACCATAGATGGCTCGAGGTACGTCGGGGTTCCAGGGTTTTCTTCTGAAGGTGCACCTCTTTCCACGACTTCTAGTGCGCGAGAAGGTGTGCGGTTTTGGTCAGTCCGTGTCAAACATAGCCACCGTCATCCGACGCATCCGGGGGGATTTCCGCACGGGGGATTCTAATAAAGAGACCGCTTGAATATAGGTGGTGGAGACCGGTAAAATTATTGAATATAAAAATATGTTTTAAATATTGAAAGACCTTATTACAAAGTACAACAATTATATTCCTTTTGAAACAAATATCATGATAAAATACCAAAAAGATGGTATTCAGCTGTGTATACCAACGTTTTAAGATAAATATTCATCTTTATGTGACACAATGAGAAATAATAATCAAATATTAACGCTTTATGAAATTAAATTTCGTTAATATTGACTTAGGTGTTTTGGTGTCTTACATTTTATTATTAATTTTTATGTCATAATGCGTATAAGAATATATGTATTATTATATTTTTGTATGCCACTCGTATTCATCCCGCGAGTGTCGTAAAAGGCGACTAAGGGATAAACTACGCAAGACAACATCGATTCAAAAAGAAGGAAAACTTGAAACCAACATTATACCAACCCGTTTGTCCAGCGTGATATAGTAGGCCAAAACCTCCTTTCTAAGGAGAGGCCTATGTCCAGCAGTGGACTGTTAAAGGCTCTTGATGATGATGATTGATGATGATGTATGCCTAGATACGATTGATTGTATCCCTTATTAGTAGTTTTCGCTCTTAGTGAAATATATGTATTATTCGCTATTTTTTAAGTAAATTTGAAGAAACTAACAGACATTGAAAATCTGGTCTCTCTTTAGAAAAGAGGTCTTGGCTACTACGCCACGTAAACCAACACATTGATACCCGTGCTGTTGTCTTTATACTAAGCAACCTTACTCTGCCCCTACAACACCCACCAGACGAAGACAAGCATAGTATAGTAATAGTTTTATAGTTCCATCTTTCTTTATACCAAAATTCATCAAAATCGGTTCAACGGCGAAGACGTGAAAACGTTACAGACAGACAGACAGAGTAACTTGCGCATTTATAATATTAACTAGTAGAGATTTTTATTTAATTTGAGAAAAACATGAAAATGAATTTATAAAACTACCAGATTATGTTGACCTGTCAATACATGGAAAATATACAATTAACTTTCGATGTATACTTGATGCTATTGTTTTTTTTATCTTCAAATATATTTATTAACATGACCACTATTTCGTACTCTCCACATCTTGGTGCATCTAACCTTCTAAATAAGCAAATGATTGGCAATACCAAATGTGAATTTGAAAGCTATCAATCATTTAATCTATATAAAGTTTATATGAAGCAGTACAATGAAATCTAATAATCTGAATTCTACAATTTTTTGTTGAAAGGTGACGTTACTTTTCAAAAAAAGATAAAGACACACTAATACACCATTTTCTCATATAATTAATAATGTACTTAACTTTTTCTGGAACAATAGCCTTGTCTGTGAATATCTTATGGTGTACTACAGGGCATACATCTAGGGCCTGTTATTTGTAACACACGATTAATTCATACTCACTACAGATAAGGTAAAGTATAATAAATTAATTACTTCAGATGCATATTTTAATTTATTTATTAGTACATAATTAATTTTTCATGTCTCAGTTAACAATACTATACTACAGTCTTATGAATAATCAAGATTTAATATAAAAATTTGAAGCACTTGGTACTAAATGGGACTTTGTTTATTTTAATACATTTTTATGCCAACATTATGTTATGATTAATTGTAGTTGTTACTAGCTGACAGCATGGTAGAAGCTCCGTAGAGTATGAATATAATCAGACCCATGAGTTGAAAAACAAGGGATAATTTTCAAATATCAAGTTTATTGAGGAGCAGTGGCGGCTGTACCTTAAGTGCGCTCGTGCGCTGAACCACCAATTCAAAAGATTTAAAAATCACAAAATATTAAGTACTTCATCTTTATTTTTAAATTACCATTTTAATAGTTATTTTTTAAACATACAAAAACGTATAAAAAATTAAATCTCCAATTATGGCGAAACAGTTTGAGCGCTTTATTAAACTATTATGACTTAATTTCCTGTATAGACAAATTCTCGTGCGCTTCGGCGAGTGCACGAGGACTGCTAATTTAACTTGTAGGAGATACGAGAAATACGCCTGACGCGTGAAACAAAAGATAGTTCATAGAAATGTACTGAGTAATGAGTGAGTTTTCGAGCGCCGCACGGGTGCCAACCGAGGATTGCCGAGAGCACCCGATGTTTGACGAATTGGCCGGCCGGCATGGGCGTACGTTATTGTATAATATAAATTACCTACCGTAATTGTTTTTAGTTTTTGTTTCGATTTTTTCGAGAACATTTATTCTATACTGTGTATGGTGTTAGTGAAAATGAGCATAAACATTGATTATATTAAAGAAAATAACAGAACTTTTCAAAATAAAGTGAACATAACATTGGCCGGACCGCCATGGCCCTTTTTAAATTTAAAACAAGAGTGCAAATCAAAAAATAAAGCATTTATGTACGTGAAGTTTTAAAAGTGAGATGTATAATAGAAAGAAATGGTTGTGTGGATGTGAGCGTCTTAATGCATTCTTTTGTTTTCCTTGCATTATTTTTGGCGGAGAATCGATTTGGACAGAAACAGGTATCAAGGAGAAAAAATAAAAAACATGATTCTTCACAAGTACACCTACAAAATGTAATGAGTTTGTCTGTGTTAGGCACGGTCGACATTCGTAATCAGCTTGATTCTGTGTATAGAAGCAATTTTTGTTTTGTTGCATTTTCTAATTTTAATATTTTAGTAAAGTGCACCACCAGTTCGATAACCCACCAGCCGCCACTGTTAAGGAGTAATTATTAAAGGCCACCGGACTGCTCAAGATCTAAATGGTTGAAGCCTCTTGAAGGAGCCTTTTTCAGCAGTAGACGGAAAGAGGCTAATGATAATGGAAATAAATTTACTACATTCTCCTACTTCCCCCAGTATGTCCAGATATAGCTACAATGAATGTCCAGATAAACCAGAAGAAATGCATTTATTTCTTTTTTGTACAGAATAGTTAGAATTTCTCCATCAATTATTATAGCCGTTAGTAGTAACGTAGTATTGTCAAGATTTTAATCATCATCATCAACAGCCCATTACTGTTTGTTGTTGGACGTAGTCCCAGGTCAGACAACTTCAATTATAATTATTTGTCTAGTGACAAGACAGCTGAATGTAGACTTAAAATGTATTTAGTATAACAATACATTTTTGGATTGGAAACATGTACGCGAATATTTAAAATAAAACCAAATGAAATTTCCTTAGTAGGAAAATGTTTTTTTATTTTCAAAAATTTAAAACAATTTGCAAATACAAGCAAGGTTCCAAAAAAATTTAGGCTTCATAGAGACGTCTTAAATCGTTCGCCGCAACTTTATAGAGATGTCTTAAAATCGTACATTGACTCCTTCATAGAGAGATTTCCAAAACTGATAATCAGTCTCATCAGGAGCGTAGTCTACCGTCATGTCTTCGGCGAAGTTTACGTAGGCCAGGGTGGATGTGTCATACTTCGGCCAGAGAGAAGTTTCGGGAGTGGGGTCGCTGCAAATATTCAAGAAAATACTTTTTTTATTTATAACTGAAATAAGCTAGCGACAGTGACCTTATAAATAAAATAATCCATTAATTACATTCTTAAAGTTAACCACATTTTCAAACATTATTATAAGTTTCGTATCACATAAAGAAGCAAAAACAGTTTTAGTTAACTTTGAAGAAATGTCATCAGAACTTACCCGGTTTTGGCGAAATTGATCATAGCCGTTGTGAACTGTTTAATCATTTTGTATTCAATACTGTCTGTAGTCAAAGGCAAGTTTAGAGATTTTGGATCATAAGCGTAGAACACATCTTCAAAATGTGCGGCACCAGCTATTCCGTACGGCTCACCTGCAGCACCGTAGACGTTTCTAGACGAATACGATGATAATTTAAAAGCATATGTATTACCGAATTGGGTCCATTTTTTGAAGAATCTCAGCATGTCATAGGATATACTGGCATTGCTTGCATAGTTTATAAAATTAGCAACGTTATCAACACTAACTGGTTTATCTCCGAAATAAAATTTAATGATGTCATCGGCCAAACTCAAAATTTGACTTGGTGCTAACACGTTCAACAATTTACTGGGCACAAACAACTCTTTGAATCGATTATATTGCCCGAGTAAAGCCTGCACGTAGACAGGAAGTAGAAGAAGAGCCTCCCTGTTAGTGTATCCGAACATAACGTCAACTTTGTTTACATTTCCGGATTCTAAAGACGTTAAAACGTCTTCAGTCAAAAAGTTGCCTTGGGAACATTCCTTTTCAACAACAGGTGCCGTGAATGGTTGCATTTTGAATGGTAGATCAGTTATTTGTTGTGATGCCAACACACTTGCGGAACTAGAGTCGATGTTTATTAATTGAGACACATCAGTGTTTTGCAAAAATTCGAGGAGAGCTGTAACGTTATTCGTTTCGAAGCCCAATGTTTGAGCGAGTACAAATGCTCTTCTCTGAGGTTCAAAACCAATATTGAAGTCATTAAATGGTGAACCGCTCGCTGCAATAGCCCTGTGGAATAAACCTTTTGATACTGGTGAAACCATGTGGTAACCAACTGAAGTTCCTCCAGCTGTATCACCTTTGATAGTGACGCGTGTTGGGTCACCTCCGAAAGCGTGAATATTCTTTTGTACCCATTTCAGTGCTGCTACTTGGTCTTTTAACCCTGCGTTACCAGGTACTTCACAGTTACCCAAACTAAGAAAGCCTAAAGTGGCTAATCTGTAGTTCAGCGTCACAACTACCATTTCAGATACAAAAAAGTCAGGACCGTATAGATCTGTATCTCCTGATCCGAACAAATAAGCGCCGCCATGGATATGAACTAAGACTGGTAAAGGAGTGTCAGGTGTTACGTCAGGAGTATATACATTAAGGAACAGGCAGTCTTCACTACCAGGAATGTAGGTATTTGTCAAAATATTTAGTTGAGGGCAGACAGATCCATGAACTTTGGCGTCTCTCACACCATCCCATGAGATGGGATCTTCGGGATCCTGAAAAGGAAAGTTAAATGCATTTTGGTGTTAAAGTAATATTTAGTATTATACTCATAGCAGTGGGGCTAAAGACATTGTATCAGATCAAATATATGGTTACATAGAATTTTTATAGTGTAATTGCACTTCTACCACTTCTCTGTCTGATGGAAAGCATAAGTAGAATCCGAAAGTAGTAGACATTATACGAGCTGACAATGCAGATATCCAAATCTTATTTTAAATGTTCTTTAATTTGTCTATTTAATTTACATTTGTAGAATAGCAGGATTAGTATATACTAATAAATACAGAGTAGTAATATTAAAAATAATAGTATTGGTATTTACCTTAAATCTCAAAGCACCTACAGGTGGTTTGGCGTAAGGAATACCTTTGAAACTATAGTAAGGTTCACCAAGGACAGTATTGACTACTTCACCGTTCAAGACGCCCTGCTCTACTGTTACTTCAACATCTTCACCAGATATACCTTGAAGCAGCCTAAAATAAGACAAATAAAAAGATTTAAAAGAAAATATAAAAAAAATAATTAATAAAATCAAAAACAGAACTTACAGGCACAGAAGTATGGAAACTGCAGAAATACACGCCATTTTTATTGACTTCAACTTCTATCAGAACTGCACACCTAGGTGACAACTGAAAATGGCCATTGCTCACTGACTTTTATACTGTGTTGTTCAAATAACATTATTGACTATGAATTAATTGTAAAGATCTCTCTCAAGTAATCATTATTGAGGAGATCCGTACATCTTTTTTAGGGTTCCGTTAGTTTATGACTCGGAACACTTATAGATTCGTCATGTCCGTCTATCCGTCCCTCCGTAATATGTGTTGTAATTACGTCGACAAAGTGCTACAATAAAATTATGAAAAATATGTTTATTTGGGGTACCTCCCCTACACGTAAAGAGGGAATGTTTTTTTTCTCGTGGCTATCCCATCGTGTGGGGTATCATTAGATAGGTCTTTTAAAAACAATAAAGGGTTTCTAAGATGATTTTTTGATTTAGGTATCCGTTTGCGAGATATTCCACTTTAAAGGGCACTTTTTTGTAAAAACAGGGCGTCCCCTCTTTAAAAGTTAAACGGCTGGCTCAAAAATCTGGAAATATTCGTTATGGTGGTCCATATATTTAACTTTGAAGGAAAACTATAACGGAATAGATGACTTTGTTAGTTCAGGAGTTATAGAGGCTTAACTTGTAAAATACGCTCACTTGGATAACGTCATTCAAAATTAACGCATTAATACGTAAACATAACAATTATCTATTGAATACGATTTTAAATCCACGTACCATTATGGGTGACTGAGGAACCCTTTTCTGTGCGTGGCCTGACACGTAATTGGCCGATTTTTATCTTAGCTGTCAAAATAACTACTCTGACTGATGGAATGCATGGATTGAAGAGTAAAGATCACAATTTTAAATGTGAAAATGAACAAAGCAGTACATTAAATCACATTACTACAGCCTAGTGAAATTTTTCAAGCCTTGCTTATCCCTGAAACTCTCTATCAGCGCACGTGTTTCCCTCCCACTATGATCCCGGGTTTTTAATACTCTTCCTCTAACTCCCAATAATCTTATTCGAACAGTCGTTTACATACATCAATATATGGAACTCTAATATTATTCTTACAGTAATTTAAACTGTATGAACAAAATTCATTTAAAAGTTGATACAGTTGATAGTTTTGAATTTCAAATTATAATATTTACACGATACTCGTATGTTTACATAGTATGTTAACTTTTGAGCGCGGTTTCGTTTGCTTTTATACAGAGTTTGTTAAACAGCCTTACACATGTATTTTAAATTATCTATATGGGACGGTAAATTGTAACTAAGAAATTATATTTATTTATTTATTCTAGAGATATCATTCGCTGTAGTACACCACTTAGCTACTTCTTTTTCTTTTTTTTTCTTTTGTTTAAAAAGACAACTCCCGCATTAGGAATATAAATTCCTGTGTCGCGGGGGACTTTACAAACATACAAGAAACGGACACAAAGAACACCCTGCCTCAGAACAACAAATTGTGAATCACACAAAGTGTTATCCTACGGGGGATTTGAACCCACGACACTTGGCGTAGTAGGAAGCGGCGTGGCGACCGCTTAAGCCACTAGGCTTTGAAGTGGTGATTCTAGTTAAAGATGAGTTGACAAATATAATAATAATGTGCATATCACTCATCATTCAGTATTATGTCCTCTATTATGAGGAGCATACTGTTTGCAATTTGTTCGCACCACGGCCACGGTATACGTTGAAATGAAATTATAGGTAGTAGATCCACGCCGCTTGCAGCACGAATGTGTCAGCTCGATCGAGGCAGTACTACCCTCACGTAAAAGAACAACCTTATAATGACAGCTATCGTGCTGTCGTCTTTCGTTACTGAGTGTCACACCAGCGGCCCAATCAATCTGCATCATTCTACTGGTCTCTGGATACCAGGTGAATGATATGCACCATGAGAATAGTGCCCCTCCACTCTTGGATTCTAGTCATGTTTTTCATCAGTCAGAACAGACTTTCTTTAGTAAGCTTATTTACTGACTTTTATTTTACTGACTGCCTTGACTTTTTATTGACTGACTGACTGCCTTGTTGGTCTAGTGATTAGCGTATGCGGCTGCTGATCAAGAGGTCTTGGGTTCGATCCCCGGTTCAAATATTTGTGTGATCCACAAATAGTTGTTTCGGAGTCTGGGTGTTTTCTATGTATAATATGTATGTATTTACGAAAAAAAAGTACGTTTACGAATTTATATCAGTTGTCTAGTACCCTTAATACAAGCTCTGCTTTGTTTGGGACTAGATGACGTTGCGTATAAGATGTCCAAAATATTAATTTCATTTATTAAAAAAAAAATGAAACAAGGAATGAACAGACAAACACACTTCCGCAAGTGTACGTTAATAGCTAAGTCACTACTATTTGCTCGTTACCTTGATAAAATCTGATATTTGTACAGTTATCATTTAAAAGGCATTTAGAAATTGCTAAGTTCAGTTGTCGCTAATGGTTGCGGCCCTGCAGGAAGCTCAGCCCATCCAAAATGACACTTATATCTGCAGTATCTTTACTTCTTTGCCTGTAGGTCTTTATCTTCTTTTAATTCTTTTACATTTATGTTCATATTTCTTATGTCTTATTATATTTTGGCGGTTTAGGCTGCTTCAAGGTATATCTGGTGAAGATGTTGAAGTAACAGTAGAGCAGGGCGTCTTGAATGGTGAAATAGTCAACACTGTCCTCGGCGAGCCTTACTACAGTTTCAAAGGTATTCCATACGCCAAACCACCCGTGGGAGCACTGAGATTCAAGGTAAATAATGTTTCTATTGTATTTTGTTTGTAGTTTTTATTCATTAGCCTTAACAGAGCCCATTTTAAAAATAATATCATCAATGTAATAAGGTATTTTTTTACTTATACGAGTTTACCAAAGTGAGTGTAGTCTGCCTGATAGTAAACATAGGTACAATTCAAGACTATTGGCCACCAGTCTCATTTTGAATGCAGATAATGCAATAATTCAGCATGATGACCTATATGTCAAATCATCATCATCATCGACAGCCTTTAACAGTCCACTGCTGGACATAGGCCTCTCCTTGGAAAGGAGGTTTTGGCCTACTATACCACGCTGGCCAGACGGGTTGGTAAAGGGTTTGTTTCACGTTTTCCTTCTCTTGGCAGTGATGTTACTTGCTTATTTTGTTCCTTAAGTCGCCTCTTACGACACCCATGGAATGAATACGGGTGGTGAAACTTTGTGTTCATTAATCCGTCACCACTTCCTTATTTTACATCGGATGTACATACTTCACCATATTTCAGCGTACACGACTTTTTTAAATCACGACGAAAATAGTATCTTCTATATTAGAAAACTATGTCCTTAACATAAGTCTTTTAATAGTAAATATTATTACTACACCACAATATATTTAAATTTCCTTTTCAGGATCCCGAAGATCCCATTTTATGGGATGGTGTGAGAGACGCCAAAGTTCATGGAGCTGTCTGCCCTCAACTGAACATTTTAACAAATACCTACATTCCTGGCAGTGAAGACTGCCTGTTTCTCAATGTATATACTCCTAGCGTAAAACCTGACACTCCTTTACCAGTCCTAGTTCATATCCATGGTGGCGCTTATTTATTTGGATCAGGAGATACTGATCTATACGGTCCTGACTTCTTTGTATCTGAATTGGTAGTTGTGACGTTGAATTATAGATTAGCCACTTTGGGCTTTCTTAGTTTGGGCAACTGTGAAGTACCTGGTAACGCAGGGTTAAAAGACCAAGTAGCAGCACTGAAATGGGTACAAAAGAATATTCACGCTTTCGGAGGTGACCCAACACGCGTCACTATCAAAGGTGACACTGCTGGAGGAACTTCAGTTGGTTACCACATGGTTTCCCCAGTATCCAAAGGTTTATTCCACAGGGCTATAGCAGCGAGCGGTTCACCATTAAATGATTTTAATATTGCTTTTGAACCTCAGAGAAGAGCATTTGTACTCGCTCAAACATTGGGCTTCGAAACGGATAACGTTACAGCTCTCTTCGAATTTCTGCAAAGCACTGATGTGTCTCAATTAATAAATATCAACTCTAGTTCCGCAAGTGTGTTGGCGTCACAAGAAATCACTGATCTACCATTTAAAATGCAACCATTCACGGCACCTGTTGTTGAAAAGGAATGTCCTCAAGGCAACTTTTTGACTGAAGACGTTTTAACATCTTTAGAATCCGGAAATGTGAATAAAGCCGATGTTATGTTCGGATATTCTAACCGGGAGGCTCTCCTTCTACTTCCTGTCTACGTGGAATCTTTACTCGGACAATATAATAGATTCAAGGAGTTGTTTGTGCCCAGTAAACTATTGAACGTGTTAACACCAAGGAAAATTTTGAGTTTGGCCGATGACATAATTAAATTTTATTTTGGTGAGAAACCAGTAAGTGTTGATAATATTGCTGAATTTATAAACTATGCAAGCAACTCCAGTATATCGTATGACATGCAGAGATTCTTCAAAAGATGGACCAAATTCGGTAATACATATGCTTTTAAATTATCATCGTATTCGTCTAGAAACGTCTACGGTGCTGCAGGTGAGCCGTACGGAATAGCTGGTGCCGCACATTTAGAAGATATTTTCTACGCTTATGATCCGAAATCTCTAAACTTGTCTTTGACTACAGACAGTATTGAATACAAAATGATAAAACAGTTCACAACGCCGATGATAAATTTCGCCAAAACCGGGTAAGTTCTGATAATATTTCATCGCACATAACCTTTTTTTTATCTTGCAAAAAAAATACACGTTAGATTCTTAGATTTTTTAAAACAAATTAAATTATGTTCTTACAGCTAAAATAGTAAATAAGCTTATTTGTGTTTACCGCAATATTATAAGCAACTGCAACTTTTGTTTCAAAGAGGTTCTGTCACTTCAGGTTTTATTCTCTTCTCTCTCTGTAACGCTCAATATATTATAATAAATTAATTATTTTACAGAAAGCCAACCACTAACTCTTGTCTCTGGCCGAAGTATGACACCTCCAGGCTGGCCTATGTAAACTTCGCTGATGATATGAAGGTAGGCTACGCTGCTGATGAAGCTGATTATCAGTTTTGGAAGTCTCTCTATGAAGGTGTCGGTGAAAAATTTTGAAACATCTCAGGATGCAACTTGTTAATAATTATGAATTTGTTAATGTTATGTTTCAAATAAAATTTTAATGAAAACATTTTATTTTTTATTTTCGTCAAAGTTATTAAATAATCACCAAGTATTAAATTGTTACACATTTTCTAATTTAATTAATCAGATACAACTAATTTACAAAAATAATAATTACATAACATATTATGCATATAACACAAAAAACCAGCTAATCTCAATTTCCAAATCACTGAGCCCTAGTTTTAATTTTTCTAACACTATTTAGGTATATTCCTTACAACTATATTTTTCTTCTGTCTCAAAGATTGCATTATCAGGGAGGGTAGGCGATTGATAAACAGCTTATCGTATACAAAATAACATAATGTAGTAAAACTCACCATGATCAAAATGACACCAAATATCCAAAGCATACACCGATTTTGAAAAATTTACACCGAAATCAGATATCGGCAATTGTCTCTTATTTAGCTTCCAAATATATGTATGTATATTCAAGGATAATTTAAATAAAAGCTTGTAAATACAGCCAACTCTTCAATGTTATACGATGTGATGACCCCAAAATAAAATGAGGACAGGGCAAGAGTATGATGAATAAACATAAACAAATGTGACATACATACGGGAATGTTTGTATAATTCACGACCTGTTTTCGATACAAGTGTACAAAAATTTCCATGCATCACTTAAAAGTCCAGTAAGTAGGACGTATCGGCACGTTTCAATAATTCCACATATGTATGTGATATGTTTATATTATGTATATACATTACGGTGTGTATGACATGTCAAACATAACAATTAAAGCTGACCCGGTTATGGAATGGCTGGATTACAGATACTGATTGATGATGAAAATAAATGAGTTCTGTAAACGTCAAAAGATCGATGTGTTTATTTTTTTATTTAATCTTACTGAACATGTTGTACAAAGGCGAACTTAATGCCATAAGGCATTCTCTACCAGTCAACCTTTAGGCGATGTAGAAATATGATGCTGTAGGTGCAAGTGTTGTAGTAGGTGTAGCAATAAAATAATTTAGGTAACCAATTGCTTAGACTTTAAAATGTAATTTGAAGTATTAGCATATAGAAATACTATGTATTAAATAAATAATAAATATATCGAGCAACTAACGCCAAATAATATTAAACTAAGTTATACACACACATTATACTCTGGAAACACCCAAATTCCGAAACCAACATCTGTATCATACTTACAAACATTTGTTCCAACCCAGGATTTTAACCCGAGACCTAAAGCACAGAAGTCGCGTAGGTTTTCTTTTAAAACATATATTATAAAGAATACCCTTGGAATTTGACACAAAAAATGCCAATTCTGCACCCCTCCAAATTTCGTACTTCTCTGTTCTCTGTAATTTTCGTAAAGAGTCATAAAGTTTTTGTTTCATGTATTAATTTAAAGGTGACTTGTTTTTCCCGTGGCTTCGGCTACGTGTTAATCTGATGTATAGCGTTGATTACCTTTTTCATTCCCTTAGGGGTGGGAAATTTCCAAAATCTACTCTTAGTGCTTGGCAAAATTTTGGCAAAAATTCAAAGTCTGTCAGTCAGTAAAGAAACAGTTTTATTTACATCAATGTATTAACTGTTTCAAGTTGACATAAATGTAATAATATCGAAATTCTAATTATTCTGTAAATGTCAAAATCTAAATTTAATCTAAATAAGGAAATAACAGCTTTAAGAGCGACAATCTACTTCGCGTTCATGTCACAATATAATTGTTTCGTGGGCGTTTGTTTCAAATTATAACTGTTACATTGTTTGGTAAATAATATTATTAATACTCGGAAATTGTTTATAAAACCTTGGGTAGAATCAAATTGGTATTTTCTATGTATAATATATATGTATTTACAAAAAAAAAGTATATTTATGTTTTTATATCGGTTGTTTAGTTCCCATAATACAAGCACTGCTTAGTTTGGGACTAGATGACGTTGTGTATAAGATGTAAGAAATATTTATTATTGAAGTGAAACTTCTTTAGAATCGTAGTGATTTCAAACCGGATGCAACGAGAAACGACACGTAAGAGACACAAATATGAAATTGGTGAGTCAGAGCGAGAGAGCAAATGTCAGAGTGTACAACCAATCGGAAATGACGTCATGTAAATTCATGAGAGAGATTGCATTACCAATTGAGATGTTGGTAAAAAATACCAGATGTAAAATTAAACAATATTTTATTTATGTGTATCTATTTTTTTACACTTTATACAAAGTGTAAAAAAATTACACTATAATTTTGACCTTTGAAACAGAGATAAAAGTCGCGGCAAAGATGGCGTCCAGCTGTCAAATTTAAATGATTAATAGTGTAAATAAAGAAAAATGTATTTTATTAAAAAAAAAGCGTCGTTAAAAATATTCATCTGATTCTTTTGTCGATTTGCCGAAGTTTCACTTCTATCGTGTGTGAATCGCGCACACACCTTTTTATTAAATAGAAGTTAAGTTTTGGCACATAAATTCATGCAGTAGTTTTAAATAAACGTAATTTGAAAAGTATTTTTTTAAGAACAGGTTTCTTGTTATAAGTTGATCAATTATTTTAAATTTGAAATCCATGTCAAAATAATAAAGTCGAACGTAATTCTGTCTGTTTATTACACGTCAAACTGTTACACAAATTTCAATGAAATCTGGTATGGAGATGCTTTGGTTCTTGAGAAAGAAGATAGGCTATTCTTTAACGAGATAACCACAATACACGGGCGGAGTCGCAGACAATAGCTAGTTAAATATGACCGATATATCGAACTTGTGGATTTTCGGAACATAGTTGATGTCTGCGACTGAGATGACTGCAAGTTTCGCCTAGTAGTTGCCAAGCCGCTTTACACTAAGCCAAGTGTCGTGGGTTCAAATTCCACGTGGGACAACACTTTGTGTGATCCAGAAATTGTTGTTCTGAGTCTATGTATTCTTGGTGTCAGTTTCATATATGTTTGTTAAGTCCCCCACGATCCAGGATATAAAATTCCTAATGGGGGATTTTAGATAGTTACCTCACTTTTTCTTTAAATGTGACATCTTCCGTCAATCAAATTTTTGAAATCAACTAGGTAATATGAACATTTAACCAGAACAATTTTGTTTCAATAACTTTACTAATAAATTGATACCCAAAATGTTCCTTTTGGTAAAGCGGAAAAGTAATTAAGAGCCGTAACACGCCATCATTTTAAACAAAGTTTTGTACTTATTGTTTCACCGGCGTTCGACCGACGTAATGGGCTCAAGAAGCAACCAACTTGTACATTTTGTTTCTTACAAGCTTTCAAATTCTTTACTGTGGTAATAAATAATGATAGTCCTATATTTGTTTTGTCTGGAAAGAAATAAGCACTCTAAATTCTTGTTTAATATATAATGCATAGTAAAAAACGTACAAGAAATTTATATTCGTCCTTGTCTTTGTTGGTTAACTCTATCATTCCATAATCTGTTTGTATGTTTTTGAAAATTGTCTTTTAATATCATTGCCTCAGTTTCACAGTGGGAGCATATGCGATTGCTGTGGTTGAGATCTCGGGTTCGATTCTCGGGTCGGACCAAATGTTTGTGTGATCTGCAAATATTTGTTTCGGAGTTTGGATGTTTTCTATGTGTAATATTGTTATGTATTTAAAAAAAAGTATGTTTATCTATTTATATCAGCTAACTAGTACCTATAATACAAGCTTTGCTTAGTTTTGGACTACATGACGTTGTGTGTAAGATGTGCGAAATATTTTTTTATTTACATTATCAAAATGTTTAAACATAACACTTAGTACACTACTTCTAATTTCACCAAATATATCTAAACCATCTCTCCACTAGGAGCCCCTTAGCGTAAGTAGGTACTTCCTAAATTTCAAGGGACATATACATATAAGCACTTACGTGTCCCATAAATGTTGGTAGAAATGAAAACATTATTAAGGACCACCTTAAAATTGATAAATATTGTAACCAAACAACTAATGAAAAGTTAAAATTTATTATAATGGAATATGCAGGATAGGCGATAATATAATTAATATAACTAGGAATTACTATAACCTTACCTAACCGACGTCTGTTCAATACTACTTGTATTGAACAGACGTCGGTTGCCACATATAACTAGTGAAATTAACGCGCTATGAACTGAACCAAGTTTGCTGTTCAATTAAGCAACTTTGTACTCGTACAAATTTCACTGTTTAAGCAGAAACATTCAAATAATATGTCTATTTAAGGAAGTGCTTTTGCAATTGCACGAAATTGCAATGATATTTGAGTTTATCCCGAAGTATTTCACTGGAACTTTTACTTAGAATTTAAATGCGAAAGTAACTGTCTGTGTGTCGTGTTTTTGGGCTTTCACGCCAAAACTGAACCTGAGCCGATTTAAATAGACAATGATAGCCTGAGAAAGTATGTATATGGACCACTTTTTACAACAACCGATATACGTCATGACATACGGATCCGAGACGTGGACACTTACGGTGCGGTTGGCCCACAAGCTTAAGGTTGCTCAGCGTGCTATGGAAAGGGCTATGCTCGGCGTTTCTCTGTATCAGGACTGAGGTAATCCGTCATCGACATAGCCCACCGGATTAGCAAGCTGAATTGGCAGTGGGCTGGCCATATTAGCCGCAGAACTGATGACCGTTTAAGGACTGGGGTAGAAGAGTTCTGGAGTGGAGACCGCGACTCGGCAAACGTAGTGTAGGACGCCCATAGGCCAGGTGGAGTGACGATTTGCGTAAGATGTCTGGCAGGAACTCGATGCGAGAAGACCAAAATCGATCAAAGTGGTGTGCAATGGGAGAGGACTATGTCCAGCAGTTTACTGAGATGGGCTGATGTTGATGATGAACCGATATACACGCGGGTGAAGCCGCCGGCAAAGGTAGTCAAAAATAAATATCCTAAGTCTCTCGAAAATCATCTGTGCCCAAAATTAAACTGAAATTTACTCATGCAGCGCAGTAATCCGCTCTTAGCTGAAAAGCGGCTCAACTTTCCGTGAAAGCGAATAAATAACATTAAAAATTAATCTTTTTGCTTTCATATACGAATTTGACTGACTAAGGTTTGGTTGCTTTTTAAACTATTAATATTCAAATATTATACAAAACTTTGGTTATATTTTGTGCAGTGTGAAATAATAAAATAACTTTGAAGTATTTTGTTTTGTTAATAAGGACTTTGATGAGCCGCTATGACAATAAATTCTGGGTAGCGGAGGACATTACAAACATACTCAAAATAGCAGCAAAGAGCACCCAAATTCAATACGCCAAGTTGTGTATCATGAGGGAATTGAACCTATAACATGCAACGCAGTAGCTAACGGTAAGAGGACGCTTAAACTACTTCACAGTCCATGCAAATTAAATCTACCAAAAATAAAAAGCACACACAAATTTCTCTACTAGATATTAAGGTAAACAACATCGAGTCTTTACTGGGTTAAGGGATGTATAAACAAGGTCAAAGATAAGCAATCAACCGGGTCAACAGCTATAACTAACCGGATAAGCAGTTAGTAACCGGATAAAACTTGCTGTCTGCTCAACTACTTTTACAGGGTAAACAAATTCAAATTGATGTTGAGTTTTAAAGGTACTTTACTGTGAACCAAAACTAATACCTTGTTTGCATAGGCCTCAATATTCTTAAGGCCTATTTTACGCAGTGGTTTAGAATCAAACTGTAATATTTTGAGTGAATTTCTACATAGGCTTTTAAATCTAGAGTACAAACCCAATTGATAGCAAGATTTAATATGGGATTTTAGACCCAAGTGCAAATAAATGCGACTGTGGCGCATCACAACAGACAATGGGCCATTTATTGACATGCCCCGCGAGCCCAGATTCGTGTACGCTTGACGACCTGCATCAAGCAAGGCCAAACGCAATCCGCGTCGCCAAGCACTGGGCCAAAACCTTGTAAAGTGTTCCCATTGACGCGATAAGAAGAAGAAGTGAGTATGGACTTGTCAATCAATGAATCAATGTCCCACTGCTGGGCTCAGGTCCCTCTCAGGAGACGATTAAGTCCACACGTCAAATGAAAGGTAAATTATGGTTTACGATTTATGACGTATTAAAAAAAACTACTTACTAGTTTTTTTTTTATATTTAAGCCTGCCAAAGTGACTCTACTCTGCCTGATGGAAAGCATGAGTAGAATCCAGGAGTGGGGGTCACCATGCTTATTGTGAGGGTAGGCAATGTAGCATGGTGACCCCTACCATGGCAGCCTGATTAGATTATTCTGCATCATTCTCCCGGCCTTCGAAGGGCGGGAGAATGATGCAGAATGATTGGGCCTCCGGTCTCACACTCACCAACGAAATACGACAGCAACAATGCTGTCATTATTAGGATGGTCTTCTGTGTGAGGGTAGTACTGGCCGGGTCGAGCCGGCCCATTCGTGTGCTGAAATCAGCGTGGCTCTACTACCTCAATCTCGTACAACCCAATCTTCGTTGGAAGTTTGCATGGTAATTTACATCATATATATTTTTTTTTGTTTTATCATTCTCTTATTTTAGAAGTTTCAACGGGGGGACACACATATTAGAAACCTCAATATCATTTTTAAAGAACTATTCATAGTATCGGTTTGATGAAAAATATTCTTTTGAGTTTTAGTTCTATGCATGGGAAACCCCAAAAATTATTGTTATTTTCTATTTTTGTGTGAAATTCTTAATGCGGTCCACAGAATACATCTACCTATCAACTTTCAACAGAATAGTTCTTATAGTTTCGGAAAAAAGTGGCTGTGATATACGAACGGACAGACAGACAGACAGACATGACGAATCTATAAGGCTTCCGTTTTTGCCATTTGGCTACGGAACCCTAAAAACGGTTCATTTGATATTGCAAAAACAGACACTCCAATTTTATTTATTTAAATTAATATTAACTACCTTTACACTTATATTTAGATTATGATTAGAACCTTAGATAACGAGGTTGACTCCAATCAACTCTACTAACGTTCTTATCCGTCGACCACATGTTGAGTTGAAGGTAATGTAGTCAGTTATTTAATTACAAGCTTAGCCTAGCCCCTGCTAACTTCAATGATAACAAACTCCGTCGTACTAACTTCAAAAGACGGCAAATATAATTAATAGTGAGCCGACCAAAGCTAAACTCGATCAACTCTAGCTGGCCTGAAAAGCGACTGTCCAAAGAGGCCTTTGAAGTAACTATTTTATATTTGCAAGGCAATGGTATTGAATACGTAATTCAACATCACTGTTTAGGAAGGACTTCAGTGAATTGTGGTGATTAGGAATGCAGATATTCTGGCGTGAAATTTGGTGTGAAGATAGAACTGAACTTGGGAAAGGACATAGGCTACTTTTCACCGCGATAACCGACATACACGCGGGCGGAACCGCGGGCGAAAGCTAGTAATATTATAAATGCGAAAGTAACTCTGTCTGTCTGTCTGTTACGTTTTCACGACCAAACCGCTATGCCGATTATAATGAATTTTGGTATAGAGATAAATGGAACCTTGAGAAAGGACATAGGATACTTTTTACCACGATAACTGACATACACGCGGGCGGAGCCGCGGGCGAAAGTTAGTGTATTGAAATAATTTATCAATTAAGACTGCACGGACAGTATGGCGGTTTAAGTGTTAACCTCCTACGGTTGTTAGTTTGATTCTCGCATGGGACAATTATTTGTGTAATAGATAAATTGTTGTTCTAAGGACGTTCTGTATGTACAATTGAATGATTTGTAAAACTATTGATGATTTAGTATTCTTAGTGTGAAATTACAAACCAACCGTTCAATTCCAATTCTTCAATTTTAATCATATTTGTTTAAATAACTTGTCAGATTAAAACGAACTACATGAATATCGGTTTATCCGTTTAGAAGTTATGATGTCACAGAGTTACAAATAAATAGATACCAAGTGGCCTTAGGTAATTGGCACCAATCACCGAAGGTAAGCAACGACGGCGCGGTCAGACCTAGATGGGTGACCGTTTGTCCCATGATTTGTCATGAGCGTTTCCGTATCCACATAAGGCAGTCGGTCCTGGTTGTTATCATAATATAACAGTCGTGAAGCTTTGTCAGTGGCTCTCGGTCAGCTTAAAAACATCCAACGCCAAGATAACGAAGCCACAACGTGTCTTGCCAGTCCCCAACCCGCACTCGGCCAGCGTGGGGACATATGGCATTAACCCTCTCCTGGGAAGAGACTCTAGCCCAGCGGTGGGACCTTATGGGTTATTGTTATTGTTGATTGACACACAATAATCTTCCAAATTTAAATTCAAACAATTCGAAGCGCTTATTGAACCCACTTATTTACGGCAACATGCAGATTCAACTTCTAAAATCAAGGAATAATTTATCGATTACATAGCGAACGTTGCTTGGAACCTGCTACTTGCAATGCTTGAATTTTCCAGAATGATATTGTATAATGGAGTGCGAGGATAGAATAAGAAATGAAGCGTACTCGCTGAAGAGCCCTTAGCTACTTACTTTGAGTCTTGAGATCAAGTTTAAAGATAAATCTACCACGTTTAACTTTATTTCACTCCTTAGAAACTTCTACCTAAGGGTTTTAAACTTTGTTTACTTCATACATATGTATAGTGTAGGCACATAGTATATATGATCATCTTTCTAGCCTTTATTCCCAAAATTATTTAGGGACGGCTACTAGTTCAACCGATTTTACCTGAATATCAGCTTTTCAACGGACCGATTGGCATCGGACCTCCTCAACCCTATGACCTAACTGTAATTCGAAGTTTGAACTATATGTCAGTATATTTGAGACAGATAACATGCTCTCCGAAGCACAGGCGTGAATCACCGCCAAAATTAAAAAAGCTCCAGGCAGCCATTAGGAATTTCTTATGGAAATCCCAAAAACACTTTTTGGCCCGACCCGGGATTTGAACCCGAGACCTCTTGATTAGCAGTCGCATACGCTAACTACTAGACCAACGAGGCAGTTCTAGTACTAAACAATATAAACAAAATTTCTTAGCAGTTTATTGTTATCAATAACAACACAATAAACATTGATAGAATTGAAACCTATTGGTAACCTATGGCAGTATTGAATGAAATACTAAAACACACACAAAACGAGTCTTGAAATAAAGTCTATTCAAAGTCTATTTTTGCACATAAATGGCTTTATTATTGTGATGAAAAAATAACTTCTATGAAGGAAAATGTTTTAAGGGTTTCATATTGTACCGAAGCCAGATTAAGCCCGGAAACTTTATCTTGCTGTAAATGGAGAATAAGGCTCGTGTAATATAAAACCGAGTACTTATTTTATGAGACAACTTATAATGTTTATTATAATGTTTGTTTTGATGTATTAAAGCTACTTCACGGAAAGGGCTGTGGACTTCCAACCTCCGAGTCGCCGATAGGTAAAGGATTGGGGCCATAAGTAACAATACTGCATAATGAAAGGAAAACTTGAAACAACCCTTAAGCAAGATTGTCGTACGACTGACTAATTTGCTTAAGTAGGCTTAAGCCTCTTTTCCTCGATAGGCATGCCTATAATATTTGAGAAGTTCTCTCTACTTCTCAAGGATCGTATCATCAGATCCTGCTTTCCTTATCTAAACCACACGGGAGGTATCAGCTTTTAAATAAAAAAAGAATCATCAAAATCGGTTCACCCAGTTAAAGGTTTGGAGGTAACAAAAATAAAAAAGATTGTCGAAGTGATAATCGAAGAATCAGTCGAATTAATAACCTCCACCTCCTTTTGAAGTCGGTTAAAAACATGTTTTTCATTGAATGTGCAAATTACCACAGTCTCAAAGTATAGTATAAAAAAAATCAGACTGATAAACTTATATTACGTTGGTACCATATTGAGTTTAAGCGTCGGTGTGTTATTGAAGTGAAACACGAGTATGAAACTTGTAGAATATCTCCGAAATGAACACATGAATAAAACCTTATCTCATAACAGTGAAACATTCAAAGTTAACTTATACGACTTAGAAAACCGAATCTAATCTAAATAGTATGAACATTTGTGGCACGACCACACTAATATTATAAGTATGTGAGTGGCTATGTTTGTATATTTGTTACTTCTTTACGTGTAAACGGCTGAAGTCAATTTAATAACATTGATTATGGAGGCAGCAGACAACCTGCTTTAACAAATAGAAAACGTATAAAAATATACAGCACAGACTTGCAACATGTTTAAATGTATCTAATAAATCGCGGATAACGCCACAGGTTCCAACTAGTAATACTGTACATACGTGTACAGCAAAGTGGGATCCCGCGATCCAGCGGGATCCCGCAATATCTTGCGGATCTGCAATGCAAATCCGCAAGCATCAGTTGGTGCAAATTTATTTAAATTGCTGCTCAGATTATTTCATACTAGCTTTCCACCCGCGGCTTTGCCCGCGTGGAATTCGTATATAACGCGCGACACGGTAAGGGTAGATTAAACAATCTTACATGATTTTATGTTTGATAATAAGGAACTTAGACACAAACTTTCGTCCCCTATTTCAAACCCTTCTTTCTACCTTTATTTTCAATCGGTTCAGTGGTTTAGGCGTGAAAGCGTAACAGACAGACAGACAGAGTTACTTTCGCATTTATAAAATAAGTAGGGATTACATCATCGGAAAGTAGAGATTTCATCAAACAGAAAACACCCTAATTTTTTGAAAAAAGTAGATATTTTAACGGGTGAATTTTCGGTATTAAGTCAAAATCGGGTGAAAAAATAAATATTTCAAATCAAATAAATTACAGTGTATTCGAGACATAAAAGGTAAGTTTTCACTAAATTTCGTTTATAAAAATTTTATTTGTAAAAGATAAAAATAAAAAACCAAAAACTTAGTTTTTTGAATTTTTAACATATAATTTGAGGTTATGTGAAAAAAAGTGTAAATAAAAAATCGGCCAAGTGCGTGTCAGGCCACGCACGGGAAAGGGTTCCTCAGTCACCCATAATGGTACGTGGTTTAGAAATTGTATCCAATGGATAATTGTTCTGTTTACGTATTATTGCGTTAATTTTGTATGACTTTTCCAAGTAAGCACATTGTAGAAGTTAAGCCTCTATAACTCCTGAACTAACAAAGTCATCTAATTCGTTATAGTTTTCATTTAAAGTTATTATATGGACCACTATCACGAATTTTTCCAGATTTTTTGAGCCGGCCGTTTAGCTTTTAGAGGGGGAGGATGCCCGGTTTTACAAAAAAGTGGCCTTTAAACTGGAATTTCTCGCAAACGGATTCCTAAATCAAAAAATCGTCTTCACAACCTTTTAATGTTTTTAAAAGACCTATATAATGATACCCCAGATGGTGGGGTAGCTGCGAGAAAAAAAACATCCCCACTTTACGAGCAGGGGAGGTACCGTAAATAAAAATATTTTTCATAATTTTATTGTAACGCTTTGTCGACGTAATTACAATACATATTCATGCAAAGTTTCATCTTTCTAGCACTTACCGATTGGACGGTAAGGAGGACGGACGGACGGAGGGTTCGAGGTCATAAACTTCGGAACCCTAAAAATTTTAGATCTTTTGATTACCTACAACTTTGCCATTTAACTTTTTTCCATAGGACTTGTAGTTTTGCCGGAAATCGAGATAAACCGTTCTTTACCCTTTGTTTTATATAATTAGCCATCCAAAGTGACTCTACCCTGCCTGATGGAAAGCATTAGCAGAATCCAAGAGTCGGGGCTACCACACTTGCTGCGAATGCAGACATTAATGTATGGCGGCCCACACTATGGCGGCTTAGTGAATTGCTTTTTCACGCCCCGCTTAAAGGACCCGAAAACCTCCCCCCCTACCCCTTCCCGACCTCAGATCCCCCGTAAATTATTTTTCCTTTCATTTTTATAATATTCTCCTCCTTTTCCAATAGGTTTCATCCTACTATAATTTTATTTGTTTTCAAAAATTATCTACCCTAGACTACTGGTCCATATGTCATTGTCAAACTATCATTATGGTTGCCATGAAATTGTGTTTTGCCTAGCAACCTGTGAAATTTTGACAGGAGATAAACAGTGATAGATTTTGATACCTAAGATTTATGTATTTTTATAATCACCTAGCTTTGGCCTTTGTATCTCGATTATTGCAGAGTAGCCTATGTCCTTTCCCAAGTTCAGTTCTATCTTGATACCAAATTTCATCAAAATCGGTTCAGTGGTTTAGGCGTGAAAGCGTAACAGACAGACAGACAGACAGAGTTACTTTCGCATTTATAATATTAGTATGGATTTCTAACATAACGATTAGTTATTGGGTAAAAAAAATTAAAAGACTATTAGTAAACTAAATTCATATGATACTCTTTGTGAATACAAAAGACTGATTGTAACTATTACCTCAAATAAAGATTGGAATTAATATTTTTAGTGAACTAGTATAGTACAAACGCACCTACAAACTTATACTAAATATTGATATTTTTTATCAAATATTGAAATTTTTTTATGTTTCTGGACCTGGACTGGACCTTTTAATAATAAATAAGTAGCCGAACTGGTGAAATAATTAATCGATTTTAGAAAGGCGTTGTTGATTTTTGTATTATCAATAAAAAGTTGATTATAACCATTGTAAAATTTATTGTTTTGAATTCCATTAAAAACTATAAACTACGCAGGATCCTGCTGTAACGAAGTCAATCCAGTAAAACTCCCAGGGGATTGGAGACAGTGCGGGATTGCATTCCCAATATAATACACTAGCTATTCACGCCATATTCAAATAATTCTGTACACAACGCAACGTGCGGACACACACTACACTCAACCACAAACAGAAAATAAGTAGGATATCTTTCCAGTTAGGGAGTCAAAGTAAACATAATAAAACACAGAATAATAACAAATTATAATTCGAGAAATCAGGCAGTTCCTGCACTATCGTAAGCAAAATGCTGATTAACACACATTTAAACGTACACTTACTGAACCCGGTAATTTTGTATCGTTTTATAATTTATAACATGACAAATTTGGTGATATACCGACAGCAACACCATCTAATAAGTTCAGTTATGATTTAAAACCATCCAGGACTATACCACTACTACACCACTATAATATATATACAAAATAAATTGTAATCAAAATCAGTCAAACCGCTTAGGAGGAGTTTAAAGATAAATACATGTTTAGATGAATTAAAATTCATCATACAACAAAACGATAGCATTCTTAGTGCAATCGAACCTACGGCCTACGACTGATCAGTCAGGATTAATAATGCAAAAACAAAATCTATATAAAGAGAAATACCTGTAGCCCAACATTTCTTCACCCGTATAAGTTGATTGAAACAAAAATGTTAAAAAACGGATAATTATATAATGGTCATTGATCTAGTAAATAGCGTATGCGACTGCTAGTCAAGAAGTCTCGGGTTCAAATCCCGGGTCGGACCAAAAGTATTTTTCGGTTTTTCTTAGGAAATTCTTAATAGCATTCACGCCCGTGCCTCGGAGAGCACGTAAAGCCGTCGGTCCCGGTTGTCGAAAACATCTATGACAATCGTTATTGGGAAGTGAGTACCCTGAAATTTACTGACAACTAGTTCAACCTTTTGAATTACAGTTCTCCTTTAGGGTTGCGGACCTCAGATTTTAGTCGCTATGTCAAAAAACGGTAAAGGCGGTTGAACTAGTAGCCGACCCCAAACAGTATTGGGAATAAGACTAGGAAGTGAAATATAATACTTACCTTGCCCATTATTTGCATTAAACTTCCAAATATCAAAATTAAACCCCGAAATATCTTTAATATAATATATTTTTTAATATTTATTAAATAAATAAACAAGATTTACATCAGTTTTATTTTATATTCAACCGAATTGGTTTAGAATTCTCCCGAGATTAGAAGTTCTAACTTCAATCCAAATGTACGCTACTAGGTTTGTCCGTAATTTAGTATTCCTTTTTATTTCTAAGGGTCTTAACGGTACGGTAAATAAATAAACATCTTTAAAAATGACTTTTTATTAAATGGAAAAGAAAATTCAAATCCGATTATCTCGTCTCGAGATAAACGCGATAATTCAAAAACGGTCTCTTAGGTATAAAATTATGTTTTGTATTAATTTTTTTATCAAAACCTTCTCCTACGGATAATAAAAAATTTAATGATAATAATCCATTTATTTTAGTTTATAGTTAATCTGTCATAATTAATCATATATTTATACGCAATTAAAATCGAATATAAAATAAACAGATGTACTTACTCAATGGATTCCACCGGCTCCGTTATCAATCAATAAAAAAAAAGTTCACTTCTAAATGTAATAAGCCAATGAAGTTGTCTTAAAAACACTTATAGACTGGTCAAAAAGATTTTTTTGGCCAAATGTTTGTACAAATAATTGAACAAATATTCGTCACAATAGCACTGTGCACTAAATAAACTACAAGCCCGAATAGACTACTCGCAATTTTTAGTTCGCGTCCGTAGCGCCGTAGATGACGTCCGTAGCAGACGGTATCCGTAGAGGCACTGGCTACACCATACTGCGATGCTACGACGCGCTGCCCGCTCACTCACTATTATGATAACCAAACAAATTCAATGATCAGTAATCATTATTGTGCTAGTTTATCAAGTACTTTGGTAATATATTAGTGTATTTTTGCATAATAAGCAATTTGCATATTTATGTAGAATTTATAGAAACAAAATTGTAACAATAAGCATTTTTATTAACAACAATTCTTAATTATTATTAATAATTAGATTTATTAACAAGCTACACCTATGCTTTCATTCTTAGAAACTCTGATGTGTTAAAAATTTAAAATAAATTACGATTATAGCAAAACTATAAGAATATTTTTTCTAAAATTCGATTTCGACATCGGTCCATCGCTAGTGCCGTAGGGCGACCGTACTTCATCATCATCATCATAATCAGCCTATTTCAGTCCACTATTGGACATAGGATTCTATCATTGTACACCTCTCTAATCGATTTTGGGCTTACTTACTTATTATACGTTACTTACTGCCTATTATGACTGCATTGTTGGTCTAGTGGTTAGCGACTGTAATGCGTCAGGTTTCGGGCTCAATTTATTTCGGAGTTTGATTAGTTATAAGTATCAATTGAGTTAGTCTACGAATATGTCATAGTAGAAGCTCTGCTTATTTTTTTAGTTTTGAGTGAATGTATTTACCATATAAAGTATCTGATATGAAGTGAAGTGGCAGTGAGCTGTATGTCGGCCGAAGAACTGATGACCGTTGGGGTAGAAGAGTTCGGGAGTGGAGACCGCGTCTCGGCAAACATAGTGTAGGACGCCCACAGGCCAGGTGGAGTGATGACTTGCGCAGGATGGCTGGCAGGAGCTGGATGCGAAAAGCTCAAAATCGATCAGAGTGGTGTGCAATAGAAGAGGCCTATGCTCAGCAGTGGACTGCGACATGCTGAGATGATGAATCTATTATGGAAAATGACTCAACCTAGAATATACACTTAATAGGTAAGTATTTTTATCTTGAGAGAGATAAATATTACTGTTTAACATATATGTGTATAACTCACGAATGAAATACGAAAATTCCAGAGGATCTACGCCTGTCTACTCAGACCATAAATTTGTCTTAGCAAAACCTTTTAACAGGTACCCCAATAAATATCTTAGAATTAAATTTATTTCTTACTTGTATAATTGTATTTTCATGTATTTGGTAACCACTAGCCACAAACTTCGGTTTCGCACGACCGTAAGTAAAACATTTTTCACCTTCATCATCTTGGTTTGGTTATATTATAATTATCTATGTATTCTTAAATGATTAAAGAGATAAATGAGTATTGAACACAATGACATCTTACACACAACATCATCTAGTCTCAAACTAAGCAGAGCTTGTATTATGGGTAAACAACTGATATAAATACATAAACATACTTTTTTTGTAAATAAATACATATTATACATACAAAACGACTCCGAAACTGGTGTGTGGTGGATCACACAAATATTTGATCCAACCCGGGAGTGGAAGCCAAGGCAGTCGTACAACAAGGTAGTTGAACTAGGCTGACTTCAACACCTGCGTCTCATGCCGCCCTGAGAGTGGCCGCGGATGGGCGGGACGGGTTTCCCGTCCGTCCGCAGTAGAGGCCAACCGCGAGGGGGCGGCGTCCGCGTGTGACCGGACGTTGCCCAATAGAGAGTCGAAACTGGAGTAGGTGCCCGCAACAGTGCGGGCAGGCGCCGGTTGGAGTCCAGAAGGAAATCCCCTCCCTGGACTCCTTCCAATACACAGGCGCAGAGAGGGTCACACCGTGTGGTTTTAGTCGGTTCGGGGTGACGGTCCGCGGGGATTTCCACACGGTAAAAAAAAAAAAAAAAAAAAAAGGCTGACTTCAACACGAATATGCCGACTTGACCAAAGAGACTACCTTACTAAAAGATTGAACTAAAATAACAATTCTTGTTGTCGTATTTCATTATTTTCATTAGTGAGTGCTAGACTGAAGGTCCATTGAAGAAGAAACATAACACTAGCCGTCACTGTGTGGGTCACTCTTCTTCCTATCCCTATTCCCAATATTATTTGGGGTCGGCTACTAGTTCAACCGGTTTTACTTGAATATCAGTTTTTCCACGGAGCGACTGGCTTCGGACCTTCGCAACCCTAAGGGAGAACTGGTTGAACTAGTTGTCAGTAAATTTGAGAGCACTGACTGCCCAATAACGTTTGCTATAGATGTTCATGACAACCGGGACCGACGGCTTTACGTGCTCTCCGAGGCCAAAGTTCCAATCTCCGGGCTGCTATTAGGAATGTCCTAAGAAAAACCCAAAAACACTTTTTGGCCATCAAATTTTAAATTAGTGTTCTATTATTAAACCATTAAATTACAGACTCGTCATTTACTATCAGAAACTTTAATAACTAAATTAAGGATCTTCCATAATACCACTTAATGTTATAAAAATTACTATTCGCAATGGGATTGCGCAAGAAATAAGTGTCCCGAGACATCACTTGGACGCTGAGCTGAAGACATAAATAATACCTCTACGTAAAGTACGTGCAATTCACAAGGGCACTTAAATAAATGGCGTCTATTTAGTGGGCAATAAGGTGTAAAATGGCATGTGATGTTATGCATACAAAAAATATACTTGTGCTACTAAATACAAGATATATAAAAGTGTTCCGTTACTGACTGACAAACAAAGTCCAGGTGAAACTACTGGGCGCGGGAATCTGTAACTTGGCGAGTGTGTTCCTTGAGGAGCGTAGGCGACTATTAAGAGAAGATTGTGGAATATTCCACCTATAAAGTGATGAAAAAGGCAATCAAAGCTATACATCACAATAACACGTTAAACGAAGCTGCTGGCAAAAGTTAGTAGAATATCATCATCATCATCAACAGCCTTCAACAGTCCTCTGCTGGACATAGGCCTCTCCTTAGAAAGGAGGTTTTGGCCTACTATACCACGCTGGCCAGATGGGTTCGTATAGGGTTGGTTTCAAGTTTTCCTTCTCTTTGCATTGATGTTGTCTTGCGTAGTTTATCCCTTAGTCGCCTTTTACGACACCCGTGGGATGAATAGGGGTGGTGACACTCTGTATTCATAATCCGTCACCACACGGACAATAATATCAAAGTATATAAGGTACTAACATTTTTGACTGTCTATCTGTCTATCTGTTTATTCCAGCTAATCTCTGGAACGGCTAAACCAATTTTCACGAGTAGAACTTTCACGAGCAGAAAGCTGATGCCAGAAGGAGTAGACTATTTTTTAGAGTAAATTCGCACCGCGGCGATACTCGTGATTTACAACAATAACCCCAGGCAACACCGCGGGGCTTAGCTAGTCTCACGATAATTATCATTAAACTCAAGGTGAAGAGATATTATCTTGAATTTTCTTTAAATACATTTAGTTTTTGTGATATATTTTACTATATTTCGTGGTAGACTGGTATAATCTTAGCTTTGTATACAGAGATGAATCACCTAATGTTAAGCGTTTATTGTGATCCCCAATTGCGATTCTGCCATTCAAGTCCTACCAGAAATCGTCATAGATCAGCACACATGGGCCAACTCGATTAAAGCCATCCCATGAACTCACAGAAGACAGGGTTTAAGAAGACGCTTTTCTTCGAATGAGCGAAGTTGCTGGAAACCAAATACTCTATTTATGAGTTTCCCTTAAGCCATAAAAGATTACTTAAAAATCTGGTCTTGTCCCAATCCAATACAAAGGGACAATCTTCGGACCAGGCCAGATGATCACACCTGGCGGGCTGCGCCCTAACGGTTGTTATCAGGAAATTGTAAAGAGTACCTATATACTAAACGGTGCGAGAATGTCTATAGCGTGATTAAGGATTAGCACTCACTCCTTAGTCTAAAGTATCTTCGATAGTTAGTATAGTATGTTTGTTACACTATGTGTAAATGTGGATGGCCGCTTTTCTATTATCTTTTATTATAAATGCTTTTAAGAAATCGTTTCTTTTAAATTTCTTGTATATGCCCATGCATGGGCATATACAAGAAATTTAAAAGAAACGATTCCTTAAAAGGCTTAGAATTGTAAAATACATCATCATGTAAAGCATTCATTATCATTCGCATAATAAGTTTGTGTTCACAATACTATCCTCACTCACATTATAAACATGAATGTAAGTTTATTTGTTTGTCCCGCTTTTAAGCCTAATTTACTAAACTGAACATAGCCTACTTTTTAAAGCAATAACCAAGGCTGCGGTCTATCTGGTTTCTGGTTTCTCGTTTCTAAAAAGACAACTCCCGCATTAGGAATATAAATTCCTGTGTCGCGGGGGACTTTACAAACATACATGAAACGAACACAAAGAACACCCAGACTCTATCTATAGCTGCTATACAATTATGTACGTCTGTTTCGCTTAAAAAGCTAAGCTGATAAACCGATTTTAATGAAAGTTGGGATCTTTGAACCTAACTGAATCGTTGGTCTAGTGGATAGCGTATGCGACTGCTAATCAAGAGGTATCGGGTTCAAATCCCGGGTCGAGCCAAAAATTTTGAGTTTTTCTTGGAAAATTCCTAATAGCAGCCTAGAGATTGGAAGTTTGGCGGTGATTCGCCTTGAAGAGCACGTAAAGCCGTCGGTCCCGGTTGTCAAAAATATATGTAGCAATCGTTATTGGGAAGTCAGTGCCCTCAAATTTATTGACAACTAGTGCAACCTTCGAATTACAGTTCTCCCTTAGGGTTGCGGGGGTCCGATGCCAGTCGCTCCATGGAAAAACTGATATTCAAGTACAACCGGTTGAACTAGTAGCCGACCTCAAATAATATTGGTAATAAGGCTAGAAAGATCTTTGATCCTTGAAAAAGACGCATGGTACTCTTGCAACGATTACAGACATATCTACACGTGGGCATAGCTGGGGGCATAAGCTAGTTAGCTAATAAAATGAAACACGAGTAATCTTAGAATGTAATTAAAATAAAATATTGGCTGAATTTCATTTATTTGAACGAGACACTCGAGACACGTAACTGTGAAGAAGCACTTGATATTATCCGATATTTTCTTTTAGTAAAATACTAATTGGTTATTATATAGAGTATCAATTACCTTTAGCAGTTATAACGAAAATAGTACAAGTGCACCTCTTTATGAAATATAATATTTAGTCTGCAGAATGTATGTAGGTATATCGTGATCGAAGAAACATGTTTAGGTTGGAACATTTTGTTCTCAATAAATATGTCTTATTATATCGTTTATGTTATCAATTTTTTTCTGTATTTAACTCTAAAATATTACTATAATACTTTTTTTTGTTTTAAGACAACTCCCGCATTAGGAATATAAATTCCTGTGTCCCGGGTGCACTTTACGAACATACATGTAACGGACACAAAGAACACCCAGACTCAGAACAACAAATTGTGAATCACACAAAGTGTTATCCTAAGTGGGATTTGAACCCACGACACTTGGCGCAGTAGGAAGCGGTGTGGCGACCGCTTAAGCCGCTAGGCCAACAGTGCAGTCAATTACTTACATGTTACTGGCTTTCGCTCTCCGCTCCGTCCGCTTTTATGTCGCAAATCGTGTTAAAAAGTAGCCTAGGTTCTTTCTTAGTCTCTAAAGCATACGGGTACCAAATTTTATTTAAATCAGTTTAGTAGTTTTGATAAGAAAATCGGACAGATAGAGTTTTTTTTTCATAATATATGTAAGGATTTATTGACTGGATTTAAGGTGGCGCAGCTGTAGTATTTGCGGACTAAACCAATGTGTGTTCCGTAACAATCCAGTTGTCTAGTATCTATAGTACAACTTTACTTAGAAACAAAACTAACACATACATAGATTTTAAGTGATGTAAATTTAAATAAACTAAACAAAACTAACACATACATTTAGGACTAGATAACATTGTGTAACACTCGACTCCCTTGTTGGTCCAGTTGGCGTATGCGGCTGCTAATCAAGAGGTCTCGGTCTCGATTCCCGGGTCGGACCAAATGTTTGTACGATCTGCAAATATTTGTTTTGGAGTTTGGGTGTTTTCTATGTTTAATATGTATGTATTTACAAAAAAAAGTATGTTTATGTATTTATATTACGGAACTACAATTTACCCAAAAAGCTAGCCTTTTCAATTACCCGTCCGTCCATACCGTGTGATACATTAAGAATACAAAGTGTCACCACCCCTATTCATTTCATGGGTGTCGTAAGAGGCGACTAAAGGAACAAAATAAGCAGATAACATCACTGCCAAGAGAAGGAAAACTTGAAACAAACCATTTACCAGCCCGTCTGGCCAACGTGGTATAGTAGGCCAAAACCTTTCAAAGGAGAGGCCTATGTCCAGCAGTGGACTTTTAAAGGCTGTTGATGATGATGATTGATGATTTTATTGAATAAATTTTACTTTGTAAAAAATATTATTTGTATGATTCACAGATATTTGTTTCGGTGTGTATATTTGAGCCTGGGTGTTTTCTATGTATAATATGTATGTATATACAAAGGGTATGTTTATGTATTTATATCAGTTGTCTAGTACCCTTAATACAAGCTCTGCTTAGCTTAGGTCTAGATGATGTTGTGTGTCAGATGTCCAAAAAATATAAAATATTTATTAAGTTCAGTGAAGGAGAATGGGCATGTAGTTACTGTGAAACTCGTTTGTTTCATGTTAGCTTAGGTATTAATATATATTGTACTTAAATGTGTGCCTTCGCTTTATATGCCAACAAATCACCTGTGTTTATAACGTGAAAACATTAGTTCCCACGCTGTATACTTTATCTGATGTTATTAAGCAAATCATGGCACTGGCTATATGGCGATTACATTAAGAGTGTGCTGCGCGAACAAAAAACGACGAGTTTAGGTATTTACGAGCAGAGTTGCGCGGCAGCGCCGCTAGGCAGCACCGTTGCCGCTTCCTACGTGAAACATTTTATCTAAGATATGTAAAATAATTGTACAGAGTAGGCTCCACACAGAGTAATACATATCTTCTAAATATTCAGTCGTTTTTATGGAAGTTTTGTTCAAAAGTAATAATTTCTAGAATCTACTCATTTTCATAATCAGCCTATCGAAGTCCACTGCTGGACATAGGCCTCTCCCATTGCACACCACTCTGATCGATTTTGGGCTTCTCACATCCAGCTCCTGTCAATATAAATATATCATCTATACAGGGTGTCCCAGAAAGAATGGGTAATCCTAAAGCACGTAGTAGTACCTATAGCTATCCAGCGTACAAAAAAAAACCCAAAAAAAATCCAATAGTTGCCCAAATTTTGAAGTTATCTTATTCCTCACAAACAATCTTATTAGAAATGCAGTAAATAGTATGAGTGCCTATTATACTTTTTTGGAAAAAAATTAACATGAAATTTGATCAAAATAAATTATGACAGAATTTGAGATTTTTGTGAAAAAAATATGTATGAAAAACTAAGCAGCAACTATATTTACAAAAAAATGGTATAATACATAATTTTATCCAAGGAGAGAAAATTAAAGCTTCCTTTTTAGAGTAGTAACGGACATGTGATAATGTTATTTCACTATTTACTACCTGAGTGTGGCCGAAGTAATTTTTTGTTAATTATGAGACAGAGATAGGTGAATAAATTCAGAACTAAAGTACAGTGTAAGCGAGCGAGAGAAGAGTATATTATTATTACATTGTACCTTATCTCTCTCGCGCCATGGCACATAGCAATGGCAAGTATTTGGTGCGTAGCTTGACTTGTTCGGTATCGCATGTTCCCATTCCTTTTGCAGTTCTCTGTGATTGTCAATCAGTGTTAAAACGACGATTTCTGGCTAAACAGCCAGAAGTCATTGTTTTAAGTAAGAGTCAAATCATTGGACTCTTCGTTTTGCTCACTGATTTGGACTTTAGTTTGGTGATTTTACGATGACTTGGCTTGTATCTGTACTGGTTTCGTGTATCAATATGCCGCGTATTCAATATATGGCACAAGAATACGCAAACATGCACTTTAATTTATGGTGAATGTAGAAGTAGCGCAAGTGCTGATGCATTCCTTTATAGGGAAAGATACCCTACAGCGCGTCATCCAGATTACCGCGTATTCATAAGAGTGTACAGTACTTCGAAAAAGTACTTTATTATGGTGGCAAAGACCGGATCTGATTTTATTTCACCAAATACGTTTTTATCAGTTTGATGGCCTTTATTTATGAGGATGTACTTGCAAATATAAGACTTGCACGAGCTGTGATCGCGGAAAACGTGAATAAGTGCATTGAAAAGGTCTAAAGGTTTAAATCTATAACTTTTACAGCGAAAGATTTTTCATTTTGAGAATCAATGTGATTTATGGCACCTTTCACGGATCGCCGTACGCGTAGCACGTTTTGGAGCTTTATTTTTTGGCATTTTAATTGGTAACATGTATTTCTTGATAATTCATCTAGTCTTGTACAAAAGTTTCTGAGGAGGTGGTTAGAGCACTCTATCTTTTCGACAATAAGTGCGGCATATGGTTTGGTATCCAGAATATTTTTGTAGGTGCTGGAATCACCATTAGCTATGTGTTTAGAATAAATAAAACCTTGAGTTGCTTTTGAAGCCTTCTACTATGGCAGTTGACTACATACCGCTAGATGATCGAGTGTAATTTTTATATCATACATGCTCAGAAATACAAACTTGAAGTAAAGTTTGCGCTTCTGAGCTCGCCCGCAAACCATAGAGTTTTTATTTTTAACAGTCATGTAGAGAACTTTTTTAGTTCTGTAGCCAATGATATTTGCAGCTCCTGAAAAGGTCGTATAGTTTTTCTTGTATGACTTCTTACTCCAATACGCATCAGATACAACTGTTATCATCGGTACGCTATCTGCATTAACGTCATCATTTTTTTCAGCCAGTTAAAATTTTTATTTTGTTGCTTCCTCTATGCTTTTTACTTTGGCCAGTTCCCAGAGTTCACATACTTTAGCATGAAATTTGGCATAAAAATGTTCTGACATGCAGGGTATATCAAGAGAAGTTTTGACTTGCTCCAGGGCACTGAATCCCATACCTATACACTTAATTACTCACGATATTTTGATTGAGTGCAAGTTCCTTGCTGTTTCTAGGTTTTCAACAATTTTTCAATCTTAATTTTGCATTACACATATTGCATACTATGAAACAGGAGGAATGAAAACAATTTCTATATTCTCCATTGATTTTTAAATTACTGAAGTTGCAACCAAGTGTATGGTTGCAACACAATGGTTCAAACAAGTACCCGAATTGTGGCTTTGCTTTCATTTGTGTTTTCCTTTTCTACTATAAGTTCTTTCTTGACCATAAGATTACATGTAACCTGAAAAACATAGGCCTTTAATAATAAAGTGAGTCTGATAAGAGTAGGTAGGTACCTTTGATTAAATATATGTTTATAATCAAAGGTAAATATTTACGTTTTGAAGTTCTCTACCGTCTTGATTACTTGATTACTTGTATTGATTGATTAGCAACTGACGAATAATTGTGAACGGAACATTGAATTTACATTAAAATTATAACAGTAACATTAAACATACCTGTTTGAGATATTTACCTATTTGCGTTTGTACGTTTGTATTGTGTTTCGTACATTTGTTGCTCTGCGTTTGCATTACTCTGTAGATTCGACTCGAAATTTGATTTTTTTCCAATTTTCTTATTTGTCAGTAAGTATAACCAATGACATATAGACATGATACACAATACAATACTGACATAAGTCTAAAAAAAACTTCAAAACAAAATCGATCTCATTAATATTAGTAATTAGACCCATTCTGCTTTGAAGTTTCAGACCTAGTAATTTAATTAGAGCAATATTTTTTTCTGCGCAATGTGCAATGTGCATCAGGCGTTTGTGTTAAAAATTGAAAAGTCTTAATATTTTTAAATTTATACTTTTAAATTAAATTTAACACTGTCTAAACCCTGCATGATGTAAATACAAATATTGTCATATGAAAATTATTGTTCTAGACGTAAAATCTACTATCTTTTCGAAGAAAAATGTTTTTAAGATTTCATCTGACACACAACATATATGTATCGTTTTTTAATTTCATATGTATCTGTTTCAAATTCTAACATTACATAGATCTTGTGCAAGGATCGACCTAAACTATACAAATACTTTTGATGTATTTAATTAATGCAGCGCACAGTACTACTCATTTGAAAATACGTCAAATCCCACAATTTCGTGCAGTACCTTCTTAACGTAGTGTTTTGTATTTATAACAGAAATAAAATTGTAGTTTCAGTGTTTAGAACAACTAAACACTGGTTAAATAGAAATATCAAGATATACTGTGCCTAGTTGTTCTTATATAGATACTAAATATGTTGATGTTTCATTTGCCAGCTGGTGGTTATGTCGGACATGAACCGACAAAAACCGCATGCCGTGTTGAGTAATAGAAGTCGGGGAACCAGGTGCATCCTAGAAAAGAAATTCTTGGAACCCCGATGACTTCGGGCCACCTAGGGATTGTAGATAGTACCCTAATTTGTGAAAAGGGGACGCGCACACTCCGTCCGCACGACGCGCACCTAGTCACCGGGTACAGCACCCGGGTACCTACGCTTCTGCTAGGGTGACAGATGGCCTCACCTGTCACCCTCAGGCATGCGCTTATGGAGGACGGAGTCTGATTTCCGATCTTTGGCGGTACCTCGATAGTTCACGAGCCTAGCGAACAAGGAAATGGTGGAGTTGGACCGGGAACGGTCCAACTCCACCATTTCCTTCGCAAGCATAACTTGTTCGTAGAACAAGACGGTGGAGTACCATGGTATCAGTATCATAGCCGCAATCATTACCGAGAGAATTCCCACCCCGATGGCCGCCAAACACAACCTCGGCATCCCCCTAGGAAAACCAACGGAATAATCAATCAACACGAATTTCATTTGTAGCCGTTGTATCACTTTGGTCTAGTCTGCTTTGATGGCTCTCTCACGGTCATCTATTTAATATATATTTCAAGTCATTGGGTGAGTAATTACTCTAAAGTTAATTAAATAGGCTATACTCAATTAGACACGTCCGTTGAGGCGTAATAATTATCCAATGCGTACCATTTAATTGGTTTCACAAGGTTAACGATTATTTTTAATAGTGTCCAATATCGCATGACATTGCTTACATATATTCCTTATGAAAAACACAAATAATGTTAAACTTTTGCACGCAATAATGTACTGCCTTACTAGCCAAGCTGCGAACGTTTTTTGTTTTCTATTCTGTTTCTCTATTCTTTTGTTTTATTGGCTCATGTCACTCAGCCACGTGATTATAACAAAATGTTAGCCAATAAATCAAGAGAATAGAATAGAAAACGAAGAAGGTTTGTAACTTGACTTTTGGGGCTGATTGTAGAATTACTGCTATCAATAAGTATTGATCACAATATGTTACGTAGTGCTCAGTGAACAGGTAAATGCTAAATAGTAGCTCAGACTTTAGAAAAGATCTTAACCCCCGTGCCTTTGTGAGCATCTAAAGCGATTGGTCCTACGTCTGATCTTTCCTCGATCATGTCGAGTAACTATCACTTCGGGTTATGAGAGTAAACCTACAGAGAGAACACCTGTGTTTGCACATATATACTTATGCCCTATAATATCTCCTACATAGCTGACTGGTCTCTGTTCAGACAGACCGCCGTGGTCGAATCTAATCATACCAACAAGCTCAATATCAATGTCTGTTCTAAAACAATATACGAGTGTAGACTCTAGACTCTCACAAAGGAACCCTTAAAATATGTTAATAACTATAGGCAAAATTGATAGTGTTTATTTGTATCTATTGTATTCGTGCCATATCCTATTAATATTATAAAAGCGAAATTATGTGAGTATGTATGTTTGTTGCTCTTTCAAGCAAAAACTTCTGAACGGATTTGGAAGAAACTTTACAGTAATATAGCATAAACATATATCAGAATAACACATAGGCTAATTTTTAGGGCAAATTCGGGATACACGATGTCGAAATGTGTCACTGTTTATCTCCTGTCAAAACTTCACAGGTTGCTATGCATAATAAATTTGCATAGCAACCATAATGATAGTTTGTCAATGGCTAATTTAATAATGAGTTCTGGATCATCACATATGTGGGCTACGTTTTATCCCGAAAATACGCGGGGCGCAGCTGGTCTTATTATAAATGGTAGGTTTTTTATAACCCTTGCTCTGTGTTAATTACAAGAATCTTACATAGTATTTTTATCATCAAACTTAGTAGTTGCTTGCGCCTTGTAAGGATGAGATTTTGTTAATTAATTTGTAAGGCACGACAAATTTTATAGCTTGTCGCCATGTAAGTTATCGTCTTAGTTAAGTACAAGCTCACCGGACGGTGTGCTCAGCTTTCCTCATTTTCCAGGCCACTTTATTATTTTTTCTTTAATTAAAAACCTTTATTGCAATATTTTTTTAATTTATTACAAAGGGAAATTGAAATTGCTCCAGTTATTCCAAAAGTGCGTTTACAAACGAAGTGTATATTATCTTTTTAATAGCTTAATTTTTTGGGAACTTCTATTTTTTATAATTATAATTTTAAACTTTATCATTTCAAATAAACGACGTCCACTGCTGGACATATGCCTCCTCCCAAAATTTTCCAGCTCTCCGTAATACTCGTAACTGAATCTGTGCTGCCATGCAATTATCTTATATTTCCATAGCAATTTTAGGTCATAAGAAAATGTGGTCTGTGGACCCTCTGAGTCTGAACTGTGTAAAATTAAACTCTCATCCCGTACACAGTAAAATATATGTTTGAAGGATTTAATAAAAATAAAAGTATGTATTAATATTAAGACTATCTAAGTATTCCAAGCAATTCTAGATTTCACTTTAGCTCTGCTTAGTTTATAATTAGATGACGGTTTATGTCAGATCCGAAATACTACTATTAGTTTGTCTCTAAAACTCCTTGAATTGAAATGATTTTTCTTTTTTCTAATTGTAAGTAATTTTTCACAGGTCTTTATACCTTGAAAAACAATTTCCATGTTTACTAGAAACAAAATTTATTCGGTACACTATTTTCTTGAAGTAAATTTAACGAAATAGCGCAATAAAATGTTCACTGAATGCAATCATTTATCACTGGTAGCTACTTTAAAGTCTATTTTCCTCGAATAAGGCTAAGGTTCGCCGAAAGGCGGAGAGGATACTTTAATGCAATAATCTCTTCAAGTAAATGTAAATTTTTACTAATTCTATTTGAGCAAAATGGAGATTATTAATCTTAGAAAACATCACTCTATAACTACTAGTCAAACTTCTTAAAAAATATTAAAAAACTAACTACAATTTTGGCATTTTTAAAAACTTTATATTAATGCAATAAGGGAGCCGAAACTAGTTAGAAAGAATAAAATTAAAGTAGCGGTCAACAATAAAAAAAATTCTGAATTACTGACTTTAATCGCTTATAATAGTAGGGGGTCCGTTCTAATCAGGCTTTATACTGTACTTGTGAATATACATAACTTTTGGCAAAACTTCATACTTCCACTACAGCGAATGAGTAATGTGAATGTTTAGAAAAAAATACCAGATTATGGAATGATAAATTCGCATCGTTTCACGCTGCGCGCTTTTGTACTCGTACCGTAAAAATATTTTTCAAAGACTAGAAAACTATTCACATCTGTTTGTCTAGACTCCGCTAGTTTCTAGCTAGATTATCTCTAATGCTATATATAAAGAGAATCAGATGGAGAGCGAACGTCTATTACAGATGGTGGGATAAGAATGGCTTCTGAAATTGTGTGGTTTAATATATGTGGTAGCACTTTTGTTTTGTATTATTTTGCTACTGTTGGGATTTGTCTTGTATTTTATATGTACTCCGTGTTTGTTATTTCTTTATTTAATCAGGCCAACATAAAAGTGTACCGGGAAAAAAAAAAAAAAAAAAATTTCTTTTCTTGAAATGCTTTCACTTCGTTTCTTCTTCTTATGATCAGATCATTCTATACGAAGTGACCTTGAAAAAGGACATAGGCAATTTCATAAAATTAATAGTTTATTGTCTTTCAACAAGGAAAGATTGAAGTCATAATTCCTATGAATACCCTCCTTAAGGCTTGTCGTAAAACAGAAGTGTGGTAACTTCCACATGCAACTCAAGGTAGAAGAGATACGTACATTTCAGCACGAACAGTTCGGCTCGCCCAGAGCGATTTTCTGTGATCTCTCGAAGGCATTTGATTGCGTAAGTCATGAAACATTATTATTAAAGCTTAATCACTACGGACTAGATAAACGAGCACTTAGCTTGATTGAGTCGTATCTCAATGATAGGCAGCAGAAAGTACAGGTAAATGGCGTAAATTCTCTGGGCTCAAGGGTCAGAATGGGAGTACCGCAGGGTTCAATATTAGGCCCATTTTTGTTTCTGGTGTATATTAATGATCTCCCACACATATTGCAAGATCAACCGAACATTGTATTATTTGCAGATGATACTTCATTGATCTTTAAAGTTGATAGGCGGGCTGAAAATTTTGTTGATATAAATAATACTATTAATAACGTACATCATTGGTTCACTACTAATAACTTATTGCTAAATGGAAAGAAAACCAAATGCATTAGATTTTCTTTGCCAAATGTTAAAAGCAGTAATTGTGACATTTTAATTAACAAAGAGAAACTAGAATTGGTAGACGAAACTGTTTTCTTGGGAATCACGCTAGACGCAAAATTACAATGGGGTCCGCATTTAAAATCACTTGCTGGGCGGCTTAGCTCAGCGGCATATGCTGTTAGAAAAGTTCGGCAACTAACGGATGTGGAAACCGCACGATTAGTTTATTTTAGTTACTTTCATAGCATCATGTCATACGGCATCTTGCTTTGGGGACGTGCGGCAGAAATAGAGTCAATTTTTATTCTGCAAAAAAGAGCCATTAGAGCTATATATAGTCTCCGCAGTCGCGATTCTGTTAGGGGCCTTTTTAAGGAGATCAATATCATGACAGTTCCTTGTCAGTACATCTATGAAAACATAATGTATGTTCGAAAAAATTTACATCTCTTCAATCAAAGATGTGATAGACATGGGTATAATACTAGGAATAAAGATAAATTAATTCAACCACGTTTTAGACTCTCAAAAGTGCATACATCTTTTATGGGGTACTGTGTTAAATTTTATAATAAAATACCTCAAAACATACTGGATTTAACAGAGAAACGTTTTAAAAATGTTGTAAAACGCACACTATGTAAGCAAGCATATTACAAATTAGAGGATTACATTGCCGACAAGAATGCTTGGCTTAATGCTGGTCCTGCTCCACAGCCACATGATTAATTCTCAAATTATTTAGAAGTTAGTTTAATTTTTGACATAATTATGTTAATTTTATCATAATAATTGACATTCATATATTTCAATTTTTTTTTTTTTTTTTTTTTGACATTGGATATCCATATTTCCGACATGGATTATTGATATTTTAATTGTATCTTGTTTGACATTAAATTATTATTATTATTATTTTTTGTAATATCATTATTGCATAATTAATTACTTTTTATTGACATGATCCAAATATTTATCGCATTCTTAGAGAGTAGCATAATTATAAATGGTTTTTATTATTGTATAACTGCGAACATTTTGAATTGTACATGTGAGCACTTTGTAGTCACTGGTAGCATAAGTTTGTTGACTGGCGGTTGTGAGTATGTCATGCTCGCTCAAAAGTCCTGCTGGCGGTGGCGTGTGTAGCGGGTCGTTCGGTTCCCTACGATATGGTTGAACTGGACGATGGCTGGTGCATGGGTCATGCTCGTGATACGGGCGCCGCCAGTCGGGGCTGGTCATCTCACAACTTCTATTTATTGTTTAATTGTTTTTGGACACTACATGTGTAAATATCAGCATCGTTACATTGTCCTCACATTTAATAAAATGCCTTAAACAATGTAACCAAAAATTGTAAAAACAATGTTGGAAAAGAGTGTCCATGGAGTTTCTTGTCTGTTCTTCTCCATAGGATCTACGAATTGGAACAGACGATTAGCTTCACGACTGACTACTGACTGACTACTTGACGTTTCAAAAGTGCCGTTGTATGGTTTATTTGAAATAAAATGGTTTTGATTTGATTTGATTTGATTTGATTTGATGGCACCCTTTTTAGGCCCAACGACGCAGAGACTTCTCAATAAGCCGTCAAAGTGTGAGCCCGATTCTGTATTGTCTTCTTTCATTATGAGTTTGGTGATAGTGACTCCTGGACTCTAATCTTTAATAATAAATGATGTAATATTTTACATCAGGTAGTATAGACTTTCATCATCATCATCAATAGCCTCTAACAGTCCACTGTTGGACATACACCTCTCCTTAGAAAGGAGGTTTTGGCCTACTATACCACGCTGGCCAGTATAGACTTTGGCGGGCTCATTTAAAAGAAAGGCATGCGAAAAAGTACGGCTTTCTAATTATGGAAGATCTATGGTAGGGAATTTAAAATTGGTAAATATATTTTATGAAAAAAAAGTGTTTGCGATTCAAACAAGGCCACGAGGTAGGCATTACTATTCTTGGACTCTAATCATATTTTACATCAGGCAGTATTGAGACTTTGGCGGGCTCATATAAAATAAAGGCATGCGAAAAAGAACGAAATTCGAATTAAGGGGATCTAAAGAAGGAATTTAAAATATATATTATGTATATGAAAAAAAAAAGTGTTTGCAATTCAAACAAGGCCCCGAGATAGGCATCCAATAAACGGATATACAAAAAACCCTTACTTTTTAATGGGAATTTATCCACCACGGGTACGAAATGAGGTCTGTGAGCCAATAAAATGTAACGGTAACAAATAAAATCATCTTTATCGTTCTTTGTTCATGACATAAAACTCAAATTCAAGGCAACATTACGCTCATGTTAAACGTACGATTTGTACGAATTTGTGCACCAATTTCAAGTTTTATCTACATTCTTTAATGTCTCTATTATGTTTATCTTATCTTACCATATCAAGTGTATTGTATACTGAGTCTCTCGCAGTTATTGCCGTAAATCTCGAGTAACGCCGAGAAGCGAAGTTACTCTATTTTTTTTTGCCTAAGTTACTCCTTATGTTATTGGCCATCCACCAGTACAAGTCCTGTCAAATTTGGTTTAGCCATTCCAAAGATTAACCGGAACACACCGACGGACAAAGAGGCAGCTAGACATACAAAAACTTAATAATGGATTTTGTATAAGTCAACCGTATATACTTTCATATGCATTCAGTAAACAACAAACAAAGACTGTTTTTACGTACATGATCTTCATCATCGACATCAGCAGCCTTTAACAATCCACTGCTAGACATAGGCCTCTCCATAGGCCTCTCCAAGAGCTGGCAGCTACCTCGGTCAAAGAATTAGTCTAGCTATTCAAAGGGGGAACGCTGCCAGTATCTTCGGAACCATGCCTAAAGGGACTCCTTTTAATGATATATTTTAGTTATAATATTATATTTTATTAAGGTTTTTAGTTTTAGGTTCATTGTTTTAGTTTTAGTTTAAAACCAACATTGTACATACATTATTTAATTAAAGTAAACGTCCTAAGCTTCCAATATTTAGGTGTTTATATAGGTTTCCTTAATAATATATTACAATTTAATATGTATGTTGAAATTGAAAATTCTAGGTATCTATATTATGAAATACTTTTTTTAGATATTGTCAAGAGTTCTTGTTATGCATATGCATATGACATACGAGTATGCATGCATATTCAGCCGTTGAGAAGGTATTCGTATTCGTGTGTTTGTAATTGAACTCCTTTTAAACGACAGGACCGATTTTGATTTTTTTTTTTTAGTGTGGCAATTGGACCCCATATGTGGCTCTGCGATCAACTTCTGGAATTCCAAAATTGGGCGGTAAAAATATAAAAGCTATAAGCCAAAATAAAAGCTATAAGCCAAAATATAAAAGCTAGTATGCATATAAAAATATTGCTCGGTACTCTTGCTAAAAGTAGGGAAGCACTTTACCAATTTCGCTAATTTTAATCCTAAAATATTTGTAGAAGTCCAGGTCCAGGAAAGCTTAATTAAAAATATTAAACGTACCATTGTTCTGTCGTGTTCAAAAGCTAAATGATAATAACGTAATATTTTACTTTATATTAGTATTATATATACATCTATATCTATATATATCTTTATATATATAATTCTTGTGCGAGTGTGTATGTCACTGAACTTCTCTCAAACGACTGGACCGATTTTGATAACATTTTTGTGTGTTCAAGGGGATCTGGGAATGGTTTAGATTCGCAATTGGACCCGGTAGGTGGCGCTGCGATCAAGTTCTGGAATTTTAAAGTTGGGCGGTACGAAGTTCGCTGGGTCAACTAGTATATATATAAAAAAAATGAATTGCTGTTCATTAGTCTCGCTAAAACTCGAGAACCGCTGGACCGATTTGGCTATTTTTGGTCTTGAATTATTGGTGGAAGTCAAAAGAAGGTTTAAAAGGTGATTATATAAAAATGAATTGCATGTTTTTTATTAATTATGCATTCCTTTTGTTTCAAGTTTATTTTAAACATAAGTTTAGGTCTTCTATTTATCGATTGAGGCAGTACGAAGTCTGCCGTGTCAGCTAGTATATATACATATAAATGAATTTATGTTTGTTAGTCTCGCTAAAACTCGAGTACGGCTGGACAGATTTGCCTAATTTTGGTCTAGAATTATTTGTGGAAGTCCAGAGAAGGTTTAAAGGTTTGAATATATAAACTTTAATTGCATTTTTTTTACTAATTATGGATTCCTTTTGTTTGTTTATAGTTAATTTTATACAAAAGTTAAGGTCTTCTATTTATCGATTGAGACAATACGAACTCTGCCGGGTCAGCTAGTGTGTAATAAATAATAGTGCATTCTTTTTATTTAAAAAAAGACTTCATAAGGTGAATATTCGGCTTGATGCAAAACATGAGTAGAATTTTCAAGTGGGGGCCACCACTCACTGTGAATGCAGGCATTATTATAAGTGATTCTGTTGCGGCCCAGTGAGATGCTTTTTCTTGCCCCTCTTGAAGAACCCAGAATCATAGTGGTCTGGGAAGGAAACCTAAACTCGTAGTGAGTTCCAGCTTTTATCAACTTACCGTTTTAAAGTTCAGAAACGTTCAAAGTTACAATATAGCTTGAATTTTTGGACACTTAAACAATAGGACTGAAATATAGTCAGACAGCGCAATCATAATATTAGTGTCAATTAAAGCACGTCCCCCGCGCATATCGTGTCAGGAATATGTTATTTTATACATTTATTATATTCACCTGTTATTTCGCAACAGTCAGGGATATCTTGCTATCAAATATTTGGTGGCAAATTAACGACTGTCTGTTTTATTTAATGACTATCAGTCCCGCGGTTATGATTTTAAAATGCGATTAAATAAATGGCGCGAAATTAGTCTCAAAATAAGCCTAAGTTACTCCGAATGTCAGCAGCTTTCTGAAAGTCAGTAAAAGTCCAATCAAAATCGATGCAGCCGTTCCAGAGATCATGAGAACAGACAGACAAAAATTGTAAAAAGTGCCGCTTTGTTTTTTTTTTCAAAAAAGGACAACTCGCGCATTAGAAATATCAATCCTGACTATACGCAGGGGACTACAAACATACACGAAACGGACACAAAAACATCCAGACTCAGAACAACAATTTGCGAATCACACACAGTCTTGTCGAACGTAGGATTTGAAGCCACGACACTTTGCGAAGTAGAAAGCGGCGTGGCGACCACTTTAACCACTAAGCCAACCGTGCAGTCGGATTAATTATGTAAGTAATGTACATTTATAACTAGCTTTTGCCTGCGTATATGACCATTATTGCGCTAAAAAGTAGCCTATGTCCTTTTCCGATGTTCCATCTATCTGTATACCACAATTCATCAATATCAGTTCAGCGGTTAAGGCCTCAAAAAAATTATTTAATATATTTGCACAGATTTTACAATCCAAGTTATATTTCGGACATCTAACATACAAGGCCATTTAGTCCCAATTTAATCAGAGCTTGAAGGTACTTTGGGTCCTAGACAATTGACATTAATACATATATCTGTATATCAGTATATTGATCAGTGATGTCTTGTACAACATGACTATTTATCCTAGAGAAACAAACCATTTCTAGTTGATCAACTTCAAGTCAACTTTCATCAGAATGGCATTGCTTTAATCTCAAAGAATCAATCGCTGAAACTGGGCGATCTCCACATCTATTTACTATAGCGTGCTGTTCTATTTCACTCAGTGACAATGCTGACTCATTTAAAGTTTTTTTTCGATATCTTAGGGTTTCGTAACTTGTATTCAAGCCAAATAAAACAAAAAATATTGTTAAAATCTATTATTTACAAAGTACACAAAATTTACAACGTTTATGTTTAACGAAATAAGTACGTGTATACAAAATTCAAATATAAATCGTTCTTACTTGAATCAATTAACAACAAAATTGTTTGATCTACGCTACGACGAAACAAAAATATTAAATGCATTTAAACATAACATCGAGTCTTCCAAAATGTTGTTCTTTTTCCGTACTTAACAAAAGCATTTCATACTGTCTTCCTGATGTTTTCTATAAAATCGTCGCCTCATATCAAGTTATCGGATTTACACATATCGATTTTAAATAGTCATACATCGTGTGGATTAGTAGCAGTACTTAATAGAGCATTGTAGCGGATGTCTGCTATGAGTATGCATAAGTTTCAACTCTAGAGTACCACAAGGCACCATACTGGGCCCGCCTCAATTTGCAGGAAGAATTTGCCATCCATTAGCAATTCGAACTAAACGATGTCGTAAGTACTTTTAAATGGTTTTAATTTCTATCGGTATATGTTTTACTTTACATGTTAAATGAAGTAACTACTAAAGTTCTCAATATCTGAAGTTATGAACAGAAGCATAATGATTAATATTTCTATCTTCCTGTATATGTTTTATTATGATTATCCTATGTGTTAAGCAGAGTAACATAAATAATAATATAATAATAGGTATGTAGCTTCAAAAATTGGGTACAGATAAGATTATTACATTACTTCTTCAAATGTAATAAATAAATCTCACAGTAATCACTTATAAGGATTATTTAGGCTTAAAAAACGTTTGATAGATATTATCATCATAACTCAGAAATTATTCAGAGTTTATTTCTTCAGCGACTTGCTGCCACTTTGCCACCATATTTGATACCGTTTTGTGCTTCAATCCAACAGCCGCAGAAATTTTTATCTGAAAATGATTACAAAGATTAATTTAACACTGTCCAACAACATGCCATCCACACATGGATTTTGGTTAAGATAGACATTAAAAGATTCCTAATAGCACAATAACAGGTGCCTTCTAGACAATTTATTTAATATTACATGTGGTGATGTTTTAAGAGTACGGGGTATTCTCTCCCGTCTCGTTAAAGGGGACTAAGGCAGTAAACTATGCAGGCCACAAGGCAGTAAATAAAAGATTCCTATTCGAGAGTTAGGTACATGGTTAACATGTATTTTATTTGTCTATGTGGTAACGGATTAAGAAAACCGAATGTCATTTCGCCAGTTATGACTGGCAGACTAAGTGTGAAGGATAAACTATGCAAAACAACCACTGCAACAAGAAGGAAACTTGAATTAAATCCTATACCCCAGGGCGGTAAAGACAGCTAGAACCTCTTCTAAGGAGCGCAATGAATTACTAAAGAATGTTGTTAATTATGATTTTTTTAACTTCTTAGATTGTGGAATCAAAAAACATTAAGAAATAACATTGAAGGCTTTTGTTCACGTGGTTGTGTTTAATAGTTAAAAAAAAACAGATTTTTCAACTTGAGGTTGACAGCTTCCCTAAAGAATAGACAGTGGATAAAAAACAGTTTTTACAAATAATTCAAACTCACTTTCGACTTTTTCTTGCTAACTTTCGTCTCTTTTTCCCGTTCTTTTTGTCGATTACTTTCCTTGTGCTTTTCTTTCTGTTGCACCGTTTCAGGCGAAGAGGAGGTCGACGGTGGTACCGATGGGGTCTTTTCAACCTTTTCTAGTTGAGCTATATCGCTGTAGAAGGATGCCAATGCGTCTCCCATATCTGGCCGCGATTCCTGCTGTAAACAATCGAGTTAATTCAATCAAATGAATTGAGATCTTTTACGAAAAGTGTTAGTAGAGGACACACACAGAGTACCGTCAGGTCATTTCCTGGATGAGTGACGAAAATCAGTGACAACCTTGTTGCTTGCTAGGGTATGCCAAGCTCTTGGTTCCGGTTGCCATACGAACATCTGCTACAATGATACCTGTAGTTGGAGAATTAAAAAGTTCACCAGGTCGAGACGAAGTCTGATGGTAGACACGCAGAATATAATATAATAGAGTCGAAGATCATCCGCATCGTAGTAGACTCAACCCCTAACCTGTTCACAAAAGGCTCTGAGCACACACTTACAGGTTGTGGTAGCGGAGGTGGCAGGTCGTCGCAGCCGGGTGGCGGCGGGTCGGTCCAGGCAGGCGGGGGCGGCGTGTGTGCGCGCCACACGGTCGCCGAGATCGCTGGCGGCGACGGCGGAATCGCCGGGGTTGGAGACGGCGGTAGAGCCGGTTGGATTTCATCCTAAAAGTTTTATGTACCACACTCATTTTGATGTTCATGATACAAAAATAGTATTGATATCGAGGCGCACTTATAGGAAATTTCTAGCAGATTGTTGTGAAAACTAATCTGGTACTGCGATTTATGAACATTTTGAATACACGTTGTTCCATATTTGGTATAGTTCCCAAGAATATAGTAAGGAACGTAAACCGAAGACGGAAAGACACAATAGAGTTCTTATCAATACAAAACGAATTATTTAATATAAATTGAATTCCAAGAGTAGTGACCGACTCATTTCAGACATCATGGTGACCCACACTATGGCGGGCTACTGAGGTGCAACGAAATGCAGTTATGGTCTTCTGTGAGACGGTACCTATTACAGCCTTGGCCGAGCAGGTTGATCAGCGTGGCTCTACAACCCGACTGTATAACCCGTCTGTCTGTCTAATTAGGTTAATTAAATTGGAATGAAATCTATGAAAACCCTTTAGTCGTCACGGTCACCATTTAATATCGTAAAACTAGTCTCAGTAATTGTCCGTGTGGTGACGGATTAAGAATACAGAGTGTCACCACCCCTATTCATCCCGCGGGTGTCGTAAAAGGCGACTAAGGGATAAACTACGGAAGACAACATCGATGCAAAGAGAAGAAAAACTTGAAACCAATCCGTCTGGCCAGCGTGGTATAGTAGGCCAAAACTTCCTTTCTAAGGAGGGGCCTATGTCCAGCAGTGGACTGTTAAAGGCTGTTGATGATGAAGTCTCAATAATGTCTTGAAAACCAAACATACCTTTTCTTCAATTCCGGGGTGTGGTGGCGTGGTGCAAATTTCCATGTCGGTGTGTGTAGTGGCAGGGTACTCATATTGTACGAACCCGTCAGACTCCCGACGGTAGCAGTAGCGCCCTTCAGACCTGCATATAGAAATACACAACCGTAAAAGCAAACTGTAGTGGAGAACGATATAGTACGCCCAGTAAATTTAGATACCTTTGGCTATCTAAAGCTCTGTTTGAAATTTATAAATTTAATAAAATAATGTTTATCATCTGTATTAAATACTTGCATTTTGCGCTGTGTAATGCTGTGCATTCGAAAGCTTGAGGGTAGCTGAAATTCATTGCAGTGCATGGGGATGTTTTGAAATTGTTAAGATCTGGTTAGGAGTATCGCAAATGTCAACTGGCCCGAAGAATTGACGAATTTGTAACTACAGGGCACAATATAATAACAGTTTTATCAACGAGACTGAGCATCAGATATCGTTTAGGGGAGCAAGCAGCAGGGATGATGCTGCTGACGTCACGAGTGCTTAATTCAGTTAAAAAAACTAAAAGTCGATTTTTATTTGGGTTCTTCTGCAAATGGGGTTATTTGTTTGAATTGAATTAATAATGTTTTTATTTTCATTTTATACGATGATGTGTTTTATTTGACCTGTTAGTCTCACGCGATCCAAACTGCTAAGTAGTTCTCGTGGTCTCGATTCTCACTCAATAGCAGAATATTGTATGGAGATCACATGTTCATTAGCAGTCTAACAATTCAGGAGCAGAATATCGTGTATGACATGATGACACAAATGCAGTACAACATTTACATATACATTCAGTTGTTAAAAAAACTTCGCTACAGAATAACACTTGAGATAACCATATAACTATCTAAAAATACGGGGCCAACTCAATACAAAAATAAAACCATAGCATAATTATACTTTAACCCATGCGCTGGATTTGTACCCGTCGTCAATAAAAAAGTATCGATCTCAAGATGACAGAGATAAAAATCCGTCATCCTATACACCGTGTCAGCCGCATAATGTCCTTTTTTCCAAATCTCCATTCTCATAAGATTATTTTAATCAAATGATCTTTTTTAAAATGTCCTTTTATCCAAATATTCTTTTCTCCAAATGTCTTTCTCAATATTTCCCTTTCCTCCTTTTAAATTAGATACTACAGATGTACCTCGAAACAAATCACGCACTCGTAGTTCAGTCGTTTGGCTCGTGCGTTGTACAATACTAACACAAACCTACCGTTAGTACAACATCTATTCGCACTTGTTAAGAAAAAAACATTCCAATAAAAAGATATTTTGAAAAAGAGCATTTTAAGAAAGGATATTTGGGAATTATGACATTATCTGCTGAGACAACGGTCTCTGTCTCGGCCTTCTGGAAGATCAAAGAGTAAAATCATTAAGAAAGGAAAAAAATATATTATAGGTTTTGTATCTCACCAATACTCGAACTGTGTGGCCGTCAGCGCGTCGACTTCCCAATCTTCGCTCTTCACAACTTATTGCTAGATGTTTTTATATTTTGACAATATTCGGGTAATGTAGTATTAAAAAAACTCCGTGTGTATTCGAATGATTTTCTTTTTATTCTCTTTATTTCAGTCATATCACATGTCAAAATGTATTAATATTTTTCCTTCAAGGTATAACTTTTAAACAAACTATGTACTTCTAAAACGACTAGATGTATCACAGACAATTACATTTATAAATAGGTACATTAATTTAAAACATTTTTAGTTAATTTCTACTTAGAGCTAAAAGAGAAAGATTCGAATATCACATGAATTTGATTCATAATGATCAAGTAACACTGGTCTAAGAGAGTTGGAAAATTTTGGGATCAATATTATGGAGTCAACAAAGTATTTTACACTGTACTAGCGTCTTTGAGATTCTCATATCTCCTCTACTATAATATGCATGTATGACACATAAAAACATTCCTCTTGAACCACTCTTTGCTGAAAACTGCATTAAAATTCGTTCAGCGATTTAAAAGACCTAAGCGAGGAGTGATTTCATTTTGTGTACCTGATACAAAACTACGTAGAGATCAAAAATTACATATCAAGTCATAGTTCTGGCAATAGGTGTTTTTTTTATATATAAAATTTAAATCTATACAAATAAATAAAACTGTAGTGTCTGTATGTACCTGTTCACGATGGTAAATAACATCAAATTAAAAGAATCGTTTGATATTTCGTTAGTTCATTATTTTCGTTCGTGTAACTTTTCAAAAGGTTTTCGTCTTTATATCACTCAACTTAACCTATAGCCGAAATGTAATATCTAGTATTTTTGGTAACATATATATACTACGATATACAATACTATACATAGTACGATATTAAATCAAAACACTTTTACAGGATTTTGTAGTGCGATGAACAAAGTCCGCTAAATACTCCGTTCTGTTGTTCCAAATTGTTGTCCACAAATAGAAAAATTCTTCCAATGTCTAATTACTTGCATTTGAATCGAATTCAGGTAATAATAACAGTTGTAAAGTATCCAGTTATATTTATGAGGTACAATGTAGACAACACAAGCATCAGCATCTAAATCACGAGTACGCACTTGGAGTCACTGATTCATCCATAAAAAAATATGACTGCTCTTCTTGGCTTTGGTCTCGAGTTACACTTGTAGCGATCGTAAAAACGATTATTTTATTACAACGGAAACGAATACTATTTTTTTTTTACATAACTGCCAAAATATTTCTAGCAAGTATAATGTATAATAATATAATACGTTTAGAACGTTAGCTATATATATAAAACACATACAAATGGCGTTAAATATTGAACGTCAATTTTGAACAATAAATACTTATCGATTTATCTTTTTCAACATCTATCATTTTTGCACATTATCTAGTTATATTACTAGTTCATATTATAAATCTGAAGACTGGTTAAATCTCAGAACTACTGATTCGATTTGAATAATTATGTCAGTGTTACATAACACGTTGAAAGAAGAAAAAAAATATCTCATATACCTACGCTTACGCTACGAACAATAGAAGCGTTTTAAATATCGGGATCGGGACAAAAGCGAATATAAAACACGGCGAAACATTGAGCCAAAAATTTAAGCGTAAAGGTCAAGCTCAGTATGTCCCTCGAGAAGCTGTACGACAAGACCAAGTCAGACATTGGCCTGTGTGGGCTTAGAAGAGGATCCGGTGTAAGTATACTAAATGTGGTGGCGTGACACAAACCGTGTGTGAGAAGCGTGTTTTAGAGCTTTCCATATATATTAAAGGTGCAGTTTGAGACAATGCAACATATCTGTCACACTCCCCATTTTTGTACTTTTCTAATAATAAAAAAAAGTAAAATTGAAAATACGTGTATTTTTAATTATTGAAAACTACCATAATACCATAATCCGGCCGCTCCAAGATCGTTATCGACTGGGCGATGTAACTTTGAAGTGGCGTACAATGTACGGCAAAATTTTAAATATCTTCGATTTACCTTATTAGCCGCGTACTGATTGAGCGAGCAGCCTCGCGAGGCTGCCTCGCGAGGCAAATCCTCGGTCGGTCAAGACGTGCCTCGCCCGAGGCAAACGCTCGCGCTGCCTCGCCCGAGCCTGCCGCGGCCCGAGCCGAGCGTTGTCGGTTTTTGTCGATGCTCAAAGGCGCCTCAGTACGTTTGCCGCGCTCACTCAAGACGGTAGTGCTTTGCCTCGCTTTTATCTCTATTCGACTTCAAGTTAAACTGAGCGTCGATGCTCACGGTGGCTCGACCTTGCTGCGCGAGGAAGCCTCGGATTAGAAAACTTACAGACCGAGGCCGCCTCGCGAGGCATGCGTGCTGCGGCAAATGTCCTAGGCTGCCTCGCGAAGCCGCTCGCTTGGTCAGTACGCGGCTATTAACGAGTGATAACATTAAAATTCGAATAAGATGTGGAGGACCAATGAATGATAACCAAAGCAACCCAGCAATAATAAACGTATTGCGGGTCTTTGATGAGAAGCTTTAAAGGTTGCCTCAAATTACACATCACGGATTGGCTATGCGAGAGAAAACGTTTCTTGATTAGCTCACAGTGGCGGAGTACCAATTATGCAAGTGACAATGATGAAAATTCTTAATATGAAACTGCTGATTACGTAAAGCTGTGGTTCACACCCAAAACTTTGGTTACAGCAGTCGCATACAAATATGTAACTATCTGGCACTTTTAAAATAAAGCTTATTTCTCGCTACTAGCGAGACGTCTGCAGAAACGGAACGCACAACGTCAAAGCGACATACGAGTCACGTTTTGCGTAGACTTGAACAAAAACGTGTGAAAGACTTGTTCACAATAGCGCGCGCGCGCACGTGAACCTACCACGAGGCCGAGCCCGCGGATTCTTGCCACCAGCAGATCCTGTCACCAACACGTGAGTAAACCCATCCATAATACAATTCTCACCCTTACCTAAACCCCACTGCTGTATTAAATACGTCGTCAAGGCGCGTATAATACATTTTGGTCCTTCGAACCGGTCATAACACGTTTGATCCCTTCGTGTTTTGAATCGGTACCTATATTAATACAGTCCCACTGTCTTAGCTCTCAGCTCCCAGCCCTTAAATAGTACATTTTGGTATACTTACATATACCTGCCCATATTATAATAAAACATTTATTTTCACTCCGCTCAATACATCTTATTATATCTTTCTCTGGTGTTGTTAAATACATGCAACATACCATCTCTCAGCTCAAAAGGTACCTATTGTCCATATTTCTGCACAAATTTCATATTTTTATAATAATTTCACATTTACCTGTATACTTACATTCATAACTTTTAATATTTCCCTACTGTAGCAATTAAAAAACCCATATCAGGAGTTAATATCAATTAATTTGCTTATAGTAAGCATTGATCTCAGCTCATTTCATATACTTAAAGCCAAATTTTAATCACGTACAATAAATTGTTTCAAACAAATATGTCAAATGTTTTTTTTTATTAGATTTTTTTAAATGTTAACTAATTCTTGGCCCAAGATATATCATTCTTAAGCATGAGAGTAAACCCCAATGTAATTTCTGCAATAATTAGTTTACAGAAATGGGCTCCTCTCTAAGATACGGCTAGAAGTAACCTCATTGTCTGTACGGCATGTAATTTTTCATACGCTTTAATAAATCTTATACCATTAGCAACAATAGTGGAAATCTCAAGATGCGAGAAAAGTAACCAAACGCAGATATGCAAACGCACTTGGCAGACTCGTGACTCCAATTCGCCTTTGCCATCGGCGAGATATATCGATCCAAGGCATGAGAGGCAACCCCATTGTAATTTCTGCAATAATTACAGTTTACAGGAATGGGTTCCTCTCTAAGATACGGCTAGAAGTAACCTCAATGTCTGAACGGTATGTAATTTTATGGAAATCTCAAGATGCGAGAAAGGTAACCAAACGCAGATATGTAAACGCACTTGACAGACTCGTGAGTCCGACTCGCATATGCCATCGACCAGATATATCAATCTAAGGCATGAGAGGCAACCCCATTGTAATTTCTGCAATAATTACAGTTTACAGGAATGGGTTCCTCTCTAAGATACGGCTAGAAGTAACCTCAATGTCTGAACGGTATGTAATTTTATGGAAATCTCAAGATGCGAGAAAGGTAACCAAACGCAGATATGTAAACGCACTTGACAGACTCGTGAGTCCAACTCGCATATGCCATCGACCAGATATATCAATCTAAGGCATGAGAGGCAACCCCATTGTAATTTCTGCAATAATTACAGTTTACAGGAATGGGTTCCTCTCTAAAATAAGGCTAGAAATAACCTGAATGTCTGTACGGTAAAGGAATCAGGGGTGCCCTTAAACGTCGGGTACGAAATTTAGTGGTGAGGATAGAAGATTGAGTCAAATGCGCGCGACTTTTTTGAAGCTGTAAACAAAAAATCAAAGGTACAAATCATTTTGATGAATGATGAGGACATTAGTTAATGCCATGAAGACCTAGGATTAAATAGGGTTTTTAAGAAATGGCTATTATAAACATTTAAAAAATGCACAAGTTTTACGTAAAAATTTTAATTACGTCAAAGCCCTGCAACTATCTTGCTTGCAAAAAACAACGTATGAAGAAGTATTTTCTGATGAATCGACAAACGATGATGAAAGAGATTTTCTAATTCCTGATAAACCATCAGAGGAAAAAGAAAATAATGTTCCAATATTAGACGTTGGCCCCAGTTGTTTAGAACTTACTGCTTCTAACATCCGAAATGGTGTTAGTACTGGCACAGTTTGCCACAAAAAACAAACGTCAGTTAAGTGTTTAGTGTTATAATGTGTAAATAGTGTATATAATGATAACAGTAACAAATAACGATGCCTCTTTATTTACAGCTGATGAGGAAGATATATCTTATGTGTCTTTTGATGATATACTGGAGATATTACCTAATCCCAGTCTGTTTCTTAAGGGCAATAGAGTCTATTATAAGTTTCCAAAAAGTCTAGATGTCTTTGAAAAGGCTTAAAAGAAGTTATAATTTGTTCAAGATTTTTTTTTAAGTTTTTTAAAGGACAATGCCCATACCCCGTACCACATTGCGTCATAGATAGATATATTAACACCAAAAATAATGTTTTATTTATGTGTATTATGTACTGACTTCTAACCCTTTTTTTTAAACTGATTTAAAAAAATCATATGTAAATAATTAGTATGTTATTTATAATCATGGTAAATAATTAGCAATTACCTACTTCCGCAAAAAATTACATATCCGTATGTCAAAAGTTCATTTCCGAAATCTTGCACGTTGCGATAACAGTTGTCTGTTATTTCCGAGTTTGAACAATGAACATAAAAATCTTTGTTCGCCTTATTAGCTTTAGCCGTTGTATACATAAATAAGATTTTAAAGTAGATAATAAAATATGTAATTCTTTTACATCTTTTTGTTTATCTCACCATTTCATAAAGTAAATATTGCGTATTTTCGATATCATATTATATGCACAATTGCTACTTGTTGATCCAAGAAGGAACAATTGGCAGCCCAGAAGTTGGCCATCAAAGTGGTTGTTTCGGTTGTTGTGTATCATTATTACGCACTAGTGGAAGAAAAACCTACCAAATAAGGCCTGATTCTCTACAGCGAGATGTGATTTTGCAACGGACACCACTTCATCTTAATAATAATATTTTTATAAGAAAATAATGTCCCAATGTTAGACTGTTTAGAACTTACTGCTACTAACATCCGAAATGGTGTTAGTACTGGCACAGTATGCCACAAAAAACAAACGTCAGTTAAGTGTTTAGTGTTATAATGTGTAAATAGTGTATAAAGTGATAACAGTAAAAAATAAAAATGCCTCTTTATTTAGTACAATATTTACACAAATGACGCTCACTGCATTCTCATTTGTGCTTAATCTATCTTATTTCTAGTATGTTCCTAAAAATTCATGTAATTTAAATGATTTTAGGTCTCTAGACCTGAGAGCATGTGCTGCTTGCTGGCTTGGCTTGGCTTGGCTTGGCTACTAGGATAGTCAACAGACAATAGCAACATGATCTTCATAGGCCAACCGGAAATGAAGTTCGAACATCTGATGAGCCGCCATCTAGAATTACCTCTTCTATATACAGACGAGCAGCGAGAACTGCTAATCACTGCTTATACATGAACTGTACTGGACCCGAACTTCTAGTAATATCTCTCAATACAGGAAACAGTACTTAAAAATCACAGATTTCAAATAAGATTAGTAGGGTGGGTGCACCAGTCCCACACCAGAAACCAGTAGTACACCATTTCTAATTTCACATCAAAATATTAACAATCCGGGCAAATCGGTATGTACAAGTGACTTTAAAGATTTAGGAATTCCTCCAATAAGATTAAAAAAAGATAAAAGACAAAGAAAGGAAACCTCTAACACTTTATCACACACCAACACTCAACTGAATTCTGGCTCATTACTACAGCCATCTTTGATGATACAACATCCAAGCCTCCAAAATCTATGTCTTAGGACTGTCAATAGTAATTTGGTTCAATCCGATCAATATAAGCATTCTGATGGACAATCTTGTTCCCAAACATCAAAATTATCTGATGTCCTTGACATTTTAAAGTATTATGAAAGTTAGTTATGAAAGTTATAAAAGAATTTAGAAGTTTAAACACTCACTTTAAACACGTTATCATATTTGTCACAGTTTGCCATATTTTATTAAAAAGTAGAGAAGAAGAACACTAATATGAGTCTCTTTGTAAACGCGCAATCGCACGCTACGTCTGTTGCTCGATCAGTGCTTAGAAAATATATCGTCAACTTTTTGATAGTTTTCGCATATAATATTTTAAACTTAATTTAAAGATGAAGAGTTCTGCACTTTGTAATAATAAATTCATTGACGGCGCTTAATGTGCCGACTATAGGAGGGAGTTGGATTTCGGATGTGCTGGTATTTCGGAAGCGGGTTGGAGAAAACTATGAGCTGATAGAAGAGCTCAGTGGAAGTGTCCTAAGTATCAGTATCCAACCTTGAATCACCCGCTACCCTGGTCACTATCCTTGCCGAAGTCCGAGCTATGAAGCGCCAGCTACAAGGTTTACCAGCTCTGATTGAAGATATTCAGGTCAGTAGTAGGACTGACACACTAGATGAATTATTGTTTTTGTTAAGTTTTTCGTTACGTGGTGTTTGTGGTAATTGTTGTGTTATATTGTTTCGTACAAACGATATGGATCCTCAACCAAGCACGTCAAGCCAAAGCTTGTCTCCAAGAAAGAAAGAAGAGAGTATTTGAGGAGAAAGCTGCTTCACTATTACCTATTGAGGATCCCAGAAAAAAAAGAATGCGTTTCGAAAACAGCTGACGTTTTGGGAATTGGTGTTGACAGTTTACAGTGTGTTAAAAGAAAACAATAATGAACAATTTAAGTCTCCCGAGAAACGTGGACCGAAACACAGTTTCAAAGATAAATTATACGATTTTACTTTTGCCGCTATGCCGCATAGAAAAATGATGCCTTATAAAGCATCATTTTTTTATGCAAATGAGTCACCCACCATTATAAAGGTAACTTAAACTTTATTCCTTCTACTGCATTATATTTTGTGTCTACCATAACGTTCTTTGTAAAACCAAAGTATTAGATTGCGTAGACTTCCTTACTCAAAAACTTTTTTTATTACTTTACAGTATTTTAAGGTTGTCAATGAAAACCCAGAATTACCCAACTTTTCTTGGAGTACATCTACACTAATATTATAAAGAGGAAACGTTGTATTTTTGTATGTTTGTAATGAATAAACTCAAGCACTACTGGACGGAATTCGATAATTCTTTCACCACTAGAATGCTACAGTATCCCTGAGTAACAGAGGCTTCTTTATTTTTTACCAGAAAAAAATAGGGATCCCTACTAAAATTTCAATAATGTAATCCAAGGTATGAAAAAAATTGCTATAAAATGACTTTCATCGCATGCGCTGCGGAAACTATGAATGATAGAACAAAAATATGTTCTACAATATTAAAGGACATATTAATATCTATAAAAAAACTTCGCGGTGCCATATGTCCAGCTATTGTTATTATGTCACTATAACTACATTTTTGAAAGAAATCCTAACAAACACCACACCATGCCTTAAAGACCATGTTATTCATATCTTTATATTAATCCTTATCCAAATAAATTATTTTTAATTTAAGACTGTTTCAGTACCTATATATAACTTTTTGAATTATTAAAATCGGCCACTGAATTCAAAAGATATTACGAGTTTAAAAATGTTAATCTAAACTAAATATGGCGCTCGCGTACGACAATAGAGTCAGAAACTCTCAAATGCGTGTTCGAGAGTCTAGCGCCGAACGTTTACTTCGCCTAGCAGAACAAAATGCGAGGACATCGTAATCCGAAGAAATAAAGCAGGGACTGTTTCGTGGTCGGCGGTCTTTCGACCGTCAAGACATCATTGCTCGAGTTTTTGGCTTAAAAATGAAAAAAAATATAAAAACCATCACAAAATACGCGATTTTCTGTCCAGTTAAATGTTATATGGTAACTGTTGAGTGGCAAAAACGAGGATTGCCGCATTGTCATATGTTATTTTGGCTGGAGTCAAAAATACAGTACGACGAAATTGATGAAATAATAGTTGCCGAACTGCCTAATAAACATTTCAAATATGTCACAAAATCAAGACAAAGCATTTTAATTGACAGACAGGACATTATTTTATGGCACCAGCGATACCTTCGAAAAATTTAAGAGTATCGAAGGGAAGGAAGGTATATTCATTACCGAGATGAAACCTGCATCAACGAAGGTTATTACAATAATCTGTTTTCTTTATTACATTTTTCTTATTAAAGTTTATTAGTTTCCTTATTAGATTGAACTTTAAATAATTGATTGATATTTTCACTATCTTTATGGTAATGCACCGAAGATGGCATGGATTGACTAGACAGTGTTATCGTCCCGCCAGGCCTTCCTAGATGGCTTGACCACTGGCTTAAAAAAGCCCGTAGGAAAGGGCAAACGATCAATTATCGGCCATATGAGCGGGGAAGAAGGATTCGTAGAAGACAGCTTATTAATATTTGAAGCCAAAAAGATAGATTATCATCAAGAGATGAATGCCGATTTCTTCGAGAAGTGGTTTAAGAGGTCTTGCAAAAACTAAAACCAAATTCCGTAGTAGTGATGGAAAATGCCTCCTACCACTCCAGGAAACTAGAAACGCTGCCTAAAATGTCTTGGACTAAACTTAGAATACAAGAGTGGCTAACGAGCAAAAATATTTCATTCGAAACAACAATGGATAAAGCTACTCTTATAGACATTGTACGGCAGCACAAATAAGAACATTGCGATAAGTATGTTGTGGACGAGATGGCATCGCAGCATGGGGTAATTGTTTTAAGTCTGCCCCCATAACACTGTGAGTTCAATCCCATTGAGTTGGTATGGGCGCAGGCTAAAGGTTAAAATTCGACCAGTTATTGAACACCTTAAAACAAAGTTTTCTTCACTTCCTATGGAACAGCGGTTATCAGTAGATGAGCAGATGTGTGCAACATAGGTTTCACACTTTCTAAAACACTACCTGCCAAATGAACCCAACAAATGGGGGTTCAAATTTTATGTACTTTGCGATTAATCTGGATATGCACATACATTTGAATTGTATGCAGGACAGGAAAATTCAGGGAGACTTGAAGGAGAACCAGACATAGGAGCTACAGGGAATGTAGTGATTCGTTTGCTAAGAGGTGTACCAAGATATCAAAATTATATTGTGTACTTTATTTACTAATTTTTACACATCACTGCCTTTAATTTACTTTCTAGCCAAACAAGGAATTCGCTCTGTTGGCACTGTCCAGCAGAATAGGATCCCTAACTCAAAATTGCCTAAAAAAAAGAGTTTATGAAGAAGGCAGTACCAAGAGGCAGTCATGAAGAAAGAATATCTACTTACGAGGGGTGATCATTAAGTAATGATAATCAAGTATTTCTAGAACGCACAAAAACCCAAATTATTATTTTTCTGCTTGCTTATATATCCACAACTTCAGCTTCAAAAAAATGTATAAATAGGACACCATTACCGGGAGATACATTAATTTGAATACGAACTGTCGAAGAGAAAACATCAAAATGGAGAAAAATGAAATAAGAGCTGTCATCAAGTACCTCTGCCTGAAAAAAATGTCTACCAAAGACATACACAGCGACTTAGAGGAAAAATTGGGGGAGTCTGCTCCTCCATATTCCACAGTCGCACGCTGGGCTAAGGAATTTAAGCTGGGCAGAACCTCCACTGAAGATGAGCATCGCGAGGGACGCCCTTCCACGTCCCTTACTGGAGAAAACGTCAAAAAAGTGGAAGATATCGTATTGGCTGATCGAAGGGTGACCTTAAGGCATGTAGCTCAGGTCACAGGGATCTCCTATGGCAGCGTTCAAAAAATCATTGTCAACAAAATGCATATGAAAAAGGTCTCTGCGCATTGGGTACCGAGAATATTAACCGACGAGCAAAAAAAGAAACGAGTCGACATTTCGAGGGTGAATCTTCAAAAGTTCCAGGCCGATAAAGAATTTTTTTGTCGCGTTTTGTGACCATGGGCGAGACCTGGATCCACCACTTTGATCCCGAAACCAAACAACAATCAATGACTTGGAAACGAGCTTCCTCACCAACGCCGAAGAAATTCAAAGTGTCAAGTTCAGCGGGAAAGGTTATGGCGTCTGTTTTCTGGGATGCAGAAGGAATTATTATGGTGGAATATTTGGAAAAGGGGGCCACTATAACAGGCTTTTACTACGCAGGCCAAATAAGAAGATTGCGAGAAGCTATTAAGCCAAAAGACGCGGTAAACTGCGCGCTGGAGTGCTGTTTCACCAAGACAACACCCCGGCTGCCATTGAAGAAACGGGGTTCGAACTGCTCGAACACCCTCCCTATTCGCCAGATCTAGCTCCCAGTGACTTTTACCTCTTTCCTCGGCTCAAAGAACACCTCCGGGGCAACAAATTTGCGGACAATAGTGAAGTGATGGCCGCAGTAGAGGCATTTTGGGAGGGTCAAGACAAAGAATTTTTTTCTAAGGGAATCATGGGCTTAGAAAAAAGATACACTAAATTTAACTTGCAAGGAGACTATGTTGAAAAATAAAATACTTTTTTTATACTAATAGTTCTGTTTCATATTGATTATCATTACTTATTGATCACCCCTCGTATGATGGCATTGAGATGGCCTGTGTCACTTGGAAAGACAATAAGATTGTGACACTTTTATCAACCTATGTTGGGGCATCACCTGTGTACAGTTTTTTTTTTTTTTAAAGACAACTCCCGCATTGGAAATATGAATTGTCACTAGTGTGAAGTGTCACTAGATATGATAAATCGAAAAAGGAAAAGGTAGTAATTCCATGTCCACAAATCGTCCATGACTATAATAAGCATATGGGGGGGGTGGACTTAATGGACAGTGTTTTGGGGAGGTTCCACATTCCAGTGAGGTCAAAAAAATGGTATTTGCGTATATTTTTCCACCTACTTGATCTGACAGTCATTAATTCTTGGATCTTGTACAAAAAAAATGCAGTACATAGAAATATACCAAAAAAAGATATACTTTCAATGGGCAGCTTTAAAAATGAATTAGCACAAGTTTTGTGCAAAATAGGAGCTGACACAGAGTTTAAAGTGCTAGCGAGAGCGCGGAACGAGCGACAAAGAGGCACAATCTTATGACGTTGTCACGTTTAACTATCGTCAGTAAACCGACTTTACAGACAACCTATTTTTACTGTGTAATGGATGGGCGGGAGGGGTTCCCCGTCCATCCGCTGTAGTGGCCAGCCGCGAGGGGGCGACGTCAGCGTGTGACCGTACGCCGCCCAAATGGAGAATATAAAATCGAGACGGTGCCCGCAACAGAAAACACCCTGGCCCCCTCCCTAAACACAGATGCAGAGAGGTTTTAGTCGGTTCGAGTCCGACACACCACCCCGCCGTAAACCGCAAGGCGGGGTGACGGTCCGCGGAGATTTCCTAACGTTAAAAAAAAAACCGTGTATGAATGTCCCATTTATGTAATATGATAATAGGGGTTCTAAGATAAAAAATGAGGTTTCAGATTTTGGCTTGATTTTAAGACTTGAAACTTAAGACATGAGTATCTTGAAATGTAGCCGTCGATATATATCCTTGAACCCTGATGACATACTAATATCAGCAAAGCACAGTAATATAAGGGATAGGGCCGCCTTTGCCTAATAATCGGTTTATTATATATTTCGTTTGTATTTATTGCTTGGGTGTGACGCTTTTTGTTAAAAGTTTGAGGTTTAGGATTGAATAGCTGGTATCTTATTTCAGAGTGATGAAGGCATTTTTGACGCTCCGCTGGCCCAGCTCTTAGATTCTGGGAGCGAAGCCGACGATGACGATGAAGGTCTATTAAGTTTGCAACTTCAGGCGATCTGGGACGATGACGATTTCAATGAGCGCAACGAAGAAGCAGAGCCATCGCTGAGCCTGCGCTCAGTGCCATAAATACACTATATGACTGGTCGGAGGACTTTTCGGCCTTTACAGGCCTGCTGGAGCACTTCAACGAGGGTGTTGGACCCAAAATTGAGGATACAAGCCCGTTAGCAATATTCTCTCGAATTTGGGACCAAACCCTGATGGAATCTAGCGGCCAGCACCAATCAATACGTCTGGGAGACAATAGCAAAATGTGCAGAGACCGAAAGAGGTATCCCTTAAATCGCGTCCCAATTCTTGGGTAGAAACGTCCGTCGACGAACTTTATCGATTAATCGCTGTAATATTACTAATGAACATCTGCGTCAGAAACCGTATCGATGAGTACTGGTCTACCCACATTTTAAGCATGCCAGCCTTTAGAAAAGTTATGAGCATTAACCGGTATACATTACTAATGAAATTTATACATTTTGTGGACAACAGTACCATCGATACGGATTCTCACGGCGCAGAAAGGAAACTAGCTAAAATTAAACCGCTGCTTGATCACCTTAACAATAAATTCCAAAACGTTTACACGCCTCGCAGAGAATTGTCATTCGACGAATCGTTGCTGCTTTGGAAAGGCCGACTAAGTTGGAGGCAGTGCATCCGATCCAAAGACGCACGATTCGGAATAAAGTGTTACGAACTCTGCGAGGCCGTGACTGGCTATGTCGTGAACATTGTGATTTATACCGGAAAAACAAGCTCTCTTCCAACTATTTATGGGTTTCAATCTTGTACTGAAAGAAATGTTTTACATTTATACAAAAATTATCTCAAGGGGTTTTCGCTGTTCATGGATATTTTTTATAACTCCATTGAACTCTGTCGATTTTTAAAAACTTATGAAACGGATGTCGTCGGCACTATAAGCCGGCGACGCAAACAAATTCTCGACGCCATAAAGGCCGTCGATAAAAAGGTTGATCGGGGCACTGTGGTAAGTCGACACTGGTGACATTTCTGTGGTTTGTTGGAAAGGCGTCAAATTAATAAGTGCCGTGACGACTTACCACAAAAACGACATGGTCGAGGGCAGACAAGCGGGAGAAGCTCAACAAAAACCAGCTGTTATAGAAACGTATAACGCATTTATGAGAGGGGTAAACCTTAAGTATCAAAAACTATCAATGTATTTACTTGAACGAAAAAGGGGTTTAAAATGGTACATAAAATTGTTTAAAAAGGTTATTGAATATAGCCGTTTTAAACTTGTATACGATACGTGTGGGCAATATGGGCCAACAAAAGCCACTTACGCACCGAGCCTATCGCTACCGCCTCGTAGAGGAAATTTTGGCACGTTATGGGACTGACAGGAGAGTAGTCCAGAGGATTACTATCATCCCCAGTAATCGGCTGGGCCGCAATCTGGACCATTTTCCCGAACAAAAGCCTGTAACAGGCGAGAGAACTTCGTCTCAAACGAGGTTTACTAGGGCGCGGTGTGTAAAGTGTGCCGCAAAAAAAGAAAGGAAAATGAGTAACATTTATTGCAGCCAGTGCAAAGTTGCTCTTTGTGTTGGGAAATGCTGGCGTGATTTCCACACGTTAGAAGTATTATATATTTTTTTATTATATAATTTTAGTGTATAATATTATTACATTATAGCTGATTGTTTCTTTTTTAAAATTACTACGTGCCCGCAATATGATTACTATTGTTTCAGCTGATTGTTTCCCTATTACTGTTAAAGTCAGTGTTAGAGTGCTACTTTATTAAAGAAATGGTTGAAGAAGTTCGAAGAGACTTGATCTACACTAAATGTGAAGCAAACTGACGGCCCACGGACTTCTCGGGGCGAAGGGAACGTGCAGCAAGTTTCCGCTTCTGTTCGACGTGATCCGGATTTATCGACGGCAAATGTTCGGCTGTATTAGGATTATTTCGCACATCATTACGCCATATCCAGATCTGTCCCCAGTAGACCTCTTTTCACACACGACTCTTTAAAAACCCAGAAGAGTGCAAAAGTCGAAACGGTGGCCCTTTAGATGTTATTATTTTTAAAAATAAATTCCAAGTAACCAGCTTTCTTGTAAATAAACAATTTTTAAAATATGTCAAATGATTTATTTAATGTGAACCCCGTTTATTATTTGCTATTCTTTCAATTCTCGCTTTTACTTCTTAAATCTTAATGTATATGGGAGATAAGCCTCCATAGGTCTATAATTTTCCATACGCTTTATTATCTCTTACACCGTTGGCAACAATAGTAGAAATCTCAAGATGCGGGAAAGGTAACCAAACGCAGATATGTAAACGCACTTGACAGACTCGTGAGTCCAACTCGCCTTTGCCATCGACGATATATCAATCTAAGGCATGAGAGGCAACCCTATTGTAATTTCTGCAATAATTACAGTTTACAGGAATGGGCTCCTCTCTAAGATACGGTTAGAAGTAACCTTAAGGTTTGTACGTTTTTTTATTTTCCATACGCTTTAATACCTTTTACACCGTTGGGAACAATAGTAGAAATTTCAAGATGCAAGAAAGGTAACCGAACGCAGATATGCAAACGCAATTGACAGACTCGTGAATCCAACTCGCCTTTGCCATCGGCGAGATATATCAATCTTAAGCATGAGATGCAACCCCAATGTAATTTCTTGCAATAATTACAGTTTACAGGAATGGGCTCTAAAATACGGCTAGAAGTAACATCAATGTCTATACGGTACATAATTTTCATACGCTTTAATTCATCTCTGCAACCACCACTGTCAACACCCATAGAAGTAATCTCGAAATGCGAGGAAAGTAAACAAACGCAGATATGCAAACGCACTCATATATCATTCGGCGATATATATATGTCTTAAGCAAGAGAGGCAACCCCAATGTAACTTCTGCAATAATTACAGTTTACAGGAATGGGCTCCTCTCTAAGATACGGCTAGAAGTAACCTCAAGGTATGTACGTTTTATTATTTTCCATACGCTTTAATACCTCTTACACCGTTGGGAACAATAGTAGAAATCTCAAGATGCAAGGAAGGTAACTAAACGCAGATATGCAAACGCACTTGACAGACTCGTGAGTCCAACTCGCCCTTGCCATCGGCGAGATATATCAATCAACCCCAATGTAATTTCTGCAATAATTACAGTTTACAGGAATGGGCTCCTCTCTAATATACGGCTAGAATGAACCTCAGTGTATGTACGTTTAATTATTCTCCATACGATTTAATACCTCTTACACCGTTGGCAACAATAGTTAGTTATATATACCAGATACGATTAGATTTATAGATTTTATAGATTAAGTACACCAGTTGTACTATCTGTAATAAATGAATAATAATAATATCTTATATTTGCAGTTTTGCTGTTAAACTCCTCCGAAGCGGCTTGACCGTTTTTCATGAAATTTTGTGTGTATATTGGGTAGGTCTGAGAATCGGACATCACCTATTTTTCATACTTCTAGGACGCGAGCGGAGCCGCGGGCACAGCTAGTTAATATATATTTACGTAATGTGAAAAATAAATAAAAATTTAATGTGCTAGTTGTGCAACTTTCAAATAAGGAATGTATTAATGTGCAAAAATGATAAACGGTTAAAAAGAACAATTTTGAGAATGGTATTAAATCCTATAGTATCGTGTTACACAATCGACCGAGACGTTTATTACGAACTCCAGATTCGGTTTATGCCTAATTTTGGCGAGTTTAGTAGCCGAAACGAAAATTTTTATCATCAATCATCGTTTTAAATCAATCAGGTAATAAACGGGCTCATATCGGCCCAATTATGACGATTCGAATCAATTTTTCGCTTCGACCATTCGAAAACTCCGCTCGTACATTCGGACAGTGAGTACGGGCGAGCTCTACCGAGAGAGCCCTCGACCTTACTTTGTTAACTATGACGGCGGATCTGTAAAAGAAACACTCGCATTTCCAATAGTGATCGGTGAATTTGGAAGCTAATCATCGTCGTGGGGGGGACACGGTCCGGGAGTGGGGAGAGTACCTCAGGAAGGAGCAGCTCCAGCCGCCCGGCGCGGCGCGCTGCTCGTGCTGCTGCAGCTGGCGCCGCGCCGCGCCCACCCAGCGCGACCAGTAGCGAGTGGACAGCGCGCCCGCGCGGAACGCCGTCACCAGACACTGACAATAGATGATAATAACAATAAATAAATAAATAGCTGACGAATTCCACATACAGCGCGACTAAAACATACAACAGCGCCACCTACCGAAGAAACACGGAACGATCTCATCTATACGGAGTAACTACTAATCCTGAATCGCGATAGAGAAATTCTCACGCCGATTAGCATATAAAACATCCCAATGTCAACTGATGGGCCGTTGCCCGCCAGGCATGATTACCTCTTCTGGTCGGAGGTACCTCCATTTGTGTAGGAGGAACACGACACCCGTCCCTCCACAAATAATAAAAATTTCTAACATCTTACACACATCGCCATCTAGTCCCAATCTAAGCAAATTATTAGTACCAGACAACTGATATAAATACATAAACATACTTTTTTGTAAATCCGAAACAAATATTTGCAGCTCATGCATACATGTAGTCCGACTCGGGAATCGAACCCGAAACCTCTTGATCAGCAACCGCATACGCTAACCCCTAGACCAACAACAACGAACCCCTATACAACAACTCTTCTTTTCAGGAGACGACAATCGATCGAATAAATATTTTGTTGTTAAAATCACTAAACACAAACTAAAAATTTGTATTTAATTACATGTACAAATCATTGGTTTACAGTCCATTTTTCGACTTTAATTTGATAAAATTAACAAGAGAATCACTATCATTGTTAAGTATTTAGAGTTAAAATCTTTAGTGAGTGGTGTGAAAGAGCATCTCACTAGGTCTCCATTACCACACTGCATGAATTTGCTGAGTGTGGTGGCCCAAGCCCATGGACTCTACTCATGCTTTCCATCAGGCAAAGAAGGGTATCATAAACTATAGCATTTATACTAGAGTATTTCTTTAAAGAGTACGAGACTGGTAGTAAGAGTCCCCATGCCACATTGTCTGCATTCACCATGAATATGCTGAGCACTACCACATGCCAGCCTATTTAGATGCTTCCACATAATTGGGCCTCCGGTCCGGTCTCACAGGGACCAACAATACACTCTAGCACCAAAGTAAACTATTATAAAAGAAATATCACACAATTCACTAACAACACATTGGTAAATGTAATGTCTCAACTCATATTTTCTTAACTTATTGTTAAGCTTTTATTTTTATTTAATATAAATTTTACTGTCTTCTACAACAATGAAATAACATAGAGAAATGAATTAAAGCACTCTGTCAATATTAAGGTATCAAACTAGTAATTTAAAGTATTATTTACCTTCATTTGCACCATCATCTCTTGAAGTGGTGTCACCTCACACGGTTGCAGCTGGTTCAAAAAATTCAGCTTCATTTCAACCAATTCAGTGACGTCATCCAAATCTTCATCTTTCTTTTCCTCATTCAATGTTTCACCTTTCGTAAACATCAAACCGTTACCATAATTGATAGCGTTCTTTGGACTCTCTGCGTTCTCCTCGTCTTTACTGAATCCCAAACCGACTCTTTCACTCGAGAACCCTTCTATATGTTGAGCATACTTCGTAGTATATGCGGGTTCTTTCTTTGGAAGTACCGAGTTGCTTATTCTCAATTTTTTCTTATTAACATGTTCAATCCGTTCACTGCTATCGCTGAGATATAAATTAACTCCTTTTTTCTCGTTAGCGTCTACTTTCTTCTCTTCATGGTCAACTTCTATTGGAACTGAAGGAACTGGAACTGAATCTTCTTCAATGTTTTGGAAACTCGGAAATAGTGGTTTAGGTACGGTTGGTGGTGTTCCATCTCTTATAGGAGAACTATTAGCACTGACGTCATTCGACTTAACGTTTTCTCCATCTGCTTTCTTCGCTTTAGCTATCTTTGGTAACTCTTTTTTCTCAATTTCTTCAAGTAAATCATCTATATTTGAAGAAGCAGTTGGTTCATCAGACTTGGGTGTTGTTGTGCCAGATCCAGTTTCTTCTTGAATCATTTGTTGCAACTCCTTAGGTATTTCTCCACCAAGTTTATCAAGGAGTTTTGCTTTGTCTTTTAGTTTAAGCAACAAAGTACTTTCATCTTGATTTTCATCGTCATTAATTTTTGAGGTTTGTGCCTGAAATAAATATGCTTTATTGTTATCAAGTATTGTTGTAATATAGTTGAACATTGGAACTATACAATGGAATATTTCACCTCAGATTGAAAACTTTAGACCATCATAATGCCTCTACAAATCAATTATATTGAGAAACATAATGACAAAGTTTAACTTGTCAAATATTTTGTAAGTACAAAACGTCCAAGAAGTATATGAACATGATCAATTCAAAACAACTATGTAAAATCATCGACCAGTAAAGACGGTGATCATTTCAAATAGTTATGCAAAAAAATAAGTAGGTATGTTTCTCAATCAATTGAAAAGTTTTGACTTTTTCAGGCGCTTTGCTCATCATAGGTGACTTTTAAAATCTATAAAAATAAATAAAATTGGTGTCCGTTTGTAATATTAAAATAACCGCTTTTTACTAAATGCATATGTATGCATGTATACACGGTTTTATACATTTTTTTTGTGTGTATTTGTTCCTCATGTATCTCTGGAACAGCTGGGCCGATATCGACGGGACTTTCACTGGCAGAGCTGATAATATAAGGAATAACACAGGCTACTTATTTAAGACCAACTTCGCCCCGCGGTGTTACTGGCGATTAGCAACAATAACCGCGGCTAACACTGCGGGAAAAAGCTAGTAATGTGTGTAATTTTTGTTATTAAAATCTAAAACTAAATTGGTGAACTTTTGGAATTTTATATAAATTAAAACATAATTTATTAAATTTTTTTTATTTATTTTTGTATTACATGTTAATCATTTTTTTCTTTGATTACATTCATTGAGGGCATGTATTTCACAAGATTTCACAAGAATTCAGGTCTCTACAAGTTCAGACTTGTCAACTTTATTGTAGGACTGCGTTGATTATAATTAATATAAACCAAACTTTTTGTAACTGCTGATTGTAATGCACAGCTGCAATATCTTACCAAATGAATGAATGAATTTAAAAGTATTCCTGTTTGTTACGCTTTCACGGCTATAACGCTGTACCTATTCAAAGAAATAGGCATTGAGTTACTTTGATTTTTGAGGAAGGATATTCAATAATATAGAAACAATCTCACTTACCTCAGTCACAGCACTTTGTACCTCAGCAGCAGGTGTATCAACCACACTAGTGCTCAACTCTGGTGGTAGTTCAGGGCCAATTGGCACTGCATAGTTCAAATTCGGAGGTAGGGCAGGTCTAAATTCTTTAGTTTTCATTTTGCGTTTTTTCTGAGGTTGCGATTTCGGTTGGGCTTTAGCAATGGGTGCCTGTTCAGTTTTGACCGGAGTCGTTGTATCTACCTCATCATTGGAATCCGAGTCTGAATTATGGTAGGATGTGATGAGTTCTATCTTCCTGTATAAACAATTAAAATAATAATTAGGTAACTAATTATATTCCATCGGACTGCCTTGTTGGTCTAGTGGTTAGCGTATGCGACTGCTATGCTTTAGATCTTGCAGATGCGAGATTATTTTATTTTCTATTCTTACTAATATTATTTTTATTTTATTTTATTTTTAGATGGATAGATGGAACCTTGGGAAGGGAGATAGGCTACTTTCTACCGCGACATACAAGCGGGCGGAGCCTAGATGATATGTCAGATTCTCGAAATATTTATTATAAGTACACTAATGCTATAAGCTCGAACGTAATCCTGTTTTTTGCATTTCACTGTGGAAATACTTTGATTGTTAAGGGAAGACATAGGCTGCATCATTGCAATAACCGACATATTATTATAGCAAGTAGTATTGTAGGAATTTAAAATCGATCAATACTGGCAAGTCAATACATAGGCAAGTCGTTCCTCCATCTGCTCACTACTTGTATAGATCAAAATTACTTACTCTTCTTCATCATCACTAAGAGGCCGTTTTTTACTATTTTTGTTGTTCTTTCCTTTACTATTGACAGTATTGGACTCAATCTTCTTAGGAGTTTTGGCAACTACCTTAGATGTAAGTTTTGCCTGTGTATTTTGTTTTTCCTCTAAGGCTTGCTGATACATTTGCCATTCTTCTGCTGTTACTTCTCCTGATCCTGAAAATAAATTCAATTTATTAAAAAAAAACTTTTCGAACATATTACTAACAACGCCATCTAGTCCCAAACTAATCAGAGCTCGTATTATGAGTACTAGACAACTTGCATATTATACAAATAAATACATGCGGATTATACATAGAAAACACAAAAACTTCAAAACTAATATTTGTGGATCAGCATTTGTCCGACCCGGGAATCGAACCCGAGACCTCAAGCAAAGCAGTCCCATACGCAACCACTGTGCCACAGAGGCAAATATCTATGGATTGAAAGGCTAGTTAGATGGGGTAAAATGTGTGATATTATTTCAATAGTGATAATGGTACCTCACATACCTGCCTGTCTAATTCCAATTTAGGCAGTGTGTGTTGAGTATTCAGACTACTGATAAACTTGCCTAAATATTCCTAAATACATAAATATTAAAAGATTCAAACTTATTTTAATTTTTTTAAAAGAAAGAACGAGTAGCCGAATCCAAATAATTTTGGGACTTTATTCTCAACTACTAGTTCAACCTTGCTAGCTAGCTAGAAAGAAGAAGAAAAAGACAACTTCTGTATTATGAATATATGATGTATAGAGGGGTACTTCACTAACCTACATGAAAACGGACACAAAGAACAGCCAGACCATAACACAAATATGTGGATCACACAAAATGTTGTCCCGTGTGGAATGTAAAACCAAAAACACTTGGCGCAGTAGAAAGCGGCATGACGACCGCTTACGGTGCAAGCCATACCGTGCATTCGAAAGTCGGAAGTAGAGCTGGTATTAGATCTACTAATAGAATACCTTTATGCTTTATATACAGATCATACATACATTTGAACTCAATACTTCAAACACACTGAACTACTGAGGTATAGTACAAATGATCACACTCAATTCACGACCTCAGTCTTTGTAGTCAGCATCAATAAGCACAATTTCACCCATCAACCAATTCCTCCCATCACATTCTGTAACTTCTATTGTATGTTCTAGAAAATAATCGTATTTACCTGATGCAGATAACTGTTGCTGAGCTACCTTGAGGGCAAGCAAGTACTCGGGCGGTGCTTCCCATGTGACAGCATTCGTTTTCCTGTTCCAGTAATATGTGAAACCACTTGTCTCATCGTAGCAGGCGGACCATGCTGAAAATACATGAATTTTCCATTTGATTCCAATATAAATTAAATCTATACAAATAAATGATTGAATTATCTGTTTATAACTTAAAAATAACAGTGTTTCATCAAATGTTTATGAAAGTATGTGCAGTACTTATATCAAATAAAAAAAAACTCCGGTATAATAATCTCAGTTCCCTTTTAAAAGCAAAAAAACAAGGCTCAACTGATTTTCATTGAACATAATATTTTGTGATGTGCCCGTGATGCGCTTTCATTTAAGACCCCACTCGATTATATTTGCAGACATTCGGTTATTCTTGCCCACTTTCACCCCCCACAACTTTTAAAGGACTCAACTGATTTCCATCAAACATGATTGTCTAAAAACACTCGCCCATAATTCACCTTTCATACAAAAAAAAATCTAAATTAAAATCGCTTCATCCGTTCGCGAGCTACAGAGCCACAGACAGACAGACACACATCGATTGGGTCAGGCAAACAAACAAATGTGTCATATAGAAACAAACATAGCAATATCCACAGTTTTTTCAAACCAACCTATTTACATAGCCACTGTCTATGTGTACATTCATACATTCTAAAAGTGTTTTATAAAAAATACCACAATTGTTTATTAGTGTTTTATAAATTTTCTAATAAAATTTATTCAAAAACTTATAGGTATTGGTACAGAAATGTGTTTTATTTAATTTGCCCAAAATTGTAATGAATGGTGATTGCTACATTTGCTTTTATATGACTTAAATATACTTTCATGTGCACTAAGGAAAAAGCTGTTGATTTGAAATTATAATCAATTACTTGAATATACAGTGGACAACTGGTAATCTGACCCCAGTCGTCTAATAAATGTTTTGATTAATTTGCAAAATTTTAAATGAAGTATGATTTAACATATAAATCTTATCATTGAATTTGTTTTTTGTCTGATTACAAGGTATTCTTTTTTTTTAAATCCGGACTATAGGTTTTAGGCAGTACTGACAATTTCGATAATCCACCACTGCCTTGCAAATCATTTATCAGATTACAAGGGGGTTCACTGTAGAAAGATTATATAGATTCATTTTCATAATTCATTTACTTGTTTCTGTATTTTATTCTCTCTCAAATTATTTTAAGAGATTTGCACAACAAAATACAGTTACCATTTACAAGGCACTTTAATTAGGTTATGCAATATTATAACTAATTATCACTTATCAAATATACTTATTAAACTTCAATTAAGATAGTGTTATATAATTAATTGTATGACACTACACCACCAACCACAATTTTTTTGGTAAGCAATTATATTTTAGAAGTTACAATAACTAATTATTAAAGTATTTAAGTCCCTAATAATGATGATGATGATGATGGTGAGCATAGTGGAACTTGCAACTTAATGAAGTGCAACTGCGAAATTGTATGTAAGTTCTGCCTGATGAAAGCAATGGTAAACTTCAGGAGTAGGGGCCATTCATATCATTGTGAGTACATGCAATGTAACATGGTGAGTCAGACAATGGCAGCTATATGAGATGTTTCTGGATTATTCTCCTGATCTCCTGAGGCCGGGAGAATTGAGACCCTATTACTAAGACTCTACTGTCCATCTGTCCTTCACCTGGATAGCTATACAGCTGATATTTACACAGATGTGTCTATTGTCAATACTATAACAAGAAAAAAAGAAAAGAATAAATATTGAATTGTATTTTCATTGTGTGTATTTTCATTTCATTCATTTATTCTTTATTGTATACACACAAAATACATTAATATATACTCATAACTGAGTTTTTTCCAGCAAACCCTAAGTCAATAGAGGATAGTAGAGAAATGCGAGGGCAATATTTACTTATTAAACACAAAAATGATTAAATTAAAACAGATATTCATGGGATGCTTCCCATACAGCATGAGTATGAAAAATAACTGCCAAAGCAGATGCTTGAAATGAATAGATAATGTACACAATCCTGTATGTGGGCATCCGCTTCACACTTGGCAGATTGTACTACACACTGTCCTGCTTTGCTAAGGAGGTAAATTCTACTTTTCCAACTCACTATTTTTCCAACTCCTGCAGTGTTCTTGTGAATAAATTCATTAAGAGTACCAAAACAGTTTAATTTTATGCCAGGACTTTACGAGTGTCACATCTCTGATGACATTTTAGTAACTTAGCCATTTTTTTTAGACTAACTTCACTCCTCCACGGCATTACTCATCTTTTTTACAACAAACACTGCTGGTAACACACCCTGGGACTAAGCATTTTCCCATCAAGTGTTGATGGTGTTCCTATTTCTCATAAGTATTTTTATATATATGGCTTATTTTCTAGAACTTAGTCACCAGACCCTGACAAACCATATAACTGCAAATAGTTGTTGCGGTGTCATTGTCTAATTTTCCTTAACCAAGGTGTTTTTTCTACATAATATGTTATGTTTACAAAAGTATCTTAATCCATATTCCTTGGGGTTTAAATAGAACTGTATGTAATGTTAAAAATAAAAAACATATTTTTTTTATATACAAGACTATTATAGTGACTCTACTCTGCCTGATGGAAAGCATGAGTAGAATCCAGGAGTAGGGGTCACCGAGCTCACTATGAGGGTAGACAAAGTAGCATGGTGACCCATACCATGGCGGCCTAGTTAGATAATTCTGTATCATTCTCCCGGTCTTTGGAGGTCTGGAAAATGATGCAGAATGATTGGGCCTCCGGTCTCACACTCACCAACGAAATACGACAGCATGAATGCTGTCGTTATTAGGATGGTCTTCAGTGTGAGGGTAGTACTACCCTGGTCGAGCCGGCCCATTCGTGCTGAAATCAGTGGGGCTCTACTACATACTTTACTCTCACTCTACTCATAACATTGTTACAACAATGTAGAGTATAAAACTGTATCTACTAATAATATGTAAGTGCTTATATACATTTAATTTGAATTGACCTTGCACTGATAGCTCAAATATTAGAGATTACCAATTTGAAACTATTCCACAAGCTAAGATTTCCAAGAACATTCAGTACATAAACTGTTACTTACGGCAATGAGGTATAGGAGGAGGATGAATTGCAGCAGACCCAGCACCGTAATTTTGAGCCGTTGTTGAAGCCCCGCCGTTGTTTATGTGGTTGTTTGTAGTGGCACCACCTAAATCCTCTTCAGGTTCATCATCAGAATCACCGTAGTTCGCTATCAAACCAGCTAATGGATTCATCTTGTTCATGGTATCAACAACACAACAGTTCTCAGGTTTTATTAATTTGACTACTAAAAATGTAGATAAGACACGTTAACAAATCACACGTGAACTTCAATCTAATATTCACTTAACAGGAGGTAATCTGTGATTCACAATTCACATGTACGACTGCGTGACTGTAAAAATAGGTAACTGAATTACTGAAATCGTCATCGTACTGCGAAACATAGTAAAGTAATTTTATTTATTGCTGCGAAATGTCCGAAACGATAAATCAATAACTGAAATGGAGACCATAGAGTGCCATAACATAACGTATTTAAAATTGTGTACAACTACAATGCGTACCAAAGGTAAAAGGTAACACTATGCGTGCGTACTGCGTTGCGGTTGCGTAGTAGAGTCAGAGATGTGTAACTCAGGAGTGATTGATTTAAAAGATGTTTAATCTGTCAAAATGCGGAATCACTCTTTAAATCTTTGGATTGGAAAACACATCTTTAACTCACTAACAGATCAGATACGTAGATGTAGTATGAGACAATAGATACAGGATATTGTGAATTGAAAAGAGATAACATGCGCACTCTACGAAATACAATGTTAATACATAGTAAATTAGACTCTCTAGCGTTAGAATAAAGCTTAAAACCGATTGCGAGTATATGAAATTCGGTTATAAAAGTACTTTATAAAATCTTTATTTGATGTATCTATACAGATTTTTGACCACGATTTGGCTTAACTTTTATATCTATACAGATTTTAGAATGATGTCGTATTTTGTGATAAAACTAATAATTTGAATTATTATGAATTCCTCACTCCAGTGCTGCGGTTGGAAGGATATTTTCTGCAATAAACTTGATTGAAACTAAAACCTAAAATTTAAATTAAATAATTCATTAACAAAAATAAATTAATCTTTAAATAATAGTTAAAAAAACAAAACAATTCGCGTGCAGTCAAGTATGAAAAGTTTTATGGCGCTTGTGAACAATTATATATAATAAAAAGCGTTTATCATTGAGGGAATGAAAGAATCAATATCTACATGGATCAATAGATATAATTTGCATCATATGGGTGCCCGCACACACACAATAATATTGGCAATAAAGTACGTATTGCCGATAATATTGCGTGTGTGCGGGCTGTATTGTACAATATTGTTGTGGATTATAGTGTGCGGGGCCGTGTGTCACAATATTATTGTACAATATTATTGTGTGTGTGCGGGCACCCTATAACTCTTTTAAATCTATAACTCTTTTGAATCTTTGGTTTCGAATGACATAATCGTTCCGGAACGAATATGTCATTCGAAACCAAAGATTCAAAAGAGTAAGGGTGCCCACACACACACAATAATATTGGCAATAAAGTACGTATTGCCGATAATATTGCGTGTGTGCGGGCTGTATTGTACAATATTAATGTGGATTATAGTGTGCGGGGCCGTGTGTCACAATATTATTGTACAATATTATTGTGTGTGTGCGGGCACCCTTAAAGATTTAAAAGAGTGATTTAAATCTTATAAGGAAAAAGATTTATATATCACTGATCTCATTGGTGAGTTAGATTGCGCATGCGTAGCGTAGAGCAAAATCCATAGACTAGGTAACATAGCAAAATCATAGAAAAATGGTTAGGAACTAGGGTTGCATGCAACGATATATCGGAAAACCGATAAATAAATAAAGTTATATATCGACGCCAAAAAATATCGTTTCAGACATGTAACCTCTTTCTAATAAATTGTAACTGGTCAGTTTAGTTTATAAAGAAAGTTTTGGATTGTTTTATAAAGAATGACAGTTTTGTTTTAGATTGAAAATTATATTGTAAAAATTACTTAATCCGCAGAGAGTTCGAGAAGGATAAGCATGTCCTAGTTATTTGATATAATCATTGTGTTTTTATAATTCTCTGTACCTATTCTAAAATAAATTCTAAAATGTGCAAATCAATAAAATAATTTCCTATTATTTTCTGAAGTGACCTTATGGTTTTAAAATGATACTTTTAGCCACATCCACTGATCCACCGTTCAAGAGGTTATGGGCCCAGCAACTATTTGAAAAATTATATTGTTGAAAACATTTTGAAAAATAAAATGAAAGAATCTAGAGATTGCTTGGAAACAATTGAAAACAAAAGAAACAATTGGTGAAGCTGGTGAGACAAATAAGGATGATGGAGGTTGTTGATGTTTTTGGTGAAGCTGATGAGATAAACGAGGAGGAGACGTAGTTTTGTTGATGTTTTTAATGATCATGATGGAGGTGATCATGAAGATGTAGAAATGATGATGATGGATGTCACGATAGTGATGGTGTAGGTGATAACGAAGATGGAGATGAAGATAAGTGATGATGGAGGTCACGATGGTGTTGATGGAGGTGATGATGAAGATTAAGTTAGTGACTAGATTCTTTAAAGTGATTTGGCGTAATCTCTTGTCTCTTGTGATATGTTATTAGGACTTTTTAGGTATTTTAATTCTAAACTTTTGTGTAAGTACTAAGTAGTGCTAGTGTAAGGGGGTGAGAGATAATAATAGATTTGCGCGGTGGAAGCGTGTGTGTGAAATTGATTGAAGGGGAAAAGGATTTAATATTTTGTTATTCAATTATTTAAAAAACGGAATGTTTCAGATAAACTTTTCACATAATTTTTGAGATCTCTTTTTGATTTATATAGTGTATTGTTTTTCTGTTTTTTTTGTGGTTTGTTATTATTAGAGTTTTTGGATTTGTTGAAAGATAATTTTATTGTTTTATGATTGGTGTTTGATGATAATTTCTAAATTGTGGTTGGTAATTATAAAAAGTTTTGGTTTGTTGTTGAAAGAGAACGTTATTGTTTTATGATAATTTCGAAATTCATTGTTCTTTTTCTGTATTTGTTGGAGTTGTCGAAATAGTTAGTGGAGCTGAAGTGGGAGCAGCTGTTTGTTGGAGCTGTTGTTGGAGCTGTTGTTGGAGCTGGTGTTGGAGCTGGTGTTGGAGCTGGTGTTGGAACTGGTGATGGAGCTTGTGTTGGAGCTTGTGTTGGAGTTGGTGTTCGAGTTGTCGAAGTAGTTGTTTGAGTTGTTGTTCGAGCTGTCGAAGTAGTTGTTGGAGTTGTTGTTAGTTGTCGTAGCAGTTGTTGTTGGAACGGGAGTAGTCGTAGTCGTAGTTGGAGCAGGAATCGGTGTTATCGTTGTTGTTGATGTCAGGATAGGTGTTGTAGTTGTGGGAGGAAGAACGTGTGATTTTTTTCTGTACTTGTCTGGTGTATATCTGAGATTATGGGGGTATGTTGAACCATTGAGTAATCTCAGATATGCAACCTCTTTTTAAGTGTAACTGGTCAGTTTAGTTTATGAAGAATTTTTGAATTGTTTTTTAAAGATTGACAGTTTTGTTTTAGATTGAAAATTATATTGAAAAAATTATTTATTCCGTAGAAAGTTCGAGAGGGATAAGCATGTCTTAGTAATTTGATATTATAATTGTGTTTTTTTAATTCTCTGTACCTATTCTAAAATAAATTCTAAAATCTGCAAATCAATAAAATAGTTTCCTATTATTTTCTAAAGTGACCTTATGGTTTTGTGGCGACTTCTGTTCCGCATACAGCGCAACGACATACGACAGAGCTCGCGTAGATTGCCGATGGCAGAGCGAGCGGCGCGCGCAGATCTGGTCGTCGTAGCAACCAAGGAGTGTTGATTTTTATGTTTTACAATTTTATTTTCGCAAGATAAATATTTTATCATTTATATTTTTTTGCATTTATTATTACAATACAACCAATAATAATAAGAACTATCTTCACACTTCACTGGTGACCCCGCTTGGACACGGAACGGGTAAACCTTCTAAAATCGTAAGTGTTGAACTATACTCATTCTGTCCAAAGATATGGATGCACAGAAAACTGTGAATGATAATTTTGCGGATGCATCAATCGGTGAAGAGGCCGTTAATGCAGGGCCGCACTCCATTGGAAGCGATATTCGCCGAGTTGCCGCACGACTACCACCGTTTTAGCCTTCAAGAAAGCAGATCAGCAGCGTCATCTTATTCACTCCCACATCGATGTATCAGAAAAACTCCAATTCTCAGAACAATGTCTCAGCCAGCCAGCAACCTCGGCCTCAACAGGGACACCACACGCAGGACGCGACCGCTCCAGCCTGGTAGCCCCTACGGCCTCAAGAGAGTCTAGGCACAGCACACTGCACCTACGGTCCACGTAAGAAGAGCATCTCTCTCCCGTCTACGCAGCAGGCGCAGCAGCCATCCACTACGCAGCAACCGCCCCGACTCACTGGGGACTTCACCGCAGCACCGCGCACCGCACGCCCGATTCACTGAGATCAGCGGACTTCAGCCCCGACTCACTGGGACTAGCGGCATACAGTTCCGACTCACTGGAACTAGCGGCACTCAGTTCCGACCCACAGGAACTGGTCACTCCTGGCACTGGCTCTTCATATCGACCTCCGGTCTTGGAGGGGAGTGATGTGGCGACTTCTGTTCCGCATACAGCGCGACGACATACGACAGAGCTCGCGAAGATTGCCGATGGCAGAGCGAGCGGCGCGCGCAGATCTGGTCGTCGTAGCAACCAAGGATTGTTGATTTTTACGTTTTATTTTATGTTTTACAATTTTATTTTCGCAAGATAAATATTTTATCATTTATAATTTTGTGCATTTATTATTACAACCAATAATAATAAGAACTATCTGACCAATATTGATTTGTCTAATACACACAAAAACTATATACAATTAGGACGAAGAGAGGGAGAGGGACTATATGGTTTAGATAAAATATCGATATATCGGCCTACTAGACCGATATATCGATATCGTCATAATTGGATAAATATAATATTGATATATTTTTTTATACTTTCATCCCACTGTACCCCCCATAGTCCATAGATATAGATATGATACCTTAGACAAAGAATTACTATAGACCTGACACGCCAACAGCGTTACCTCGAGCGAGTGAGATAACGATACCATTTTCCAGTTTGTTAGAGAGTGATACGTACTTTTTGACCTTATCGCCGTATAGTTAGTCACATAACTTGTGACAAACAATGTTCAAAGGGGGAATTATTTACGGCTTTTTGACGGAATTACTGTGTGGTTTCAAGTGTCATTATCATCAACAGCCTTTAAAAGTCCACTGCTGGACATAGGCCTCTCCTTTGAAAGGAGGTTTTGGCCTACTATACCACGCTGGCCAGACGGGTTGGTAAAGTGGTTGTTTTAAGTTTTCCTTCTCTTGGCAATGATGTTAGCTGCTTATTTTGTTCCTTTAGTCGCCTCTTACGACACCCATGGAATGAATAGGGGTGGTGACACTTTATATTCATAATCCGTCACCACACGTCAAGTGTATCTAATTGTTTTTAAATCAGATACTTTTAAAACTATGGTACAGTGTTGTGGTGTTTCACACGTTAGTATAAAAATTGCATTTTATCAGCATAATATTGTCTTTAATATTAAATACGATTAATTACATCAATTGTTGTTTGTCAATGTGCAGAAATAATTTAAAATAAGTGATAAAAATTAGTTTCTAAAGTCTGAAAATTTTGTAATTAACAGACCTAATTGCGTAGGTTGTCACAACTATACTTTGAACGACCATTAATGTGTTAAAGTAATTTTGCAAGGTTACCAGCATTTTAGGGATAACGTATCAGCCTTTTAAAATTACCCCTTATGGTGAGGAAATTTAATTTGATTCTCTTAATGTCCTTCAGATTTCCTAAGAATGCAAATGTGCGTAAAATGTGGTCGAAGGATACTGGACGACAAGATTGGGCAATAGCAAAGCTATATGTAAACATATTTGAACGTAAGGATACATTACAGTACGAAAAAGGGGCTGATAACTAAAGATAAACGAAAATAAACTAATTTATCTAACGTACTTATTTTGTTTAAGGGCCAATAAATACTTTATTCTTCTAAATATTGATTTTTTTTTAAATTTAATCAATCCCGATCCCGGTTACAAACTCAGCTTTCGTTTTGAGGGCCTACTATTCTAATCTAATCATATTTCACAGATTTGTTAAGCGTTTTGAACAGTAAACGGAATAACATTTCTCCCTTATTAAAGGGGAATTGTTTTATCCTGGCAGCATTAATATCTGATGTACTTTGTAGTTTGTTTAAGGGTGCCCGCACACACACAATAATATTGTACAATAATATTGTGACACACGGCCCCGCACACTATAATCCACAACAATATTGTACAATACAGCCCGCACACACGCAATATTATCGGCAATACGTACTTTATTGCCAATATTATTGTGTGTGTGCGGGCACCCTAAAGCTATCCCTTAGGGGTGCACGCTTATGTCAGGTCTATGGTAAATCTTTGTCTAAGTATGAAACAAGTGCAAAAATATTAATGTTGCCCACACACAACATTTTTGTTTTACTGCTTTTTTCTCACTCTATATTTTTACAAAGAGTATGTATGGGTGCCCGCACACACACAATAATATTGGCAATAAAGTACGTATTGCCGATAATATTGCGTGTGTGCGGGCTGTATTGTACAATATTATTGTGGATTATAGTGTGCGGGGCCGTGTGTCACAATATTATTGTACAATATTATTGTGTGTGTGCGGGCACCCTAATACTACGTATTTATTCCGACTCTCACATCGCGGATGATAATCATTAATTTTATAAAATTGTAGTAATTGCATAAATAAACACCTAGTAGAAAATACATCCTCCTGGTTTAATAAAAACAATTTTCTTTTTATACAGACGATAAAACTCATTAAACCACTACAAAATAGATAGACTGACAAAACAAACCTTCATCGAGATTTACGTAGTGTACTCTTTGATTTAGTCATAGGATTTAGTGCATCGTTCAAGTGGGGTCTGTCCTGCCGCCACTCTTTAAGTTAATTTGGTACTCTGTGGTCTGCCCCCAGTTTACCAAAGAGTATGTAAAGTTTACTGTTTATTTATTATTTTATTACGTAGATTATTTATTTAGAGGTGCTGGCCGCTGGCGATAGGCCGCGGTCTTTAAATTTGATCAATTTTTTGTACAACAATTAAAATGCCCGTTAACGATTTGTGTGCTTACAAAGGATGTACTAGTTCGAAAAGGAAGAACCCGAATTTGACGTTCCATCGTTTCCCAAAAAATGCAGCAATGTGAGTTTGTCTTATTGAATTCATAACTGCTCCGCATAAACAATGTCAATTATCTTATCCTGGATAAATTTTTACGTATATTTATTACATACTAGCTTTCGCCCGCGGCTCCGCCCGCGTCTATGTCGGATAACACGTAAAAGAATCCTATGCCCTTTCTCAGGCTCTCGACTATCATTAGCTTAGCCGTGAAAGCCGTACAGACAGAGATACTTTTGCAATGATTATAATAGTAAAGATATTATTACATTTTTAAAAATCATTTTAACAAAATGTACCTATGTTATCAATAATAGTGTAGAATTACATTTTTAACAAGTTCTGTTGTTTAGTCAGTGGAGTAAAATCCTAAACAAAAAAGAACTTATTTTTTCAAAATTGAAGAATCCTTAGGTTCTCCGCAGTGTCTCATGTTTGTCTTTGAATTCCGGGTAAGAAAGGTACCAAAAAATAAAAGTTACTCAAATATGTATTTGCTGGTTGGCTGGTTTTCACATATTATGTTTCATGGAATATTATTCTAAAGAAGTATCATATGTGTCAGACATTTTTCATGGGCTATTGCTTAAAATGGGCTATTATAATGTATTAATTTGTTCGGGCCCGTGGAAAGTATGTAGTAGTAGTTTTGGCTTGGCACCGACTTCAAACAGATTTTGTTCACACATTATAATTTTACTTTATTTAAATTACTTAATAGAAAATTAGGTATTGACAAGAATTTTCACATAGTAATTTAAGCCAGTCAAATTAAAACCAATTTATTTTACACTTTTCAGTGTCCTAAACAGGGAGCTTGCGTTTGATGTGTATTTTTTAAATCATTTTTTTTTTATTATCTGACACTTATAATACTACTTTCTTATAATATTTTATAAAACATATGCATATATCAGGCATACAAACATAAGTAACTTTTTTTTCTTTTTTTTAAAAAGACAACTAAGGATACACATCCTATTTCATGGAGGACTTTACAAGTCCCACATAGGATTTGAACCCACAACACTTGGCACTCTTATTTTTAGTTATTTTTCATACCTGATACCTGCCAAGTATCACAAGGAGGACTCCTCATGCATGCAAGCAAGGTATTCAAAGCACACAATTATTCTATTGAGAATCTAAGGTTTCTCTATGTGAAAATAGTTGTCTGATTGCTCTGGGATCTTGGACTATAAGAATAGCCACTTAGCTGCTAGAATATCAGAATCACCTTCGCATGGTCAAGGAATTTTTTTCTTGAAGTGAAGCGGTGTAGGGGGCTCCATAAGGAATTTCTCTGTTGGATACATTTGCATAATTTTTTATTATCATCCTTAGTCTTTCAATGTTTTTGTTTGACGATTCCAAAGCAAAAAAAATTTAAAACTGCCTACAAACTCTATGCTCGAAAATAGTATGAGATTTTCAGGTTATCACGTGCATTAAAAGAAATTTACATAATCCTATGTACACTATTTCCATATCCCACAGACGCATGAAATGGATCCATAGATCCGGCAATCCGGCTTTGACGCAGAAATCCGAAGAACAAATGCTGAATGTGAGGATATGTTGCCTACATTTTTTAAAAGATCATTTCATTCCATATGGTAAACATGGTAAACGGAAATTACGTATTACTGCACTGCCCAATGATGCAACTGTCACTGCTCCAGTAGTCACCAATAACGTGCTCACAAGCCTTGCAATTTCAAATGCAACATCGAATACAACCGCGAAAACAAGATACGCGAAAATAATTGCACTTCCAACACCTGCGATTACAACACCTGCGATTACAACATCTGCGAAAACAACATTTTTTCCAATATCCGCAAAGACAACTGCGATTTCAAAAACCGCGATCACAATATCCGCTAATACAACAATTACGACATCCGCGTTTACAACAATCGCGAATAAAACATCTGCGACCACAACATCCGCGAATACAACTGTGATTACAGCATCCGCGAAAACAACTGCGAATACAACATCCTCGATTACAAATGTGAACACAACATCCGCTAAAACAACCACGAATACAACATCTGCGACTACAACATCCGCGAATACAACTGTGATTACAACATCTGCGAAAACAACCGCGATTCCAACATCAGCGATTACAAATGTGATCACAACATCCGCGAAAACAACCACGAATACAACATCTGCGACTACAACTGTGATTACAGCATCTGCGAATTCAACATCCGCGTTTACAACAACCACGATTACACCATCCGCAACAACGTCAACTGCGAACACTACATCTGTGAGCAGCTCTGACATGTCGAATAACCGAAGCGTTACAGTTAAATGGCGAAAGAAAAAAAAATGCGATTCCACTCCTAAGGAACAACAATTGCAACGCTTGGTGAGATCCTTATGCCTTGAAATGAAAAAGAAAAATCAAAAAATTAAAAGACTAGAAGCAAAATTAAAAAAAAATACGAGAGAAGTCGCATTTGCTAAAGCTGCGTATAATCTAAACGAAGATATATTCGCTTTCTTTAAAATGCAAATTGATCATATGAAAAAACGACCTTGGACTGAGGACGAAAAACAATTTGCACTCGCATTATATTCTAAGTCACCCAGCGCGTACAATTACTTGCGAGACGTTAAGCATTATAATTTACCTTGCCTATCATTAATCCGGTCGTGGGTGAATTTGGAATCAACGTAGTTTAATGCTAGCCGAACAAAATTTCGACCAAACCAACGATCTTTTGGAGAACTTTTAAAAAGAATGAAAATTAAGAACTCGGTCGTTGCGAGTTATCACGGATGGGTTTTCTAAAGTGTAGTACTTGGAAGCCGTTACGATACTTCTAATTGGCTACTTCAGCAATGCTGCGGTTCATAATCACGTCAACTTTTGGCCAGTTAATGGTGAATGCAAATGTCACCGAGATTATATTATAAACCAGTTCGTGCTGTTATAACCCCAGCCTGTACCTGTTAGCTACTTGCTACTCTAACGAAATCTTAGTGGGCGACCACTCCAGTTCCGACCTCCGAGAAGACTGTTTGCCCTTTCAATACAACGTCTTTTCGTAATTAAATATCTTTTCATTAAAGTCCAGTATAACATTGATGGCAGAGTAAAGGATTTTTAAGAAATCTTGGTCCACTCATTCAGTCGCGTATTCGATTTATTTACGCTATCGTCGAAGAATTCGTGAATCCCCGTGATGTTACAGACACCGCAATTCCTCAGTATCCTCTAAATCTACGGAAAAGACGCTGAAATCACCTCGGTAACGAGGAAATTCACCAGAAAGAGGGAGATGAGACCTGTTCTTCACGTCATCACCGTATTCATGTAAGTGTGCAAATTATATTACAAAATATTGTAAAGTGAAAAGTGTCAGTGAATATTATAAATGTGAATTAAAACCGTAGTGGTTTTAATTCACTGCATATCTAGTTAAAATACATGGACAATGACACATTATCTTTTTAATTTATAAACGTCACGTGAAACACCATTTTGATGCAGTAAAACCAGCGCAATGCTCACTATTAGATATTATAATACATCTATTTAGTGAAATAATAACAACATAACTAATTTAGTCTCAACTAATTACAGAATGGGCGCAGTTCATATTCTTGTTACTAGAAGCAGTCCAATATGTTGAATACGTCGCTCAAGATCCTGGATTGTTCTTTGATCCGGTTGGTACCCTTTTTTTTTTTTTTTTTTTTTTTTTTCTGTGCGGAAATCCCCTCGGATACCACCAGTTGGTGGTTATGTCGGACTTGAACCGACCAAAACCGCACACCGTCTTAGGTACCAATGGCCGGGGAACCAGGTGTACCCTAGGAAGGAAATCCCTGGAACCCCGAATTACCTCGGGCCGTCTACCTACGGCTAGTAGATGACCCTCTTCATAATAAAAGCGCATGGCGCATCCACCCCGGCCTGCTTCTGCTAGGGTGACAGATTGCCTCACCTGTCACCCCCAGGCTAGCGCTTATGGAGGACGGAGATCGTTCTGCGACCTCCGGCGCCTGAGTCGTCTGCGGTACCGGGCCCGTTCACGGACCCGGCGGACCGGGAGAGTTCTAAGCCTCTCCCGGTCCCGCTCCGCCATCTCCTTCGCCAGCATAACTTGCTCGCAGAAGGAAACGGCGGAGTTCCACGCGCTCTCGCTCCGCACCATGGCCGCAATCATGTTGCCGAGCGAGAGAATACCCACTCCGATGGCCGTCGCGAGGTCTCCCCTCTGCGCCGCCCACGCTGGGCATACAGCCAGCGTATGGAGTGATGTATCCACGGTTCGGCCATCGCAGTGGTGGCACTCAGGCGTTGGCTCTTTTCCGATTAGACACAGGTGATCTCCGAAGCATCCCTTCCCAGTGATCACCTGTGTCAAGCGGTATGAGAGGCTGCCGTGACGCTTCTCGAGCCAATCCTCCATAACGGGTCTTACGGCCGCAATAGCGGCGTGCCCTGCGCTTGGTTGCCCAAGTCGTTCCTTCCACTCCTCCACGAGAACCTGGTGGAGCTGGGATTTCTGATCCTCGATTTCTCGAGGTTCAGGACTCCGGCCCAACTCCTGCGCCTCCTTGTGCCACTGGTAAAGAGCAGCAAGGGCTCTCGCCTCCAGGTCCCATGGTGGAGTTCCGGCCAGGAGACTCGCCGCCTCAAAGGAAATTGTGCGATACCCTCTTATGACCCTAATGGCCGACACTCTCTGCGGTCGTCGCAGTAGCCCGACGTTGTTGGCCTTCAGGGCCTTCGCCCAAACTGGAGCCCCATAAAGGGCCATGGACCGCACAACCCCCGCGTAGAGTCTCCTGCAGGAGTCATCGGGTCCCCTCATATTTGGCAGCAGTCGTGATAATGCACGCGCTGTGCCAACTAGCTTGGGGACCAGACTTCGGAAGTGATATCCGAAGTCCCATCGGCCGTCGAGGACAAGCCCCAGATACCTCATAGAGGGCTCGATGCCGATGCGAATGCCTCCTACTACGAGGCTGAGTCCATCAGGCGGCTTTCTCCGAGGCCCATGAAAAAACAAGGCCTCAGATTTGTGCAGGGCCACCTCAAGACCCAGCCGCCGAATACGTTCCACGACTTGGGCAACCCCGGCCGTGGCCCTCAGGATTGCTTCTTGGTGAGTCCCGCCACATGCCGTCACAAGGGTGTCATCCGCATAACATGTGACGGCAATACCATCTAAGAAGTCACCGCGAAGCACCCAATCGTAGCCGATGTTCCACAAGAGCGGCCCTAAGACCGAACCCTGCGGAACACCGCACGACATTTCACGCCGCCCGAGACCGGTCTTGCTTGGGTAGACAACGGCTCTCTCCGACAGATATGCCCCGACTATTCGGCGGAGGTAGAGAGGCACTCGATGATACACAAGCGCCTCCCTAATGCAACTCCAGGGCAAGGTGTTGAACGCGTTGGCAATGTCTAAGGACACAGCCAACACCACTTCGCCCCGGAGAACTGCTTCCTCCGTCAGAGTCTTCACACGCAGTATCGCATCTATGGTGGAGCGCCCCTGACGGAACCCGTACTGGGTTTCCGCCAGATCCGGCCCCGCCCTGTAGAGGTGCTTGACGAGGCGATGTGCAATCACTCTTTCAAAGAGTTTGCACACCTCGTCAAGCAACACTATAGGCCGGTAGGCAGATGGTGAGTCCGCCGGGCGGCCTTCCTTTCGGATGAGGACCAGTTTCCCCATCTTCCACAATTTCGGAAACAGGCCCTGCTCAAGACATGCGGTGAATAACCCTTTCAGTCGGGGCTCGAGAACCGGCGCCTCGTCATGTAGAGTCAGGACCCATACTCGGCCTGGAATGCCATCGGGTCCTGGGGCGGTGTTTTTGGTTTTTAGCCGTTTCACCGCCAGCGCAAGTTCTACCCAAGTGACCTCAGGCACGTCGTCGTCATCCACGCTAAGCGACTCAAGAGCTGGAAGCGGAGCCATATGTGGTGCGGTGTGCTCCACCACTCGCGTTGGGAACAAGGAGCCAACGATCCCCTCAAGCAGCTCTGGCTGAAGACATCGGGTCAGTGGCGGAGCCCATGGGCGCATCTTGCCTCTAACCATACGGTAGGGGCGTCCCCACGGGTCTCGCTCCAGTGTCTTCAGCAACTCTCGGCGAGCCTCAATCTTAGCCCGCTTTATCGCTGCCTGAAGAGTCCTTTTGGCTACCTTGTATTCCGCTAATAGCTCCGCCTCTTGGGCTGCCGCATCCTCGGGACGGCGACGCCTTCTGCGGAACCTAGACCACTGGCGGCGCGCGGCCACGCAAGCCTGTCGCAGTCCTGCGATTTCCGGTGACCACCAGTAGACCCGGCGCTTAGCAGTGTTGAGATGAGCTCTAGGCATCGCCGCATCGCAGATGCGGGTCATCGCCTCCTGGAACCACTGGGCTTCAGCATCCACGTTGACAGGCCTGTCCGGCACAGGTGCCCAGGCTTCAACTATGGCGGCTTCCAGGAGGAGTTCCTGATCTAAGCGCTTGAGCGCCCAGCGTGGCTCAGGTGGAGTCGGTCTGACCGGCGCGCCACCTGTGGGAGCGGAGACATCAAACCGAATGTATCGGTGATCCGAACCTGTCTCCTCCCCCACAACGACGCGCCAGCCCTGAACACGACGCGATAGCAAGGGGCACGCGAACGAGATGTCCACGATCGAGCTGCCCCTCGCCGTTACGAACGTAGGTTCGACTCCCCTGTTCAGGACAACTAGGCCTGATCTTTCGGCCCAGTTTTCTAATGCCCTCCCCCTTTGATTTGTGCGCTGGGAACCCCAGGCCTCCGACCAGGCGTTAAAGTCACCGAGCACAAGAACCGGGTGGGGGCGACAGGCATCGACGACGACGGCCAACTGAGCGAGCCATTGCTCGTACTCAATTATGTCTCGGTTCGGCGTGAAATACGCGGCCACGACCGCTATATCCCCAACCACTGCCGCTATGCAACCCCGTTCCCTTGCAACCACGGCAAACGGGGGGGTGCCGGCAGCGGTGCCGTGCACTAGTGCCGCCGAGCCATCTAAGTCTGTCTCCCAGCCAGATCCGAGAAACCCATGGACGTAGGGCTCGGCGACAGCAGCGATGTGGATGGACCACTGCGCCATGCTCTGGAGCAGAAGGTCCTGAGCAACGGCACCGTGGCCAACGTTCACCTGTAGAATACGAAGATGTGAATCCATTATTAGATTCACATTTCCACATCCCGCTGCGAACTTTGCCGCTCACTAGCGGCACCTTCCGTCTCCATCGGTAGTGTGAAGGAAGAAGGCTGACCCCCCGGTTTCGGTCCCGAGTCGACGCAGGCCTTACTGCCAACTCTATGATTTGCCGGTTTGCCCCCCGCTGCGCACTTAAAGCAACGCAGCGGAGCATTGCAGTCACCCGCCTTATGACCGGGTTGGCCACAGCGAAAGCAGAGGTCGCCTATGGTGACCTCTGACGTACATTGGACCCCCACATGTCCAACCGACAGACACCGAAAGCACCTTGCCGGTCGGGCCGGCAGGAGTCGTGCCTGCGCCCTTAGGAAATCTCCAACCAGGAGGGTACGTCCGTCTACGACCTTTTGAGCCGCCGCTATAGGGCAGCTGACGACTGCTGTCCCCTGTCCAGTGGGACCGAAGCGTATTGCTCCGGCCTTCACATTGTCTAGGGGACAGCCCCCGACCTTTACAATGGCGAGCCTGAGCTCGTCCGCAGTGACAGACTCGTCCAGGCCTGTGACGCGTACTTCGGCGCATTTAGTAGGCCTGGACACTCGGACGTCAGCTGTATCCAGTGACTCCCTTATTTTTGCCGCTAGGGCATCGGCTTTGGGGCCACTGGTGGCGCCGGGAACCTCTAGGAGTCGGGCTCCCGTCCGTGTATTTTTACACCGGACGCCCGGTATCTCTAAGGCCTTGAGGTCTACTTTGGCCTTGACTTTTGCCAGGACCTCGGCGTACCCCAGGCCTCTTTCCACTGCCTCCGACGTCAGGGTGACTACAACGGCTGTAGATCGAGGTGTACGGAGTTTCTTTGGTGCTCCCGACACAGAGACGGCGGCCCTTCTGGCCTTTTTGGCTGCTTTTTTAGCAGCCTTCTGCTTCTTCCTTTTATCCCCGGCTACCATCCAGCCCTCTTCCAAAGGGGGCTGTGCAGTGTCAGCCGGGGCAGGAACAGGGGTTGGGGTTGGATTTGTGTTGCCCTTTTCTTTCCCCTGGGTGGTCTTCTTTTCTTGTGCGGGCCCTGGTCTGGCCACTCTAACTGCTGGAGGGCCTATTGCGCCGGCTTTAGCCACGGCCGCGTATGTCGTCCTTTGCGTTGAGACAGGTGGGCGACGGTGAGCGCTTTCAACTGCGGAGATACGTTTCATTAGCCGCTCTTCCATTTCGGCCAAAAGCCGTACCACATCAGGTTGCTCCCGGGAGGACTTTGCCACCGATGTCACTGTCTCAAGCGCGGCACTAGCTCCAGGACTAGTTCTGGCACTAGGAGAGCCCGACGCCCTCTCCTTGGCTGCGGCAAGGTCCGATTTGAGACGGGCTTTCTCTCTTTCGTGGGCTCTGTTCTCGGCCACGAGAAGTCTTCCTGCCTCAACAATGGATTGTATGAGTATCAGAAGTGCCTCCTGTTCTGGCCCTTGTCCTCGAGACGTCTGAAGTAAGCAATCGGTTACGCCAATTGCTTCCTCGATCCGTTTTACAGGGTTCCCAACCTTGCGTCGTAGCTCCTCCAGGTCGTCTTCACCACATCCAGCGTCCGTGGTGGCCATTTTGTCAGTGGCGACCTTCTCAGAGAGAGCCTTTAGCAAAAGCTCACCCTCGGCCCTCTTTGCTTCCGCACATCGTACAGATGATCTTGCCTGGACGACCCTTCCAGTCTTGGGAGGCCGGCCTCCGCCACGAGCCCCTCGGCGACTTGTAGGCACTTTAGTCACCCTGCCTTCATCACTGGAGACGGACTCCTGCTTATTGGGGTCTTCTAACTGGGGCTGACGCCTTTTTCGTTTTGCAGTACCTCGCTTGTACTGCTCTGCAGCAGATAACAATGGGGTACTTGCCCCACTTCTTTCTGAGGCAGTGTCGGAATCCAACACGGCCTCACGTCTTTGCGCGTCCTCCGCGTTGTTTTGGTCACCGGATTTACCGCTCGGCGACGGGCGGGTTTGGCATTGGTTGCTCCCCCCAGAATACGATTGGGAGCTGCCGGAACCGTTTGGCTCCGGGAGGGACTCCCCAGGCGCAATGCGTCCGGGAGGGTCCCGGGTAGGTATTTCCTTATGTTTGCCCATGCCATAAAATATTGAGTTTATCGTCCTCCGACATAACATGACGCCCTTAGCACTGGACTCCTTCCAGCGACTCAGCCCATTGCCAGGCGTCAGAGCGTGAGCTTAGGGTTTTTTTATAGAGGTTTACATCCTCGCGGGTCCGGAGACCCACCGGTCCTGTCCATTCAGGATTACGGTTCGGCCGGACAGGGTCTGCATCAGACCGGGTCGGTCCGCCCCGAGGTTTTTTATAGAGGTTGCCTTCCTCATAGCCCTCGAAGAGCCGTCGTTCCTGACTGTTGCCAATCAGGCTTACGATGCGGCCGGGCGGTGATCTGCATCAGATCAATGTCCGCCAACTCTGGATAGAGCCAGTGATGGATGACTCGCCCGCCCCATAGAGAACTCTCCACTACGCCCTCCGCTAAACGGAGGGACATGTGGAAAGTCTTGAAACTACCCTCAGAAGGGCATTTCCACCTTGGCCGGTATTGGCCGTAGGCGGCAGCGTCTCTTTCGCTTAAGTAAAGAGGCGCTGCCGTCGCCGTTGCCCAGAGTGCACCACGTGGAGGTTCCGGACCGCGCACCCCCCGGTTGGTACCCTAAAATTATTACGTTACCAGTTTCATATAGTAATACCTATAGGCTTATCAAGATTATATCGAAAATATTCACCAAAGATTCTATATTATTCGTCCCACTGCTGAGCTCAGGTCTTCTTTCAGGAGAGGGTTAAGGCCATACGTCCCCAGGAGTGCGGTTGGGGACACTATTAGATTATTATTCTGTAGAGAAAATCAAGAAATATATGAAAAGCAATGTCAAAATTTATCAAATTGTTATTTCAAATAGCTTCAAGGTAAGATTTGATGCTGCATTGAATGTTTTACAGTCTCATCTACTTACTGTTTCTTTTATAAATCAAGGATAAATTAAACTCTATCTTGTTTGATGTACTAATACTATTTATCTGTTTATTGTAACAATTAGATAAAGATATTGTAAATAACATTAAAGAAAACCTTAAATTAGAGATTTTCCTGTTAGTTTAGGGTAAAGTAACATTCATACTCTGACGAATACCTATCAGTTATTTATTATATTATTATATTTGTGGTAAACTAGATTTGTAATCAAAATACCCCTAGTTAATGTATCAAATATAATTAATACAAGAATATACCGTTATAGAATAACAGTATACCGTTGCGGGGACAGCTAATGCTACGGTTATACCCTTCGCTTAACTTAACATTATTGTTTGTTTTGATGATTGTACTGTAATACAGGGTGGACCAAAAATTCTTTTGAATTTGAATCGGTAGCTGCGACGAGCACCGACGGCGAGGTGGGGCGGAGGGACTGCGAGGCGCTAAACGGCCAATGGGAATTCAATACCATGACGTCGTTTAGTGATAAACAACGTGCGTTCTGTATACGCGAGTACTGCAGCAACCACGATTCTTTTACTCTAGCGCAACGAAAATTTTGCGCTCAATAAAACATACGGCGTAAAAATGAAGCTCATAGATTCAATTAATTAGAAAATTGGTACAGAAATTTGAGGAGACAGGTTCAACAATTAATCAACCACGATCCGGCTGACCTAGAACATCAAGAGATCCCGAAAACGTCGAGCATGTAAGAGCATCTATTCGTGAAAAGCCTGGACTCTCTACTTGGAAGCGGTCTAACGCCTTAGGCGTGCCCAGAGAACATCTTTGATTCGTATTCTTCACAAAGATTTACATTTATATTCGTACAAAATTCAAATGGTACAGGAATTAAAGCCTCAAGATAGCGCTTATAGTCTCCAATTTGCAAACGTTTGAACAAAAAGTGATATCCAAAAGAGGTGCCATTAACTGGCCACCTAGTAGCCCGGACTTATTCCCAAAGTTGGTAGTTCTTAGAAATAGACATAGTCGAATAGAGACTATAATCTCTTTCTATTTTTATTATGACCTAAAGATGAGTATAGCCCGTCTCACAAAAGAAATCCCGCGGCGACAAATGGAACTAATGTGACAGGTCCGCCATATTTGTTGTTAAGTTCGTCACCATTATATTTTTTAGTAGCGCTCATAGCCAAGTGGCCTTAGGTGATTGGAAACAATCACCAAGGGTAAGCAACGACGGCGCGGTCGGACCTAGATGGGTGACCGTTTGTGGCATTATATGTAATGAGCGTTTCCGTGATTCGGAGGTCACGTTAAGCAGTCGGTCCCGGTTGTTATCATAAGATAGCAGTCGTGAAGCTCAGTTGGAGGCCTTCGGGCGGCTTAAAAACATCCAACAGCAAGATTACGTAGCCACAACGTGTCTTGCCTGTCCCCAACCCGCACTCGGCCAGCGTGGGGACGTATGGCCTTAACCCTCTCTTGAGAGGAGACCTGAGCCCAGCAGTGGGACGTTATGGGTTGTTGATGATATTTTTTAGTAATATAACTGTTATAAAAAATCGAAATGTATGGTTGTAAAAAAAATATGAAAAAGAAATTGTTGTTTTTTTTTACAAGAAATTCTTAACAGTCTACAGTTTGGGAGATTGGTGGTGTTTCACTTTTGTGCCTCTTACCAGAGCACGTTAGGCCGCCGTACCCGGTCTAACTAGCCGACCACAAATAATCTTAAAAATAATAAAAGGGAAGATGATGATTTATAAATAGGTTATACGGTATAGAAATAAAACATGCAATATTCGCAGTTTACATTTTATTTACTAGATACGTTAAAATCCTATTTAATTATGGGCACATGTAAAAAAGTATAAATAAACATTATTTCTTAAATCTTAGTTTGTTAATTACACGTAACAGGCTTACTTAAAACTTAATTACTTATATAACAACGTTTATAACTTCATAAATATTCGATTATATTGCTCAAAATGCTCGTATTCAAACAAAAGATGTTTATTAAGACAAGGCAGGATGAACATTTGAAAAGTAAAACAATTATCTAAAAATTATTGAGTGGTTGGAACCTCTTGAGGTAAGTTTTTAAAAGTGTAGAGCTCATCCCATTAGAGGGAGCTGATAATGACTTCTTTTTATGTATAGGCCTACCAAATCCAAAAGTAGGGGTCACCATTATCATTGTGAATGCTCCACCAACAGCATGGTGACCCAAACTATGGCTGCCTAGTAAGATGCAACCGCATCATTGAGCCTCCGGTCTTACGCTCACCAACGAAACACGACAGCAATAATGTTAAACTTTAGGTTGGCCATCTGTGTGAGGGTAGTACGGCCCGGGTCGAGCCGGCCCTTTCGTGCTGAAATCGGCATGGTTCTACTACCTGGTAAAGACATGCAAAAATAATAATCTAAACCAGCGAGTGTCTGTAGAAGAACAAATTTTCATGTTGGTCCAACACAAAGCAAACCTCCGACCAGGCAAAGTGATCGTGCCTGATGACCCACGACAACAGTCCAAAATTAACCCAACAGTTAATTTTGGACAGTTGTATACACATATATCGCTATTGCAGCCAATCGGTGTAATAATTTATAAATCGCGACTTAGGATTTGTATTAACTCCGTGTAGTTAGTTACTGCGCAGTTCGATGTGTCTTCGCGAGATGGCGCTTTTGTTTGTTGTTTCGCTGTATGTAGAAATAGCCACATATTATTGTGTTCGCATATGTAGTACAGTATATGTTTTATTTAAACATTACACAAATAACTTTGTTCTATGAAAAGTGCACAATGCTGTTTCCTCTCGCGTAAATATTTGTTTAAAGTTATTGCTTGTATACTAAATGGCAAACATTTATATACCATATTGAGTTTTTGTTATTTAATAAAATTTAATAAATCAAATAATTATAAATGAACTAAATTAAATTAATAAAGAATAATGAAAATATTCATTCAATGAATATCTTTTACCGATAGAGCAAGTGCGTGAGTGTGAAGTCTGTTGGAATTGGTGGTAGAAACTACATGCATACCTACCTAGTCTTAAAGATTTGCAACATATATATGCATTATAAGTATTTTAACAAAACAATAAACAAATCTACGTAAATTATTAACATACTATTTATAACTGATTTAACAGACACAAATATGCCCAGGATTCATTTAGGAATGGAGTAGAACTTTATGAATCATCAATTATTTCTGTTAGGTAAACCTTATTATTATCTAAATTCTAAATTATTTAATTAGATAGTTGACTGAGATAACGCAGTCAAAAGTTTAAAATAAAACGGTATGCTCTATGGATTAACAACATTAATGAGAAATGCTTTCATGTCAAATGGTAACTATTATTTATCTAAGAGAACTGTATTGTTCACTTTATCTTCTCATAAGACAATAACAATATGGCTTACAAACTATATACATGTATTTATTAAAACTATTAACACAATTAATAAATAACTTATTAGGGGATGGAAGAAACCAAAATTAACTGGTATCTTTTAATGAGTAGGTATTCAATACAAAAGTTACTGAATTGTGATTATTTTATTCATCCTGCCTGTTTTATTTCCTCATCATCATCATCATCAACAGCCTTTAACAGCCCAATGCTGGACATAGGCCTCTCCTTAGAAAGGAGGTTCATTTTGTGTAACTAAACTTGATGATACGTGACATAGAAAAAGATTGATCAGATTATATCTCAAACTATAAACTGCACAGGTGAGGTCCCCTTGAAACAGAAGTATAGGAGGTAATTAATGAAGTGAAATATTATTAAAGATTTCAATAAATTCGATAATTGTAGTTATTCAAACGAAAATAGTTCGTAGATGTGAATTATAAAAACTTCAGTTAATTGACTGTCTCATGCTAATGTCTAGTACGTATGAACACCGATGTCAAAAAATACAAAGATGATTTTAGACCAGCATATGTTATTTATTCAGTGGTTAAGTAACTATTAAATTCTATGAAGTGGTATTGGTTTGTTACCGTTCTACGATACAAGGTTCGCAGGTACCAGGTATCAGATAAGCTGGGTGGCATTGAGGGCATTTAGGGTTTTCCCCGTAGCTTGCTCTCCCTGGCCTTGCCACTTTCACTTGGAACGATGTCTGAGCGTTATCACTCTCATATCCAGGATGTTCTTTATCCAACGGAAAAACGTAATCAGGTACGAAGTAAGAACTTATATTATATTCTACATGGCTTGGTTCAGGAGTTGTGGTTATTGGATCTGGCCTTGTTACCGCGCTAAATGGGTTTGTGCCCTCAGATGGCCCAACTGCTCTCGGTTGGTGTAAGTTGGCAGAGCTAGTTTCATTATCTTCTTTGGGTGGAATTAAGTCGAAAGCTGGTACTGCCCACCTCCATTCATAATAAATTGGCGGTCCTATCGTAGTTGAAGCAATCGGCTCAGACTTCGTTTTTGGTGGCAGAAGATTTTTTTCAGGTTCTGCTATACCTGTCTTTTTTTGGAATATTTTAAATGTATTTTCAGAAGCAGGTTTTGATTTGCTATTCACTGAGAACGGCTTGTCATTTTTAAAAGTGTTTAATTTGCCACTGTCAATGTTTTTAGTTTTTCTGATATTTATTTCATCTTCATTGCTTACTTGTTGATCAGGCAGCTCTGAGTTTAAGTCAATGATCTCGGATTTTGAAATAGCAGTTTTTGTATCTTCATCAGAAGTTGGGTCGAACCGTTTCAGGAACTTAAAAACAGGTTCTTCAGCATGTGGAGTGGTTTCATCGAAATCTTCTTCGCTTGAGCTTTCTGTGACTGGAGAGTAAGGTGGCAATAAATCTACTGATGGTAGACTTGCTTTCGAATGCTTCTTTAGGGGTTTATGATGACGTGGAGAGTTAAATCCTCGTTTTACTTCCCCAACTGGATCGATGTTATGGTTATCCAAGTCTACTCCCGTGTCCTGGCGACGATTCACTTCATTGGCTCCGTAACGGTTTTGACTTTGCTTGGTGTCCAGGTCGTTATCTTCTACTTCATCAAGCTGAAATGGGATAAAAAATTGTATGACTTTAGTTTCGAGTATATGCTTTAAGTTTAACGAAAAGTGGCATACAAGATATGCAGGAGTTAGCTAAGCAGTAAATAATTATATGATCTGCAAATATTTTGGAGTTTCGGTGTTTTCTATGTATTTATTTATATTTATTTTAAATATTATAGTCATGAGGAAAATAAAAGCGACTTCTAAAGATAAAAAATCGTGTCCAAAGGTGTTGCCTACCTGAGTATCAGTCTTGAGTTCGTCAAAATAGTAGGGGTTGTACGGTGGCATAGACAATATGTCCGGTCGAGGTGTACGTAGGCGCATCTCGTCATCTGACACGAACGGCTTGTCGCGTTGACCTGAAAATGAAACAATAGAATCATAAGTTTTTTTTATATAAGTCTACCAAGGTGACTCTTCTTTGCCTGACCGAAAGCATGAGTAGAATCGAAGATTGAGGTCACTCCTAATTGTGAGTTCAGATAAAGCATGGTGACCCACACTATGGCGACAGTGAAATGCTTATGCAACATTGGGCCCCGATCTCACATTCACCAACGAAATATCACAACACGAATGCTGTCTTGCCAAGAGGGTATCCCCGTCGGTGTGGTGATGGATTGATAATAAGAAATGTGTCCACCCTTATTCATTACATGCAAGTCAAAGATCCAACTATAGCAATAAATTACGAATTACAGTGAATTACAGCAGTGCTGTAAAGAGAAGAACACGTATGGCCAGCTTAGTATATTAGATCAAAACTTATTTTCTAAACAGAAGTTTAATTCCCGCAATGGGCGACTACTAATAAGCTGTCGATAATAATTGATGATAACGTCAATTAATCTCAAATGAAATACAAACACAGTAATCTAGGAGATTTGTCAATATCTTCTCTTCTCTCTTCGTCATTATTTTCTATTATGTTTAAAATAAAAAATAAGCTTTGTAGCGCCGGTTACCTAGGTGGCATCTTATACTGACAATTTAGAAGAGTAAACAATTAATGTTATGACCCTCCAGGCTCCAATACACTGATCAGTGTAGGAACGTTTCGTTTGCGGGATACAAATAGAATAAATCGTTAGCACTGACCTCTATTATTTAAGCACGTGTACTTTTAACAGAATCAGTGTTTGCATATAGTTGTAGTAAGTCTTCACTAGGTGGCGTTAGAAGTATTTAATTTGCTACCTACATGTTCAACTATCTCGAGATGTACAAATGTTTTTATCTTGTTCAAAAAAGGTGATAATTGGGTACGTTACAATATATTTCCGGCAGACTTCTAGGTTACGTCCGCACTATATTATATAGGATAAGTATAATATAAATAGTGTAGTAGTTATTTGTAGTTTATGTATTTACTGTGCGGTAATCGCTTTATTTGGTTGGAACTGCCTCGTTGGTCTAGTGGTTAGCGTATGCGACTGCTAATCAAGAGGTCTCGGGTTCAAATCCCGGGTCGGGTCAAAAGGTGTTTTTGGGTTTTTCTTAGGAAATTCCTAATAGCAGCCCGGAGTTTGGAAGTTTGGCCGTGATTCACGCCCGTGCCTCGGAGAGCACGTAAAGCCGTCGGTCCCGGTTGTCATGAACATCTATGGCAATCGTTATTGGAAAGTCAGTGCCCTCAAATATACTGACAACTAGTTCAATCTTCGAATTTCAGTTCTCCCTTAGGGTTGTGGAGGTCCGATGCCAGTCGCTCCGTGGAAAAACTGAAATTCAGGTAAAACCGGTTGAACTAGTAGCCGACCCCAAATAAACTTGGGAATAAAGGCTCGGAAGAAGAATCGCTTTATTTAATTGTGTGTCCATCATAGTATTTGAACCGTGAATGCGTGCTATTGACTAATTGCTATAAGAAAAAAGTTTCTTTGTGATATACTTCCTTTTAGAGGAGCACAGTAGGCCGCTTATATTAATGTTTTTTTTGTAACTTCACACTTCCTACTAGTAAAAAAAACAATTTAATTCTAATTATAAAGGGTTTTTTTAAAAATAAAGTTTGTCAGACGTTATCTAACGAGTTACTGTAGGGGGGCATAACTTAACCTACTCACTTTACTTTTTCTTTTTCCTAGCCTACTACTAGGCTACTAGTTCAACCGATTTTATCTGAATATCAGTTTTTCCACGGAGCGACTGGCATCGAACCTCCGCAATCCTGAGGGAGAACTGAAATTCGGAGGTTGAACTAGTTGTCAGTATATTTGAGGGCACTGACTTTCCAATAACGATTGCCATAGATGTTCATGACAACGAGGCGTGAATCATAGCCAAAGTTCCAAACTCCGGGCTGCTATTCGGAATTTCCTAAGAAAAATCGAAAAACATATTTTTAGGCCCGACCCGGGATTTGAACCCGTGACCTCCTGATTGGCATTGGGCTGTTATTCAAAATTTCCTGTAAGAAAAACCCAACAACACTATTTGGTCCGACCCGGGATATGAATAAAGATCAGTAGTCGCATACGCTAGCCACTAGACCAACGAGGAAGTACTTTACTTGTTTCCACTCCGTTTATATTAGAATAAATGCTGTACTTGTGCTTAGAGGGCTGCTGCGCCTGCCCGTGGCTCCAACAGTCAATAATAAACGAGTAGAAAATCTATTATCTTGAAATTACAAACACACTTTAGTTTTATTTATTTATATGCATAGATATTTAACATACCCTTGTGTTGCATTTGTTTTTCTAAATTAATTGGAACTGCAATAAATACTTACTTTGAAAACAAGTTTTCTATGAGGGAGAGCAATCATTATCATCGTTTCCCAAGGTAGCAGAGCCACGCAGCGTTCAGCACGAACGGGCCGGTTTGACCGTGACAAAACTACCCCACACAGAGGACTAATCTCAAATGACAGCATTCGTGCCATCGTGTTTCGTTGGTGAGTGCCAGACCGAAGGCCCAGTTGTGCAGAAGTATCTCAAAGGAGGCCTATTCAGTGGGTCACCATGTTTGGCAAATAGAACTACACAAATTAATTGTAATTCTGATAATAATTGTGTTGTGTGGTGACATGTCCGTGTGGTGACGGATTAAGAATACAGAGTGTCACCACCCCTATTCACCCTGCGCTGGTGTCGTAAAAGGCGACTAAGGGATAAACTACGCAAGACAAGATTGATGCAAAGAGAAAGAAAACTTGAAACCAACCCTTTTTTTTTTTTTTTTTTATGTGTGGAAAATCATCATGGACCGTCACCCCACCGGGGGTTACGGCGGGGTGGTGTGTCGGACTTGAACCGACTAAAAACCACACAGTGTGCCTTCTCCGCGCTTCTCCGTTTAGGAGGAGGAGAAGTCCAGGGTGAGATCTCCTTCTGAACTTCTCCAGCGCCTGCCCGCTCCTGATGCGGGCACCGTCTCGGTTTGACGACCCTCTCTTAGGCGGCGTCCGGCACACACCGACGTCGCCTCCTCACACCGACGTCGCCTCCTCTCTTGAAACCAACCCTATACCAACCCGTCTGGGCAGCGTGGTATAGTTGGCCAATACCTCCATTCTAAGGTGAGGCCTATGTCCAGCAGTGGACTGTTAAAGGCTGTTGATGATTGATGATGATGATATCATATAGGTACATAATGAGTATTTGTTTTCGATTATTAGAGAAAAAAAAGAGGCGGTAATAAACTAAGGAACCCTACATTATGCACTTGGCCATTTTTTCAGTAGGTACTGTGATTTTACAATAACCTATCATAATTAAATATTTATCTTCCTGCTACCGACCTTACACAAATCCTTATCAATCAATCACTGATATTACTGGTAAACAAAATTGACCAAAATAATAATTACAATAAATTTATTCACTCAATACCTTTTCATTTAACAATCGAATTTAATTGGTACACAATTAGTATAGTTATATAGAAATACAGATAGGAAATGATCGAATAAATAAATAATTCTGCTTTTCAATATATTCAATGCCACCTAAATCAATAAGTTTACTAATGTACACCAAAAGTGGGTAGGTACATATGTGTAACTAACACATCTCACACATAACCTTCTGATACCAAAATAGGCACAGTCTATAATATGATAATTATTCTACTGATAAACATACTAAAAGTTGTCTCGGCATATATTGTATATGTCGCAGCCAATTAGCTTAGTTAGCCGTTCAATCAACAGCCTAGCCTCATCAATTACTATCACTACTCAGACTAAAAACTGGTTTTTGGGTTAGGTTTTTAGTATATAAAAAATATGTATCACTATGCAATCAATTCCTATCGCTACACAGACTAAAATATGGCTTTTAGCTTAAGTTGGTGTTTTTATGTATATGAACAGATAGACGCTTCAGTAGAGGATAGGCTGTTGATTGAACGACTAATTAAAGTAGTTGGTAACGACATATGTACCGCGATTTTGACAATTAAAATATTTAAATATTATAAACATCAAAATTCGTCAAACCGTGAAGCCTAGACAGAACGTGCCAAAAATATACATACATTTAAAGGCCGTGCGATTTTTTAATAGGTTACCAGCTAGTGTTATGAGTCTATCAGTGGAAAAGTTTAAAAATGTAGTCAAAACTTATCTTATATGTAAAGGTTATTATACAGTTGACGAATTTTTAAATGATAAAGAAAAATGGATTTGACTACTTGCTCCTTATCATTTTATTCTACTCATGTGAATGTTGTTATCACATTGTTTAAGAACATGATTTTACTTTTGTAAGTAAAGATTCTACGTGACTAATAAAGGCCATTCTTCTCTTTCTTTTGATCTTATAATTAATATTTTATATTTAATCTTTCGTTACCAGTAATTTGGCCAATATTTGAGCACATATAGTTTTTACCTTTGTTGTAAGTAGATGCTCCTACTATGTTGTACCCACTGAGGCTGTTGTTTTTTTTTTTAAATTAGCATAAGCTCTAATTTTTAATCACTATAATTTGCATCAGTCCTCTAACATGGTGTAAAGTATATTAGTGGCAGCACCTTACCCCCATATCAGGTTTATAAACATTAAAACTATGTAAACATTGGCGATTTGAAAGGAGTGGCCGCGAGTTTTTATTGCCATGTTCTTTTCTCCGGCTCTACCTATTGTTTGCGAACATGGCATAAATGTACAAGTAGAATCTTGACCTGTCACAAGAGATGTATTGCATCCTAAGTGAATAAAGAATTTTGAATTTGAATTTGAATTATATTACTACTTTCAGCGAGGTCGAGTAAAAAGGATGAACAGTCAGGCAAAATTAATAGTTTTACAAATTGAAGCTTCAAATATAATGAGTATCATGAGTAGAATCCAGAAGTATGGGTTACCATTCACATTGTGAGGTAAGCAATGCAGCATGGTGAGTGGTGACACATACCCTGGTAGCTTGATCAGATGTCTGCATCATTGTCCCGGCCTCTGGTAGCCGAGATAATGATGCTGAATGATTGGGCCTCCGGTCTCACACTCACCAACGAAATACGACAGCAAGAATGCTGTCATTATTAGGATGGTCTTCTGTGTGAGGGTAGTACTGGCCTGGTCGATCCGACCCATTCGTGCTGCGGTTAGCGTGACTCTACTATCTTCAACCTTAGTCTTATGAATAGTAGCTTCAAATTTAGTCTCACGATTACTTTAACCTTTAATTCAAAATATTATTAGTTTTAATTATAAAATGCGATTATAAATGTTCGACAGGTATCATTATATCATATTGGACCTGTTATGATTATAACCTAAAATTAACGCTTTTGAAATTGTAGGTCGATTCGTCAAGGATTTATAGATTAACTGGATTTGTTCACGACTTTGCTCTTTTTATTTATAAGTTTTGGTACATTATTGATTCGGGTAAGTTAAATCAAGTGTAAAACTATTTTATAAAAATTTTAAACACGCTTTAATTAGCTTCATCTATTTGTTGCTGTATGTAACCTAATTTGTAAACGTGGTTTTTAAACTATATTTACAAAATTTATTTTCAAAATATTTTGACGCTACTGTTGGTCTAGTGTTTTGCCGCAGCGTTCTACAGCGACAAGTATTGTCGGTTTAAATTCCACATGGCACCCAACACTGCAGGACTAATATGCAGGACAATATCACTGCAAAAGAGAAATCTCGAAACAAAGTAGTAAGTACACCAACCCGTCGGGCCAACGTACAGTTTGTCAAATGGTATCTGAATGATGATGATGATTTGTTATCGAATGAATGATGATGATGATTATTTTTCGGCCGGTGTCCAGTACTGTGTCCGCTACACTTCCTATATCACAAAAAGTTGCAAAGCTTTGTAATGATATCTTATGCTTATTTATGTATACATTTATTACTAATTTATCTAATAGTAATAAGAGTGAACTAATTAAATCTGACCTCACAGTAAATTGAATATTATAGAAGGTTCCTAAATGTAAGTAATTACTTGAAATGTCAATCATACAGTTCAATAAAAACATAATTAATATTATTTAATATTCATCAACAACCCATAACGTCCCACTGCTGGGCTCAGGTCTCCTCTCAAGAGAGGGTTAAGGCCATACGTCCCCACGCTGGCCGAGTGCGGGTTGGGGACAGGCAAGACACGTTGTGGCTACGTAATCTTGCTGTTGGATGTTTTTAAGCCGCCCGAAGGCCTCCAACTAAGCTTCACGACTGCTATCTTATGATAACAACCGGGACCGACTGCTTAACGTGACCTCCGAATCACGGAAACGCTCATTACATATAATGCCATAAACGGTCACCCATCTAGGTTCGACCGTGCCGTCGTTGCTTACCCTTGGTGATCGTTTCCAATCACCTAAGGCCACTCGGCTATGAGCGCTTCAATATTATTTAATATTATTGATATGAAATCTGGCTATGTTAAGCGTAACGTTAAATGTTGTTTTGTAAAAGTAATAAATTAGGATACAATTACCTAAAAATACTTTATTTTCTTTCGTAGAGTTAACTAATGTTAGGATAGTTCCTGAAATTAAATCTGAAATTCGGATCCATTCGGTACAGTAGCCCGAAAAATAGAAAATTATTTAAGATAGCCCATTTAAGGCTAATATAACGTGAAGCAACGCTAATGAGCGAAACATGAGTGAAAAAATTTCCTTAAGCGCCAAGAAACTATTCTGTTCAGATGAGCAGACGATGTAAATTGTGCTTGTTATTTTTTTTGTGTGAAGTATACAAGCGAGTATTTTGAATGTCGCAGTGGTAGCTTAAGCGCCTGCTGTACTCGATGTCTTGGTTTCAATTACCGGGTCGATTCCCGTTTCAAGTGTTCCTATGATCTACAAATATTTATTTTAGAGTTTGGGTGTTCCCCTTTCCGTAATATGTTTCTATTTATAAAAAAGAAGTAACATTTATATAAGTTGTCTTGTACCCATACTACAAACTCTACTTTGTTTGGGAATAAATGACGTTGTGTTATTGTGTTAGATGCCCGAAATATTTATCATTTCTATTTCTTCCTACGGCCGTCCATTGCTGAACGTAGGCCTCCACCAAAGAGTGCCAACCCTCCCAGTCTTGTTCAGTCCGCATCCATTTCCTTCAAGACGTCAGTCCATCGTGACGCAGGGCGTCCTGCACTACGTTTGCCTAATCGCGGTCTTAGCCGCAGAGCGTCTTAGACTATGTTTGCCTAATCGCGATCTTATTAACTTAATGAAATGAAAGTGTCAACTCACCAATGAGTAGATTAGCATCATAATCCCTTTCAGACATTGAACAGTTGACCATGTACCAGTGGTCGCAGATCAGCATACGTTGTTGGAACAGCGTCATGTTGGGGCACTTGTAGCTGAACTGTCTTCCCATTCCATCGCACATGTGATATACCTGCGGAAGAAAGAGACAACCATTTTATTATTGTAGAATGAAATTGGCATATTGCAATTTGGTCTCGCTTCTCGATATCACGAAAAAAATATTCAGTGGGGATACCAGCCCCCCTACCTAAGTTAAAAACGTTTTTTGTTTTATTTTCTATTATATTTGTATATTCTTTTGTTTCATTAGCAAATGTCACGAGTGATTAAAACAAAATATTAGCAATTTGGTTAGGGTTAGCCTGTTGTAGTCCACTGCTTAATAAAGGTCTCTCCCATTGTACGCTACTCTGATCAATTTTGAGCTTCTCGCATCCAGCATCTGCAAACCACCTTACACAAGTCATCACTCCACCTGTCATGTACCACCACACAACCTAGGGATAGAAAGTTCTGGAGTAGAGACCAAGTTTCGACGAACCTGTGAATTCGCCTGTTGTATGTTTGCCCAGAAATCGATGAAAACAACTTTATCTTCAGTTAATATAAGACATCTCCAGAAGTGAGAACAAGATATTTATAGATTAGAAGAACATGTAAGAGTAACAATAATTTGATAAATTTAAATAATCTACTAAATCTAGCGTATCATTCGAATAATTACTATAATTCGCCACACCGAGTATCGTGAGCGAAGTAATTACAAAAATATTGCTATGTCAAAATAACCCATCGTGATATTATGAGTTCGAAAGTTACACTTAGTTACATATTCTAAACTGCTGAATCAATTTCTATAAATTTCAGTATTGAAATGGATTGGACGTTGGAGAATGACATAGACTACAAACAAGGCAGTCAAAATAAATCAAGTATCAATATCATTAAGCGTTCAATAAGTTGAATGAATCATCTTTATTATCTGCTAACGTTTACGTGTTATTCTGATGTAAAACTTTGAATGCAATTTAGGGTTGAAATTTTCCAAAATCCTCTATTAGTGATCGCGTACGCTCCTCAAGGAACACACACATGCCAAATTTGAGATTCCTGCGTACCCTAGTTTCAGCTGTGCATGCGCTGTCAATCAGTCAGTAACGAAGCAGTTCATGTTGATGTATATAATACTTTATTCCAATAAGACATTTATATTATCCAACTTGAAAATAAACTAGTATTGTTTAATTAAGAAATGAGCGCAAATTGATTTATTTAAAGAGTTCAGATTATAACAGTGTATTAATATAAGTTAATTATTACGTTTTAATATCATAAAATATATTGACACGGTTTTCCTTAGGAGTTGCTTTTCTATAAAACTTTATTAATGTTAGAGTAATCAAAATCAATTCATAATAGTTCTTCGTCAATTCGTTGTTCTTATTTTGTGTTTATAGTTTTTATACGAAATATATAAGTGCTGACTTAAAATAAACCAATTAGTTTAACCGCACGTAGAGATGGTATGAGAGTCTGTCTGCCTGTTTGTTCCGGATAATCTCTGGAACGTATGAATCGATTTTGACGGGACTTTCACTGACAGGCAGCTGATGACATAATGAGTAACTTAGACTATTTTATTTAGATTAGCTTCGCCCAGTGTCCGTTTCGTGTGTCTTTATAAAGTCTCCCCCGCCACAGGATGTGTATTTCTAATGCGGGTGTTGTCTTAAAAGAAATACAATAATAAACGCGCTTACACCAAAATACTCAGCTGGTTTTAAACTATAATGTAATCTAACAAATAAAACTAAAAAATACGTTATAACCCGTTCGAAACGTCGGGATACAGAAGGAATCGTAATCTTTTAAATTATTTATCACAAAGAACTCACACTGTAGGTGCAGCAAAAAGTATGTGTAAAAGTCGTGAAAGAAAACAGTTAAAATAAGAAATCCTACTCACCAATTGTACCAATTGGTTACACCCATGTTGTCTGCAGTCTAAAGAATTTGACACAATCACTTTAAATATTACACCAACGTTATTAGCATTGCAAAAAGTATACAACTATTTGATTAAATTATTTGCCTAATACATTAACTGACAACTTGATATCTCTATGTGAATCAACAAACATTGATTTTTTAATACAGGCATGAACGGCATTGGTCAACAGTTATATACAGGCCGAAACCGAATAGTGCATGTAAGTTCTGTTGTTGTATACAATGTCCACGTTTTTTAATTCCATAATTAATAAGTACATATAATTACACAAATCTATTGAAACATGTTTACAAATATTCGCAATGAATGGAAATCGGATTTGTGAATGCATTACAACACTAAGGTTACGTGTCTAAAGAGCTTACTTACAACTTCGATGAGACACGTCAATGTTATAGTGATAAAGTGAAGTATTGAAATACCAGCCAGATGTTGCCAAGGCTCCACCAGCGCGTATGTTGGATTTCACGGCAAAGAGTAATCTCTGTCCTTTCTCAAGAATGAAAGTATATAAATAGGTACCTAAACATTGAAATTGATGCATTAGTTTAGATATCTACCTAGATAGATTTATTTTTAACCGACTTCAAAACAAAGGAGGAGGTTCTCAATTCGTCGGAATCTTTTTTTTTTTTTTTATGTATGTTCAGCGATAATTTCGTCGTTTATGAACAGATTTCAAAAAATATTTTTGCATTGGAATGGACGTAGCTCACAGGTGGTCCCATCGTCACCATATCGGGATCTGACGATGGGATCCCAAGGAAATCAAGGGAACTCCTCAAATAGCATAGGCACAATGTCGCGATTTGGGTACTCGGAATAGTTTTTCATTGAAGTCGGTTCCTTTTTGTTAAAATTATTAAATTCATAATATTACTTCCTCATAGTCTGGCCATAAATACAGTTTAATATTAATTAATATAAAAACAAATATCATTTGAATTTCGAACCTGTCATTCTTTTATGATCAGATAATGTGTTATCTTATTTTCGCGCCAATCGGTTGTTAAATATTTTTGTAATATTAAAATGGACACCGGGTAAGTTAATTCCTTCTGACAGTACTGTAGGTAATCATTTTATATACCACATAAAATATGTAAATGTAGTTAGGTATTTACATTAATTCCGATTTATATTGTTTTTATCTATACAAATAAATAAAATTGGAGAATGAACCAAATGAACAGATTTTTCTACATGTATATAAATCAAAATATATACGGTACGTACCAACAACAATTTTCTTAATTTTTTGTCTGTCTGTCTGTTTGTTCCGGCTTATTTCTGGAACGGCTGCACCGATTTTGACGGCTCTTTCAGTGGTAGAAAGCTGATGACCCAAGGAGTAACTTATTTTTTATAGACTTGCGTCGCTCCGTGGCTTTACTCGCGTTTCATAACAAGAACCGCGGGTACCACTACTAAACCTGCAGTACATCATCAGCAGGGAGATATAGAAGGGCAAAAAGCTTCATGGTAGCTTACGCCTTGGCTACGGTATGGTGGTCTCTTCGGAGAAACCGAAGGTTTTGTTTATGTGATTATGGACGAAGTTATCACGATTTAAAACCGTAATCACGGGTAACACCGCGAGACTCATCATCATCATCATCAACAACCCATAACGTCCCACTGCTGGGCTCGGGTATCCTCTCAAAGAGGGTTAAGGCCATACGTCCCCACGCTGGCCGAGTGCGGGTTGGGGACTGGCAAGACACGTTGTGGCTACGTAATCTTGTCGTTGGATGTTTTTGACTCAACTAGTAACAAATAATATCCATAAAGTACCGAGACTAATCGTGATCAAAGGTTATATGAAATTTACGTGGTCACGGCTGCCGGTGTTAGTTTGTAAGGTGATATAATTGAGTGCGCACACGCATCTCGAGGGATACACGACGCCGTGATTAAGTCGATTGTTGTTTATATTTAGAATCTTTTGTGTGATATCATTCAGTCAATATAACGATAAATATTGTTTTATGTATGTATTTTAATTTCTTGTTACACTACCATTTTATACTATCTGTTTGTTCTGATTGATTTCATTGATTAAATGAAAATACCATTTAAAATGATCCAGCCGTTCCATTGATTAACCGGTTTTTTTTTTTTTTATAATTGCCTTTTTGTTTTAAGCACCGTATATACACTACACCGTTAATATATACTTTGATATGCATTTAGTGAAAAAGTGTTCATTCGATACGAGATACAGACACTGAATTTTATTTACTTGTAATCTCTGTAATGTAATTTCATCTATATAAAATATACTTTGATTGTCGGGAAGGAGTTTTCCCGGAGTTTGGAAGTTTGGCGGTGATTCACGCCCGTGCCTGGAGAGCACGTAAAGCAGTCGGTCCCGGTTGTCATGAACATCTATGGCAATCGTTATTACGAAGTCAGTGCCCTCAAATATACTAACAACTAGTTCAATCTACGAATTTCAATTCTCCCTTAGGGTTGCGGAGGTCCGATGCCAGTCGCTCCGTGGAAAAACTGAAATTCAGGTAAAACCGGTTGAACTAGTAGCCGACCCCAAATAAACTTGGGAATTAAGGCTAGGAAGATGATGTAAGGAAGGAGATAGGCTACTTTTTACCGTGACAACTGACGCGACGACGAGTACGCGAGTGGAGCTGCGATTAAAAAATTAGTATAATGTAGTATATTTATAACTAATTTATTTTATTAATAGCCTACTAAGCTAAATATAATCTGATAACTGCTTTACGGATAATTCCTTTGCAAGGTTCGAACCAAACAAAGAACCATACAAACATTGTTATATAAACGATGGCTCGTTAAAACCGCTACTTAAAATTGTATTCACATTCTTGAATACCATGATCACTAGATATCTTGGTTTATTAAAATAATTGGTTAGTTAGGGCATATTATACATTATTATAATACATCAAATTAGGAGTGTTTGAAGGTCTCTTTACTTAAAAGGTATATAAAGGTATATTGTTATATTAGAATTATTATTTGAATAGTGAGGAATAAAGTCTCTGTAATGGCTTTGGCCCTTTATAAATAGACGAATTTGGCTGATTTAGAAACCGGTCAAGTGTAACAAAGCTCGTGCAGGGTTCCGTAGTATAATTACTATACTTAATCATAATAATAATGAATATAATTCGGACATATTACAACGTATTGTATTATGGTAAGTATGTTTATGTATTTATTTCAGTTGTCTAACTGAAATAAATACATAAACATACGTATTTGTTTTCTATGTATAATATGTATTTATTTACAAAAAAAAAGTATGTTTATGTATTTATATCAGTTGTTTAGTACCCATAATACAAGCTCTACTTAGTTTGGGACTAGATAATGTTGTGTGAAGTTGTCCGAAATATATTTATTTATTTAGTATACATGGAAAACACCCAAATTCCGAAACAAATATTTGCGAATAACACAAACATTTGGTCCGACCCGGGAATCGGACCCGAGACCTCCAGCACAGCAGTCGCACACTCCACCTCTGTCACACCACACTGAGGCAGTCAATAATTAGTTGTAGTAGAAATAACTATTTCTTTTAGAATAAAATATATCTTCATGGATTGCCTATTACGCATATATGTAATTGCCAAGGTATGGTAACTAAGAATAAGAATAAGAATAAGAAAACTTTATTTGTCTTTTACATAGATTTACATAAACTACTTAAAAAAATAACAATACAAAGACAAAACGGTCTTGGACTCAGCATGTGGATGACAGTGCAAAGCATGCCAGCCGCTGTTATTCTGTCCAAGCCAATCATGAATTACATACGCCAAGAAAAAACACAATGATAACATCCCGACCACGAACACAATATAACAATATTCCACATTCACACACAGCAAGGATGCAGTTGTTGCTGCTAAATACAATGCAACTAGTCCAGTAACGTCCTAATAATAACAAATTATAAATTAATAGATAGATGCCTTATGTATCGAAAAACACGAGTTCTTTTATTGCGTAGTCGCCTCGGATTGCCTCGCTAGTAACCATCTGCTGCAACGTGATTTAAATGTCCCTAATCCTAGAAATAATATGGGTGGGGGCAGGACATTCCAGCATTTGAAAGCGGCTATCTTGAAGCAACCCTTGGTTTTACACAGTGAGTGCTTGGGTAGAATTAATAACCGGTTACGTGACCTTGTTTCATAGTTATGTACGTCCGACGACCACGTGAGTTTGTGATAAAGATAGGCGGGAACTTTATTTTTAATCAGAGACCTGACAAAACAGGAAAGTTTCAATGTACGCTTGTTAAGCATATTCAAAATTCCTTTTTCGTTTAAGTAAGGTGAAATATGGTGTCTTTTGGGGATCTCAAACGTGAAACGCATGCACGCATTTTGTACTCTTTGGATAGCTGCTATGGTTTTCTTAAAAAGGCACGGTCCGTAGACGATGTCACAGTAATCCAGATATGATAACACTAAACTTCTACACCGCTGCTGCCTTACTTTCTCACTTAAGAATTGACGCAGTTTGTATAGTGTATTTAGGGAGGCGAAACATTTACCAATTTTTTGTTGAACATGAGCCTCAAATCTTAACGTCTCATCTAGGTGTAGACCTAGATTGCGGACGCATTCACATAGAGGTATTGTAGAATTTTCAATTTTAATATTAGGCTTGTAGGATTTTATAGTCTGTACTTGATTTTCCGTCCCGCATGTGATAAACAAACTCTTTGAAGGGTTGAGTGACAGACCATTTCTTTCTGACCACCTGCTTAAAGAAGCTAAGTCATGGTTGATTTTAGCTACCGTTGTTGCCACGTCATGAGAGGTTGGTAGTGTGTCCAGGTACAGTTGAGTATCATCAGCATAAAGATGAAACCTGCAATGCTCGACCACACTCCCGACATCAGATGTGTAAATAGCAAATAAAATAGGACCGAGGACAGAGCCCTGAATCACACCCCTATTAATAGATATAGGTGGGGATTTAACTAACACACCCTTAGTGTTTACAAGTTTTACAAGTTGGGTACGGTTAGAAAAGTATGAGGAGAACCATTCGCAAGAATTGTCTGAGAAACCATAGAATCGCAGCTTTTTGATAAGAAGTGGAATATGTACACAGTCAAAAGCCCGCGTATAGTCGAGCAAAACGAGTATTGTTCCAGATCCTCGATCCGAGTCTGATAATATATCGTCAACTATGGTCGACAAAGCTGTAGTAGTACTATGACTCTTTCGAAAACCAGATTGCAGGGTAGGTAAAATATTGTTTTCTTCGAGATAGCTCGACACCTGCAACTGTACACATTTTTCAACCACTTTGGATAGGGCAGGCAATAGACTGATAGGCCTAAGGTCGTTAACGCTCTCAATTTTAGATTTTTTTGGAATGGGGGTAATTATAGCACATTTCCAGGCATCTGGAAAGACTCCTTCTTGTACGGATTTATTGATAATTATAGAAATAGCTGATAGTGAATATGGAAGCGTTAGATATAACATGTACATTGAAATGTCATCGCAACCAAATGAGTTCGAGCTCCCAGTGGTTATTATACGTAGTATTGTTTTGTCACTAATATATTTGAAATCAAAAGTGGAATGAGAATGTGTGTGATTAATGATGTTATATGATTCAGTTTGAATGTGAGAAGTTTGTGGTACACTATTGACAAAGTGAGCATTTAAAGCGTTGGGATCAGCCATATGTACAGGCAGACTATGGGTAGTGGATGGTTTTAAAATACTATTTATATGTCTCCACATGGATGCGGGATTACTTTTATTTTTGTTAACATAATGATTAAAATATTGTTTTTTTTTCCTGCTTAATAGTAAAATTAACAAGATTTCTTAACTGACGGTAATAGGCAAAAGCAACATCGGTTTTATTCTTTTTCGCTACTTTGCAGGCATCATCACGGAGAGAACGTAATTTCATTAAAGAATCGGTCATCCAAGGTGTAGGTGGTTTCTTAAAAGTACGAGTGCGAATAGGAGCAAATGTGTCAAAAAGATCTAAAACCAAATAATTAAACATAGACACCATGTCGTTGATACCCTCACATTGAGAAACCAGTTCCCAGGGGGTGTACTGTGCCGCGTTGCTGATAACCTTGGCATTGTCCCTAAGCGGTCTGTACGTAACTGTACGGAGGGTAGGTTTCATCACAATGAAGTTGAAGCTAGCTACTATCAGCGCATGATCACTTAATACATCGTTATGTATGGCTTGTAAAGAACGAGGATGTGTGTGTGTTTTTGTGAATATTACATCTAGTAAGGTTTCAGTAGTACTAGTTATTCGCGTAGGTACCTTCACAATCTGGTGTAAATCGTATGATTCCAACAGAGGTTTAAAGAAATCAGGTGTGATAACACTTTTGGAAGAATTTAAGCAATTAACGTTCAAGTCTCCCACTAGAAACAACGTGTCATATTGTGTCGCGAAGTTAGAGAGTGATTCAGACAGTGCATCGATAGTATAAGTACAATTGTATGTAGGTGATCGGTAAGCTATTCCTATCACGATTTTGTGTCTATGTATGTAACACTCGAACCATAGTTGTTCAAGCCCACTAACCGGGTGCTCTAGTAGACGAACACGTAAATCGGACCGAATATAAGCACCTACGCCACCACCCCTAGTACTTCTAGGTATATGTAAGAATTTGTAACCCTGTATGGTATATGACTTAATGTCTGAGTCAGGTTTAAGCCAAGTCTCATTCAAACAAAGTATATCAAATTCGTGGCTACTAAACGATTCTTTTAATTCATCCCAACCCGTATTAATCGAACGAACATTTAATAATCCTAGTGTAAAATATTTACTTTTCTTAAAACTATTCATGACGACAAATACAAAGCAAAAACAAGTAGGTACCCACATCTACAGTTAAAGTTAGTGGCATCAAATAAAATAGAAAAATATAATTGTAAAGTATAGCAGAATAATCATTGAACATAAAAATATGTGGGGTATATGTAAAATAAGTTCCATCAAGTAAATGACGGCTCAGAACTCGTTCTACCATATGTAAACAAAAAGTAATATACAAAATATTCTGGGTACATGAAGAATAATATACACTAAATAGCAAAATAAAAAAAGTATACTGGACTGTTACGTTGCCTTCATAAAACATATTATTATATGTACATAATAAAGAGTGATTTAAAGATTTATAGAAGTAAATACTGCCGTATGGTCGGGTCGGGATAGTGATAGAATAATAAAAGTGTGTCTTTTTTGTGCTTGTAATAGAATGCACGTAGCAATAATGAAGCGGTAAACACCGAAAAATGTGCAACATTATTAAAAAGCGAAAGTCTATAGCAATTTCAGTTGGTTTTTTGACCTTATATATACTTTTTCATCAACTTTAGTTTTGCGCATATAGATTTTACAGTTATAGGTCCATACATATTGGTAGTCTTTTACCTTCCTTGCTTCTCGGTATATATCTCTAAAATGAGGTGTCAAGTTTTCAGAAACGTAAATTTTGTTGTTATCGTTAATATAACCGAGTTCGGACATTTTGAGACCGCGTCTTGTTCGAATTGCGCGCAATACGTTATTTTTTATTTCACGATTGATGAATCTAATAATCACTGTTCTAGGCTTCGACCTCATTTGACCTTCGCTTGATCCGGCACGTCTCACCCACTTCAAATCCGCTCTAGACACTGCCACGCCAGATGTTTCCGCAGCCTTGACCACCACATCATGCAATTCTTCATTGTTGTGTTCCGTAACACCGTGAAGTTCGAGGTCACAAATTCTCTCAGACTGTTCCAGGACATGGTTGCGTTCTTCTAAGGCCGATACGCTCACCTGAAGAGATTTGATGATGTCTGACAAATTTTCCAAATCCAATATCTTGGCTTCGACAATTGATATACGCTGCTCGAGGCTCATCCCTTCAGGGCTTATTGAATTGTTATGTGTTCGACCACTCATATCCTGCTTGATGCTAGACATCTCCTTACGCAAATCCATAATGTCATTAATTATTTTGTCTATATCTACGACATTAATAGGGCTTGACGAGGTTTCCGGCTTCTTAGGTTTATTTTTGCTAGTGCTAACTTTACACAGTTCGCATTTCCAGTTAGTGCGGTCACGTGGACTTGCACGCAGAGTAGTACAGATAAAATGCCAGTATAGGCCACATTTACCACAAAGAATATATGAAGCTTCATCGTTTATGTTGAACCCGCTATTGCACTTATGACACTTGGTATTACGGTCCATTTTGCTTTTTAAACTACGTAGGTAACTGCGACCGAAAATGAATTAATGCGTAAGTAACAGTACGTGCGACCGGTAGGGTGTTCGGAGAGTGAATCTAGAAACTAGGGGAGATCAGGGGGTATTAGAGCCACGTTGACTTCAGCACGAATGGGTCGGCTCGACCAGGGCAGTACTACCCTCACACAGAAGTCCATCCTAATAATTACAACGCTTTTGCTGTCGTATTTCGTTGGTAAGTATGAAACCGGGAGCCCAATCGTTCTGCATCATTCTCCCGGTCTCCAGAGGCCGGCATAATAAAGAAGAAATATCTGACCAGATCGCCACAGTATGGGTCACCATGCTGCATTGCCTACTCTCACAATGAGTTTGAGCCCCTACTCCTGGATTCTACTCTTGCTTTCCATCAGGCAGAGTAGAGTCACTTTGGTATGTATCAACAAATAGCAGTACTAACTCTTAGTCTTGATATTTTTCTATATTTTTTTATCTTATGAACTTTTCTCCCTTCCTGGCTGTTTGTAAGACCTATATAATAATGGTTTGTCGTCTATTCAACGGTGTGAGCTTGTTATCGAACGAACAAGAAAAAAAGGTACGCCATAAGACAATATTCTGCGTGACTGTAAGATACGGCTTTTGTATACTTAGCCATACTTACATACTCAGTGTATGTAAGTATGGCTTCTACGTTAAACGGTGGACTGGATAGACAGATCGAAAGAATTATAATAACACAATGAAATGTCAAAGTTTCTGTCTGTGGATTACGGAACCCTAATGAAAAATGTAAGACAATAAATAATTTCATCGTTTTCCATACCTTTTTTGGAAATTCTGTAGAGAGACTTCCGGATACCAGCCCGGTGAGTAAGCGATGATGTAAGCATCGATTAAAATTATGGGTGTTTTGAACTTCAAGCCATGTATGTTACATGTGGAAATTAATCCACCAAATTCCAAAGGACCTTGTCACTATTTGGGTTATGCCATCTGCTTGGAGGAGAGTTGTAAACTCCATTACTGTCAAAACATTTCTTTGTACATTTAATCTACGAATATTTATTTTTAAGTTTTTGGGTGTTTTCTATGTATTATCATCTCCAACTATATGTTTCATACGTTTGTAATAAACTCTGTTTAGTTCTGGAAGTTAGTTCTGGAAGTTCCAAAGTTTTTACTTATTTATTTTTTACGGATAACCTCCTCGTTATTATGTGCAGCTGAGAACCATCATAGACTGCTTGTATACAACAATTTTTGTGTTGTGTTGAAAACAAATCCATTATTCTGATCTAAAATCATTGCTTTCGTAGGATTGTAGGCGTAACGACTACTTTAACCTTGCATGGTCAGAACAGGTTTACCAGATGTCGTAATAACAGCAGTTCCCGAACCCCTTCTATTTCAGAGTGGCACACCGTGTGATTTTGTTCGGTCCGATTCCGACACACCACCCCGCCGCAAACCCCGATTTAGTGACTGCTAGTGGACGTGTTTACACGCTTAAAAATGGTTTACACGTTAGGGTTACACGCTTAAGAAATCTAAGACAGTCCTAAAATATATTCCTAGAATATGATGAATGTCCACGAATACAGTTTTATTAATTAAACCTTTAGTATTTTCAGTTATCTTGGTTAAGAATACCCGTGTCCTCAGGAATCAAAGTATCTAAATACCGTTTAGCCGTGAAAGCGTAACATACAGACCGAGTTATTTTCGAATTTATAAGTTTTAAATGGATTAAAATATAAATCAACATCATCAGCAACAGCCTTTAACAGTCTACTGCTGGACATAGGCCTCTCCTTAGAAAGGAGGTTTTGTCCTACTATACCACGCTGGCCAGGTAAAGGGTTTGTTTCAAGTTTTCCTTCTCTTAGCAGTGATGTTGACTGCTTATTTTGTTCCTTTAGTCGCCTCTTACGACACCCGTGGAATGAATAGGGGTGGTGACACTTTGTATTCTATCCGTCACCACACGGAAAAAATATAAAATTACCAAGTAAAATTACTTAATTTTCCTTATTTAGTTGTTATTTCTTAATTTTGTAGTTGATAACAATAGTTATTACTATTACACAAGCACTTGATTTCACTTTTTAATTGTCTTTTTTTGTGACAGTTCCTAATATTTTAGTACAGAGACGTCGTTGACACCGAGAACCAAACTAGACAACTGGTTTATCGGCCTGTGTCATTCAGAATTGAAGCTGCCTTACATTCAAGTCGACCCAGTCGAAAGCAGTTGATGAACCCAGTACCCGAGACTGTATTTTATATAATGCTAACTGCGCACAGCGGTTTTACCCGATATTTTAGTTACTTTGGAAAACTGTTCGCTAATAATAATGTTATAAATGCGAAAGTAACTGTCTTTTTGTCCGACTTTCACAGTAAAACTGCTGAATACATTCAAATGAAATTTGGTAAGCACACAATAGAAAAGATAGGCTACTTTTTACTGCGATAATCGCCATACACGCGGGCAGAGCCGCGGGCGAAAGTAGTTTATAAATAATAGGAATGGGATGATTTTCTTTAATAATATTAAAATAAATGTGCCAATCACTCTATTCGAGCCCACCCATACTAGCCGCAGCATGTCTCTCCTACATTCGTACAAGCACTTCCTCCTTAGTTTACCCCTTAGAAAATAAAAATCACAAAAAACACCAATGAACTTTCTTAGGGGTAACACAAAATGTTCACTGTTGTGAGCATGTTTGTAAGCTGCCAAAATTTCAAATTTTATTGTAAGACGGTCCCCATTTCATCTCCTCCATATTGTTATCATTAAATTCATTACGACGACGACTTGAACACTAGAAGACGTTAGAATTGAAGACGTTAAATACTTGACATTGGAAGAAATAGTTGATATATTTGGGCTAGTTGCCATCTCATCAAAAGAAGAAGACGGGTGTGAAACACCGGTAATCTTCTATACTGCGGGCTGTTATTAAGAATTTCTTGTAACAAAAACCTCACTACACTTTTTGCCAGACCAGGGATTTTGAACCCAAGACCTTTTGATTGGTAGTCGCATACGAGGCATTCTCCCGACTCCTCTAAAATACATATTATATTTCAGTGAAAACAGCCTTTTTTCCAAAATAATGATTTTCCTATTCTACTCTAGTTGTTATGACCTTTATATCAAATATCTAAATAATTGTATTGTTCGTGTAACAATCTAAGATAGCCGAAAAGTCAGTGAGGTCAGGGTCGGAGTACTTCCTCATTCCAAGATGTACAATGTAGGTATTCAGGAGGAGCTCACGGATGTCATGACATATGTAAATAGAGACCTATTAGTATATATTAAAGTAGAAATACAAAAAAAGTGACGTCAGAGGTCGTAAGTTCAATTCCCGTCAAAAGTTAATGTAGGTTTATAATTAGCTGACTCACAGTCGACTTTAGATATGTTATTGTTGTTAATTGCGAGTGACGCCACGGAACGATGCTAGTCTGAGAAAAATAGACTAAGTTACTTCTTATGTCATTAGCAGAGATCGGAATTGGGTGTGTGAAAATACCTAAAGTTTGCAGTAAGTTTGCAATAATAATATGGAGCTGTTACAACAACTGTTCTTGCAATTGAAATAAATGTTTTTAATTTATTTTTTATGCAGTGCAGGTTTAATAATTAAAAAAAAAACCGACTTCAAAACTATGTAAAGACGCGAAAATGTTCGTTTTCCTTGCATCAACCTGTAGCAAAACTTTTTAACTTAAGATACAGATCAAAAAAAGAAATTAAAACCGCATTAGCATTTTGCAGATATATAAAATTCTGTGTTTGACCGACAAAGAACAATTGGGACTAAAAGACCGAATTTTAACCGGAAAAGTACAAAACAAAAAATTATTTAGAACTGTATTAGCAGCTTGTAAATGTTTATAGTTTAATGTTTCAAAGGCAACAAAGGAACATGTAATAAAAAACAAAACTAAACCGGTAAAATTCAAACCCGGTTTAACTTAAGTGGTTGTAACAGCTCCTATGTCCCGCTGCAAACTTTAGGTATTTTCACACACCCAATTCCGATCTCTGGTCATTAGCTATCTGCTAGTGAAAGAGCCTCCAAAATCGTTTCAGCAGTTTCATAGATTACCCGGAACAAACAGACAGACGGACGGATGGATAAAAAAATGCAATAATAGTGTAAATATCGTATATATTTAGATATTACAAATTGACATTCCATTTCATTTATTAGTGTAGATTAAATGGGACATCTACTCGACTATCTCTAGTAGTAAGTTCGAAGAGAGTTTACGCACACTCGTAAAATAAATCCGAGGCCTACTTAAGCGACCGAAAACTTGTTCAGCTAAATGACAAAAGGGTATCCATTACCGGTTCTACCAGATTATATAGAAGCGTTTTGACATAATGTTGAATCATTTTGTTCGAATTTTTTCATTCAGCTATAAACTACAATATTACCGAACGAGAATTATAGAAACGAGTCTACAGATTATGGACGAAGAAAGCAAAATATTTTTAATTTTACTCCTCATTTCAAAAGGTCGTAGCACATTCCTTTAGCGGAGCGATTAAATCGAGCGGAGAGGTCGCTTCGGCGTCGTCAAAATGCTTATTTGCCAGTATTTATTTTCATATCGCGATGTGGAGGGAACGTTTTTCGTGTTCCTCCAACACAAGGAGAGGATCCTCCATCTAGACCACGGCCCCACGGTTGATGGTGGACATTTGTATATATGCTAATCGGCGCGAGATTTTCTATATCACGATTCAGGATTAGTTAGTCCATGGTTCAGTGTTTCTTCGGTAGATGGCGCTGTTATATAATTTGCTTGCACTGTATGTGCGAGTCGCCACAGACAAAGCGATAAAAGAGTAACAAACATTTATATCAGATTAACACATAATAAGTACACAAACTTTTAATTTTATAGTAGGAATTACGATAAACTTTTCGCCTATTTTCTTCAAATCTCCCCAACCTTTTAGTCCTAAGGGTAGGATCTCAATGTAATTGCGCCTCTGAGGACGTAAGGTACATGGCGCTAATGGTTTTACTTATAATAGAGTGATTTATGCTTGTATTCCCCTCTATGCCATACTAATTGGCTAAATACTATCACAGCTTTTCATATGAGACAAAAAAATCCTTGTCTGGAAAAGTGTCTTGAATTGTGAGAAAAGAGATGAAAAAGAAAACATTTAACAGTTTTTTTTATATGTATACCAAAGCAACTCTACTCTGCCTGATAAAAAGCATGAGTAGAATACAGGAACACAAGGAAGTAATCAACTCTAAGGACTATCAAGACATGATCAACAGACGGGTCTACAAACTCCCTCTCCTTAAGGTTAATACCATGTTTGCAAAGCGTTTCTGTGCTTATATGAAACGTTTTGTCTATAATAGGTTTAACAAAGTACGTAGCCTGGCCGGTGTAACCTCAGGTGAAGCTAAATTGATAATCCAGAATGAACTGCTTGCTTGGACTTATGACCAAACAGAAAGCTTTCTAAAATCATTGTCTTAATCTAAATGGATAATTGCTGCTGTTAGAGTCTTGATTAATATTTCTTATACCTTACAAATTGCTGTAATCAGACAGAATACTTGTGTTTCAATATATTTATGACTGGATTGCATGTGATTAATAATTATACAGAATTTTATTTTTATTTATTTATTTATTTTTACATTTCGTGATTTAATAGTTACTTTTTAATATTATAATTTATTTCAGAATTGTACTTATTTATTTGTTATTTTAAATTAATTTATTTGTTTTGAAATTCATGAATGTTGGTTTTGAGATTTATTATTTGGTTGGTGTTGAATTATTTTACATCTACATCTCAAGATTAAATGTGAGTAAAGCTTTCTACAGGACAGGCTGTGCCTAGTGTAGGAAGTTTTGGTATGATTAGGCAAAAGTTAATCTAAAATTTAAAAAGGAAAAGAAACCTGTTTAATGTATTTTCTGTTATTATGCTATATTGCTTTTGGTAAATAAAGTTTTATTATTATTATTATTATTATAGGAGTGGGGGTCACCATCCTCATAGTGAGGGTAGGCAATACAGCATGGTTACCCATACCATGACGGCCTGGTCAGATGTTTCTCTGAGTCTACATCATTCTACTATAGTCCGAGTCAGAATCAGTGTGTGAATTGTGTAAGAAAAGTGATTATAGAGATAAGTTGTCCGTGTGGTGACGGATTAAGAATACAGAGTGTCACCACCCCTATTCATCCCGCGGGTGTCGTAAAAGGCGACTAAGGGATAAACTACGCAAGACAACATCAATGCAAAGAGAAGGAAAACTTGAAACCAACCCTTTTTTTTTTTTTTTTTTAATGTGTGAAAAATCATCATGTACCGTCACCCCACCGGGGGTTACGGCGGGGTGGTGTGTCGGACTTGAACCGACTAAAAAACACACAGTGTGCCCTCTCCGCGCTTCTCTGTTAAGGAGTAAGAGAAGTCCAGGGTGGGATCTCCTTCTGAACTTCTCCAGCGCCTGCCCGCTCCTGATGCGGGCACCGTCTCTGTTTGACGACCCTCTCTTAGGCGGCGTACGCCACACACCGACGCCGCCCCCTCACGGCTGGCCACATAATGCGGGTGGAGGGAAAACCCGTCCCGTCCACCCGCGGCCACACTCAAGGCGGCATGAGGCGCAGATGTTCGCGCCTCCGCCGCCCGAGTCGCCGGCGGCGAATCTGGTCCGATTGGATGTCGTCCTCCCGGGCCTTCTCCGCCGCCTCCTTCTGCGTGATTACGTCCTCGCAGAAGGTTGCGACCGCGGTAAATGAGCTCTCGCTGCCGACCATGGAACGAACGACGGCCGGCAGCGAGAGATCCCCTCCGATGACTGCAGTGAGGACCCGGCGCTGCGTCTCCCATGCGGGGCAGACCGCCAGCGTGTGATGAGCCGAATCCTCACTGCAGTCGCAGTGGTGGCAGGCGGGACTCAATTCCCTCCTGGCGACCGAGTGCAGGTACTTTCCGAAGCAACCATGCCCGGAAAGAACCTGCGTCAGTCGGAAGGTAAGGGTCCCGTGCTGCCGCACTGCCCATTCGCCGATGACCGGCTGAAGCGCCTCTACGGTGGCGAAGCCAGCACGTGGAGTCTCCAGCCGGACCGACCAGCGATCCATCGTGGCTCGGTGAGCGGCTTCGCGCCACTCGCGCACGTCCTCGGGCGGAGGTCCAACTCCACCACTCTCCGCCCGGTAGTTAGCCACTCGCCGATAAACGTCGGCGAGCACTTCCGCCTCCAAATCCCACGGGGGTGTTCCGGCCAGGGCGCACGCCGCCTGCGTCGATACGGTGCGGTAACCCCGTATGGCTCTGACCGCCAGAGTTCTCTGCGGCCGCCTGAGGCGCGCCTACTTGAAACCAACCCTATACCAACCCGTCTGGCCAGCGTGCCACAACCTCCTTTCTAAGGAGAGGCCTTCGTCCAGCAGTGGACTGTTGATGAGAGATAAGTTCCCTCCGCTTCTTACTACATCCGCTCTCTAAGATCGTTGTCAGTACAAGCGAAAGGTTAAGGTTAAACAACTGGTTCACCAGAACAGGACAGACGCGGTGGCATAACAGATGCAACGGTGCGTGTGGTTTTGCATCATAATTTATACCTTCACACGTGATTGCACTCTCGACACAAAATGTATTTGTATTTTATGAGGTTTTTATGCTGGTAATTATTACTCAAGAGTACCCAATAAGAGTGATTCATATTTGTAATTATCTTCTAACAAGAAAAAAATGAAAAACTTTCACTCAACAACAAGAAAATGAAAATTAAATGACCCATTATTTAATGTAGCCTATGTCAGCCGGGCCATTACGAATCTATTGATAATAAAAACGTTTTCGTTTTCTTTTCTATTATCTATACTCTTGTTTCATTGGCTAGTATTTTGTTTTGATCACCTGCCTGAGTGACCATTAGCCAATGAAACAAGAGAATAGAATTGAAAGCGAAAAAGTTTGCAAGTTGACGGGGCTGTAGTTTATTTGCTACGGTGTAACATACATACACTGCCAAAACTATAGCCCTTTCTTTGGCTTACTCATAGTTGGGTAAAATAGTGAGAAATATCATAATAGCTTAAATTAAAATTTAGGAGTTCATTGCTGGGTTGTATTATAACACCCACAACTCTTGAGCCATAAGCACTTTTTGTCGACCTTTGGAATTCAGTAAAAAGCAAAGAAACCGCTTTAAACAATTACTAAGCTCTTGCCCGCTTCGGCTATCACAATAAAAACTAGCCTATGTCCTTCCTTCTTTCCTCAAGAATCAAAGTAGGTATCTCTATGCACTATTTCATAGAAGTGGGTGCAGCGGTTTAACATTAATATAAACTATGAATTTATTTTAAATGAAAAATGAACCAAAAACCATTGTTTTAACGCTCAGAATTGCTATCCACTAACCAGTCGCCTTTGCCTACGCTTTATACTTTTCCTTAAAACTATTCCTTATTCTATTACAAGAACTTTTAAATAATACGAGTCGAACCGGTTGACATGTTTAAAAGCAACCAAAAAATCATTTCTATTTATATTTCAAGATAGGTATGATAGCCGGCGCGTCGGGCGAAATTTGAAGGTCAGTAGCACGCGTCAGTTACGCTCTGAGGTCAAGGTCAGCAGCCCGATGATTCGGTTCTTATGGCTTTACTTTAGTGAAAGTGGTTAGGCAACTATTGAAAGAGACATCTGTTCTTATTAAACTCGTATCGCAATTAAACCATCAGTCTACACACTAGTATTATCTTCTATTTTGTTAAGGCTAGTTATAACTCTTTTAAGACTTTTGTGACTTTTACGCATACTCATGTTTTTAACTGAAAACGGAACTTATTCGCGGTACAATTAAAAAAGTTACGATACCTTCTGATTTTCGACGTTTCGAACGGGTATTTTTAGACCTAAATATCCGTTTCGACTATAAATGCAATGGACTGCAATGGAGACCGATGATCAGAAAACGGATGGTAGAACGACCCTAGTCAGGCATACTGACAACTTGAAGAAAGTATCTAGGATGGACTTGTTGTGGAATCTAGAGGGTCTTGTGGATACAATATCGCAAGTTACGAAGTAATTGGTAGTTTCAATGTAGCAGAGCCACGTTAATTTCAGCACGAGGGGGGCGCTACTACCCGCTCACAGAAGACCAACCCAAAAATTACTGCTGTGTGCTGTGTATTTCGTCGGTGAGTGCAAGAATGATGTTGAAGCATCTCACCAGTCTGCCATCGCGATCGTGTGGATTACACTAAGATGCTTTCCATCAGGCAAAGTACATACAAAGATTAAGTACAGTAGTGATCTTTCAGATGTAGACAGATTTGAAAACATTAACATTTACGTTTATCCGCCTACAGTAGCTTACAAGGACACATTTTGTTTTGCAATTCTTAATGATCGAAGCCTACACGTATATTTGGTGAGTAGAACATTTTCTGTTCTGTTTTAGTGATTTTATGAAAATATTGTAAGCCTTTTTCAGTATGTTCGAATACGACGATCAACGAGAGTGTGTTATTACAAATCTTTTTTAGCTCGTGGTGTGTTAAATATGGCCCCTGTTAGTTTTTAATTCGTGACTCCTGAGCTTTTCCCATCACATCAAGTGCCTTTACGAGTTCACTGCTGGACATAGGCCTCTCCTTAGCAAGATCTTGACCACGCTTGCCAGATGATTTGGTATAGGGTTTGTATTAAGTTTTCCTACTCTTTGCAGTGATGTTGTTCTGCATAATTTGCTTTATCATCCTATGAATAGGAGTAGTGAAACTCTGTATTCTTAATCCTTTATCATACGGAGAGCTGAACTTCCTGGACTCCTTTAATTACATCAAAATAAAATGGCTTAAAACTTAAACTGTATATTACCAAGGTCGATCAGAGCCCATTTGTGTCTACAAACGGTTTCTCCACGGTAACATGTTGAACAATTAAAACAATAGCGTAGGAATATAATAAAATAATAAGTCAAACATGATGAATGACTGGACAGAGCCTCCGTTTCGTGTAACTCTAAACGCATGCTTGTGTAATACGATGATTTATAATCGTGTGAATTAATTCGTGTACATAATAAACTGTACTTGTAGTTACAACTACAAGCAAGCAGTCAAGTAGCTTGTACACTTTGATGAACTAACTACATAAGTACCAAATATTTATATGATAGTTGAAATATTTCTCACACTTAGAAACGTCAGAAATCTCAAAAATATTTTTGTAGTTGTGAGGTAAGGCAGGGAGGGCCCTAGAATCCGCCGATGCGTTCCTAGAGTTCCTCCCAATGACCGCCGTGGGGTTTAGTGGATAGATCGGCTCTCTGAGAGTCTCACACAAGCCCTTCGTCTCGCCTCGGAGAGTAGGTATGGTGCGAAATGAAATCCCCGCGTGAAAAAGGGTGAGTACCTTTTCAACCACACTGTCATCACAGTCATAAATTTTAAATCTGTTAACTGATTTTATTAGAAGAAGGCCTTAATGTGTAGCATTGGATGTTCGGTCTTATCGGCTGCCGCAGACTGAGACTGTAAATCGAAAAGACTGCAGATTTTTCGTAGGATTTTACCTATTTTGTAGTACAGCTAGCTACCAGCTAGCCTCCAGGGTATCTTTATATGTCAGGGTGAATGCAACAGTAAGTTTGTCCTACGAAACACTACCGTGCGACCGTTTGTCTGTTCATTCGTTATTTGCGACACAATCTGATGTACTCAAGAACAATAATGAGTAATTACACTTGTACTGAAAGGTTACCAAACAGTTTTAATGTTAAAATGATGTGTTCATGTTTCATGTTAAAAAGTGTTCCTATAGTTAATGATTTACGGGTTTGTTTAACATGACACTAAAAGGCATAACTCTGTTTATACATATCATAATTCATCTCATAATTACTCTGAAACTAAAGGTGATACAAAGAGAAATTCTATTTTTTTAGATTTAAGTCTAACACAGTGACTTTATTTTTCCTGATATAAAACATAAGCAGAATTCAGGAGCAGGGGCCACTATCCTCATTGTGTGTGTATACAACGCAGCATGGTGACCCATACCAAGGCGGCTTAGTGAGATGTTTGGGCCTCTGGTCTCGCACTCACCATCGAAAGACGACAACACGAATGCTGACAGCATTTTAGTATGGTCTTTTGTGTGAGGGTATTCGTAATTAGCATAGCTCTACCACCTATTACCTATAGTCCTATATAAAGTAAACATGTAAAATGTTAAAAATAAAACGTAAAAGTTTTAAAGATTATATTGTTATGTTTTAATATTTTAATACGCTAAGAACACTATTTGTTACACCATTTAATTCAATTTATTTATTCTAATATAATTCTAGTAATAAATACACTGAATTCACGTGCCATTATGGGAGACTTAAGATCTTGCCTGTCATGCACTTGACCGGTTTAATTTTCAAGGACTGTATACACGCATTTAAATAACAGAATCACGCACACATACTGAATGTCTCGTTGGTCTAGTGGTTAGCGTATGCAACTGCTGATCAAGAGGTATCGGATTCAAATCCCGGTTCAGCCCTAAAGTGTTGTCAGGTTTATCTTACGGGGAATTCTTAATAACAGCCCGGAGTATGGAAGTTTGGCGGTGATTCACGCCCGTGCCTCAGAGAGCATGTAAGCCGTCGGTCCCGGTTGTCGATTACATCTATGACAAGCATTATTGGGAAGTCAGTGCCCTCTAATATACTGACAACTAGTTCAACATTCGAATTTCAGTTCTCTCTCAGGGTGCGGAGGTCCAATGCCAGTCGCTCCGTAAAAAACTGATATTCAGGTAAAACCGGCCGAACTAGTAGCCGACCTCAAATAATCTTGAAAATAAATGCTAGGTAGAAGAAGAAAAATCACTCACACATATTATCTTGGTTATTCTACAGATATATGTATCATGCAAAATACGATAACGTAAAATATCTGGTATATGAGTTAAATAATTTAAAAATAAACATATGTATAGAACGTGTACTTCTAGAAATCATTGTACAAACAAGGTGACACCTTTAGCCTGATGCGACATTGAATTTTTTGTACGAAAAACCACATGAGCATCGTGACATATTATTATTTGCCAAAAAACCGGCTGCTAGTTAGTAAAATTTAGAAAATGGACGACGTATTTAAGTAATAAGTATTTATTCATTAATATTGAATTAGAAAAACAGAATAGTGTAGAATAAACTTGTGTCGACTTCTACGGTGCAGTAAAAACATACAACGTTATCTGGCTGTGATCATGGCCTGCACATATTTTTAAGATTAGAATCACTTCTGGCCTGCATGTAGTATTAGTACCTATATTGAAGCGTCACTCGGGCCCAATTGAAAACCAGCGTCAGGTTTTCGCCTGCTGCATTTGGTCAGTTTTTGGCATTGCTCAAGAATTTTTGTTAAATCTTTATATATATAATTCTCCTGTGAGTGTGTATGTCACTGAACTTCTCTCAAACGACTGGACCGATTTTGATGAAATTTTTTGTGTATGTTCAAGCGGATCTGGGGATGGTTTAGATTTGCAATTGGACCCGGTAGGTGGCGCTGCGATCAAGTTCTGGAATTTTAAAGTTGGGCGGTGCGAAGTTCGCTGGGTCAGCTAGTATTCTATATATTTTTATTAGGTACCTGTTATTATTGTTTTTTTTCATAATAAATATTTTTGTTTATTTCTTTCTCTTACATATCCAAGACACACTTGAATACGGAGTAACTGTTAATTCTGAATGGCGGTATAGCAGTTCACGCGACGACTGCCAATTGTTTAAAACTTCCTCACATGCACCGTGGGGCCGTGGCCCGCCAGCTATGAGCATTCCGCCTGATATATTTTTACATTAAGACCTGCCAAAATAACTCTACTCTGCCTGATGGAAAGCATGTGCAGAATCTATGAGTAGAGGTCAACATACTGGTTTTAATGTTGTTTAAGTGTAACTCTATAAATAGCCTAAGTTAGTCCTTCAAATATCAGTAAAAATCCCGTTAAAACTTCTGCCGTTCCACATATAAGCGGGAAGATGCAAACAGACAGAGAGACATACAAGATAAGAATAAGAATAAACTGTTAATTTGAAATGACAAACAAACCCCACAATTTTATTTATTTGTGTACATTAAAGCATGAATTTTAATAATATTAGTGAATCATTTAATACTCAGTTTTACATAAAAATAATTTGTGAAATATGTTTTGATGGTTACTTTTCTGCAAAAGTAAATAGTTTGGAGCAGATGCTTATTTATGTTGAAAATAATGAATTGAATTTAAGTGTGATTGAATTAATGAATACAGATGCATATTTTTCTAATCGTGCTTAAGAATGACGTAAAAGAAATACAATTTACGTTTTAATTAAATAAACTTAAATCTAGATAAAATCATATCATAAACAACATGCTTATTTACGAAGAATAAATAAAACAATCTTTTAAGAAACATTTAGTTTATACTAGCTTTCGCCCCTGGCTACGCCCGCGTCTATGTCGGTTATCGCGGTAAAAAGTAGCCTATGTCCTTTCTCAGACTTTAGAATATATGGTTTTTGAGTTTATCGCGAACAGCCAGACGCAGCGGAGGACTTTATTTTATAACTTGCTGCGCCCCGCGGTGTTACCCGCGCGCGCGTATATCATTATGGTTGCTATGCAAGTGTGTTATGCATAGCAACCTCTGAAGTTTTGACAGGAGATAAACAGTGATACATTTTGACATCTACGATTTATGTATTTTTATAATCACCTAGTTTTCGCCCGTGTATACCGATTATTGCAGTAAAAAGTAGCCTATGTGTTATTCTGATATATTAGCTATATTACTGTTAAGTTTCATCCAAATCCGTTCAGTAGTTTTTGCGTGAAAGAGGAACAAACATACATACACACATACATACTCTTAAACTTTCGCGTTTATAGTATTAGTAGGATATAAAATGATTTTGAAGTTAAGAAAATAATATAGGTACGACGATGTAGATGTTTTGAAAGATATGACATTATATAATAAGTATTTATATACGTAAATAAGTGGGCATTAAGTTATTATATAAAGTTTAATATCTATATCTAAACGAGCTATTGTCTGTCTGTCATTGAGTCGTCACTCGGATGCGGATAGATAATTTGACATAAAAACATTAGTATGATAACGACGACAAAAGGTCTTTGAAATTACTTGAAAATTTGATTTGTAGATGATATTTATTTGGAACTTCTTGGAGCTTTGAATAGAGAGATTGATTAGATATTTAAAAGACAACTCCCGCATTAGGAATTTACATAGTGTGTCGGGCGGTACTTTGCACAATATACACAAAGAACATCCAGATTCAGAATAACAATTTTTGGATCACATAAAGTATTGTCACATGTGGGATCTGAACCCACGACGCATGGCGCAGTAGAAAGCAGTGTCACATACTGGGATTGATTACTATGACCTCATTAACTATGGCACAGATGATTTTATGGAATATTGATATCTTCCAGGTAGTGTTCCTTTCATCGTCATCATCATCATCATCATCAGCCTATTGCAGTCCACTGCTGGACATAGGCCTCTCCAATTGCATGCCAATTAGTTCAATCCTTTACCAGTCTCTTGAAAGCAATTAATGTTTGTGCAATGATTGTGACTGGTAAGGCATTCTACAATCGTACCACTTGGAACAGAGAAGGAGTGATCGAGGAATTAAGTAGAATGGCCAGGCATTTTTAATTTCAGCTTCTCAGACGATCTCAACAATTTGGGGTGGGTCTCATGTAGAAAGGTAAACCGCAACTTAAGGTAACTTGGAGTAAGGGATTAAATAAAATGTTATAAAGTAGAGAATTCCGCCTTGTTGGTCTAGTGGTTGGCGCATGCGGCTGCTGATCAAGAGGTCTCGGTTTCGAATCCCGGGTCGGACCAAATATTTGTGTGAACTACAAATATTCGTTTCGGAGTTTGGGTATTTGGGTATTTTCGGAGTTGAGTTTGGGTATTTTCTATGTATAATATGTATGTATTTACGAAAAAAGGTGGTTTGTTACCCAGATTACCAGCTCTGCTTAGTTCGGGACTAGATGACGTTGTGTGTATCTTACACAAAATATCCGAAATATTTATTTATTTATTTATATATTCCCACTACTAACAAGCCTCGGAAATAATTATAACTCTCGGCAAACCTTAGAGAATGTTAAATTGTTCTACAACTTGTTAAAATTCTCAGCGTATTTGGTAAGCTAGCTACGAGTAAACCAATACCAGTTAAAATATGGTGGGTGGTTTTGAGTCACACAAATATGTGGACACATGTTTGTGTGACTCATTAACCCTTACTCTAATCAAGTTGGACTAACATATATTTATAGAAGTTACTAAACGACCATGGATTTATCAAACCATGCATACATTTATTAAAAAAAATATAATAATGAAAGACTTTATATCTGCTGACTATGGACCCACTGTGGGTATTTTTAGGATATACTTAGTTCTAAACATACCTAGGTGGTCTAACAGTAGGCTATCCAAATCCCATTTCAACTGTGATTGTCAAAAATCAATCTTGTATCGCGTCAATATTTCATCATTGCAAAAATTATTTCATACAAGGACTTAGATGCGAAATCTTATTTTATGAGTATTGATATAATTCACACTTCATCCTTCATCATATAGGTTTAAGTTTAAGATTGAGAACCTATAATTATATAGCAAGAGCAGACTTTAACCATCACCATTCATTTTATTGAGGTACATTTTTGTAGCTCTAGTTTTTAAGTTTAGTTTTGCTAGCTATAAATTAGTTTTTTTTTATTTAATGAAATTACATTTAGCTCTATAGAGGCGACCATGTGCTGGATGATAAAGCGTGAGTAGGACCCCTGCAAAGTGTTTTGACAACCCTGATGAAGACATTAAGGTGACGGGAAGCCATTCGATGCAGAAAGCACGTGTCCGGGTGTTGTGGCAAGCCTTAAGTGAGGCCTATATCCAGCATCATGGACGTATTTCGGCTAAGATGAATGTAAATAAATTCCGTCCCTATTCTGATCAGTACTTTCGATAATGACAAGCATCTTCTGTCATATTTATACCCAGGCGTTGATGTACAAAAATGCCTGATTACACAAGCCAACAAAATTTCACATAGTTTCTTTCCTAGACACCTGAATGTACTTTCTCAAAGGATTTTGGTGTGCTGAATCTAAATCCGGTTGAGTAAGTTGAGTATTAAATCCTGTGTTTGTTTCAAGGTGTAGGTGATTGGACACAGTTTATCAAATTTAGAAAAATTGAAACTTCAAAACAACAAACTTAACGTCATTTGAAAGTTTAAGACTTGTACTTTAAGATTCCCTCGGTAGTTCTTTTGACATACTAAAACTTGGAAGATCACATTAACTCAAAAATTGACAAAAACGGCGTTTTTTGCAGTTCTAGGTTTGAATATCTCAAAAACCTGACATGATGGAGCAATTCTGCGGCCGAATTTGGAATTAGCACACCAAAAATCCTTCGGAAAAGTATACTCAGGTGTCTGAGAATTTTCTGTTGAGCTGTGTTATTGGTTAATTTTTATAAAACTTTAAAGATGAACAAAGGAATACACATTTTAATATATTATAATAATTAAAATTTCAAATACGAAACGTAAATTCGTGAGATTTATAATCGTCGGAATGTGTTAATTAATGATAATTATGAATGCAGATTTTCACAAGATAAATTGTTGTTCGTACAATAAATTAAGCAACTTGACGATACGTGTGTAAGCAGTGGCTAAATTAGTATCTATGTTAATATTATGAAAATATATATTACCAAGCATTTAATTAGCTATCGTAAAATACACGTATTTAGCTCCGGGTTAAAGATCCATACAAATCAAATGAAATCAAATCAAACCGTTTTTATTTCAAATAAACCAATACAACGGCACTTTTGAAACGTCAAGTAGTCAGTCGTGAAGCTAATTGTCTGTTCTAATTCGTAGATCCTATGGAGAAGAACAGACAAGAAACTCCATGGACACTCTTTTCCAACATTGTTTTTACAATTTTTGGTTAAATTGTATAAGGCATTTTATTAAATGTGAGGACAATGTAACGATGCAGATATTTACTGAAACTTATATCAGTTAATATACTAAAATAGCTTTGACTGCTTAAACGCTATTGAAAATGAATGTACGTTTACTGCCTTAGACCGGAATAATTAATTCATTACGAAAAGTCAGTGGAAGACAATAAGCGTAACCGGTTATTTTAATTGATGTGATTTGATGGAAATATTTAAAGTATACGCAAAGCAAAGGTGAACATAAATATAAGGAACTTATAGACAAAAAGTACGCAATAGAACCAAAGACAAAAAATTCAAAAATGCAGTCCGACTCAAGATTATTTTTAATTTACTCATAACCTATTGACCGATATCTCAGGATCGCGTGAGTGGATGAGTCAGTTAGCATCGGCGGTTCCATTAAAAGATTATAATTGATATCGCTGAGAGACCCTTATATGGCCAATTAATGTTCGAACATGTTGCGGTCAAGTCTGGTGTAGGCGAGGAGATGTGAGCGTCCGAAGTTTGTCTTACTTTTTACACAAATTCTTTTGAAGGAGAGTCATATTTTTCTGGGTATGTATCTTTATATATATAATTCTTCTGTGAGTGTGTATGTCACTGAACTTCTCTCAAACGACTGGACCGATTTTGATGAAATTTTTTGTGTGTGTTCAAGGGGATCTGGGAATGGTTTAGATTCGCAATTGCAGCCGGTAGGTGGTGCTGCGATCAAGTTCTGGAATTTTAAAGTTGGGCGGTACGAAGTTCGCTGGGTCAACTAGTGTATGTATAAATTTGTACTCTGAATTTGGATGCTCTCACTTTCAGCTCATTGCTTTTATGAGTTTTTTATTTCTTTAATTATTATTATTGTAGTTTTAATAGTAAAACTGCCTCGTTGGTCTAGTGGATAGCGTATGCGACTGCTAATCAAGAGGTCTCGGGTTCAAATCTCGGGTCTAGCCAAAAAGTGTTTTTGGGTTTTTCTTAGGCAATTCCTAATAGCAGCCCGGAGTTTGGAAGTTTGGTTTGATTTACGCCCGTGCCTCGGATAGCACATAGAGCCGTCGGTCCCGGTTGTCATGAACATCTATATGGCAATCGTCATTGGGAAGTTAGTGCCCTCAAATTTACTGACAACTAGTTCAACCTTCGGATTTCAGTTCTCCCTTAGGATTGTGGAGGTCCGATTCCAGTCGCTCCGTGGAAAAACTGATATTCAGATAAAACCGGTTAAACTAGTAACCGACCCCAAATAATATTGGGAATAAGGCTAGGAAGAAGAGTTTTAATAGTAAAAATATGTGTTTTTACCAGCGTGGAAACCTTATAGACTGTTAAAGGCTATTGATGACGATTAATCATATTGAAAACGAGGTAAGGACACAATACAGCATTAATATAAGGCACTAACCACAAAATAACGCTTAGTTTGGCAAGGATAGGTTTAGGCATGTATTTGTTAATGAATTAGTATGTTCTAGTATGTGGTTGGTTATTTAGCGTATTTTAGTACGTGTCCGGATATAACGTTCAATATCCGTATCATTGTGACGATATAAGATAGATGGCATTGTAGCATATTTTATAATTTTTTTCTTTACTTTTTGTACGAAAGCATGTTTGTTACACCGCAGAGTTTCTAATAATGTATTGTCACTTCTATCTTAGTAAATGAAAGGGTTATACTACTAATGTTATAATTGCGAAATTTTGCGCATATGGATGTATAAATATTTGTTACTCTTTCATTCAAAAGCCACTGAACGGATTTAGATGAAATTTTACGGTAATATAGCTAATATATCATTAGAATCAGACTTCCTCTTTGGTCTAGTGGTTAGCGTATGCGACTGTTGATCAAGAGGTCTCGGGTTCGATTCCAAATCTTTGTGTGATCCGCAAATATTTGTTTCGGAGTTTGGGTGTTTTCTATGTATAATATGTATGTATTTACAAAAAGAACAGTATGTTTTTGTATTTATATCAGTTGTCTAGTACCCATAATACAAGCTCTGCTTGGTTTATGACTAGATTGCGTTGTGCGTAAAATGTCCGAAATATTTTATTTTATTTATTTAGAATAACACATGAGCTAGAATTAACGGCGCTAACCGACATTTACGCCGGCGGAGTAGCGGGCAACGCTTTCTGTACCTTTTGCTTTTTAAAAAAGATATCTTCCACATCAGAACTTCATCTTGTGTGGCGGGGAATTCTACAAACATACATAAAACGGTAAAATAAAAGAGATCAGAGTGGTCCGCAATGGGAGAAGCATATGTCCAGCAGTGGACTGCGATAGGCTGATAATGATGACATAAAACAGATGAAAATAAAATTCAGGCTCAGAAAAACAATTTTGTGGATTACACAAAGTGAAGCTAATTAGCATGGTTGGCGTCTGCTTAAACCGATGGGCCAACCGTGCAGTCTGGCTAGTAATTTATATTTGCTAAAATTCTGTTAATGTTTGCTATTGAACATGAATGTTTCAACACAAATGGGATGGCTTACAGGAATAATACCATTATCATGCCAGTCAAGTTAACATTCTACAAATGTTGATGTTAATCAAAATATTAGAAGACTAGCTGACCCGTGCCCACTTCGTTGGGCATAACTTAAATATAAAAGTAAGACATATGCTGTCATTGACTTTTTTGTAGGCATTTTCAAGCTCCACATCTTTTCTCTAGAACTCAAAAATATATATTTCATAGTTAAGGCAGCGTTCGTAAGAAACACTTTCATTCGACCGTTTTTTCTCCGATTCACTTTGCAAAACGGACTACCACGTAAAAGCCTTTTTATTTTTCGGTTTTTTATATAATCTATGACACTCAGCAATAATGTGGCTTTCTATTGGTGAAAGAACTTTTAAAATCGGTTCAGTAGATCCCGAGATTACCCCTTACAATTTAACAAATACACAAACTTTAGTTCTTTATAATATTAGTATAGATAAAATAAGAGAATAGAGCTAGGCGTTAGCGATTGTAGAAAGATATTCGAAGCGGAACGCTTGCATCTTGTCTGAGGGGGCAATGTGGTTTTTTTTCAAACATTAATTGCAACAGCGACAATGACTTTTTTAAATTTAATTAGTTATTTAATCAAGTGCAATAAATAGACATGACGTCATAGGTTGTCTAACAAAAATTAAAACGACGTTCACACGGCTTCTTTTCTGTGTGTAATTATGTAATTATTTTATAATTAAATTAAAAATACATAAGAATAATACGCAATTTTATTACGAAAAATAGCCAAGTAGGTATAAAGGTTTTCCTATCCTTGTGTGTTCCTACGGCTAATATCTACTATAACAACAAGCAACAACCCATAAAGTTCCACTGCTGGGCTCGGGTCTCCTCTCTGGAAAGTGTTCAGGTCAGGGATGTTATGGATCACCGTAACCGAAACTATCGGATATTCGAAATAAAAAAATATCCGTAACCGTTTGTTTATCCGTTTCACAAGTGATCATTTCGAATTAAGGCGGAGTCTAAATAAAACAACATCTTTTACGTAAATCTTACAGTTTGTTTGTTATTTCTAGTTTATTCAAGAGTTTGATACTTAATTTAAGAAAATTTTATGATAAGAATTAAATTGATTACGATCCAATATCCGTGACCGAAACGAGCGCATAATCCAAAATATTTAGATATCCGTAACCGTTTCCGAAACCGATATAATTTTATTCCTAACTAGTGATTGGTTCAGGTCATACGTCCGCACACTGGCCGCTTATCAAAATTGAAGTGTGTTTGAAAAATCTATTTGAAAAAAATTCATTTTATGCATATTAAAGTATTCTATACGGTATACATATTAAACCTTATAAAATTTAAAATATTTGTCTTTCTGTCTGTTTTGTCGCATTCCGTGTTTATTTTAATTTTGAACTTACAGCCTTAAAGTAGAAGTTTAGTTAAATTTATATAATAGGTAGTAGAGCCAGGCTGATTTTAGCACGAATGGGCCGGCTCGACCCAGGCAGTACTACCCTCACACAGAAGACAAATCGAAAACGACAGCATTCGTTCTATCGTCTTTCGTTTGTGATTGTAAGACCGGAGGCCCAATCATTCTGCATTATTCTCTGAGAGTGATGCAAACATCTCATTTAGCCGTCACCATTCTGCATTGTTTGCACTCACAACGAGGATGGTTGCTCCTATTCCTGGATTCTACTAAGGCTTTCAGGCAGAGTAGAGTCACTTTGGTTGACTTGTAAAGAAAAACGACCGTTGCTTATAAGTAAATAGCGTTTATGAATAAAGAGGTAATTGTTTTCACATTATGATTTAAATAAACTAATCTTACCTGACATCCTGTGTCAACATCAGCATAATAGCCGGGTGCTTTCTCAATACACGAAAACCTCGTCAATGGGAACATTCGCTTCGGACCACTCTGAAACAAAATAATACATTTTGAGAAATTTACAAAATATAAGCTCAATTGGTCACCAAATTACGCATAAATGTAGTAATTTGATTCTCGCTCTGACTCGTTCCTTGTGCAAAAGTGTCTGTTTCGGAGTCTGGGTGTTTTCTATGTATAATATGTATGTATTTACAAAAAAAGTATGTTGATATATCAGTTGTCTAGTACCTACAAAACAAGCTCTGCTTAGCTTAAGACTAGATGATGTTGTGTGTCAGATGTCCGAAATATATATTTATTTAAATATTTATTTATATAGTAACTAAATTTCGCTATGTTTCTCGCAGTTGTTGTAAATCGCCAGTAACGCCGCGAAGCGAAACTAGTCTAATATAAAAGCCCAAGTTACTCCTTAGGTTATAAGCTTTCTGCCAGTGAAAGTCCTGTTAAAATCGGTTCAGACGTTCCAGAGATTAGCCGGAACAAACTGACAGACGAACAGACAAAAAGTAAAAAAAAAATTTTTTTGGTGTAAGTACCGTACCTTTATACTTTGATATGCATTTAGTAAAGAAACTATTCAGTGTGATATTACATACAGACACTCCCATTTTATTTCTTTGTATAGATTATTTATTTATGGCTATTTATCTACATAAGGTGCTAATAACTGTACCCAGATATATGTTTTGTTTGCACTTCGACAAAGCCGTCAACGATTAGATTTAAATGTTTGCACTCTAACGATGCATTATTGGGTCATCATTGGGATTTTTACATTCACATTGAGCAATGCAATTCAAATTATTGCGCAGTATAATTGATATTGTGAAAGTGTTAGACAAATCGTGATTTAAAAGTGTATATTGGGTGATAGGCAAGTTTTTATTGCTGCAATATGTTTAATGAGCTTCCCTTTACTGTATTGCTTGTTAAAGTTAAAAATACATAAAAGGAAGGCCTCACATCGCAAATATAATGTAAAGTTAATAAATTAAGCTGCACATTGTAGTCTGGTTATTGAGTAAAGAACAAACCTTAACAAATTTTAGAAATATATAATGCAACTTCTGTCCGCTTGCGACAGTATTTTTTAAGTATTTTTTTTTACAAGTCAACTACCGCATTATGAATATATATTCCTGTGTCACGGGGGACTTTACAAACGTACATAAAGAACACCCAGACTCAGAACTACAGAACAAAATTTGTGAATCACACAAAGTATTATCCCAAGTATGATTTGAACCCACGACACTTGGCGCAGTTGGAGTGCAGTCGTGCAGATTCACGCTGTAGGAATTAATTTAAACTAATATTATAAAACTGAATAGTGTGTTTGTCTGTTTGATTGAACGCGCTAATCTCAGGTCCGATTTGAATAATTTTTTCAGTGTCAGATAGCCCATTTATTTAGGAAGGCTATATTATATTTCATCTGGTTAAAATTTATGAAAAATGAAAAATGAAACACACCGATGAAAAATGTTTCGAAATCGTGTTTTCGGAATCGATTCAGTAATTTTGGCATACAAGCGCGACAGATAGACGGAGCTACTTTCGCATTTATAATGTTAAGAAAGGAAGTAAGGATAAGGATTTTCGCTTCTTGGTGGATGCTTTTGTTAAGCAGTAGATGGTCATAGGCTGAAGTTATTTACAATATTGTGACATTCTTAAATGAAACCGAACTTGAGAAACAAGAAATGAGTTTTGACAAATGAAAGTAACGTATGAGACTAATGTGCTTGAGGTCTCGGGTTCGTATCCGGGTCGGACTAAATGTTTGTGTGATCCGCAAATATTTGTTTCGGAGTTTGGGTGTTTTTGTTTTTACAAAAAAGTATGTATGTATATATATTGAAATCAGTTGTCTATTACCCATAATACAAGCTCAGCAGAGCCTTCTAGACCCAAACTAAGCATAGTTTGGTACTAGATGGCGTTGTGTGTAGGATGTCCGAAATATTTATTTCCTTTATATCCTGGATTCTACTCCTGCTTTCTATCAGGCAGAGTAGTCATTTTGGTAGGGTCGAATTTAAAAAAATAAATAAGTTTTATTAACTAATATTATATTAGCTACTGCTTATTAGCTATTCAGTTCAATATTTTACACTTCACTTGAAGGTAACTTTAGAATATATCACAAGTGATAATTATTTATTGCACAGCTATTAAATACATTTTAAATCATCACGATTATTGTCAGTCGTTTTGCATAAATGGATTTCAATAAAATATTTTGACAGCAAGATTACGATGTGTTAGACAGCCGTACGCAGACATGCATCATCATGAACGTGAATGGATGTCATGCATATTATAATAATAATTTGAAGTATTTATATCAGGTATCGTATTTGTAGCTAATACGGTAGTAAATGGTTATCGGTAACTAGGAATATGTAATTACAACACAATAGCTTATACTTACTCATGTTTTTTGCTGTAAACGGGACTTATTCGCGATAAAATTAAAAAGGTTCCGGCCCGGGAATCGAACCTGTGACCTCAAGCAAAGCAGTCGCATACGTTATCGTCTACCATGACCGTCTTCTTTCATTGTTTATACACATACTTCAATGTTTTTGTTGTTAACACTTAAACTAGGAAGTGCTAAGAAATGAAAATCGATTGTCTAAAACTGATTTTATTTCGTATCAATTTGCATGCTTTTTAATCGAATCAGGAAGAAGTTTTTGATACAATGTTTACTAGGCAAAATATTTGGACTTTGTAAATCGATCATTATTTTTTTATAGTTTTTTATTACACTAAACTGCCTCGTTGGTCTAGTGGATAGCGTATGCGACTGCTAATCAAGACGTCTTGGGTTCAAATCCCGGGTCGGAGAACACGTAAAACCGTCGGTCCCGGTTGTCATTAACATCTATGGCTATCATTATTGGGAATTCAGTGCCCTCAAAATTTACTGACAACTAGTTCAACCTTCGAATTTCAGTTTTCCCTTATGGTTGCAGAGGTCCGATGGCAGTCGCTCCGTAGAAAAACTGATATTCAGGTAAAACCGTTTGAACTAGTAGCCGACCCCAAAAAAATATTGGAAATAAGGCTAGGAAGAAGAAGTTTTTATTTTATTGGTTTTTTTTTGCCATCAAAAGCGACATATCGCAGAGCCGCATTACACAACTCAGATGTTCTGATAAATGTTATTTTATACTTCCATCTATTGTTAACGCATCAGTACCGGTTTCTCGTGCCTATCCATTTTAGTTAATAAATAAATATTTTGGACATCTGACACACAACATCATCTAGTCCCAAGCTAACCAGAGCTTTTGTTATGGGTACTAGACAACTGATATAAATACATAAACATACTTTTTTTTTGTAAATACATACTTACATAGAAAACACTCAGACTCCGAAACAAATATTTGTGAACCACACAAATAATATTTGGTCCGACCCGGGAATCGAACCCGAGACCTCTTAAACAGCATACGCTAACCACTAGTAGCCGCATAAGCTAACCACTAGACCAACGAGGCAGTCAGTTAACTTCTAATGAGTTGAATTAAGGGCTTGAATATACTCTATTTAAAAAAGATTTTGACATTTCAATAAAAGTGTACAATTAAAGTTTGTTTACGCCAAAAAGGCATAACGTTTCTGAACGCACGTAAAACTGACAGGAGTGACGTTTGACGTGTGAGAGATAACAAGACAACGTGATGGACCCGGAGCGCGAGCGCAGCCGCGCGCACTTATAACTCTTTAATAATAATCATCTCCATTAAAAACCTGTGTGTGAAGTGTAAAGACATTCAAAAATAACCCTAATCAGCTCGAGACAATAGAACAGTTACAGTGCCACGAACAATCGGTGCGTACCTACCCCGAAGAGACTCGAGACCAGCAGATTCCTCACTAGCTCAAACCAACCACCAACAGGTGAGTACTCAGCCCATACCTATCTGCTCCCATCCCCTACTTCTACCATAACCTCAACCGTCGCTGTACTGTCTGCGCCGTCAAGGCGTCGCCAGTACAAAGGTGAAAGGCGTACAATGCAGCACGTTTGCATACACTATGGCGGTCTAGTGAGATATTTCTTTACACCCCGTTTGAAGTACCAGGGATCGTAGAGGGTGGAAAACACATGCACTAGGAGAGTTATAGGTTTTAACTGCTCGGAACAGAAAGGAGCAGCCGAATCGTTTCCTTAATAAGTACTTTAAAAAAAGACAACAATCAACAACAACATATATGAAACTGACACAAAGAACACCCAGAATCAGGAAAACAATTTCTGGATCACACAAAGTATTATCTCACCTGGAATTTGAACCCACGACACTTGGCGCAGTAGAATGCGGCGAGACGACCGCTTAAGCTACTATGCCAACCGTGCAGTAATTTTGAATATCAACCAAGATTACTTAAGTTATTAACATCATACTATTTTCTATTCATCATTTTGCACAATATAAATACACACTTGAAACTTCAAAGTGTTCTTGAAGGTTTGGATTTGAAATATGTCCATTACGGCCACAGCACACTAGCTACTTTTATCATCGGTGATCGGCGATTTTGCGGCTACATCGATGCTGCATCGCGTTTTAGTGACTTCTGCCGTTCTACGTTCGATCGCGGTATCGGACTGCTCAGATGCCTGAATCGCGTCGGCTGTAGTCTAATATATAATAAGTCTATAATTTTCCGACGCGAAATCATTGCTACCCGGCATCCGTATGTGTGCGGAGAGCAGCGTGCAGCTGCTGTGTCGCGCTTCTAAAAAGCGACTCAATTTCCGCTTTTGGCGTTTTTTAAGTGTGCGGTGTGGAGCGTTCGGTCACCGTATTTAGCTTCTAAAAAGCGACTAGTTGCCGATCGTCGGTGCTAAAAGCAGCTAGTGTGCTGTGGCCCATAATGGTAAGCCAGCATCGAAGAATTCTTTCACAATGCAAATAGAAATTACCTTGGGCTATAGTCTAAGTTGACTAATCCAACAGGTCAGATTATAAGAATTCATTTTAACTACGAGACGTGAATCGTGACAGATAAAAATCCTGCTTTTTACATTCCAAACGATAAAATAGATCACGTGATTTCTATCAATACAATACAATACCTAGGAATTGGAAAGTCGATTTACAGATAACTTAGTTTAGTGTAAACTAGTCTACTTCACGAGACAATGGTATCACAGTTACGTAAGGTAGAAAGGACTATCTTGGTACGTAGCTGTGTCTTGAATGGATAATTGTATAATGTGCTGTGTAATTTCCGTGTAATAAGCCTTTGGATGAACGGAGAGATCTCGTATCCGTAGCTTGTTCAATATAATCTATAACAGTACATTGTTTTGTATTAGTATAAAACATAGCTGTAACATGCCACGTCTCGATGTGGCTCTTGGTAGGCATTTGTGAGCAAGACGACTAAATCATTTAGATATTTGAAAGTGATTTTATTCGCAAAAATTTAATACACGTACTCTTGAAATTCTGAATTGTGATAAATTTTAAACTTATCCATGAAGCGCTTATAGCCGAGTGAGTGGCCTTAGGTGATTAGAAACAATCGCCGAGGGTAAGCAAGGACGGCGCGGTCAGACCTAGATGGGTGACCGTTTCTAGCATGATTTATGAGCGTTTCTGTGATTCAGAGGTCACGTCGTAAAGCTTAGTTGGAGGCCTTCGGGCAGCTTAAAAACATCAAACGGTAAGATTACGCAGCCAAACGTGTTTTGCCAGTCTCCAACCCGTACTCGTCCAGCGTGGGGACATATGGCCTTAACCCTCTCATGAGAGGACACCCGAGACCAGCAGGGGGACGATCTGTTGTTGTTGTTATCCATAAAATCCTAAGATTTACAGAACACCTATTTGTAAAAGTCTCAAATGTTTAGATATTTAGTGTTAGTTTTCCTTATCTTTGCAGTGTTGCTGTCCTGTGTAGTTTGTGCCCTCATTCGGCTTGATTAATTAGAGATGGTGACCCTCGGTATTCTTAATCCTCACGCGAATTCTTCATTTTGTTTACTTTCCATAACGATATTATCAATTCTAAAGTAACTTTGTCTGTGAGATACTATAAACCTTGATGAAGGACATAACGTACTTTTGCGACGATAAATGACATACACGCAGGGGGAACCGCGGGCAGAAACTAGTACTCATAACATAAAAAGCCTTTGTTGCTGTCTTTATATAAAAAATAAAAAGTTTTTACATATAAATAAACTGTTTAAGAAAATAACTATCGGCAAACGGTGTTAATCCTGTACAGCTTGTCTTCAGACATAAGATTTCCATTCTGTTCTGAACTTTGCTGTTCGAGTCCATATTGGACCTTCTATTTGACTACCTTATTGGTCTAGTGGTAAGCGTATGCGGCTGTTGATCAAGAGGTCTCGGGTTCGATTCCCGGGTCAGACCAAATATTTGTGTGATCCACAAATATTTGTTTCGGAGTCTGGGTGGTTTTCTATGCATAATATGTATGTATTTACAAAAAAAAAAGTATGTTTATGTATTTATATCAGTTGTTTAGTACCCATAATACAAGCTCTGCTTAGATGGCTTTGTGTGTACGATGTCTGAAATATTTATTTATTTATTTATTCTGGAGGATATAGCTCTGTTTCTTTTGCTGCCTCGTGGGTATCATTCTGTACCATACAATACTCATACATAATCATAAAAATATAATGATTGTACTTGTATATACAATATATGTAGAATTATGATCACTAATCTGTGTCATCCGAACTGGTTTTACATAAATATGCATGAATGTCCATCTAATAAACTAGTACAAGTATATTAATGTTAGCCCTATATCAATTGTTGAGTTGTTATATTAATTTAATTATGCATACACTACGTACATAAGGCGCTTTAAATTCAATATAAGTGGGACAATCCCTACTAATATTATAAATGCGAAAGTAACTCTGTCTGTCTGTCTGTTACGCTTTCACACCTAAACCACTGAACCGATTTTGATAAAATTTAGTATGAAGATAGAACTGAACTTGGGAAAGAACATAGGCTACTTTTTACAGGAAAAATGTAGCCTATACATACAAGCGGGCGGAGCCGCGGGCGAAAGCTAGTTTGTATATAAATTTGCTTTATGTGACAATTAAAATTATTATCTTTGACAACATTAATATTTGTTTTTATTATTTTCCCTATGACACAAAAATATAATAGTCAAAGATATAATAATCTTTGAGTAATCATACAACAGGGTTGATGAGCAAAGATATTATGCCTTGATTATTTAATCTTAATCTAATAAGTGCAATCTAGAACTTCACGGCTGAGGTCCGGACTATAAAACCGGACGGACACGGAAACAAAGAACATCCAAACTCTGAACAAAAAATTGTTAATCACATAAAGTGTTATCTCACGTGGGATTTGAATCCTTGATACTAGGCGCAGTAGAAAGCGGCGTGGCGGCCGCTTAAACCGCCACGCCAACCGTGCAGTCAAGCGACTGACAAATCGTTCCCCAGACGATTTCGATTATTTATATAAACAAATAAAAACCTAAATTACTTCTTTAAACTAATAGGAACTAACTGTAAAGTCTTTCCAATTATTTATTAACGTTGAGTATTCTTCCACTACTTTAGATAATAACGCTTGCGCGATGCAGCATTGGATAAAATTAATAGTTTCACGTGTTTTCGCTAGATGGCCTAAATGTATCTCATTACTTTTTGTTAAGCTCATAAATGGAACTAAACCATTGGTAATGCTTATCCGTATTAAGTAATGTTTCTCTTACGTCATAACAAGCTAAAAATACTTCACCAGATGTGATCGAAATCCGATTAGCGGTTGTTCCCAAAACTATTGTATTAAAAATTGAGTGCCTAGCGCTTTGGCTGATATGATATGTACTAAGATAATCCGGTATTATAGATGTTATGTCATAAATACTAGCTTTCAAAATACGTACTGGCCTGGCTGAACTGTTGAAGTATCTGTCTAGAGTTGTTCACACCTTAGAATTTAGTCATAAGTTGTGAGGCCACTGTTTAACTATTTGAAATTAATTTAATTGACATCTGACATTCAGGGTAATTTAATTGATATAAATCGTTTGATGAATACATATGCATATGCGTGATGAAAAAGAGGTGTGTCAGGACCATATTAAGTGAAGATCAATTATCTCAACTACAACCTGTGGGAAACAGGCGTTACTCTGTCTATGTGATGTTAATTGTTCATTTAAAAGTTCATACAATGTAAGGTGATAATAGTGGATGGGTCAGCTTATAACTGCCGCTCCTGTCAAGTACTACATGGACGATGGCAATCACTTAAGTCGAGATCCTCAAGTGCATTTGTGTTCGAAGGTAACTCGATAGTTTTAAAGAAAGAAAAGTATTATAATTCTCGTTGTAACCTTTTACGAATGAAAAATAATTCTAACAAAATGTTTTAGCTTGGCTGAATTGGTTAAAAAACTATACCTAAAATAAAGTTATAAGAAGACATGATTATAAACAAAATATTTATTAGGTTGTTGAGTATTGTTCTCACATTTAATAAAATGCCTTAAACAATGTAACCAAAAATTGTAAAAACAATGTTGGAAAAGAGTGTCCATGGAGTTTCTTGTCTGTTCTTCTCCATAGGATCTACGAATTGGAACAGACAATTAGCTTCACGACTGACTACTGACTGACTACTTGACGTTTCAAAAGTGCCGTTGTATGGTTTATTTGAAATAAAATGGTTTGATTTGATTTGATTTGATTTGAGCCACAATGATTTCAGCACCTACACAGAAGATCAACCAGAAGCATTTGTCATTTTGCAGAATCATTTCATTAAATATAAATAGGCATTTTAGTCCCAAACTAAGCAGAGCTTGTATCATGAGTACTAGATAACAGATATAAATACATAAACATACTTTTTTTTTGTAAATACATACATATTATACATAGAAAACACCCAGACTCCGAAACAAATATTTATGGATCACACAAACATTTGGCCCAACCCGGGAATCGAACCCGAGACCTCTTGATCAGCAGCCACATACACTAACCACTAGACCAACAAGGCAGTCAAGTTGGTTACTCAGCTGTATTCTCTGTGTACACAATGAGAACGGTGATCTAAACTCTTGAATTCTACTCATGTTTTTCAAGAGGCACAGCAAAATCACTTTGGGAGGCTTGATTTGAAAATAAAAGTAACCTACCTATTTAACGCTTTTCTATCAGATTCTTTACATTATTTCCAAAAACGTATTTTGAATCAAAACAAATGTTATTTTTTTTCTTATAGGCTAATTTCTGAATCAAACCTGCGACAATCAAAGCCGTGGTATATAGCCAACTGGTCCTTTCAGTAGCTGTACAATAACCATAATTCAAATACGCAGTATGTACAGTATCTATATGTTTTTTACGACTGCCGTAGGCCTGCTTGCTTTGTATACATCAAAGTTAGGTAATTTATATCTTTCATATAAAATGTTGGCAATATTATTTAGCTGTTGTAAAGTATTAGTTACAGACTTAGAACGTAACTGTGATCGTAAATTTTATGACTTAACGTAAACTTGTTGGCTACTATCTAAGTGTCGATTTATCAATGTTGTATATTCCTACCCAAAAGCCTTTTCCAGCCAATTAAACCAACTTATGCAACAAGGAACCAATGCACACACATGCCAAAATAGAAATAAGGACCCCTATCTTTAAGGAGACAAGGATCATCTAGATTTGTAGTGTGTGTTGATTGGTTCATTGTCTCATAAGTTTGTCCAATTTATAGCTAAATATTTGAAATGTAATGGCTGAACGAATGGCTGACAGAAGCTGGACGATGCGTGAAGCTCGAGTGGTGTGCAGTAGGAGAGGCCTATGTCCAGGAGTAGATTGTGATAGGTTCACGATGATGACGATGATGTAAGCTGATATCTAGTAATAAGTTAATGTTGACAAAATAATTATTGCATACTAGAAAGCAGAATTTAGAGTTGTAAATTCATTGTGTAAAAAATGTACCCCATTATCCATATTTGCAATAAAAACAGTTTAAAGCATCTCCATGTAAAATTTCATTGAGATCGGTGCAGCGACTTAGCGGTTTAGATAAACAGACAGACAGATAACTTATGAATTTTTAAGATGAGTTTGAATTTAACAAAATAAATTTTCTTTACACACGATAATTGAGTATATGTGTTTGTGTTTCACTATTACTTCTGTAATGACGACATACAAAAACCTATTCCCGTCTGAGTCTACCCGTGACCACAAGCAGTATAATCCGTCCGAAACTTCGGAAAGTAGAAGGTATCGTAACCTTTTTAATTTTATTGCTAATAAGTACCGTTTACCGTAAAAAACATGAGTATTTATTGAGAAAAATGTCACTGACGAGTCGTTTGTGGAAGCTCTTTTGGAAGTGTTCTATATTATTTTTATGCACTTAAATATATCTTAAAACAGAAATGTGCGGGATTGCTACCATGTACCTTTTTGTTGGTGAGTATCCGATATTTCGGCACTGTTGCAAGCGCCATGATCACCAACAAAAAGGTACATGGTAGCAATCCCGCACATTTCTGTTTTAATGTTACTGACCATGAAAGTTTAAAACAATATATTATATATATGTGTCTATAATCTAATAAACAATAATTTAATGTCATTCTTTTCTACTTTCGATGCATCGTTAAGCTCCAATGCTACGTTTAATTTCATCAAACAAACACCATTCGTCATTGTATCCATTGTACAAGGCAATCTGCTAGACAAACATGACACTGAAGATAACCATATTATGCAGTATTTGTACGCAAATATACAGTCGGACAGCCCTGGCTCTAAATGTCACCACACCATTATAGACAAAGCTGTTTTGCAATATACTTCAAACTTAGAGCTAATGTAGACAGTCTGATTATTATCTACACATTTAGATCTATTAATCCTTTTTGGGTTGTTACGTCGGTTTTCAAACAATCAAAAGTAACAAGCTGTATTAGATACTAGTAGCTGGTGAACCTGGTGCACCATATACATGAAATATCTGGAAGTCTGACGTACTTCTGGCCCCTCACGGCTTGCGGATTCGGATTCTTTGTTTCAGATCCTGTGTTCTTAATGTGCCGTAATTGCTATCGTCTCCAGGTCCCAATGTGGAGTTCCGGTCAAGAGATTCAAATACGATCTTGTGTAGTAGCACTAACTGCGACCGTGACAGAGGTGCTACATTACTGGACTTCAGAGAAGGCTTCTTGCCCTGACTGACTGCAGTCAAAAAAGCTGGGGCTACAATCCTAAAATTTTGGCAGCTGTAGCTTTATACTGTAATCACCCACCAAGAAACAACTTTTTTTAAATTTCACTCTTAAATACCGGTTTGACCGGAGCGGTACCACCCTCACACAATAGATCACCCTAAAATGCCAGCCATCGTGCTATCGTTTTTCATTAATGAGTGTGAGACCGGAGGCCCATCAATAAATCATTTGTCTGTACTCATAACGAGGATAGTGACCTTCTTCTTCCTAGCCTTATTCCCAATATTATTTGGGGTCGGCGACTAGTTCAACCGGTTTTATCTGAATTTCAGTTTTTCCACGGAGTGACTGGCATCGAATCTCCGCAACCCTAAGGGAGAACTGAAATTCGTAGATTGAACAAGTTGTTAGTAGATTTGAGTAATGAGGATAGTGACCCCTACTCAAAAAAGAAATATTCACTATAAGCAATTTATTATGTAGGCAATATAAACTTCCTCATGTCCATAATAAACTTTAAATAACCTCAAAGAATACAAGGCTGTGGGAATTATGTAGATCGATCTCCCAGTAAAATGAATAACTAAAAAAACTGCAGACAGCAAGGTACATTTGGTACCCAGGACGATTAAATAATTAAGCTTCTTTCTATAATACTTTTTCAATCTGGGGATACTCTGAGTGGGAAAGCAGTGAAGTTCCATAAGGCCAAGCCTATGGCTATTCACCAAAAAAGGTTCATAATTACTTCGAGCAATTAAACAAACTTTTATGTCTCAAATATGAGCAACTTCGTCGAGGATATTATTGGATTCTAAGTTAAATTATTGTATATAATGCACATGTAAAGCTAGCTGACATAGAGCTATTAAAATTTTTTGAAAATAAACTACGTCCAAACAAACCTATAATGTGCTTTGAACCAACATATAAAACTAAATACTCTAACGAGTTTACGGAGGAGGTAAATCTATAAATTCTATAATTACGTAATCGAAATCTTTGTTTGTAATCTAGATAGCTTACATTATTAGCCGTGCAGTTACAGCAACACAAAAACGAAAATGTCTAGATCAAAAGATACATTGCATTATCTGACCAATCGTCTAAAGTGTGTCTCGCAATCACTGTTTCACTCAATTGTTCTCGACACACGCAAGTTATGTATTTTCTTGGGAATAGACACACTGCTTTCCTTGACAAACACATTTTATACGACGCGGTTTATAATTAATGTATGTTAATATATTTTAATATAACCTAGGTATCTATTTGTGGATTAAACTTTAAACAGCTGTATAAAATAATGATTAATGACACAGAATAATTTTGCGCCACATTCAATGCTTTCCAGATCTAAACTTGGCATAATTTTGATAATGAGTTTTTGAATATAGAAAAAAAAAATTCGTCATAAGTTTTTCACAGACATTCTTAGGTAATAAGAATACTAATGGTTCAAGAGCCCAGAGCTCCCAGACCTACGTCATTTCTGCAAAGCTGAAGACATATACATATAAAATTTAGGTTTGCTACTATAACGTAGTTTACCTAACTTTTTTACAACTTTCAAGACGTCTGGCAGAAGTAATGGCCCACGGAAAGTGTCCGGCAGTAATGAGTTTTAATTATAAATAACATTCTTAAAAAAATATTTAAATATTAGCTTTTCTACTTTAACGTAGGTAAGTAAGGTTTTTATCTACCTGTACTTTGCGCTACCTGAGAAACGGCCCCGCTTTCAAGCTAATGGGAACGCATACATCTTAACAAGACGTTGTACTAATAATCCTGAAAATTTCAGCTTTGCAGAAATTGCTTACAAAGCAAATTTTGGGCTACTATAAGAGTAATACAATGACTTCCAAGGACAGGTTTATATACGTTTATTTATTACGCTGCCAGACAACTTGGCTTAACAAAAGCACAGTCATACATAATAATATTCAATATACAAACATATCAAAATGAAGCTGTAATATTTACATAATGTAAATAAGGATTAGATCGCAAGAAGCGCAGGTTATAACTAGGCTAGACCGGATTGATTTCAGCTTGTTTCGAATTATCAAGAAACAGACTAGTTTATTTATATTGCATTAAATTTTTGACCGACTTCAAAAAAGGAGGATGTTGTCAATTCAAATGATTTTTTTATGTATGTTACCTTAGAACTTTCGATTGGGTGAACCAATTTTGATATTTCAGTTTTTATTTGAAAGCTGGTGCCTACCATGTGGCCCCATGATGAAACTAGGGAAAGAACCTGGAGAAATCGAGGGAATTCCTCAAATATCATAAGCCTACATGTCGCGACTTGGGTACTCGGAATAGATTTTCTTTGAAGTCGGTTATTTCTTTCATTAAAGTGATACTTTATAATATAACGTTATTGTTGATGCAAAAGAAAAGTACCAATTATTTCGTAATACAACTGACTTATTTTGATTTTTTTTGCCTTTATACATCTCGAGTTATTTTCGAAAATAATAGCTTCCTGCACTCCTCCTAATACATCCCTACTAATATCCCTACTATCCCTACTTCCCTACTTCCCTACTAATATTATAAATGCGAAAGTAACTCTGTCTGTCTGTCTGTCTGTTACGCTTTCACGCCTAAACCACTGAACCGATTTTGATGAAATTTGGTATGAAGATAGAACTGAACTTGGGAAAGGACATAGGCTACTTTTTACTGCAATAATCGAGATACAAAGGCCAAAGCTAGGTGATTATAAATATACATAAATCGCAGATGTCAAAATGTATCACTGTTTATCTCCTGTCAAAACTTCACAGGTTGCTAGGCATAACACAATTGCATGGCAACCATAATGATAGTTTGACAATGACATATAGACCAGTAGACCAGAGTAGATAATTTTTGAAAACAAATAAAATTATAGTAGGATGAAACCTATTGGAAAAGGAGGAAAATATTATAAAAATGAAAGGAAAAATAATTTACGGGCGATCTGAGGTCGGGAAGGGGTAGGGGGGGAGGTTTTCGGGTCCTTTAACCGGGGCGTGAAAAAGCATCTCACTAAGCCGCCATAGTGTGGCCGCTGCCGCCATACAATAATGTATGGCGGCAGCGGCAGTGGCAGGTTCGCAGCAAGTGTGGTAGCCCCGACTCTTGGATTCTGCTCATGCTTTCCATCAGGCAGGGTAGAGTCAGATTGGATGGCTAAATATATACAACAAAGGGTAAAAAACGGTTTATCTCGATTTCCGGCAAAACTACAAGGAAAAAAGTCAAATGGCAAAGTTGTAGGTAATTAAAAGATCTACAACTTTTTAGGGTTCCGAAGTTTATGACTTCGAACCCTTATAGATATGTCATGTCCGTCTGTCCTTCCGTCCGTCCGTCCGTCCTCGACTTATCGTCCAAACAGTAAGTGCTAGAAAGATGAAACTTTGCATGAATATGTATTGTAATTAAGTCGACAAAGTGCTACAATAAAATTATGAAATATATTTTTATTTAGGGTACCTCCCCTACACGTAAAGTGGGGATGTTTTTTTTTCTCACGGCTACCCCATCATGTAAGGTATCATTATATAGGTCTTTTAAAAACATTAAGGGGTTGTTAAGACGATTTTTTGATTTAGGTATCCGTTTGCGAGAAATTCCACTTTAAAGGCCACTTTTTTGTAAAAACAGGCCGTCCCGCCCGCCGAAAAATTTGTGATAGTGGTCCATATAATGAACTTTAAATGAAAACTATAACGAATTAAATGACTTTTTGTTAGTTCAGGACTTATAGGGGCTTAACTTTTACAATGCGCTTACTTGGAAAAGTCATACAAAATCAACGCATTAATACGTAAACATAACAATTATCCATTGGATACGATTTCTAATCCACGTACCATTATGGGTGACTGAGGAACCCTTTCCTGTGCGTGGCCTGACACGCACTTGGCCGATTTTTATTTACACTTTTTTTCACATAACCTCAAATTATTTGTGAAAAATTCTGAAAACCAAGTTTTTGGTTTTTTAGTTTTATCTTTTACAAATAAAATTATTTTTAAACGAAGTTTAGTGAAAACTTACCTTTTTATGTCCCGAATACACTGTAATTTATTTGATTTGAAATATTTATTTTTTCACCCTATTTTGACTTCATATCGAAAATTCACCCGTCAAAATATGTACTTTTTTAAAAAAATTGGGGTCGTTTCTGTTAGATGTTATGTCTATCCCTACTAATATTATAAATGCGAAAGTAACTCTGTCTGTCTGTCTGTCTGTCTGTTACGCTTTCACGCCTAAACCACTGAACCGATTCTGATGAAATTTGGTATGAAGATAGAACTGAACTTGGGAAAGGACATAGGCTACTTTTTACCGCGATAACCGACATAAACGCGGGCGGAGCCGCGGGTGAAAGCTAGTATACTATAATCCCTACTAATATTATAATTGCGAAAGTAACTCTGTCTGTCTGTCTGTTACGCTTTCACGCCTAAACCACTGAACCGATTTTGATGAAATTTATTATGAAGATAGAACTGAACTTGGGAAAGGACATATGATACTTTTTATCGCGAAAATAAAGGTAGAAGAGTTTGAAATAGGGGACGAAAGTTTGTGTCAAAGTTCCTTATTATCAAACATAAAATCATGTAAGATTGTTTAATCTACCCTTACCGTGTCGCGCGATATAAACGAATTCTACGCAGGCGAAGCCGCGGGCGGAAAGCTAGTAAACTATAAATGTGCGAAATTTCAAATGGCGGGGGTAGGGATATTCATCCTCACTGTGAGTGCAGACAATGAAACATGGTGAGTCACACTACAGCGGCCTGGTGAGATGCATCATTAGGTCGCACACTCACCAGCGAAAGACGCACGAATGCTGTCATTTTTACACGCTTTTTATAAGCTTCACCTGTATGTTTGTTTGTATGTTTGTAACCGTCTCCTTTGGGTGCGATTTTGACCCACTTTAAACGGCCAGATTTCGTTCAAACTTTGTAGATTTAAATTTAAAAAAGAAAAATATAGAAAAATAATTTTAAACAAATTATTATTAGTCTTTTTGAGTCTTTCTAAAAAAATAATTTAAAAAAAACTAAATAAACACGCTTTAAACTAAAACGTAGAAAATAATTTTAATGTAACAAAGCGTGGGGTGATTTCTGAAAATATTTCAATAACGTCGCCCCACGCTTTTTGTTTTTACATTATTTTCTACGTTTTAGTTTAAAAGCGTGTTTGTGTAGTTTTTAAAACTATCTTTTTAGGTTGGTCGTCTGTGTACCACCTACCACACTGCCGCCCCGGTCGATCCGGCTCGTTCATGCTGAAATGAACATGACTCTAGGATTGTGTATTATTTACCCTCAGTATAAATAATTGTATGATGAGTACGATTATTTGATTCTCTGTTGGGGTATAATAGTCACCAAAGTTATAAATTTGAAAATTACTCTGTCTGATAAAGCTCCCTGTGATGAATCGCGTCACAGATTTCAATGAAATATTGCATGGAGGATGCTCTTTGAATTTCGAGAAAGGTCTTAGGCTACTCTTGATCGCGTTAACTGATACACACGCGGGTGGAGCCTGCGCAAAAGCTAGTTTAACTATAGTATATGAATGTATAATTGTTTATCATTAGTCCAGTTATAATATTACAGGCTCTGCCCAGTTTGGGACCAGACTATCCTGTTGTCATGATTATACATTTAAATTAAAACTTAAATTATAAATTGAAACGGGGCGTGAAAAACAATCTCACTAAGCCATCAGACAAGGTAGAGTCACTTTGGTAGGCCAAATATCATCATGTTCCTACCCTCTGCCCAAATTTATTTAGGGTCGGTGCAATGAATTTTCTTCTTCCATTCTTCTCTATTACTCGTCAGTTTACTGTTTATTCCTTTTCTGGCCATATCCTCTTTCACGCAGTCCATCCATATATATATATATATAATACATATGGTAGGCCAAATATATATAAAGAAAATACATAATAAAATTATGTATTTAAGCAAGTTTCATTATGTATTAGTATATAACCAATTTCGTAACAAATGCAATGTTGTTAGAACAAATATTTGATGAATCGTCTGTAGAATATCGTGTAGGTATGTGTTGTGAAGGGCCACGCTTTGTTCGGTACACGCACTTTGCGTATCAAGGTTACTTTTGGATTGAAGGAGCGTCTGTTTATGTTATAGTCGAATGGTCTTAAGTTGCCATCTTGTTACGACCATACCGAGTCTAATAAATAAATATTTCAGACACATGACGCCATTTAGTCCCATTTTAACTGCCTCGTTGGTCTAGTGGTTAGCGTATGCGGCTGCTGATCAAGAGGTCTCGGGTTCGATTCCCGGGTCGGAACAAATATTATTTGTGTGATTCACAAATATTTGTTTCGGAGTCTGGGTGTTTTCTATGTATAATATGTATGTATTTACAAAAAAAAAAAAGTATGTTTATGTATTTATATCATTTGTCTAGTACCCATAACACAAGCTCTGCTTATCTTGGGACTAGATGATGTTGTGTGTCAGATGTCCAAAATATTGATTTATTTATTTATACTAAGCAGAGCTTGTATTATGGGTACTAGACATTCCCACACGAAAAAAAAATGGGTACTACACAACTGATATAAATACGTAAACAACCTTATTTTTGTAAATTCATACATATTATACATAGGGAACACCCAGACTCCGAAATAAATACTTGAGGATTACACAAACATTTGATCCTACCCGGGAATTGAATCCGAGACCTCTTGATCAGCAACCTCATACGCTAACCACTAGACCAACAAGGCAGTTAGCAATAATAGTATCTGAGATAGTCTGGTTTGTTACTGAAGTCAAGGAGTATAAGAATCTTTATAAGAGCGATGTTTTGACAAAACTGAACTTTTTTTAAGCTCGTGGTAACACAGTTTTAGAAAATCGAAAGATTTTAATAAATCATTTCACTACTGGTCAGCGATTGAGTGAGGTACGTATTTAAGAGGTAGGCTCTTCTTATTGGTCCCCTCTTCCTCTACCGTACAATACGTACTGTTATAGGCTTGGAAGCCACCGCTATGTAGTAGTTGACATCCGCTGGTGAATACCTCCCTCTATGATCACGGGTAGCCTTTTTAGGGTTGTGTCACAGCCACTTTCTTCCGAAACTATAAGAATTGTACTATTGAAACTTGGTAAGTAGATGTATTCTGTGAACCGCATTAAGATTTTCACATAAAAATAGAAAAAAAACAATAAATTTTGGGGCTCCCCATACTTGGAACTGAAACTCAAAAATTTTTTTTTTCATAAAACCCATTCGTGTGGGGAAATCTATGGATAGGTCTTCAAAAATGATATTGAGGTTTCTAACATCATTTTTTTCTAAACTGAATAGTTTGCGCGAGAGACATTACCAAAGTGGTAAAATGTGTTTCCCCCCCCCCCCCCCCTGTAACTTCTAAAATAAGAGAGTGATAAATTTAAAAAAAAATATATGTTGTACATTACCATACAAACTACCAGCGCAAATGGGTTTGAACGAGATCTAGTAAGTAGTTTTTTTTAATACGTCATAAATCGTAAATCGCAATTTACCTTTCATTCAACAATACAGTATTATTAAAACATCGATCAAAGTTACAACGAACTGCAAGAACTTTTATATGATGTTACTTGCTTCTACGAAACCCTTCATGGGCGAGTCCGACTCGTTCCTGGCCCCTTTTAATGAATTTTGCAGATTTTATTTTTGTAATCATACCAACCGCGTATACGAAGTTGGCAAATACTACTTTGTAGTTCGTCTAATCTAAAAAGTACCGTATGATATGGAGTGATCAACTATGCCGTATTTTCTTACCCTTAAGGATATATCATCATTATCATTATCAGCCTAATGCAGTCTACTGCTGGACATAAGCCTCTCCCATTGCACACTACTCTAATCGATTTTGGGCTTCTCGCATCCTGTTCCTGCCAGCCATCCTACGCAAGTCGTCATTTCACCTCGCCTGTGGGCGTCCTACACTACGCTTGCCGATATATCCGTTTAAGGATATATTTTTTTTTTTATTTAAATGGGATTAATATTGAGGTATACTCTTCCCAATAAAGAAAGAATTATCGAAATCGAACTACTCTGTAAAAAGTTAGGCTTGGTCATTTACATATAAAATCAATGAGTACATAATCAATCATCCCCTGTTTTGCTACCGTTAGGGTCGGAATACTTTTTCTAAATTATATAGGACCAATTTCGGAGTATACCCTTTCAAACAAAAAAAGTATTTTCAAAATCAGACTGCTCTGTATAAAGTTGAGCGTGGTCATTTAAATAAACAAAATATAAATTTAACTATCTTTGTATATATAAACAAAAAATGTATCTCAATAATTGCAGCAAAAAGTAGCCTATGTGTTATTATGAAATATAAGCTATATTTCTGTAAAGTTTCATCCAAATCTGGTCAGTAGTGTTGCGTGAAAGAGCAACAAACATACACAAACATACATACTCACAAACTTTCGCGTTAATAATATTAGTAAGGATGTATACACATAGCATTAGTGTGCGGAAATCATTATAAACAAATTAAAACATCTGGTGTTATTTTAAGCACGTAATAATACATGAATTATTTATAAGTGTCAAGGCTTGAGAAGCGACTTAGGGACTGAATAAAAAAAGTATTTTAAGTTATTTTGGTTAATAATACTTCACATCTTCTTAGATTACATACCATCTATATAAATGCGTAAAATTGGAATATCTGTGTGTAATATCATATTTACAGTTTTTTTATTAAATGAATATGAAAATATTCTTTACTTACCGCAAAAAGCATTTATTAAAATTGTTGTCTGTTTAATAAAACTGAACAAGAAAACGTTAAAAAACCAAAACTACTCATCTTTATAAAACCTATTAACAAAATTGATTTTATGGGACCATACTATATTATTTACTTTCATAGGAATTTAGTATAGGCATTCGTCCGTGTGGTAACGGATTAAGAATACAGAGTGTCACCACCCCTATTCATCCCGCGGGTGTCGTAAAAGGCGACTAAGGGATAAACTACGCAAGACAACACCGATGCAAAGAGAAGGAAAACTTGAAACCAACCCTATACCAAACCGTCTGGCCAGCGTGGTATAGTAGGCGAAAATCTCCTTTCTAAGGAGAGGCCAGCAGTGGACTGTTAAAAAGATGATGATGATGATTTGAAAAGATGTTTATTTAAAATTACAAACAGATACAAACATTTTATTTATTTGTATCAAGAAAATGATCAACGAAAATTTTTTACAAAAAAAATTATGTTCTATGCCAAAACCTCAGTATTTCAAAGCTTTCAATAAACCTATTACAAATTGAACTTATGTAACTCAAGTTTGATGAACTTTGACGTAATGAGATAAAATGTAAGAGTGAGTATCGATCACGAGTATCGATGTTCATCGATCACGAATCGATTGTGATTCAAATCAATATCGAATTTCATAAAATTGTCATTGATTATAACGTTATTATATACTTTCAAATGTATCAACGGAATTGTGGACTTTATGTACTTGTATTAACGAAAATGTTGTTTTTTACTGTAAAGTTTTTTATTTAGGAAGAAATATTCACAATGAAAAAAAACGTGATTTTGAAGGAATTAGCAATTCGCTTTGGTACATAAAACTTTTTTTTATTTAGGTATGAACTTCCCATGCCTCGTTGGTCTAGTGGATAACGTATGCGACTGCTGATCAAGAGGTCTCGGGTTCAAATCCCGGGTCGGGCCAAAAAGTATTTTTGGGTTTTTCTTTCGAAATTTCTAATAGCAGCCCGGAGTTTGGAAGTTTGGCGGTGATTTACGCACGTGCCTCGGAGAGCACGTAAAGTCTTCTGTCCCGGTTGTGATAAACATTTATGGCAGTCGTTATTGGGAAGTCAATGCTTTCAAATATACTGACAACCTTCGAATTTCAGTTTTGCCTTAGGCTTGCGGAGGTCACGATGCCAGTCGCTCTGCCTGTCTCTCAGTCGACTGTGCTGAAGGTGCAGGATTCTGGGTTTGGGATGGGAAATGTTTTTGTGAACCACAAATATTTGTTTCGGAGTTTGGGTGTTTTCTATGTATAAAATGTAGATATGTATTTAAAAAAAAGTATGTCATTTATTTATATCAATTGTCTAGTATCCATAATTCAAGCTCTGCTTAGTTTCGGACTAGATGGCGTTGAAAGTAAAACGTCCAAATTTTTTTTATATAATTGTGTTTATGAAGTTATAGCTCCACTAGGTTGAACTTTACGAATTTGAACTCATTTGCCATCTGACTTGCTGATGATACAGCCAGGAATAGAGAGTGGGGTTTCTTTTATATTGTTCTAAATTACTTAATTTATAAGAAAATGTTCGAATATTAAGCTATTCCTGTGAAATGTCATCCTACATTAATTAAGATCCAAATCATTCGTGTCTAGATATCATGTCGACAAACAGAACCCATTCATTACGAGGCTATAGACCTGCCAAGATCACGACCGCCCACAGCATCTATATTCACATGCAGTCATTATGTAGTTCGCGATACTGTAACCTAGCATCTTGGTAATTTGAAAACGATTATCTGATTATGCAATGCTTGCTTTGTGAATGTAATGGACGGTTCGTGTTCCAGTTCAAGAGAATATTTTACGACATATATATACTAAAATCAACTGTTAGTATTAGGAAGGAATGGGTATTGCTGTCAACTTGGCAAGCTCAATTTTTCTTCGGACATCTTACACACAACGTCATCTAGTCTCAAACTAAGCAGAGCTTGTATTATGGGTATTATACAACTAATATAAATACATAAACATACCTTTTTTTTGTGAATACTAACTTATTATACATAGAAAACACAGCAGAAAAACAATTAGCAGAGCTTTTTACTCGATTGTGACTGCGGTGTTATGTCTTGCGTGGTATAGTAAACCAACACCTCATTTCTAAGGAGAAACCTATGTTTAGCAGTAGACGGAGTGTAATTACCTCTATTCATCCTACGGAGGTCGTAAAAACCGATAAAGTAAGCAAGTCAAGGAGGACAACAGCACTGCAAAGAAAAGGGGAACTTAACACAAACACTAAAACTAAACTTGGCAAAAAGTAGCTTTTTGATATGTTTTGAATTATCCCAAACCAAAAAAAACCTATAGAAAACTTTAAGAAAAGGCATAGTTGTGTATATTATAGCTTCTACTAAAAAAAAGGTATAATAAAATGCTCAATACAACCCAAGGGCTTTCATGGTATTCGATTGAGAGCATCAAATTAAATAATTCAACTCGTGATTTGTAAAATTGAAGATCATATAATATATATACTTGACCAATATTACTAAATTATATTATTAAACTTGCTGAACCCTGAACATTACACGTGCTTGTTGATATAGCTTCACAACAACAACGTGTAACGCCGCGAGGCAAAGCTAGTCTAAAAAAGTAGCCCAATTTACTACTTAGATCACCAGTTATCTGCCAGGGAAATTCCCATCAAAATCGTCTGTTCCATATGTTAGCCGGAAAACTAGACAAACAGCAAGTGAAAAGTTTTAAAATTGTTTTCTTGATGTATGTAAGTGTGTTTTTACAGATTTTGAATTTTACGATTTCAAATCAATGAATAATATATATTATTTATTTTAATTAAAATCAATCGGATATGTATTATTTTGTATGTATTACAAGCTCAACATAGCCTGCAGGCTTAGCAAGCTGAAGTGGCAGTGGACTGGCCATATCAGCCGAAGAACCGATAACCGTTGAGGTAAACAAGTTCTCGAGTAGAGACCGCGTTTAGGCAAACTTAGTGGATGACGTCCACAGGACAGGTGGAGAGAAGATTTGCCCAAAACATCGTGGATGCGAGAATAAGCTTCTCCTATCCTTCTCTGATTGACAAACCAATAGGAAAAGCTTTCTAGCAGTGGACTATGATAGGCTGATGATGAAATGATGTATGATTTATCAGTTTATATAACTTTTACGAATTTCTGAAACTTTGATTTGTAATAGCACAGACTGGATTAGACGTGTGTAAGTTCTGTAAAAAAACGTGTCACTACCCCTATTCATTCCATGGGTGTCGTAAGAGGCGACTAAAGGAACAAATTAAGCAGCTAACATCACTGCCAAGAGAAGGAATACTTGAAACAAACCCTTTACCAACCCGTCTGGCCAGCGTGGTATAGTAGGCCAAAACCTCCTTTCAAAGGAGAGGCCTATGTCCAGCAGTGGACTGTTAAAGGCTGTTGATGATGATGATGATGAAGTTCTGTAAAGATATTATACATTTCGCGACGCTTTCACAGTTTTAGCCGTCCATCTTCATATTCTATGACCTTAACTGTCAACTATAAATCACACAACAACTTTTAAAACGTCTTAAAACTAACAATAATACATTACGTTGACCGACGGTTAGAAGTCACCACATTTGCACCGTAGCCAAATTAGATTTATCACCGTAATACGAGGTACTTACAAAACGTTTTGAAGAGCCATTAAACGTTGTGTCACGGTGTCATATCATGTCACAATGGCCTGCAACCACACGCATCTCGCGAACCATTGCGCAAATGAACATTATTTCTCATTGCATTTCTACTAAAATTGATTGTTATGTATTGTGCCCGCTGCTGTTTGCCTAATACAGTTTGTCGTTCCACATCGTTATTTGACTTACTATAACGTTATTGCGTACATTTATTTCATTTTTCATGCTGGTGCTAAATAATTTATACTAGTTTGGAAAATATAATTTCAACCAGGGTTTAGGATACAAAGCTTTTGATGCTGATTGTTTTTCTGTTTAATAAATAATAGTAAATTAACGCATTAAGAATATATCATGTGTCGCTTAGGACTGCCTCCTTGTTCTGTACTCAGGACATATTATACTTTCCGAAAAACAAGAACTTAGGAACAGATATGAAAGCTTCACTTTCTTATGGTCAAGTTATTTTTTAAATAAGAAAACACTATTCGAATGTGTGTGATTTGTTTTACCTAATAGTTTTTTTAACTCGTGTATAAAGTAGCCAAACCCGACAGTGAATCAAGGAACACGATACACCAGAAAAGCATGTATTGTATAATATTGTTGTTCTAAGTTATATGTAAAATGTATATTTCATTGAGTATATTCATTTAACGAGTTTACTCAACGTTAAAATACGTTGAGAATACTCGTAAATATATATAGTATTATATTATTATTTAAGACACCTTTTATGTAATAGATAAAACTTCCTAGTTGGTTCAAGTTATGAAAAGTGAATGTAAACTACATCAAATAAATCTTCTTTATTGATGCGGAAAAATCGGCAAACCGGTTTGGAATTATAGCATTTCCCGACGTTTAATGTATGTATATAACTATATACCATACTATCTTTTGCCCACGGCTCCGCCCGCATGTTGGTTTTCGCGGTAAATAGAAGCCTGTTGAAATGTAAGCTATATTACTGTAAATTTTCATCTGTTCAGTTGTTTTTACGTGAAAGAGCAACAAACATACATACATACATAATTATTGTTTCGGCCTCTGAAGTGATAAGTCTTGGGTTTTTAAGTGTTGTTGGTCAGTTGTTCAAAAAAATAATAATAGTTATTACAAAAGCGTCTATCTCCGAACCGTCTTAGTGTCAGTACAGATTAAAGATTATCTCAAAATTGATTACTTGTAAGTGAAACTTAAATCTCGCATTGTATTTCAAGTTACCTTAGAAACTTAAAGCTATTGAGAAGTGATTTAGACACCTACATACATACATGGTATGGTGTATAGCCGTATAGTTATACAAATACGTACGAAGATCACTTTCGATTTTGTCCATTTTTGAAACTTACTTAAGAGGCTATGAATGGACTAATCTGGTCTCTGCAATAATGTTAAAAGGAAACCTTCAGGTCAATGTTGATTCTGTCTACTTCTTTAACACTAGGCAAACAGCAAGCGAGGTTGTCCACTAGATACAGTATAGTATATCGTGCGATTTTAGCAGGTCCAATTCCTAAACACCGGTCACTATAAACCTGTTATTCCCGAAATGGTAGGAGAATTGATTACATATTTGAAGTAGGTATGCATGGCCAATACAGACCTGACAGGAAGGTATCGTTGGTTACTTTCTTAACTTTTTTAATAACACAATGTGTGTCCTATATGAAATTTGAACCCACAACATTTTATACTGTGCCATGCCAACCATGCATTCAAAAATAGGGTTAAGAATCAATATAACTTGTTAAAATATCATGTTTATATAAAAATTGTGTTAATTTTTCTTGGACCAATAAATTGACAGTAGGTGTGATGGGACATAATATACACAGAGTGTCTAACGTCCGACGTGAAAAATACCTTCAAGATAATATAATAAATGTGTATCTTTACTCTTAGCCTCCAGAGGCCGGGAGAATGATGCAGACACATCTGACCAGACCGCCATGGTGAGGGTCACCATGCTTATCCTCACAATGAGGATGGTGACCCCTACTTTGAATTCTACTCATGTTTTTTATCAGGCAGAGTAGTCACTTTAAAAAAATAAACTCCTAGTATAGTACCTGTTTATAGACTTTCGCGACTTTTACACATACTCATGTTTTTACTGTAAACGGGACTTATTCGCGATAATATTATAAAGGTTACGATACCTTCTATTTTCCGACGTTTCGAACGGGTTATACCGCGGGTATATAAGGGTTATATTATCGTGAATAAGTCCCGTTTACGGTAAAAACATGAGTCCAAGTATAGTACTTTCTATACAGTGCAAAAGTCGTTTCGCCGTCTCGTCCGCTGTCTGCCCCAGCTTTTAATTCGACATAATTTTTTATCTATTAGCACGCCTACAAACATTCAATGGCAAGTTTAGTGGCGCCTAACATACATCATAGTAGGTGTATTGTAATTACAATTTAATAACTTTTTAGATGTTGTGGGCGAGAATACAGTTTGACATGTAGGTTTGCATAATTTATGTTTAATTATATTTGTTTATTTTTTTGGCTATTGGTTTGGAAGAGATCGCCGTGAACGATTATACCGCCCTTTGTATTACCACAAATATATGTCTTGCAAAAAAATTATACTGTAAAATATTAAATAAATAATTAAAAGAAGTCTTTTGACACATGATATTCGTAAATGTCAGCTGATATTATCACTCCAAGGTCAAACTATTATTTAAAAGGGTATTTTTACGAAATTATGGAATAACAGTAAATGGAAAGAGGCGGAAGAAAAAATAAAGAAGCTCCCATAGGTTACTATAAGTAGTCGATCCCGGTTCTTAACATAGGATAGCAGTCATGAAGCTTGGTTCAAGGCCTTCGTACGGCTTAACAACATCCAACGCAACGGCAAAATTATGTAGCCACGATGTTGTCTTGCCAGTCCCTAACTTGCATTCAGTCAGCGTGGGGACATATGACCTTAACCCTCTCCTGAGAGGAAACCTGAGGCCAGCCAGACTGAATATTATGGGTTATTGATTACACTAAATGACTTTTTTATTTATATTAATCTAGCCTGCCTTGTTTATGTTCTAATGCCAGAAGCAATGGGTTCGATTCTACCCAGGACTAGATTATGATGAATACAATAATTTGTTCTATCATCAATATAACGCCGTCTATTGCTGGACATAGGCACGTCAGTTTGATTGATTTTAAACTTCTCGCATCCAGCTCCTGCCAGACATCTTCCGCAGGTCGTCACTCCACCTATCTTGTGGGTGTCCTACACTACGCTTGCCGGGAAGTGGCCACTCTTCTACTACCAAAATTTGCTTGTTAGGGTGTAATTTTCTTTAATATGTTTGTATTTATAAATTCTTACTATGTAAGCAAATTGGTTTTAACTGAATTTCCTATCCAATTTTTAAGCAGTTAAAATACTTGTCGTAATATTGCTCTCCGTTGATGATTATCACAATAATAAAGTCAGAAATTATGAAAGTATGAAAAGGTCAAGATATAGTGTAACATTAAAATGTTCTAGATATCTGTAACAGAGAGATATAATGATTTGTGCAACATCACATTTAGACAATGATGCAAGCAGTCCACGACATAATAGACTATTAATCTATAAATTAAAATAACTATGCAATATCATACATCCACAACTTTTAACAGTCTACTGCTGAACGTAGATATCTCCTTGGCAAGGAGATTTTGACCACTATTGTTGCTTTCTAAAGTAGCACAACCCCACTCGAAACGGAACAAACCTTCTAGTTATCATCATCAACAACCCTAATCTAAAGTCAAGGTTAAGGTCATATATCCCCTCGCTGTTCAAGTGCGGATTGGGGACTGACAAGACAATTTTGTGGCTACGTAATCTAGCTGTTGGACTTTGATTAAGTTTCACGACTGTTAACCTATGATAACAACCGTGACCCACTGCTTAACGTGACCTACGAATGGAGAAGCTTATGGTATTCCAACCATTCAGGTACTGATCGCGCTGTCATTGCGTCAGTGATTGTTGTTAATCACTTAGGGCAACCTGGATATAAGCGGTTTCTATTTATAGGTACCGTCAATAACGCAAAGAGGTTGAATGTTTGCCGCATTTTGATAGCCATAATCCCCCATCGAAAGTGGTTGTCCTTATAATAACTGTATTAGATCCATGATCCTTTGACCTCACTCCGTTTTTCTCACTTTGAATTAATTAATATTTGATATTTATAATATACAAACTAGTGATTTTAATGTATAAAAGAAAACAAATATTTCGAACATCTGACACAGCATCATCTAGTCCCAAACTAAGCAGAGCTTCTACTATAGGTATTATACAACTGATATTAATACTTATATAGTTATTTTGAAAATACAGACAAATATAGAGTAGACCCAAACTCCGAAAAAAATAGTTTAAGATCATACACATTTGGTCCGACCAGGGAATCGCACCCGAGACCTCTTGATCAGCAGCTGCTTACGTTAACCACTAGATCAAGCAGGCAGGCAAATACATACAATGTTTTATGTTATGTAAAGCATTATACAAGCACTTACGACGAATATAACGACACCTTCCCAGACCAATAATTGCTACCTAGTGAAAGTTAATAAAACGATCGTAACTTTGAATAGTTTACTAAATATCAGATATTATCCTACTATCCTACTAATATTATAAACGTAAATGTTTGTGAGTATGTATGTGTGTTTGTTGCTTTTACACACAAAAACTACTAAACGGATTTGGATGAAACTTTACAGTAATATAACCTATATATCAGAATAACACATAGGCTACTTTTTACTGCAATAAACGAGATACACAGGCTAGTTGATTTTAAAAATACATATAACATACATGTCAAAATGAATCACTGTTTATCTCCTGTCAAAACTTCACAGGTTGCCAGGCATAACACACTTGCATAGCAACCATAATGATAGTTTGTAAATGGCTAATTTAATAAAGTGGCTGTGACATACGGACGGACAGACAGACAGACAGACATGACGAATCTATAAGGGTTCCGTTTTTGCCATTTGGCAACGGAACCCTAAAAATGAGTTCTGTAGAATCACATATGTAGGCTACTTTTTATCCTGAAAATACGCACCCGAGGGACGTAGTTAGTATCTTTATATATTTCAATTGCAACATTATATTAATCTAAAGGCATATCATCTTGAAGGGAGTAGAGCCTCGCTGATTTCGGCATGAAGGGCGCGTCCGGAGCAGTACCCTCTCTCAGAACACCAACCTTAAATGACAGCACTCGTGCTAACGTGTTTTGTTGGTGAGTGCCAGACCGAAGACCCTATGACATAGAAGCATCCCTCTAGACCGCCATAGTCTGACTGCCTTGTTGGTCTAGTGGTTCGCGTATGCGGCTGCTGATCAAGAGGTCTAAGGTTCGATTCCCGGGTCGGACCAAATGTTTGTGTAATCCGCAAATATTTGTTTCGGAGTTTTGGTGCTTTCTATGTATAATATGTATGTATTTCCAAAAAAAAAAAGTATGTTTATGTATTTATATCAGTTGTCTAGTATCCATTATACAAGCCCTCCTTAGTTTGGGACTAGATGGCGTTGTGTGTAAGATTTCCGAAATATTTATATATTTTTTTATAGTGTGTATTTATATATCTTTTAAATTTTAACATACGTAAATGATGAAACTATAAGCGTTCCGAGTCATGAACTACGGAACCCTGATAATGAATAAATAAATAAATATTTCGGACATATTATAATGCCAACTAGTCCCAAACTAAGCAGCTTTTATTATGGGTTCTTGACAACTGATATTAATACATAAATATACTTTTTTTTTGTAAATACATACATATTATACCTAAATAAAAACCTAAACTTCGAAACAAATGTTTGCAGAACACATAAATATTTGGTCCGACACGGGAATCGAACTCGAGACCTCTAGCGTAGCTGTCGCATGCGCTTCCACTGCGCCACTGAGGCAGTAAAGTTATATATTTTTTTAGCAATCAATAGCGTAAACGAATTATAGAGTAAATTGATCAATAGCTTACTGTTCAATGTCCGGCGGAACATTCCATAAAACATAGACTTTTAAAAAACAGTCGTATAATGTCTACATACGATGCACTTACAATTTTTATGTCATATTTAACCACTTACGTAAATGGATGTTATAACTGTAATAAATAATATTGGGTTATACAAGAAGTACACTTCACTTAAGGAAATGAATTGTATAATTTTATACTAAGTCGGATGTTGCATCGTAATTTCGATGTTTAGATAGTCGGAGACCACCGATCTCCGCATCATTTTTAAGTATCACTTATGATAAATCTAGGTAAACTATGTAATGTTATTTCTTGTCGACTTAGTTGCACAATGTTTTTCTTCTTCTTTTAAGCTTAGTAGCTCAGCAGAAGCTTAATGATTTTCACGTAGTAAAGCCACATAGAGCTAACTGCATTGTATGTCTAGTGGTTAACGTATGCGGCTGCTGATCAAGAGGTCTCGGGTTCGATTTCCTGGTCGGACCAAATGTCTGTTATGAACTGCAAATATTTGATTTGGAGTTTGAGTGTTTTCTATATTTAATGTATGTATTTACAAAAAAAGTATGTTGGTGTATTTATATCAGTTGTCTTGTTTAGAGGAACGGATGTCGTGTTCCTCCAACACAAAGGGAGGATCCTCCGACCAGGCGAGGTGGTCGTGCCTGGCGGACTACTGCCCAACGGTTCATGTTGGGATTTTGTATATATGCTAATCGGCGCGAAAATGTCACTTTCGCGATTCAGGATTAGTAGTTACTCCGTATAGATCGTTACGTGTTTTCTTCGTAGTTCAATGTTTCTTCGGTAGATGGCGCTGTTGTATGTTTACGTCGTGCTGTATGAGGAAGTTGCCACATCTAGTACCCACAATATAAGTTCTGCTTAGTTTGGGACTAGACTGCGTTGTGTGTAAGATGTCCGAAATATTTAATTGTTTATTACATAGATTTCAGCACCAACTATCGCGGTACTACCCACAAGAGACCAACCTAAAACAACGGCAGTCGTGCTGTCGTATTTCGTTGGTAACAGCGAGATCGGCAGCACAATGATGCAGAATCATTTCCATAGGCTGCCATTGTGTAGGTTGCATAGCTGCATTGTCTGGCCTCACGAGGAGTATGGTGAACACAACTCATACTATGCATCAGGCAAAATAAAGTCACTTTTACAGGCTAATAAATTAAATATTACTAATATAATACCATATAATTTAAAGCACTATGTGTGCTTTGTAAACTTTACTAATACCATAGTTTTATATCTATCTACATTACCTATATTACCCTACCCTTTTACCTTTTATCCATCAGATTAACGCCTAATTCCTTGAATGTTTTTTGTGACCATATACGATATACCTATTTGTAAAGCCCCCCGCGACACAGAATGTACATTACTAATGCGGGAATGTTGTCTTTAAAATAAAAAGAGCCTAACGTCGTTTAGATTTTCTGTAATAAACGGTTTCTCACTTATACATTTACACACACCAGACACAAAGAACCAAATAATTTTATATTTATATATGCATACATTTCTATTCCATAAAGTCGTCAGTTTTAAAATGTCAATACTCAATCACGATAGAAACAAGTTCACAATATGACATAACCTCTCATATCGTATTCACACAACTTCATTAATAATATAATGTTGTACTAAAAAAACCTGTAGGCAATTGATATGTCTCTAGACCAAAAATGGCTTTATGATTGTCATTTAAAAATACACTTTATTGTTAGATAATGAAACAAAGAAAGATCTAGGAACGAAAGTCAATCTATAGCTACAAATAAATAAAATGGCAGTGTCTTTTTGCAATTTCAAATGACATCAAAAACACAACTTGTTAAAAATCTGTAAACTGTTGTGAGAGCCATACTAAGTCGGTTAATTTATTTAGTCTTATGGGTATTAAAAGGGCACTAACTACGCCGTTATCTACCACATTGAGCATAAAAAGTCGGCCAAGTTTGAGACAGACTCACTCAAGAATGGTGCCGTACCATTAGCTATTCGTTTCATGAGTATACCTTTTTGCACCACCCTTTAATGTTCCTACTATTCTGTTTTTAGTATTTGTTGTTATAGCGGCAACAGAAATAAATCATCCGTAAACATTTCAACTGTCCAGACAGACAGACGAATTGACAGTAGGGTCTTAGTAATAGAGTCCCGTTCTAAGCCTTTGAATACGGAACCCTAAAAAATTAAAATAGATATATTTATATGGGTTCTAACTTCTCATTAAATTTACATTTTTTTCTATGAGCATTTTATGAATGTAACAGCGATTTGTTTATTCAACAAGTACATATACAGTATACATGGAGGCGTTATTTAATATCCATGATTAATTTCTCATTAGTTCATTCACGGCCATGCAATCAACCAGGAACTGACCTTCAACAACGAGGAAACAACAGTTAAAAGTAGGAATTACAACTAAATTTTACTTGTACATTGAACAGATTGTTCAATGTACAAGTAAAATATATAGGATAGGTAGGGTGATTGTTATCAGTAAATATTTTTTTTACGTTATAGAGATTAAACTGGCGCACGGGTCCTTTCGCAGTCACTTCATTGGTGCCAAAATGCAGAATTGTGTTAACTTTCTTTGAAGTGCAAGTGTCCCAGACTAAATCAAAAAACCTTATTCAGTAGGCAAAAAGGAAGAAGGAATAGTTGTAAATCGCTTTCCTGTGAGGTCGACTTTCAGTTCAAAAATAATTAAAATAAATAAATATTGTGTACAATTTACACACAGCGCCGTCTAGTCCTAAACTAAGCAGAGCTTGTATTATGGGTACTAGACAACTGATATAAATACATAAACATACTTTTTTTTGTAAATATGTACATACATATCATACACTGAAACACCCAAACTCCGAAACAAATATTTGCGGATCACACAAATATTTGATCTGACCCGGGAATCGAACCCGAGACCTCTTGATCATACGTCACCGAGGCAGTCAGGCAATTTCTTCATTAAAATTTTTGACTATCTCTTTTTAATTTTATGTCATTTAATTGAGATGTATTCTTGTTATTTCACATTTAAATATGTACATAAATAATTACAAGCTAAAGGTTAACTGATAATGTTCTAAACAGGTCATGCAACGTTCCACAATTAGCTATTAAATTGTCTATGACAGACCTATCTATGTAGCACATCGTGTCAATATACTCACTAGTGTAATCTCGAAACGTCAAATACGATTTAAAAAATCGGCCAAGTGCGTGTCAGGTCATTTAAAAATCGTATCCAATAGATAAATTGTTATATTTACGTATTACTGCGTTAATTTTGTATGACGTTTACCAAGTGAGCGCCTTTTACGAGCTAAGCCTCTATAACTCCTGAAATAATCTAATCCGTTATAGTTTACTATCAAAGTTCATTATATGTACCACCATCACGAATTTTTCCAGATTTTTGAGCCAGCCGTTTAGCTTTCAGAGGGGGAGGGGGGCGCCCTGTTTACAAAAAAGTGCCCTATAAAGTGTGACAACAATTTATCACAAATAATTGTAATGTCGATTGTTTTCCTATTAAATAAAGTCTTATAAATGAAAATCGTGGACAAATACGTTGTGTTATTGTGAATATTTCTATTGTACGATATAACTTTAGAAGCTTGAACGCAACTCATTTTTTTTTTGCTAGATGGCTAAATGTTTCACAAGGTTTTTCTTTAAAGTAAAATTGTGTTCATCTGATACATCTTTGGTCACGAGACTTATATATTTAGCTGTAAGATAACATTCTTAAATTCGTATAAATTTATTGTTATTACTAGTTTGACTAGGTTTTTTCTTATCAATTAAGGTACATGTATTATTCACACAAACTTTATGTTGGACTGGATATAATGACATAAAATTAAAATATTTAAATACTTGAGCCTGTTTGTAGCTTTATATGAAGCATTTAGATCTATTAATTTGTTACATTCTTAATATTTCTAGTATATATATTTCTAGTAGGTTTTTCTTTCTTAGGGTATTGTAAAATGCGGTTATTGTGTCTGAACTCCGGTCTGAAAATGAATTCTGTTACAACAATGTGGTAATATTTATTTTTGTAGCATGGGGTTTCTCAAAAGTGAATCAATTTCATCTAATTGTTTTCTACATTGATTACCAACAATCACCCAAAATAAACAACGACGTTAACGTTTAACGATGATTTTTTTAAGGTGAATATATGCCCTACCTATTACATTTCATCAGAGGCAATATAATACTTCTTATTTTTTAATAAACTTTAGACAAATGAAATATGTTAGAACGGGGAGAGAACTTTTATTTGATCAACCGATTTCAGCATTCCTTTGTTTTCTCTTGACCGTAGTACCGTAGTACCGGCAATGAAGAGAACACCAATTCATCAACAACCTATAACGTCCCACTGCTGGGCTCCAGGCCCCTCTCACAAACTACATTCAATCGATTCAACAAAGTAATCAGCATTCTAGTTCCACTCACACTCACTAGAACGTTATTAATTACTTACAGCAATAATTCTGTACTAAGCTACAAAATTTATTTTCTGTTTTAAACAAACATTACAATGAATTCATAGAATTTAACTGTTTCAAAAGGGTAAAAGACTTTGTCACATAGGTACAACACGCAGACGTTAAAAGAAAATTAACAAATCTACAAAAATGACGTCTCTCAAGTCACGTCTCAGTCACGTGGTCGAAAAAAAATTAACCAATAATATAAGAAAATACATTCGTTGCTGATTGTAAAATTTTCGAAGTAGACTAGAACCACGCTGGTTTCAGCATAAATAGGACGGTTCAACCGGGGTGGTACTACCCTCTCACAGAGGGCCAATCTAAAATGACAAAGTTCGTGTTGTCCTGAGTCGTTAATCGTTGTAGTGACCGTGTGGTGACAGATTAAGAATACAGAGTGTCACCACCCCTATTCATCCCGCGGGTGTCGTAAATAAACTACGCAAGACAACGTCAATGCAAAGAGGAGGAAAACTTGAAACCAACCCTATACCAACCCGTCTGGCCAGCGTGGTATAATAGGCCAAAACCTCCTTCTAAGGAGTGGCCTATGTCCAGCAGTGTTAAAGGCTGTTGATGATGATGATGTTAATCGTTGGTGAGTGCGAAACCGGAGACCCAATGATATGTGGGTCAATGTGGGGTCACCATGCTGTACTGTTGCATTCACTATTAGTATGGTGACCATTACTCTTAGATTTTGGCACGCTATAAATGTATATAATGTGTGTGCCAAAAAGGGGTTTTTCTTAAGAAATTCCTATTAGCAAACCGAAGTTTGGGGGTGATTCACGCCCGTGCCTCTTAGAGCAAGTAAAACCGTCAATCCCGGTTGTCATGAATATCTATGGCAATCGTTATTTGGAAGTCAGTGCCCTCAAATTTACTGACAACTAGTTCAACTTTCGAATTTCAGTTAGGTCGTAGGGTTGCGGAGGACCGATGCCAGTCGCTCCGTGGAGAAACTGATATTCAGGTAAAACCGGTTGAACTAGTAGCCGACCCCAAATAATATTGGGAATAAGGCTAGGAAGAAGAAGAAGAATGTGTGTGTGTGAAAAGTCATTTCATGGTTGTTTAATGATTTCGTTTGCTAAATAAATTGTCTACGTTTCATTTACAATTTGTAAACGGGAAGTTAGAAATTATATTTATTCATGCACAATTAAACACAATAAAAATTACATACAAGTTGAGATTTCAATGATTTCTGAATATTGATTGGATGATGCAAATTTTTACTTTTTAAAATACTTGCTTTTGCCTGCAGTCTGAATGTTTACCGGTTTTCGCGGTCACTTGCAGCCTTTGTCCTTCTCCAAGGACCAATCTATCTCTATACAAAAATTCATGCAAATCGTTTAGTCGTGAAAGCGTACTTATAAAACACAGACAGAGCTACTTTCGATTTTATACTGTATAAAATTTTCAAAGTAATACTTAGAACGACCCCAATTTTAGCACGAACGAGCCGGAACTTTTGACTAAAAGCCAACACTAACTTGAGGAGTAAAATACTATTAGGAAATTGAAAGGATAGGCAATCAAATAAGCTTTAAAAATTCCTAGAATATTATGTAAGGCTGATTTAAGTTTCAGAAATATTAAGATTGTGTGATGAAAACGGCGTCAATAGATTATTTATGTTCCTACATCTTTATTTTTCGTGTCATTGTTGTTTAGCTGAATTTATATTATATGCGTTTTAATTGCTGGTTACTTTAGTAAAATAGCATTAAAATAATATATTTTTAAATTAAACACGTTACAAGTTTCAAAGTTTTTAATTAGTTTTTAGAAAAAAAAAAAATTGTCTACGGTAAACTCGCATATTAATTCAAACTATCTTCATGGCTGAAAAAATACATTTTAAATAGTTTTTCAATGAAGTTTAAGCACGCACGATATTTCTAGCTTTATAGCTATTAACAGTTAAGGGTACCGTTAAAAATAAATATTTAGTATATGAATTGTTTAAATGTGCAATTGTTCATCATCTTGTGCTAAATAAGCCACTTTTGGTAACATAACTATTTAAAACCAAACTACAAAAGTACGGTTTATAATATTTGATTTTACTTACTAAGGTATGTTTTTCTTATTCTTTTGATGAAATGGCAACCAGCCGAATATCAGCTATTTCTGCCAATGTCAAGTAATTAACGTCTTCAATTGTAAAGTCTTCTAGTCGTCGTCATAATAATCATCAATCATCATCACCAACAGGACACAGGCCTCTCCTTAGAAAGGAGGTTTTGGCCTACTATACCACGCTGGCCAGACGGGTTGGTATAGGGTCGGTTTCAAGTTTTCCTTCTCTTTGCATGGATGTTTTCTTGCGTAGTTTATCCCTTAGTCGCCTTTTACGACACCCGCGGGATAAATAGGAGTGGTGACAATCTATATTCTTAATCCGTCACCACACGGACTTCATAATAATATTAATGATAAAAAAAATATGGATGAGATGAAACGGGGACTGTCTTCCGAAAAAACAAAAACACTATTTCTGTGTATTTTTATATGAGACCCTTCAACCCTTAATCATTGAACTATCACTATCACAGTGATAGTTCAATGATTCACAAGCATCTCATTAGGCCGCCATAGTGTGGGCCACCATATTTATTATGAATGCAAACAATACAGTAGTGCGTTGGGCCTCCAGAGTTGCAGTCACCAACGAAACTCAACAGTAAAAATGCTTACTCATGTGTTTACTGTAAACGAGACTTATTCGCGATAAACTAAAAAGGTTACGATACCTTCAATTTCCGACGTAAAGTTTTCCGTAAAATCCCGTTTACAGTAAAAGACATAAGGATGTGTAAAAGTAGCGAAAGTTTAAAAACAGTTAGTAGAAATGCTGTCATTTTCGGTAGGTTTTCTGATAGGGTACCAAGTACTACCCTGGCCGAGCTGACCCATTCGTGCGGAAATCATGGCTCTATTACCTTAAAAAGCTTCTTGGAACGAGGGTAGAAAGCCTCACCTACTGTATTATAAGTTCTTTAAGGTTTGTAACTATGTATAAATTGTACTATCACTAGATATTATAAAACAAAGTTTACCGGCGTGTCTGTCTGTCTGTTCGCAATAAACACAGAAACTACTGCACCGATTTAAAAAAAAAAATGTACCCAGATGGTCTAAAGCCTGAGAAAGCACATAGGCTGCTTTTTATCCCGATAACCGATAGTGACGCGGGCCGAGCCGCGGGCGAAAGCTAGTGTATACTAAAAAAATCATTCATAACATTATGAAATCTAACACTTCAGGCGTAGTCTATACTATTACTAGTTAATACATTAAATATTAAAATAATAGTTCCATTCTTAAAACTTTTCGAATTGTAGGAGACGATTGATTTTAAACTACTTTTTTAGAAACCTACATTGTAGAAAACTTGGCATTGCTCCCGGTAAATAATGAAACTGTATAACTCCGTAAGAAAAATATTGGTCAAGTAGGATTTCGTGCACTATAACAATTATTTATTTATAACCGGTTAAAGCCTTCTTAGTTTTTTGCATCCTAAATTACGAATGCAAGTTAATAATATAAGTTTTATTGACATTTATTGGCGTTCTGACCGGTGTCTAAATGGTATAATTCACAATATTTAATTGGTTAATTAATAAAAAACACTTACCTGTGCAAAGTCTATGCAATTCAAACATATCAGCAACGCACACACGATCAAACAATGTCTAAAACTCATGATTACACTTTTTATCTACACAGTCGGGTTAAACTTCAAACAATCATTACAGAGCTTAATAGACAGTAATGACAATGGCAGGAATTTGATAAAAATCGGAAGACAATAATTACGAAAGAAAAATATGGTGGTTACAATGCGACAAGAAATAAATTCCCAGCATTTATAACGTTACAATGCGATGCAATGTTCACTAAGCTTCACCTTTCCTATTTCTAACAAAAATCGAATGTTAACACTATCGATAAAAAAACAGTTAAATATTTAGTCCAACACTATAAACGTCAATTATTTTTGAAATTGACAACTTTGATGTTAATGTTCGTTTATTTTATTCGAAATTCGAATTATCGGTACGCGCGTTCTCGGCGGCCTGTGTAATAAGACTACTTGACATTTGATCGCCGGTCACGAGATAGCGATGCCGCCCTACTCCGCTCGTCGTACGTCCTTGAACGTAAACAATGGTCTCGATTTACGAATTCGTTGTGGTTATATTATTTACGCGTCTGTTGTTATGAATTGGCGGATTCTTTTAATTATCACCACAATTAAAATTGTCCGTAACTTATGTTTGTTTTTAGAATTAATTAATAATAGCTATTATTGGTATACGTCGATGATGAATAGCGTGTAATTCTAGATGCATCGACGACCTGAGCACAACACAAGACCAGATTTCGTCGTAATTTTTAGTTTATCGTTCTTTTGAAGATTTCATCTGAAAACGAATTTCAACTACGGAGCGCACCACATCTATTCATCCCGTGGATGGTATCGTAAGAAAGACAACATACTACGCAGAACAACAGCACTGGAAAGAAAAGGTAAATTTTGAAGAAATCTTAAAATAACCAAGATTTAGACGGGCAGCGTGGTCAACAGTCACCTTCCCTTTACCTTATTACTGGACCCTGTGCGAACTGGACTACTGCTGTTGACAGCGATCGTGATTCTGTTATTAACATCGATAAACTAACCTTATCTAAAAATTATGTGAATTATCATGTGGTATTTGTCTGTCTGTTTGTTCCGAGTAATCTATGGAACGATTAGACCAATTTTGACAGGACTCTGACTGGCAAATGGCTGATGACATACGGAGTAACTTAGGCTAAACTTTATAACCGCGAGAACCGCGGGCCTCAGCTAGCACTCGATAAAAAAAGCGGCCAAGTGCGAGTCGGACTCGCCCATGAAGGGTTCCGTACCAGCAAGTAACATCATATAAAAGTTCTTGTAGTTCGTTGTAACTTTCATCGATGTTTTTAAACTAGTGTATTGATTGGATGAAAGGTATATTGCGTGTTACGATTTATGACGTATAAAAAAAAACTACTCACTAGATCTCGTTCAAACCAATTTTCGTTGGTAGTTTACATGGTAATGTACAACATATATTTTTTTTAGTTTTATCACTCTCTTATTTTAGAAGTTAGAGGGGGGGGACACACACATTTTTCCACTTTGGAAGTGTCTCTCGCGCAAACTATTCAGTTTAGAAAAAAATGATATTAGAAACCTCAACATCATTTTTGAAGACCTATCCATAGATACCCCACACGTATAGGTTTGATGAAAAAAAAAATTTTGAGTTTCAGTTCCAAGTATAGGAACCCCCAAAATGTATTGTTTTTTTTCTATTTTCATATAAAAATCTTAATGCGGTTCACAGAATACATCGACTGACCAAATTTCAACAGTATAGCTCTTATAGTTTCGGAAATAATTGGCTGTGACATACGGACGGACAGACAGACAGACAGACAGACAGACAGACTTGACGAATCTATAAGGGTTCCGTTTTTTGCCATTTGGCTACGGAACCCTAAAAAGCTACCTAGTTGCAATCGATGTTTGATATAATTTGACAGCTACTGCTTTCAATATTGGTACATTCGTTTGAAAAAGTCAATTGGTTTGTTGGTTAATGTCAAGTCTGTCAACTGTCACTCTGCTGGTTTTCATAGAACCAATTAGTAATTTTTCTGTGATATTGCCGGTTTAAATTAGGTACGATTTTAATACAAAATGCTCCTAATGATTATAACTAATTTAAGACCACAAAGACGACACGTATAATTTTGTCTTATCGATATCCTACAAGAAAGCGACATCCTTAAATGCACTCTGAATCTCACTTTTTATAGGATACAGGGCAAAACGACCAGATGTGTCACTTGTCCCCTTAGTTATGATGTAGGTAAGTATTCCGCGTCGATTCTCATTCTACAATCGCTGATGTCTCTTTTCTCTTGTGACTAATATTTTTTTTTGACCACGTAGCTAAGCGATGAGAGCCATCATTTTCATCCATTTTTGTTTTCTATTAACGAATACATGATGGAAAGTGACTGTATCCGTCTAGGTGGCGTTGCCGAACTTTTAGATAGAAGTACGCTACTTTCTTGAAGGTCGCATCAGATCCAAAACAACGCAAAAATAAAGTGCCTCAATAAGTCTTATTGAATGTGTAATGTAATTAATTATAGTTGGTAAAATACACCTCTGTCGAAACTTTCGGGGTCAAAGAGTTTGTTAGTGTTATTTAAATTAAATTATGTATCGATATAATTGCAATGTGAAATTTTATTGTTATCGATTGAGAACTCATTATTTTTATCATTTTTGTTTAGCTGATGCGTTATTATGAAATCTATCTAACAAAGCTCAACATATATAACATAGTCTTAATTTTTGTCGTACTGCTTGTTCTGGTAGACGGAGTGTGGGTAGGTAGGCTACAAGGTGACCTATCCTGGTGCAGGACCTGTTGTTGTGGGGAGCTTTAGGGAAGGTCTATGTTCAGCAGTGAACGTCTTCGACTGTGATGATGATGATAAGTGCTTGGTACCACCAATGTGTATTATTAACTAAAAATAAGTAAAAGTGACTTAAACCAAGCTATTTTCAAATTACCAAGGTTCATTGACTTTCGAATTGTGACTTGTTCTACACGACAAGTTTAACAAATTAAGTTATTCGGGAAATGAACAGGTTAGTTTATTTACAAGTACCTATACATATAGTCACTCATGTTAATCACTCATGTTAACACCCGAGGAGAGGTATTAAGTGTCATAGGTATTAGAACCTCGCTGATTTCAGCATTAATGGGCTGGCTCAACCGGGACAGAACTACCCTCGCACCCAGAAGTCCATCCTAATAATGACAACTATAATATCGGTTCGATTTACATAACAGTGATAAGAAAGAGTCCAGCAAGCCACAAGGCACATCTAGTAGGAAAAATCAAATTGGTTCAGCCATTCCAGCAATTAGCCGAACAAACAGATAGACAGACATACAAAAAAAAATGTTGATGTTAGTATTTACTTTCATATGCATTTAATGAAAAACTGTTAATTTCGAATTACAAACAATTAAACTTTACTTGTATTTATTTGTTTCATTTTATTTGTTTTAGCAGTCCACTGCTGGACATAGGCCTCTCATTAGAATATTTAATAAATATTTCGGACATTTTACACACAACGCCATCTAGTCCCAAACTAACCCGGGTCCGACCCGGGAATCGAACCCGAGACCTTTTAGATCAGACCAACGAGTCAGAAAGGAGGTTCTGGCCTCCTATACCACGGTGGACAGACGGTTTAGTATAAAGTTTCTTTTCAAGTTTTCCTCCTCTTTAATATGTATAACATAGAAGTCTCACAGCTATGTCGGTTGGGATCCGGGAACTTCTTCTTATGCGACAAAAATGTGGTTTTAATTGTGAAAATATAAATTTAATCCACTCTTTCGGTGTTATAAAACGAGACATGAGCGAATTAATAATAGAAAACAAATAATAAAGAAATCAATATTGTACAACACAATAAACGATTGTCTATCACAAGTTACGATAACCAGAGTCAAAAAATATATAAACAAGTGCCTATTTTTATAAGTTACGCAATCAATAATTTCCATTGTTTAGTTTTTAGGGCACACCAAGGAATCTAAACGCTCGAACGGAACCCTATTACTAAGACTTCGCCGTCCGTCTATCGTCGTTAGACAATTGAAATTTTCACAAATGATGTCATTCTGTTGTCGCTATAGAAACAAATACTAAAAAACATAATAAAATAAATATATAAGGAGGCTTCCATAGAACAAACGTGTTTTTATTGCTCGATACTGATAATGGCAACAGGTAAATGCTTGAAATGTATAGAAAATGGTACGGAGCCCTTAGTTTTATGCCGTTTCGTGCCGTTGTATGGAAATAAACTTCTTTTTCTATAATAAATTACCTGTTTTACTGCCTCGTTGGTCTAGTGGTTAGCGTATACGACTGCTGATCAAGAGGTCTCGGGTTCGATTCCCGAGTAAGACCAAATGTTTGTGTGATCCGCAAATATTAGTTTCGGAGATTGGGTGTTTTCTATGTATAATGTGTATGTATTTACAAAAGAAAAGTATGTTTATGTATTTATATCAGTTTGTCTAATTACCCATAATACAAGCTCTGCTTAGTTTGGGACTAGATGGCGTTGTGTGTAAGATGTTCGAAATATTTATATTTATTTATTTATTTATTTGTCTCTAGAGATACTGGCATTGACAAGATCACCTCGATTCTCAATGATAATAACTCACAATTTCCTTTCCGTAGAATACATTCGATTGTAAACTTTAACAAAACCTGTCTAAATATTTTAGCACGTAACGCACACGCATGCATTAAATGTAATGCTCTCACGCTTTCCGTTCGACATATGAGTGATTGTGATCGAAAAAATATATCGCAAGTGAATTAAATATATATTGTAGTAGTGTAGTATTGTTAACAAATGATTATTACATTTCTCACGGCCTTCCAAATGTCAAATACTGCCATCATTTCATCATCACGATCAATATGACTATACGGATGTTTGCAACTAATTTATAATAATTATTTAATAACTATTAGTTCTAACAGAATTATCCTATTCTATATCCTATTCTATATTCTATAGAATGTCCGTGTGGTGACGGATTAAGAATACAGAATGTCACCACCCCTATTCATCCCGCGGGTGTCGTAAAAGGCGACTAAGGGATAAACTACGCAAAACAACATAAATGCAAAGAGAAGGAAAACTTGAAACAAACCCTATACCAACCCATCTGGCCAGCGTGGTATAGTAGGCCAAAACCTCCTTTCTAAGGAGAGGCCCATGTCCAGCAGTGGACTGTTGATGATGATGATGTGATGATGATAGAATTATTGTATGAACTTTAAATGAAATAGTCCGAGATCCAGCGGTCTCGTTCAAATGCTGCTGTACTTGAATTTAGTGATAAATGTGATAATAATATTACATCTTACGCAAGGCAGTCTAACGCAAAACTAGGAAGAGCAAATGTACTATGTTAACTAGTCTACTGATTTACATGTGACTTTACAGAAGTGAGTAGTATTTTTGTGGTGGTGACAGGACATAGAATAAATCGTGTTCTCATATAATTACTCGTCCTGGGTGAGAAACTTATGTCATGGGTTTATTTCTGTCTAATTATGCAGGCAAAATTTGGACGCATTTGTCTTAGAAGCCTATCAGTCAAAACTTTATTTCATTATTGCTTACCGTGAATGAAAAAACTAGACAAGTGCGTGTAGGACTAACCCAAACGAAGGTTTCGTACGTGGGGTCAATATAGACAAGGGGAAACTGTTTTGTTGTATTTTTAAGTTTAAAAAGAAATTCAATTCAATTCAAATTATTTATTTTGGACTCTGAATCCATATTGTGTTAGTTACGGTGACTTAACCTAGTGTTAGTATTAAAAATATATTAAATAAGTACATACATATTAACAAGTGTGGACGTACACCACCTTGACAAGAAGGAGGGGACAGTAATGTTTAAAAAATAAATAATATATATTTTGCAATGTGCACATCGATTCTTTCATTTGTTACCCTATTTGAATAAGTTTCATTATGACATATTGACCCCCTATAAAAATATAGATTAGATTTTTTAAGATTTAGTTACAAATGTATCGTTTGAAGATTTTTACTTTTGAGGTACGGAAACCCAAAAATAGGCAAAATTTAATCGAACTGCTAAAGATATATCACAAATTAAACACATATTTAGTAAATAGTTTATTGAAGTAGTCTTGTAGATAGTCTATCGCATAAAATTATGCGCAATCGTAACTAAAAGCGAGTCGAAGTAATTTATTCAGCGTCGATGTCAAGGTCATGTCATAAAATCAGTACAAGCGATATTTAGAGGTTTTTCAACAGCTTTTTAGAGGTTTTTGTCTCAATCTGTTTTGTAAGGGGTTTCAAGCCTTTTGTTCAGTCAGACAATCGTGAAAGCAAAAAAGCCTTCTTGTCACTACGGTAATTAATGCAAATTTTATGATATTTTTTTTGAGAAACATTAAGAAGCTTTGATATTGATCATAAAATAAATCTTAAGTTTAAATAAGACATAAGTAGCTCACGATGACAGCTGCAGGAATAAAATTATTTGAGAATTACATAAGGATTTTAACATCCACGCATTTTCGCGACCGGAAGTTTAAACCAGCTAAGGTATTTTATCAGTAAAAATTATTAGCCACTCGTACAAAAACTATATCGCCTTTTTCTATCCACAAAAATGGAAACATAGATAAGACATTTTCATTGCATCTTTTCGCTCATTCTATCAAATTAAAAAAAACAAAATCTTTTCCTATTCATACAACTAAATAGATTTGAAGTTTCTGTTTAACATATCATATGAACATTTTTTACTGAATAATTATGAGAGTATATTAGTACCAACATCAGAAAAATATGTCTGTTTGTTTGTTCCGTCTAATTTTTGGAAAGACTGATTGATACCTGATGATATAGGAAGTTTCATGCATATGTATGTGTATGTATGTATACACGGTACATTTGCAAATTTTTTTTTTTTTACAATTTTTGTCTGTCTGTCTGTCTGTCTGTTTGTTCCGGGTGATCTCTGGAACGGCTGGACCGATTTCAACGGGACTTTCACTGGCAGATAGCTGATGATATAAGGAGTAACTAAGGCTACTTCTTTTAGGCTAGCTTCGCCCTGCGGCGTTGCCCGCGGTTAAAACAACAAACGTGGGTAACACCGCGGGGCTCAACTAGTATGCAATAAATTCGCAAAGCCATATACCTACTTAACGCTCACTAAACAAGCTATGTGGAACTATAAGGTGCATCGCATTGCGTAAGAGAATGCTCCATCCTTGACTTACTGATAGCGTGCCTTTACACTAAATAGCTATCGACGATGTTCGAAGACAGCGCTCAGTTCACTCAAATATTTGTTATTTAGCAATCCCAGTAATATTCCATAATCGAATTATATACACATTCATTTGCAGATTTATGGATTTTCAATTACAATTCTATTCATTCACTTCACATATCTCATACAAGGCTGTCTCATCTCAAACAGTCTACACGCACTCATAGCCAAGTTGCCCTATGTGATTAGAAACTATCATCGAGGGTAAGCAACTTCGGCCCGGTCAGTACATGGATGGGTGACCGTTGTCATGATACCATAAGCGTCACCGTGATTCGGAGGTCACGTTAAGCAATCAATGCCGATTGTTATCATAGTATAACAGTCATGGAGTTGAGTTGGAGGCCTTCGGGCGGCCTAAAAACATCCAACGGAAGTAATACGTAGCCACAACGTTGCGTTGCTAGACCCCAATCCGCACTTGAACAGCGTGGGGACGTATGGCCTTAACCCTCTCCTGAGAAGAGAGCCAAGACCAGTAGTGGGACGTTATGGGTTGTTGATTTCGATGGAACTTTCACTGGCACAAAACTGAAGACTAAGGAGAAAATAAGACTATTTTTTAGATAAATTACTAGTTACTAGCAATTTACAACAATACCCGCGGCTAATTCTATAATAACAAACGGTACCGACTGCTTAACTATTCATCATCATCAACTACCCATAATGTCCCACTTCTGGCCTCGGGTTTACTCTCAGGAGAGAGTTAAGGCCATACATTTACGCTTACCTATTTATTATTAATTATTATTTACCACAACTAAACACATACATTATTTAATATAATATACACAAAATTACGTCCTCCATACGAAAACAATGGTGTATAAATAAAGCCATCCATTTATTTTTGTTAGGCAAAGAAAGAGAATGGATTTTTCTTTTTGAATAGCTTTATTTAAATTTGTTCATATTTACACTGAGCTGATCAAGAATTCCCCGCGGTGCTACACGCAGTTGTTGGTATGTCAACGAAGGCGAACAAAGGACGAAGCTAAATAAATAAAATTGAAATGTAATTTTGTAATTTCAAATGAAAATCTTTTTACTAAATGTATATAAAAGTAAATACGATATTTATACACAATATCTCAATTTATTTTTAAAATGTTTGTCTGTCTGCCTGTCGGTTTGTTCAGGGTAATCTCTGGAAAGGCTAAACCGATTTTAACGGAATGTTCAATGATAGATAGCAGATGATTATTGAATAGCTTAGGCTACTTTTGTACCAGCTTCTTCCCGCAGTGTTACCACCGTAACACAGCTCTTCTCAGAAAATTTCGTTATAAATTAAGTTTTTGAATGTACTCACATATAATATTGCTATGATATAATATGTTCTTATTAGTATAACCTACTAGTATATTAAGCTCGAAAGTTTATATGTATGTATGTTTGTTGCTCTTTCACGCAAAAACTGCTGAACGGATTTGGATGAAACTTTACAGTAATATAGCCTAATATAGCTTATATATCAGAATAACACATAGGCTACTTTTTACTGCAATAATCGAGATACACGGGCGAAAGGTAGGTGATTAAAAAAATACATAAATCGTAGATCTCAAAAAGTATCACTGTTTATCTCCTGTCAAAACTTCACAGGTTGCTATGCATAACACACTTGCATAGCAACCATAATGATAGTTTATAAATGGCTAATTTAAAAATGAGTTCTGGATAATCACATATGTAGGCTACTTTTTAACCCGAAAATACGCGGGTAACACCGCGGGGCCGCTAGTTTAATATTTTAAACCTGTTTATTTACTTACACAAAGGCACCAAAGTTTTAACGAGTGTCGTAAAATTATCAAGTAACTTGAGAGATAAATATTCATAATATTTGTACGTGTCTAATATTGTAATCCGCTGTTTTTAGATTCACATTGTTTGAGGTCGTATCCCCCGACACCTTGAGTAATAGTTTAAAAGAACAATATAATTTGTACTGCTCAACCTCAAAAACGTAACGTCTAATCGTCATAATAAATGATTCTCAAGCACTGATTTTATCAATGCGATTACAATCGGTACATGGGAATCGCAGTCTCTTAATTCTCAGGTTTTAGGGGTCCAAATGACGTCGTTGTAAGATCACTTCACAAACAACTACATATTTCGGACATCGTACACACAACGTCATCTAGTCATAAACTAAGCAGAGCTTGTATTATGGGTACTAAACAACTGATATGAATACATAAACATACTTTTTTTTTGGGAATTCATACATATTATACAAAAATACACCCGGACTCCGAAACAAATATTTGTGGACCACACAAAATATTTGGTCCGACCCGGGAATCGAACCCGAGACCTCTTCATCAGTAGCCGGATACGTTTACCACTAGACCAAAAAGGCAGTACCAAATAAAAGGTTAAAGGACCTTTAAATGCTAAATAAAAGATCAATTGAAAGGAACTTATTTGAGACCAACTTTTTTGATTCTGAAGTTATTTGATTCCACCCGCGTGAATGTACATCACGATAGTTATATTTCGGGTTTGTTATATTATAGATTATTACACTCACAAATATTTCTTTCTATTGTTCAAACAATTTTCAAAATTGGTTCTGTAATTCTTTAGATCCAGAGAGTCCTCGCTCGGGTTGACATATCGCTACCCAGGATATCCAACTTCATGTAGTTGAAGTTGAGTGCTCTGAAAGTTGATGAGGGCAAGGACTTTTTGGTGGAGAGCGCGCACACCTTAGTTTTCTTGGCGTTGAGCTCGACCAGATTCTGAGAAATGCGGCAAAGAAAAAGGTTGTGCTAAAAAAAATTAACACTACGGAACCTTGTCTAGTTTTCAGTCTATCTTCTAAATAAATTAATCTATTTCAAAACCACTCAGTTGTCCAAAACATAATTGAAACCCATAAACGTCTCAAGACAAAAGGCGCCACGCACCAAATTATTAATCGATAAAATCAGAACATACGATTATCTTTCCAACTTGGTCTGATCTCGATACCTATATGGATTGTGATCGAATATTGATACGAGTACTTTTATCATTTAGATCACCTTACATAATACATGGAACGTTGTGTAACTTTAAGGGCCACAGTACACTAGCTACTTTTAGCATCGATGATCGGCAACTAGTCACTTTTTAGCAGCTAAATACGGCGACCGAACGCTCCACACCGCACACTTAAAAACGCCAAACGCGGAGATTGAGTTGATTTTTAGAAGCGCGACACAGCAGCTGAACGCTACTCTCCGCACACATTCGGATTCCGGTAGCATCGATTTGGCGTCTGCCGAACACGATTTGACTCTCATAGTTTATTTTTATTTGTAAATAAAACCAGAAATTACAGTATACTGCAATATCATTGCGAATCACAGACATAAGTAATCAAAGTTACAAATTGGAAAATTATAGACAACACTACAGCAAACGCAATCCAGGCATCGGAGCAGTCGTTAAAACGCGCCTTTCCGATACCGCGTTCAAGCGCAGAAAGTCGCTTAAACGCGATGCAGCATCGATGTAGTCGCAAAATCGTCGATCGTCGATGCTAAAAGTAGCTAGTGTGCTGTGGCTTTTAAGTGTTTAATAGAGCTTTTGAGATAATGGTCACTACGTATTACAACATAGAGCTTTTTATTGTCTGTCGCCACAGGATATTTATAGAAATTTGCGGACTTTGGGTCACTGTCCGTGTGCGGAGTATCACTAGCCCTATTCATCCAGAGGTATCGTAAGAGTCAACTTAAGCAGCAAACCACACAACAGCACTGTTAAGAGAAGGCAAACGTGACAAAAACTTTATACTAACCGATTTAGACCAATGCTTGTCTAAAGAGCGGCCTATATCCAATAGCGGACTATTACAAGGTGATAATAATTATGGGTCATTGTAATCTTATAGAATCGGAATAGGCAGAAGTTGGAGGGTGTTTAAAATAATCATGAACGAAATTCAACCTCCAACCAACACTCATTCTAATCGCAGATCATTAGCTTGTATAAATAAGAAGCCAAGCCAATAATCTTTATTACCAATACCTAGGTACTGGACTATGACAATCGGGTCCGCAATATTGAATTAAACTACGTGTTTAGTAATGCTAAACCATAAATGTAAACTTAATAGGATTTTTAGAAGGTCCATCAAAAAAAAGTTCTTAAATTGTTATCCGTATGTTCATACGCTCATTGCAACTAACATCTGAAACGATTAGATCCGATTTCATAAGACTTACTAGCAAAAATATATGATATAAGGAGGATAATCATAAAAAATCACATGAGTAAAACCGATACGAAAATACGTAGTAAATAATATGTTTGTTAAGCTGTTCATTGAAATGAAAACATATACAACTTATCTAATTGTATTTTGACACACAATTTAATAGTTCAAGAAGTCCTTAAAAGGCTGTAGTGGTCATTCGTCAGTTCCATCCCACGCATGCGCGGGCACCATACCGTAACCCCATCGATGTCACTAAGCACATAACTGGTGTATATACACGGTGATTATTACGACATTGAGGGGACATTATTCAGTAGGTTTAAACTGTTTTGTAATGTAATTGAGATGTGCTTAGAAACGTGAGAATCATTTAGCTTCGAGGTTGAAGGTTAAGATTTTGTTTTTTTAGTAATGATGTGCGCTTAATATACATATTTTTATTATTCAGAAGATATGTGGTTTTGATAAACACAATTATAAGAGTGAGAGGACAGAGAGTTCACCTGTGTTTGCGCACACACTTGTGCACTATAATAGCTCCTACGCAGTTGGCTTTACTCCGCTGTGACTGGCCGCCGTGGTCAAAATCTGCTGAGAGAACATCATATAATACAAATAAATAAACGATAAATATAAATAAACGAACGAATAATAGACGAGCTACCTGATGGTAAGCAACAACCACCGCCAATGGACACCTACAACCCAACAGGCACATGTGCGTTGCTATCTGTTGATTGCCTATTCACACATTCATCTACAGCCTATAAATATTACTCCAGTACTGAGCTCTCCTTAAAATTGTTTCAGTATTAGAGCCATGCTGTTTTCAGTACGAACTGGTTGATTCGACCGGGGTGCTACTGCCCTCTCACAGAAGACTACCAAAATGACAGCATTCGTACTGTTGTTTCCTTGGTGAGTGAGACACCAAAGACCTAATTATGCTAACCCTTGTCTGCCATAGTGAGGGTCACCATAAAGGCCATGCCGCATTGTCTGCATTCGTAATAAGTGTGATTATCACTACTTTTGGATTCTTCTCCGACTTTAAATCAGGCAGAATGGAGGCACTTTTGAGGGCTTATACATTAAATAATACACTTCAATCTTTATCCTTGAACAAATTGTACGGAAGGAAATAGACGGCGTTGTATTAAATTCCCACGTGCAAAATATCTGGAGTGGAGACCGCGACTCTGCAAACGTAGCGTAGAACGCCCACAGGCCACGTGAAGTGACGATTTGCGCAAGATGGCTGGCAGAAGCAGGATGTGAGAAGCCCAAAATCGATCAAAGTGGTATGCAATGGGAGAGGCCTATGTCCAGCAGTGGACTGCGATGGTCCAATGATGATGATGATGATGTGCAAAATAAATATAAGATATTACAAATGATTAATGACTTGTTGATATTTTGCCATAAAGTGTTAGTGTTTCGTGATCTCGCTTCTTGCTAAATTTTTAATAATTTTACTAATTGGCTAGCGCATAAGTTTTAAATGGCCGTTTAATTTGATTGTTGACGAACAGACTTTACTCTTTATAGTTTGAAATGCTCGCAGAAATAAGTATTTAATGTTTACTTTACATTTATAGATCCGGAGAAAAAGTATCTAGATATATAATATAGATTAGGACGGGACCATAAATATTTGTTGGTATGGAACCCTAAAATGTATATTTAAGGTAGATTTTACACACAAAAGCCTGAGTAGTTCGGAAATACGAAGAATATCACGGAACTTATTATTTCAGGTTCGTTCTCTATGCTACCGATTTCTGTTTATTTGATCTAACTTATTAAAAGCAACAATTATGACTACATCTCACAAAACTTTAAAATACTGTAACTGTAAGTACCTATGGTTAACAGAGTTTCAGGAACTCTATCCCAATCTAAGGAGGATCTCATCATTATCAACAGCCCTCAAAGATCCACTACTTTGCCAGAAGCCTCTTATTCAAAAGAAGATTTACGCTGGCCAAAATATTGGTATAGAATTTGTTTCAATTTTTTCTTATTTTCGCAGTGATATTGTCCTTCATAGTTTGTACCCTTAGTCATCTCATACGACACTCACGCGATAAACGACTGCCTCGTTGGTCTAGTGGTTAGCGTATACGACTGCTAATCAAGAGGTCTCGGGTTCAAATCCCGGGTCGGGCCCAAAAGTGTTTTTGGGTTTTTCTTAGGAATTTCCTAATAGCAGCCCGGAGTTTCGAAGTTTGGCCGGTGATTCACGCCCGTGCCTCGGAGAGTACGTAAAGCCGTCGGTCCCGGTTGTCATGAACATCTATGGCAATCGTTATTGGGAAGACAGTGCCCTCAAATATACTGACAACTAGTTCAATCTTCGAATTTTAGTTCTCCCTTAGGGTTGCGGAGGTCCGATGCCAGTCGCTCCGTGGAAAAACTGAAATTCAGGTAAAACCGGTTGAACTAGTAGCCGACCCCAAATAAACTTGGGAATAAAGGCTAGGAAGATGAATATGCATGTATTTACAAAAAAAAAGTATGTTTATGTATTTGTATCAGTTGTTTGGTGCCCATCATACAAGCTCTGTTTAATTTGGGATTAGATGACGTTGTGTAAAAAAAGAATTTGTTACATTAATGTAACATTAAGTAAGAAACAGATATTTTGTAAGTGGCTAGAGTATCAACATAGACTTTACTTTATATTTATGTAAGATATATAGATATAAGGTAGTAGAGCCACGCTGATTTCAGCACGAATGGGCCGGCTCGACCCGGCCAGTACTACCCTCACACAGAAGACCATCCTAATAATGACAGCATTCTTGCTGTCGTATTTCGTTGGTGAGTGTGAGACCGGAGGCCCAATCATTCTGCATCATTCTCCCGCCCTTCGAAGGCCGGGAGAATGATGCAGAATAATCTAACCAGGCTGCCATGGTAAGGGTCACCATGCTACATTGCCTACCCTCACAATAAGCATGGTGACCCCTACTCCTGGATTCTACTCATGCTTTCCATCAGGCAGAGTAGAGTCACTTTGGCAGGCTCAAGTATATATAAAAAAAAAAAAAAAATTTGTCCGCCCACTGGTTGTAAGTAACCATTGACCATCAGGCAAGTAATAAACTTGTATGCCGCGTCAATTTTAAGATAAAAACAAAGAGTTTTGTAATTAAAATCTGTTTTTTTTTTGTTAAATTTCAATCAGCCAAACTGGGAATCCCCCAGAAGAAACTGCGTCACAAACACTAAGTTTTGTTTTTCATGATATAACTTTTAATTGCATATTGTAAAACTTATAGGCAGTAGGCGGTGCGCTATTTCCAAATACCATTCAATTTGACATTTCACACTTATCTATGCACAAGTATCTACTACTTTAAATAGTATTTAAAGTTTAAGCTTTTAAGTCACTGACTTTACTACTTACTAGCTTCGCCCCGCGGTGTTACCTGCGATTGTTAATCACAACATTACTACTAGTAACACCGCGGGGCGAAGCTAAGATAAAATAAAAATACCCTAAGTTACTCCTTATAACATCAGCTATCTGCCAATTAAAGTCTTGACTAAATGGGTTCAGCTGTTCTATAGATCAGCCGGAATAAACAGACAAACAGACAGAAAATTTTTCAAAGATTGTTTTTTTGCTGTAAGATAATTTATTCAATCTGCATATTATACTTGAAGTAAAAACTGTTAATTTGGAAATTACAAACAAGTACTTCAAATTTATTTATTTGATATTCCTGTGTCGCGGGGGACTTGACAAACATACAAGAAACGGACATAAAGAACACCCAAACTCAGAACAACAATTTGAGAATCACACGAAGTGTTATCCCGTGTGGGATTTGAACCCACAACACTTGACGTGGTAGAAAGCGTCGTGGCGACCGCTTGAACCACTTGGTCAAGCTTTACAAATAACTATTTTAAACCAGAAGTATCTGTTTATAGTATCAAATGAACAATGTTTTACTAAATGCATATTAAAGGGTACTAAACCCATATGTTATTAGGGTACTAATGTGGTGACGGATTAAGAATACAGAGTGTCACTATTCATTCCATGGGTGTCGTAAGAGGCGACTAAAGGAACAAAATAAGCAGCTAACATCACTGCCAAGAGAAGGAGAACTTGAAACAAACCCTTTACCAACCCGTCTGGCCAGCGTGGTATAGTAGGCCAAAACCTCCTTTCTAAGGAGAGGCCAGCAGTGGACTGTTAAAGGCTGTTTATGATTGATGATGATGAAATGCATATACATATACAGATTATTACAGATACGGTACTTACATTAAAAGAGCTATTCTCGTTTGATGTTTTTTGTAGTCGGTTTACTTTTTAGGGTTCCGTAATTTATGACTATGAATATGTTTATATGGGGTACCACCCCAACACGTAGTGGGGATTAAAACATTATAAGTTTGCTAAAATCATTTTTCGCTTTAGGTATACGTTTGCGAGTTATTCAACTTTAAAGTGCATTTTTTTGTAAAAACTCCCTCCCCCCTCCAAAAATCTGAAAAAAAACATGTTAGTAGGCCATATATTGAACTTAAAAGGAAAACTATAGCAGTTTTGATAACCTTTTTATTAAGTTATAAAACTAACTAACTTGTAAAATGCACTCACTTGGAAAACTTGGTACAAAAATAAAGAAATAATAAGTAAACATAACCATTATCTATTGGGTACGATTTAAACCTACCTATCATTATGGGTGACTACGGAACCCTATCCTATTCGTGGCCTGACACGCACTTGGCAAATTTTTACATATGAACAATGCAACCAGTAACTAGACATTATTGAGAATCGCCATTTATAAGCATCAATCATTGGTCAGCCGAATCAATAAACTAAGTTTGTTGTGTCGACACCTGATTGTGATCGGTGTACGTGAAGCCAAGATGACCCGTCTCGCCGCGGGCTTCACGATCACAATCGATTATTGTATGATGTCTTGTTTGACAACTTAGCTGTCATGCTCTAGCAATCATTTATACGTTACATAATATAACATGACATCTTATATAACGTATTTATATTTATGCTATTTTTAAACGCAAGCTTTTAGGGTTCCGTAGTTTTTGACTCGGAACCCTTATATATTCGTCTCGTCCGTCCGTCCTTCCGCCCGTCCGTCCTTGACCTACCGCCAAACGGTTGGTGCTAGAACGATGAAACTTTGTATGAATATGTGCTGTCAGTCCTAGTAGTTATCATAGTATAACAGTCGTGAAGATTAGTTAGACGCCTTCGGGCAGCTTTTCGTTTTCTATTCTATTCTATTTTTCTATTCTAATATTTTGTTTAGATCATCTGACTGAGTGACATTAGCCTATGAAACAAGAGAATAGAGCCTTAATCCTTTCGTGATAGACGCGAACCCAGCAGTGGGACGGAATGGGTGGTTGAATATATCATCCTGACTGACATGTTATATAAAACCAAAATCTCCCCTTTAAAGAAAGAACTTGAACCAAGCTGACCAAGTTTGAGGCTGAACGCAGGAGAACGATCTAGCCATTCTAGAATTTATAACAGGAGCATTAAGAAAAGATTTTGATCACCCAAACATTAAAATAAACAGCAGAATTGTTATTACATCACCGTAAAGAAATCGTTGCACAACCTCCATTGAATTCTAAACGGTGTTTAACCCACAGGAGTTCGTAACACCTAGACAGCCATTTAAGATGTTATCTCAACAATAACTTAGACCACCAAATAATCGTTTATTTAAAGTTAAATAGCGTATGTAACACGTTGTATTATCACACAACTTCGTGTGAACTTGTACATAGTTCTGGTTGCATCAGCGTTAACACGTTCACTGCGGCTTGAGGTTGATTCAGCCTCATGGTAGACTTTACGCTGGTGCGGCGCGTAAAACTGTGTTTTCTCTCTAGTGCGGCGGCTGTTTACACTAAACCGTATGAGGTATGACAAAGACAAATATAGCTTTCTTTATGTCTGCGAAGCATTGACTCAATATTGTAAAAAAAATATTTGAGGTCGAAATACGCCTCAAACGCACTGATCACAAAATTAGTGAATAAGGTGCGGGTTGAGGCCGATTTCGACCTCCAGCGTCGGGACGCGCGGGCGGCGTGAGAACAGGTAAGTCGACTTTAGTGACGCTACCATAGTCGATACTGGAGCACGTGTCTTTGGGCAATTGTGTTAATTGTTTGTTTTTTATTTTTGTTAAATTCTTTTATTTAATGTTTTTTTGTGTGTTCAGTTACATATTTATAGAATGAGAGCCCGTGACACCCATACCTTAGTTATATTATAAAAGCTGAAAATTCTTCTATATATTTATTTATTTACACTTTCTGCAAAACATAACATAACCATTCAGAGTCTCAGCACATCCTTGCAAAGGGTCAAATAAGGAAACGTTGCGTCATTTGCTATGCAAAATTACGACTTACATTAGGTGCCATGCAGGCTGCAAAGAAAGTAAAAAAAATTATGACTAATTGTTCACAATGTAAGAAAGCTATGTGCTTGCATTGTTTTAACGAACAGCATGCAAAGTAATATAGAATAAATTAGATGAACGAATAGTTTGTATTTTATTTAACAACACCCCATACTTTTATGCACAATACTATAACAATATAAAAAAGTAAAAGAAATATAACATAGACATGGACATTCATCGATATAAATTCATTCCCATCACTAATGCCGCCCCGATTCAGTGCGATGTGTGGTCTAAAACGACCTCAAATATATTTTAGGTGTTTTCTCTAAAACTAAGAATCAGAACCCGGGGCGAAGCTAGGTGTACATAAAACAATACCATGCAAGTAATTTTAGCATAAAATTAAACATCGAATCACGCTCCTGATCAAGGTTCAACACATTTACCAAATGACTGAAACATGAGGCAGAAAAGGCCTCAACCGCATTACAAGGAAGTTTAGCTTGGGGCTGATTCGACCTCAGCCGCACCAGCTGAAAGTTCTTCAAAATGTGGCCCGCAGTGAACGTGTTAATTGTATATAGCTGCTGTTTTAATTATCTTGAACCATCAAATGGGACCCTCATAAGACCGACATACTTCAGACCAAACAGCCCATAAATAAGTGCTTATTATATGCGAATTTATTTTAATTTTATTTTTCATGGAGAGGCCGAATCACACGAGTTAATAAAACATATGAATAAGTTGACTGTTCGTTTTATTTCTACTTCTTAAGGAAACCAGTTTATTTTTGTGTTTTTTTATATTTAAGCCTACCAAAGTGTCTCTACTCTGCCTGATGGAAAGCATGAGTAGAATCCAGAAGTATGGAGGCATGAGTAGAGTCCAATGAGGAATTGTGAGGATAAGCAATGCAACATGGTGACCCATACCATGGCAGCCTGATCAGATGTGTCTGCATCATTCTCCCAGCTTCCGGAGACAGTGAGATTGATGCTGAATGATTGGGCCTCCGGTCTCACACTCACCAACGAAATACGACATCAAGAATGCTGTCATTATTAGGATTGTCTTCTGTGAAAGGGTAGTACTGTCAGGGGTATGTCACTCCGCAGTTTAGGTATAGTCGGCCGCCTGCCTGCCCGGACGAGTATGCCGGTCGACTAGACATTGTCAGAACAGGTAAGAGTTACACGATAGAAAGAGACGCAATGGTAGGTAAATATAATTGTAGTTGAGTCGGCGCTGTGCGATCTGAATTGAACTTTGTCTTTTAACGCCTAGGGTCCCGATTTCTTTAATTTACTTTTCGGGGTGAGCCTTCTGTATTAGTACTATTATGTATTCTGTGGTACTGTCCCGGTCGAGCTGTCCCATTCGTGCTGAAATTAGCGTGGCTCTAGAACCTCCTTTTGTAAAGGAAGCTGATATAAATATAGCTTAGATATACATGTGATTATCCCACGATGGGGATCAAAACAGGATGTTAGTATATAATCAGTAAATTTTATATTTAATGGGATTTTTGTGGTTTGAACTTTTTGCTGGGATGTGAACATAATTGTTTAAATTAGTATTGTATGCAAATGTAGGTTTTGTGACAAAAAAATATAAGTTTTAATAATGTGGTTAGTGTTGAATGACCTGTAGTATTTTATATTAAATTACTGTTAACGACTGCTAAGATTTAATTATGATAATTAAAAATTATTTATAATATAATTTTATTAAAGGTTTCTTGGCGTTGTATATTCGTTCATCTTCCTATCGTCCTGGAATTAATTATTCACAAGACTATTTAGGATCAGTTACTAGTAAGACCGGTTTTACCTGAACATCATTTTAACATGGAGCGACTGATATCATTGGACCTCCGCAACCCTGAGGGCGATCTGATTCTGAAGTTTTTTAGTTCTTACAAATATGAAGTTCAATATAGTAGTAGTGAAGCGCTCAAAGCCAAGTGTACTTAGGTGATTGGAAAGAATCACGGAAATTAAGCACATAGACACGTCGCGGTCAGGACATAGATGGGTGACCGTTTGTGGCATGATATCTTATGAGCGTTTCCGTGTTGGGATGTCACGTTAAGCAGTCGGTCCCGGTGCTTCACGACTGTTATCTTATGATAATAAGATAACAGTCGTGAAGCATAGTCGGAGACCTTCGGACAGTTTAAAACCTTCCAGTGGTAAGATTACCATAATGTGTCTTACCAGTCCCCAATTTGTACTCGGCCAGCGTGGGGACGTATGGCCTTAATCCTACCCAAGAGGCGTCTCTAGCCTATATAAGCACTCGTGTGCAATAGGACCTACTTATGCAACAAGCAGCCATTCCACACACATGCAAAATTGAGATAATTATCCTTGTGTCTTTACAGATAGGGTCCTTTTTAGGATTCCGTTGCAAAATGGCAAAAAAACGGAACACTTATAGATTCGTCATGTCTGTCTGTCTGTCTGTCCGTCTGTATGTCACAGCCACTTTTTTCCGAAACTATAAGAGCTATACTGTTGAAACTTGGTCAGTAGATGTATTCTGTGAACCGCATTAATAGTTTTATACCAAAATAGAAAAAAAGCAATAAATTTTGGGGGTCCCCATACTTAGAACTGAAACTCAAAAAAATTTTTTTCATCAAAACCATTCATGTGGAGTATCTATGGATAGGTCTTCAAAAATGATATTGAGGTTTCTATTACCATTTTTATCTAAACTGAATAGTTTGCGCGAGAGACACTTCGCAAGTGGTAAATGTGTGCCCCCCCCCCCTGCAACTTCTAAAATAAGAGAATGAAAAAACTAAAAACGTACATTACCATGCAAACTTCATACGAAAATTGGTTTGAACGAGATATAGTAAGTAGTTTTTTTTAATAAGTCATAAATCATATACCGCAATTTACATTTCTTTCAATCAAAATACTATTATTAAAACATCTATGAAAGTTACAACGAACTACAAAAAAATTTATATGATGTTACTTGCTGCTACGGAACCCTTCATGGGCGAGTCCGACTCGCACTTGGCCGCTTTTTTCGATTTTGTCATGTGTATGGAATGGTTTCTTGCTGCTAATACAATAACCTAATGAGTTTATTGGTCGTTGATAATTATAAATAATTCTTTGAACAGTGTATTTAAACATAGTTTAAGAGAATTGCAATACTATCGTCATGTAGGTCCAATTTGTACTCTAGCGCCCTTTATTTGTTTTGTTTGACCACACTTTGTTACATGTCTACCTACTGAAATATAAAACTTAATTCCTTGCAAATCTTTCTTTTCTCTGTAATTACCATAACAATCTGTATGACCATAACAAGGGCGCATGTACGTTGAAAGGCGGAGCGCGCCTGGGCGCCCCTAACAGCGCTGCGCCCGTGTGCATTGCTTAAGTAAAGAAGCCCCTGCCCTCTCCTGAAAGTTGACCCAAGCCCGGCAGTGGGACGTTAGATTGTTGATGATAGTATGCCAATTATATTTGGAGACGGTGTAACTTATGCAAATAAGGAAAATTGAAGTGTTTCTTTGTTGTTTAAAAGGAACAGCTTTTCAAGTACTATGGAAGTTGGGGTCTTCCCTTACTTGAGAAAGCACGTCAAGCTTATAGATCTTGCGTCTGATCTCCGCCGGATACCCATCCCATTGGATTGCGATAGAGAGGAAATAGAGTTTACCTGTGTTTGCTCACACACTGGTATACCTACTATAATATATCCTGCGTAGTTGGCTGGTATCACAAGGTCTCTATAAATTACATGTAGAAATTCTTAGCAAGTTGTAAATGTCTAACTTAATTTACACCTCACTAATTAAATTCCTAAACAAAGGGAGATGATGCAAGTAGGGTGTCCATCACTTTATCGGGATACGGATCTCCGCAGAACGAAACAAACGGTTTGTTTCTTAACATCCGCACCAAATTTAAGGCCACCCGAATCCGTATAATGGAACAATTAAAGTGTTGTGTAAAACATTGACAATAACAGTAGGTGCACCACGCGATCGACCTTTGTGGGAATAGAAATTCCAATGAGTATTTTGACCTAGATTACAACTTTTTAAAGTTCACGAAATCATTCTGTGTTTTAAGTTCTTAACATTGACGAGAAGCCGTTGTATTGTGTGCTTTGCGTGCTCCGTAATAACTCTTGAGAATCTCAAGATATGGAGTCACATTTATTATCGTATTGGTTGCAGTCAGGCTTTTATCATTTCTTTTAATAGTGTAGTAGCCTTTAGACTGGATTTAAGACAATAAGTTAGGATAGAGAACAGAGATATACGGCAAGGGAGATAAGATAGAGAATAGTCTAACTTTGTACTGAAAAATTAGCCTAAAGCTATCAAAAATGTTTAAGAATATTTACAAGTCCTAAACTACTCAGCAAGTATGTATGGAATGAACAGTGATAAAATGTTTAGGAAACAATACTAACATCTAAATGTAATCTAACAATGGGTAGAATGAATAAATAGTAGGGTTTTGCATATTTTTTAATAGTCATAGACTCTACTTTTTAATGATCTTTAAAAAGAAGAAGTTTTTCAAGAATTACTCATTAATTCTAATGATAAATTAATTGTTGTTTAAATCGAATTTCAGAGAAAAAATTTGAAAGGGAACGTAGGATAGCCAGTAGTATTATAAATATATAATAAATCACAGTTATCACACTATTATTTTTAACTTTGGACTAATAATAAAATGTTAAACCTTAATTTATTAACGATGTTTCCATACACGAGTATATTTTAAATTTCTTAAATATATTTAAGGACTGTTGAGTTTCCACGTTCTTAAATGAATCGTTGAAAGTAGTGGTATCATAGTTTATCAATCATTAAACTTAGGGGACAAACCCACCGCCAATCTATATTGAACTTTCTTTTTAAATATAATCTGTTTATTAAGTGCTAGCTACTTTGATGATAAACAAAGTGGAGACAATTCAAGTATGCGGGATATATCATAGTGTAAAAGAGTGTGCGTAAACAAAAGTGCACTTTGTTGACTCTTACAATCCAATGTGACGGCTATCCGTCACGATCGCGGAGAGATCAAGTGAAAGACTGATTGGCGTGTTCTGGAGACATGAGGGTTTAGACTACTTTGGACCCATACTTTCAAATTTCCGAGCAGTAACCAGTAAACCTCAATAACCCTTTTTGGCAAGATGCAGGAATTAAATCCCATAGTTCTTGATCATGTGCTAGTATCAAAATATATCGTACAATCATTAATCACTACACTACACTCGTAGTAAAATAAGTCTCTTTTATGACGAAATACCTGACTATCTCTAAGTGACATTAATTCAGCCTTAAGAACACGTCTTATGGCATTTACATGAGATGCTACACGATAGTATATGAACGGTGGATCATTAACAATCCTGTTGAAAGGGCCCCTATAATTATTGCATTAAGACAATCACTACTACACTTGGTTGAACAATGTGATGCGATACAGCACATGCCGTCCGCGTTCTCACATTAACCTTACCAAGAGGTCGAAGTTATGACCAAACAATTAATGTTTTCTTGTTTTAAAGCTTGTTGAAAAATTCTCACAATAATTATTTTCACTTGACATTGCAGACAAACAACAACCTTTAGGTTACGCTTTGTAAATTACACGTATTTTTAACCAAATAGCGATAATCGTCTAAAGAGTTGTAAAATCTATAATTCATAATATAAAAATGATAATAATAAAAAAAATGCTAAAAACTAAAACCCAACTACGTTCAAAAACGGCGCTGAAAAAGTATGAAATAAGATTATCAGGACATGGGTTTTAGTTTTTACTCTTTTTTCTTTAAAATATTTTGGTGCTGTTATTATGTTAGTTTATTTGCAAAGTATATTGTAATTATTTTAACAAAACACACCGAATAATAAATTGTCTGTCTCAGTCAACTTGTAACAATTCTACCTAGTAGTTTAGAAGATATGAAATATCACAATGATATATCACAACGTTAACGTATATTTCTAATGCGGAAGTTATGTTTTTTTTTAAAGAAAGAAAGGAAAGAAACTTAGTCTTAAATAAAACCTTTACAGTTTCTATTTCAAACTGGTTTCTATTTTAAAGTTCACTCCTTCACACTAGATTTGACGATTATTAGTTTTAATTTTGACACTATTAACCATATTGACTAGTGTCCATAGTGTCAATAGTGTTAAAATTCTTTATAAAACGCACAGTTATAGCTTACTCGCATTTACGTTACATAAGTAGAACTATTAACTATAGGGTAAAAGCCGGATAGTTGCCCCACTTTTCGAAAAAGCTTTATTTTTCAAAAATATGAACTTTCTGAAAATCATTTAGCATGTATCTTAAAACACAGGCCTTTTATCTTCTATAATAGCCTATTTTTGTATTCATAATTAACAATGGTTTTGAATAAATATCGTTTTATTTCACCTCCTAAAAAAGGGATAGTTGCCTACTATGGCGGATAGTAGCCTAGCGTGGAAAATGCTTCATGGGATACTTGCCTCGTGCTGGAATATACCTAAAATATACCTTGAGTTAGTAGTTGCCGCTCACTTGTTTCGTAACGTCTTCTTAAGGTTCGAAAGGATATTCCGTAGATTCGAGAAATTTCATTAATACCTTTTTTTCTCTCAATTCTTCCAAGGCAAGTTTTTTTTTTTTTTTTATTGTTATAGTGGAATAGGCGTTTGTCTTCCATCTCACCTGATGGAAAGTGTAGATGAAGACGAAGATGGTACACGCCCATCCAAAAGAAACCTGTTCACTCTACTCTTAAAGGCTCCAGAGTTCAACTCATCAGGAAAAATAGACCCAGGCAGGTCTTTCCAAACTTTGGCGACTCTCACCAAAAACGAGCTGTCAAACCGTTTAGTTCGTCTTTTGGGTATGCCAACAACATATGGATAAAACTTTTGCCTGCGCCTAGTAGTTCGTTAAAGGAATGGATATGGCTCAATCAGTTCGAAAAGAGCTTTCGAGCACTCTCCAAAGTGTATTCTATAAAAAACCGATAAGCTGGCAACTCGACGACGATATATTATGCTATCTTCTGTCCAGTTGATGTTGCGCGGCACCACGCCTGGTTTTCGCTTATATTTACTGCTGGATGCTAGAATATTTTGATTATTTACTTATATTGACACTATACATTTTGCTTAACTAGAATAAATATATAAAACAGATAAGTAGATATTTATTTTAAATACAACAAGTTACACAATACATTCGAAAAAATAACAAAAAAATAAAATTCGTCTTTAATTCTTTGAAAATGTTAAGTCTCTCTAGGGGCAACTATCCGCGCAAGTAAGTAAGGCGACTATCCTTTTTGACGTGGATACTTGCCCTTTTTATTTATTAAATAAATAATAATTATTTTGCAATAAAACATAATAAACAATGTTATTTAAGCTCTAATGCATGAAAAAAAACAAAAAGTTAACTGAAACGAGGATCGACAAGAAAAATATTCAATAAAAATTATTTACCAATATAAATATAACGCCCGTCAAAGTTCCGCCGCGGAAGATATTTGCTCTCACGGACAAAACACATGCGCCTATTCCGATGGATTATGCGTCACTAAGGTCTGCTGGAGGTCACTACTCATTGTAGTAAAGAGCTAACACTAACTTATATTCATAACATACTGTATTCAAAACCGGGGCATGTATCCGTCCGAGGCAACTATCCGGCTTTTACCCTAATAGTTCTACTTATGTAACATAAATTTGATATGGAATAAATTTGGAATTATATGGGAAAATGGGAAGACAACGGCAAAAATAAACATTTACCATTAATTTAATAATGTCATGATAATCATAATGAATAACTAATGAGGCTAGTTTTACAATTCATTGGTGAACTTTTTATTAAAAATAATAGTATCATAAAAGTAAATAATAAAGTTCTGATTGCAACATCTTTCTCATCTTAAACCGTGATATCGCAAGCGTCTGTGAATGGTACGTGGCCATTCAAATTGCATTCGATTCCATTCTTTTATTTATACAATATTTATTGTGAACAGCCTTCAAAAGATGCGCTCGAACTAAAAATGGAGTCTTCGTGTCATATAATTACTATCAATCTCTTTAAAAAATTGTGGATCTAAACCCCCAGTCTTGACATCTAAGAAGGTTTAAGTCACTACAGAAAACATAGCATTGTGTTTAATAACTGAAAATGCATTGCTGGGCAGTGAGTTTAAGTTAAGCTTTACAATAGAGACATCTTATTTTTAATTTAAAACAAATCATTCTGAACACTTGTTAAATATTTACTCCGTTCAAGTCTCTTTGATCTTTTCTGAAGATCTATAAAGAATGTGCAAATTAGTTTTGTTTAGGTAATAAAACACACGTAGTTTCATAATTAAGATGGCATGCATTGATGAGAATGAAGAAAAAATTTACCGCCGAATTAAAAGTAAAAAAGTGTTGCAACTTCTAAAGATATTTACTTATTACAATTTTGGAACACTTGGAAACAACTACCGAGGGTAAGCAAATATAGCGTGGTTGAGTGACCTGGATGAGTGACCGTCAGTGGCATAATACTCTTTGTAATGAGTAATAAGTCTGCAATTAGTCTAGTAATTGGTCCCGGTTGATGTCATAGGATATCATGATAGTCGTGAAGCTAAGTTCGAAGCCGGCCGCTTAAAAATATGCAACGACAAGATTATGTAGCCACAACGTTCTCTTGTCAGTTCTCAACTCGCACCCAGCTAATATGGAGCCGTTTGGTCTTAATCCTGTCCTGAGAGGATACCCTAGTCCAACAGTGCGACATTACGGGTTATTGATGATGACACGAATAGGTCTTCTGTTATGCTTGTTTGTTCAAGATCTTTTAGTCGAATGCACTTAAAAACTGCTAACCACGACTTTGATGGGTACAACCATTTTAAATATGTTTTAGTAATTACTATACTGTATCAGGACGACTAGCTGTATTTAATTACCTTTTTTTAACTATTATGATACATTGTTAGACCCTGACCTGACCACCACAGTCATAAAAAACCTTTAAAATTAAGTGATGAACATGGTCACCCTATTTTATTGGTTTCTTCCTTGACCTTCAATGCACTCTATTTACGAGAGATATCCTGGAATTAAGAATACCATCCGACTTTTGTTCTCTTATTTTTATTTACAAGAACAGACAATTATCTAGGTCTTGCCTTGACATGATAATATATGTACTGACTGGATGATCAATTATTAAAAAATATATTGCAGTAGATCCGTCATCCGTCAATATCACTGTGAAGGCCTTTGTCCAGCAGTGGACTGTTAAAGACTGTTGATGATGATATTTCGTCATCTGCCTGTTTTGTAAATTTATTCACAGTCTTTAAAGCTATCCATCATTATCTTCAAAGAGATTTCAATATTTAGTAGTGTAATTTTGATCGACGGCCTCATTGGTCTAGTGGTTAGCGTATGTGACTTCTGATCAAGAGGTTTCGGGTTCAAATCACGGGTTGGGCTAAAAGTCTTCTTGAAATTTTGTTACAGGAAATCCTTAATAACAGCTCGTCACGCCCGTGCCTTGGACAGCATGTTAAGCGAGTTCAAGAAGAACAAGATTTCGGTTAAGTTTGTCTATATGAACCGAAATGAAAATCTCTCACAATGGCATGGGTATCTGACGATATTAAAATTATTATGGATTCTAGGATTTAGAATACTTCGGTAGGTAGTTACAGAAGGTTATCAAATACGATTCAAATACGACTGTCCTACTTGACCGCTACAGCAATACTGAGTCCTGATGCAAGCCGAAATAGAAACTCCTTCGAGCATCATGACGCCTGCATCCGATGTTGGTAACTAATTGCCGATACTATATTTAAAATAAGATAAATAGTATTTACTGAACCTTGAATCTCATTTAAAGTCACATAGATATAGAAAACAAATGGATTCATCCTGCATAGACAAACAATGGGCTTTATATGGTTCGGTTCCCGGTCAAGGTAACGTGTCAAATTCAAATTCAAATTCAAAATTCTTTATTCACTTAGGATGCAATACATCTCTTGTGACAGGTCAAGATTCTACATGTACATTTATGCCATGTTCGCAAACAATAGGTAGAGCCGGAGAAAAGAACATGGCAATAAAAACTCGCGGCCACTCCTTTCAAATCGCCAATGTTTACATAGTTTTAATGTTTATAAACCTGATATGGGGGTAAGGTGCTGCCACTAATATACTATACACCATGTTAGAGGACTGATGCAAATTATAGTGAATAAAAATTAGAACTTATGCTAATTAAAAAAAAAAAAAAACAACAGCCTCAGTGGGTACAACATAGTAGGAGCATCTACTTACAACAAAGGTAAAAACTATATGTGCTCAAATATTGGCCAAATTACTGGTAACGAAAGATTAAATATAAAATATTAATTATAAGATCAAAAGAAAGAGAAGAATGGCCTTTATTAGTCACGTAGAATCTTTACTTACAAAAGTAAAATCATGTTCTTAAACAATGTGATAACAACATTCACATGAGTAGAATAAAATGATAAGGAGCAAGTAGTCAAATCCATTTTTCTTTATCATTTAAAAATTCGTCAACTGTATATTCAGGCAGATAAAAATGGATGGTTTTAGAATGATTTATGAACGTAGTAGTACGTTTGCCGTAAAATATCGTAGTAGAAAGATTTATTTTACCTATTGTTTTTAGCACCCAGTTCTAAACGAGTGGCCTTAGATCTTATGGTTTGTTTGTTTTGTTCAATTTAGAAAAGGAGCACAAGGATTTAGGATCCATAAACTTCCATCATATTTTACTTTTAAATTCATATAAGGTTTGTTTAGTTGGACTTCTTATAATACACTTCCAGTATGTAAGAGGTATCAATAATAGAATAATTAATTTCAAAAAAGAAAGAGCAATTAAAACGACTTAGATAAAAAAATCGGCTAAGTGCGTGCATAATAGTACGTGGATTTAAAATCGTGTTCAATAGATAATTGTTATGTTTACGTATTAATGCGTTAATTTTGTATGACGTTATCCAAGTGAGCGCATTTTACAAGTTAAGCCTCTATAACTCCTGAACTAACAAAGTCATCTAATCCGTTATAGTTTTTATTTAAAGTTCATTATATGGACCACCATCACGAATTTTTCCAGATTTTTTGAGCCAGCCGTTTAGCTTTTAGAGCGGGGTCACCCTGTTTTACAAATAAGTGTCCTATAAAGTGGAATACGTCGCAAACGGATACCTAAATCAAAACTTCGTCTTAGAAACCCTTTATTGTTTTTGAAATACCTTTCTAATGAATCCCCACACGATGGGGTAGCTGCCAGAAAAAAAAACATCCCCACTTTACGTGTAGGGGAGGTACCCCAATTAAAAATATTTTTCATAATTTTATTGTAGCACTTTGTCGACGTAATTACAACACATTTTCATGCAAAGTTTCATCTTTCTAGTACTTACCGTTTGGAAGGTAAGTCGAGGACGGACGGACGGACATGACGAATCTATAAGAGTTCAGAGTCATAAACTTCGGAACCCCAAAAACCAGATGATATTGTTAAAATAATTATAGTCAAATAATTACGTTTATGTTCCTACTACTTTTGCCAGCTCCGCCGGGTGTATGTTGCTTTTCACGTTAAAAAGAAGTCCATTCTTAAGCTCTTGTCTATAAGCATATCTGTACCAAAATAATAATTTATATCAATTTACTAGTTCTCACATGAAAGCGCGACAAACAAACAGATTTGTATTATTAGTAAGGATTGCAAGGCGTAAAATATACTCGTTTACCGTCACCACACGGACTTACAACTAAAACTTTACAGGTTAGTAGTCCTGGCAGAAAACTCTCCGTCAAGAAAAGTTCATGAACATACCACGACACCCGATCGAGACCATAGAACCTCTAAAAGCCATTATCCGTATAGTTAGTGGTCCAAAACATTTATTTTATAACACTACTGCAGTATGTAATGAGGCGCTATGTAACTTGTCTTAATATATAACTGCCTACAAGAGGCATACTTTCATATCCATCTGATGGCATTTAGCTAAGGTATTTAGCCAAACTAGTGTGGAAATCGTTTGCTAAAGTACCTAGTAAAATTTGCGTGTGATGAGATTAATCATGTTTGACCATTTGTATTTTCGTATGCAAAGTGTTGAACTTATAATTGTGTGATACGGCATTAAACATTCACGATAGATGGTGCCTTGGAAATATTTGTCGTTACTCCAAGATAGTGCTGACTGTGGTTCCAGTCTGACTCAGACTGACATCTTGATATAACTCTACAAGCTTGGTCCAAGTCGTAGAACCGCCAGCGGGCAGGCGCTGGGAGGAGTCCAGAAGGAGATCTGACCCTGGACTTCTCCACATCCTAAAAAGAGAAGCGCAGAGAGGGCACACCGTGTGGTTTTTAGTCGGTTGGAGTCCGACACACCACCCCGCCGTAACCCCCGGTAGGGTGACGGTCTTAGAACCCCGCTGGGGCGTCAGTATCCTCTCACAGAAGACCAACCTAAACTAACAACATTTGTGCTGAAAAATCTCAATATTCTACTAATATTATAAACGCGAAAGTTTGTGAGTATGTATGTATGTTTGTTGCTCTTTCACGCAAAAACCACTAAATGGATTTTGATGAAACTTCACAATAATACAGCTTACATATCGGAATAACACACAGGCTACATTTACGGAACCGCAGGTAAAAGCTAGTACGGTCATAATATAGGTTAACATCCTGCATTGTTTGCATTCGCAATGAGTGTGATAACCACAACTCCTAGACTCATATGTAACAATAAAAAAAATACAATTCCGCCATCTTGGATTTGTCGACATAATGGATTTAGAATCACGTCACAAAGTAAGCCATGCATTGTCATCCAAATTGAACTTGCACCTATACTTAAGTACATCTCAATTGAGTTGCAAGATTTTACTATAACAAACACACATATATATGTATATTGCAAGTTAAATAAAGCTTGTAAAAATATCCAAGTTAAAAGTTTTACCGCGTGGAATTATATTAGAAAACTGAGGTCCGTAATAGTCCAAACACTTCTTCAGAGAACTTTCTAATCCATTATCTTTGCTCTTGAGCCGATTAGAGATATTCTATTTACAAACTATATGAATGTGCATTTAGCAATACATGTTCCTAATTAGGACCAAATAATGGCCAACGAAATATCGGGCGTTTTAAACTCTCTCACATTCCATTAAAGGTCAATACCACAATTTTATATATCGAACATCAAACAATATAACTACAATTTCATTATCACAATTACAGTTTAAATCGTAAATCATAGTAATTTTGAACGAAAACCCACATAATTGATGAAATAATGGGCACAAAGTTAACAGCCATTAAATAATGGTGGCCGCAATTCAATAATTTGGAAGAATAGACGATAAATATTGCTGTGATACGATACGGTCGTGAGTGTTTGTGGTTGTTGTACTTTATCTACTAACCACATGCGTGCACGCATGCTTAGACCAAAGAGTAACTAAGCTGGTACTTTTTTCTTGACAACCTATCCAGTTGTAATATTTTATTTCATTTTATTCAATTGGTTCTACGTGTTTGTTTATAAAATTTATATATCTAGCTATAATATGAGTCTGTCTGAGCGAATGATATAGTGAATAAAACACACTGCTGCAACTTAAAATATTTCATGCTTTGAAAATATTAAGAAATTTTATCTTTTGCGAGTACATTTTTATTATATGAACCTGCTAAAGGGTCTACTATGCCTGATAGAAAGCATGAGTAGAATTGCTTGCAAAAAAACAGTTTTTCACATAATTCATATAAAATACATAACGGTACTTACATCAAAAAAACAATGTCTATAACTTTTATGTCTCTCTGTTTGTTCCGGCTGAACTTTGTAACGGATGTACCGATTTGGACGGGATATTTACTGGGATATAGCTGATGATTTAAGCAATATCTTAGATTATTTTAGACTAGCTTCACACCGCGACTTCATTCTCGATTATTGCTGAAAATGTAAAACAACAACCTCGAGGCTTAGCTAGTCCTACTAATATTATAAAGGCGAAAGTTTGTATGTATGTGTGTATGTTTGTTGCTCTTTCACGCAAAAGCCACTCAACGGATTTGGATGAAACTTTACAGTAATATAGCTTATATATCAAAATAACACATAGGCTACTTTTTACTGCAATAATCGAGTTATACGGGCTAAAGCTAGGTGATTATAAAAACACATTAAATCGTAGATGTCAAAATGTATCACTGTCAAAACTTCACAGGAGATGCTTATCAAACTTGCATAGTATCCTTAATGATACGCGGGTAACACCGCGGGGCGCAGCTAGTGTAACATAAATCTACGAGTTATAATAGTTACCTGCCTTAATCAATTCAGATTTTTATGAAATTTCAAATTAAACCAATAATTATTAATTTATTTGTTAGTAAAAATAATCTGAACTAAATGCCACGTCTGTCAAAATAAATCATTTTAGTCTGTGAAATATTATGCAAGCTTAGACGCACCTGTGTTATATCACACTACCAGAATGCAGTTAGCTAGCAGTCCCATTGTTATATTTAAAATAAACTCAATTTTGTTGGTATTATGGTTTAAATTCATGTGTTGGTTTTATCTAAGTTCGCGCGTAAATAAATTGATTGAGGGTATTTGAGCTGTGTTCACTTCACGCTTGACAAGAAACTAACATTTAATAAACATTTAGTACCATGCATAAGAGTATTATTATATACTAGCTGTCCTGCGGAGTAACCCGTGGTTATTATTGTAAATCGCAAGTAATGCCTTGTAGCAAATGTAGTCAAAAATTTGCTTAAGTTACTCCTTATGTCATTAGCTATCCACCAGTGAAAGTTACGTCAAAATCGGTCCAGCCGTTCCAGAGATTACCCGGAACAAACAGACAGACAAAGAAAAAATTAAAAAATGCATTTTTGGTGTAAGTGCCTTATATACTTTCATATGCATTTACTAAATAACTGTAAATTTGATATTACATATATACATACCGACACATCAGTTTTATTTATTTGTGTAGATAATTGTTTTAAAATTTGCAGGTGTCAAACGAGAGTAATATCTATCACTAAAATTATAAGGCAAAGTTTTTGAACATCTGCATGTATGTTCGTTACTGTCATTTCGAAATATTAATCCTACTAATATTATAAACGCAAATGTTTGTGAGTATGTATGTGTGTATGTATGTTTGTTGCTCTTTCACGCAAAAACTACTGAACGGATTTGGATGAAACTTTATAGTTATATAGCTTATATATCAGAATAACACATAGGCTACTTTATACTGCAATAATCAAGATACACGGGCGAAAGCTAGGTGATTATAAAAATACATAAATCGTAGATGTCAAAATGTATCACTGTTTATCTTCTGTCAAAACTTAACTTAAAACACACTTGCATAGCAACCATAATGATAGTTTGTAACTAGCTAAAATACTCGGGAAACTCCGCGGGGCGCAAGTAGTTCTCTATAAATTTAGTGTACAAATAGAGGGGCTGTCACCCTGGATACATCGCGGACAATACAAAGAGCTAGGGGGTGGCGGGCTCCTTACAAAGAGTATTGTCTAATTTACACCTAACACCCCCAGACCAATATATATATAAAAAAACGTAGTAAACACATATTATAGTACATACGGTACTTACATTAAAAATAATTTCAAATATTTTTGTTTGTCTATCTGTCTGTTTGCTAATCTCGAACTTTGAACTTTGGCTTTTTTAGGCAAGTTGAATGTGATCAAAAACTGCATTAAATCAATTCGACAAAGTAATCAATAGTTCCACTCGCACTCACTAGACTTTACTGCAATACTTTATTGTTACAAATTAATTACCATCAATGTAATATATTATTTAAACCATTCAACTTCTGAAAGATTATACACAAGTGCATAGAAATTAATTTTGTACACTGACAAAAGTTGAGCACACAAAATCTCGTAAGAAAGACTCACTTATTTAAAACATTTGAAAATAGACTTTTGTAACATGCATTAAGAAGCTTTTTACATAATATTTGCCGTTGTTCAATAGAATATCAATATTTGCCAATTGCAATTTAAATTATACCTAATGATGTACACTTAATGGCAATGGAATTGAGTTCATTCTAATTGATCAATCTTTTCAATTTCAATCAATATTTCATAACACGTAAACCTTACTATAGAAGTGCATACAAACGTATTATTTATTAGGCCTTTCCATCTTATTTTTTTATATAATATAAACCTACCAATGTAACTGAACTCTGCCTGATGGAAAGCATGAGTAGTATCCAGGAGTAGGGGCCACCATCTTCACTGTGAGGGTAAACAATGCAGCATGGTGACCCATACCATGGCAGCCTGGTCAGATGATTTAGACAGCGCCTCTTTGACACTTCTTGATGTGACTGTTGAGCCCAATACGGGAACAACAACAGCGTCCGCACAATTAATACCTAAATAGAGGTTCGTCTGAGGTTAGAGAACTCAGAACTTTTGATTGGGAGAAATGATTTTGATAATTTCGTTTTTATTTGAAAGCTGGTGCCTCCTTTGTAGTCCCATGATAAGGAAACCAGGATTTGATGATAGGATCCTGGAGAAATCACTTACCATCATTATTGTATGTTCGTTTGCTTCCTATGTAGTAAAGGAGTATTTGCTATAATTGACATACCTCTACACAACCTTGGTTAGTAAAAGTGTTAACGCCATAATTAGGAATAAATAAATAAACATAAATAAATATTTCGGACATCTGACACAACGATGAATGATGCCAATGTAATAGCTATTTGTGATTGTCACTTACACTGTCAGTCAATACATAATAAATAATAGTTTTGAAAAACTAAAAAACACGCTTTTTATAGAAAACCAAACTAAAAAATAGAAAATAAATTAAAACGCAATTAAATTAAAAATTGTGTTAAAAATTTCAATAAATATAAATTACTAAGTGTAAATAAAGAAAAATGTATTTTATTTAAAAAAAGCGTGGGGTGCATGGTGTCAATAGTTATGAATATTTTATTAAAGGATAAGAGTAGTGATTATCATTTTGATAATATCTTATAAAGCACCCCACGCTTTTTTTAAATAAAATACATTTTTCTTTATTTACACTTAGTAATTTATATTTATTGAAATTTTTAACACAATTTTTAATTTAATTGCGTTTTAATTTATTTTCTATTTTTTAGTTTGGTTTTCTATAAAAAGCGTGTTTTTTAGTTTTTCAAAACTATTATTTATTTTATAGTTTTTAGTTTGGTTTATTTATAATAGCTTGTGTTTTTAATTTAAACTATTCTTTGTTTTAATCTAATATTAATTCCGTGATAACTATAAGTAACTGTAATTATTTTCAGTCGTCAATCTATACAGTGAGACTTAACGGTGTGTTCATTGCCGTACAAGTGATATTGACAAGTCTTACTACGTGTTATTTCGTAATCGAATCATTTCATCTAATGCTTCTCTGTTACATGAGGCTTGAACTGTTAGCTTTGAGCGATCAAGTTCTTGAATTCTAAATCTGTCCAAAGATCTTCCACGACTAAGTGCTACATAAGCTTGTCCAGCTGCAAACAGTCGAGAACCTAGATAAATGACTGCATGATCAACTGTACAGCCTTGCATATTGTGGACGGTCGATGCTCAACTCAAAATCAATGGCAACATTCGTCTCTCGGCAGTTCCATAGCTGTATTTTGCTGGAAATTGTACCGATATTGGTTTAATTACGTGAACACCATCTGGACCGAAATCGATACGTACTGATGGAATGTCTTCTGCATATAATTGACCCCTGCAAAAATTTGGCCATATAATTTCTGTAATAAAACCCATGTTACCATTTACTAATCCTTTTGACACGTCAATGTTCGACCTCAACATTGCTGCTCTGGCTTGGTCTGATTCTGAGGCTCGGATCTCAGCCATGGAATCACGCACTTGCTGCAAACGAGATGCTCTGACTTGGTCTGATTCAGAGGCTCGGATCTCAGCAATGGAATGACGCATTTGCTGCAAGCGTATTTCTCTGGCTTGGTCTGATTCTGAGGCTCGGATCTCAGCCATGGAATCACGCACTTGCTGCAAACGAGCAGCTCTGACTTGGTCTAATTCAGAGGCACGGATCTCAGCAATGGAATGACGCATTTGCTGCAAGCGTATTTCTCTGGCTTGGTCTGATTCTGAGGCTCGGATCTCAGCCATGGAATCACGCACTTGCTGCAAACGAGCAGCTCTGACTTGGTCTAATTCAGAGGCTCGGATCTCAGCAATGGAATGACGCATTTGCTGCAAACGGACTTCTCTGGCGTGGTCTAATTCTGAGGCTTGGATCTGGGCCATAGAATCACGCACTTGCTGCAAACGAGCTGCTCTGGCTTCCTCTGACTGTTTAGCTGTATAATTTCTCATATGAAGCGTTCTTTTCTTCTGTAACGCTGTAGTAACTGTTGAGTAGTATCTGAAGAACTAGTATTCTCAGTCATGGATAGTGGTTGTGAGTATAAAGGTGCAAAACCGCGTGCAAAAGTAAGTGTAAAGTTATGAGAATGTGCAAGTGTTAATAAATGCCAGCAATAAAATAATTTATCAGTCTGTTCGACTAAACTTTGGACAACTTTGCTAACAGAAGTTTCGATATCTTCAGCATTACTTTTAACAGCAGCTTCTAGGACAAATTTTAAAGCACAATCTACTTTCAAATCATAGACATTAAACTGAAATGGTTCACACTTCTGTTTCTTTACTGTGGGAAACATTTCATGGAAGTACTTTCCTTAAGAATATTCTTCCTTGGAAATTTGACCGGCACTTGGCTTACCCAATTGTTGTCATTGAGATGTATATTACATTGTTGTTCTTGGCTGATCTTCGTTGTCGTTATTTATGAAGTATATAAGTGCTACAATTGTGCTTAGCTGTAATTAAATTGATTTGTTAGACATCGTCTATCTCCGGTTGAAAAATGATTTCGTGGGTGATTGCACGAAACCGTTTTAGTCACCAGTAGACTCATTTCCCACGGAAAATAACAATTTTAATGTTATTGGCAATAATTTTACTAACTGCCACCATCCAAAATTGTCTAATATAGTAAAATAACAAGATTTCATTAATTTTCTTCACAATATTTACTTGTTGCTTGACAACGGTGACAATATTGTTCAATCATAATCGACACCTGTCACGTGGCGCTGTCGTCGCGCATGGTCCCAATACATGAAAATTATATAAATTAACAAAAATCTTATTGTGCGAATTGAAATAATTTTATCAAATTAGTGTATTGTCATCGGTCCTCGATAAATCTACAAAGTTTGAACGAAATCTGGCCCTTTAAAGTGGGTCAAAATCGCGCCCAAAGGAGTCGGTTACAAACATACAAACAAACATACAAACAAACATACAGGTGAAGCTAATATAAAGCGTGTAAAATGAATGACAATCTGCCAAAATTTTCCACGTAAATAAATAACAATATTTGTGTAAGTCACAAATACTGTATACGAAGGGACAGACATGGAGAATCTGTAACGGTATGGGTGGGTCTGCTAAATGTAAAAAACGAACTAAATAAGTAAAAACATTCAGTTAAATTGTAATAAATTTTTTTAGTCGGATAGTTTTTCTTTAAACAATTTTGCTAAACGAATGCCACTTGCAGATGTGATTGATGACTTTATTGACATTAATAAATGACTTTTTAGTTGTTTTTAACTGACAGGTTGCGTACTTCTTAAAAGGTTGTAAAATTATCCAGGAAACATGGTCTCGCTTACATCACACTTGTATTTAGAGATGCTTCTATGAAAGTTTTAAACACGAAATCCGGAGGCTGGGATAATGATGCAGAAACAACTGACCAGGCCGCCATGGTATGGGTCACCATGCCTACCCTCACAAAGAGGATGCATCTATCAGGCAGTCTAGAGTCACTTCTGTGGGCTTAAATATAAAAAATAATTGTTTAAGCTTCTATTCACTATGAATTTTTATTTTTGTATTATAGATATTTTATTACAAATATAATTTAAAAATAGGATTTAAAATAAAAAAAATATTTACACTATTTTCGTTTATTAAGCGGCTAAGATATTCGGTTTTACAATGATTGAATTTCTTTAAAATGATTTACGGTTTACTAGTATTTAATTTTATTATGACTACTAAACACATAGTTGGAACAAGTAACACATACATTACTTGCGAGTCTTTACGAATGAAGCAAGATTTTTTTATTACAAGCTCGCTCCGCTCGGGGACATAAAGGAATTGAAAAAAAACTTGAAAAAAAAAACTCAAAAACCTTTGTGGGCTCATGCTGAAGATCATGACATGATCAAATGCATAGTTAACGATTCTATAAAGGACATACAGACAAACAATCCTTTTCTATATACAGTGAACCCCCGGTAATTCGGCCCCTGTCTAATCCGGCACCCCCTGTAATCCGACATGTCTATTATTATAAAAATGTTTTGAAAATCTTCACTAATGCACGATTGAACAGGTTACAATGAAAAGTTATCATTTTTGTAGGTATGTTCTATAAGATTAATAGCGTTAATTTTATAATGAAACGGGTTTTGTTTAATTTACTAAATTCTACATACATAATGAAGTAAGATTTAACATATAAATCTTATTATTGGATTTGTTATTTGTCGGATTAGAAGGTACTCTGTTGTTAAAAATTCCGGACTATAGGGGGTCTTAGGCAGTACTCTATAATCCGACAATTTCCATAGTCCGACACTGACTTGCAAAACGTTTGTCGATTTACCGGGGGTCCACTGTATAGAGATTAGTTGAGTCTTATGTTTAGTCTAGTGTTTGTCGGACACTCCAATCAATGTGAAATAAAGCAAGGGTAAGTACCCTCACTCATTTCACCCGCACCACCAACTTCGGGTAGTCATCAGAAGTGTAATTGTTAATTAGAACCCTGTCACCTATTAATTTCGTATTGTACATATTTTAATTTTATTAAAATCCACTAGATATAATAGTTTTTATTTAACGGAACAAAGAAAAACGAGCAGAATAAATAAAATGTATTTACCATTTCAACCTTTTACACTTACACCTCATGTGTGAGGCCGATCATTACGATAGGAGTGAGACTAAAAAAATTTTGTTGTACTAAATTATGAGTACCTAATCAAGACAGTTGATGGTTTTTTAAAACTATTTTTTTTTCTAGACTATAAAAATTAATTTTCTTCTTTTTTTCAAATTAGTATATTGTGATCGGTCTTCGATAAATCAACAAAGTTTGAACGAAATCTGGCTGTTAAAGTGGGTCAAAATCGCACCCAAAGGAGTCGGTTACAAACAAACAAATATACAGGTGAAGCTAAATAAAGCGTGAAACGCCCGCATTAAGAATGCATTCCTGTGTCGTTGACTTTAAAACATACAAAAAACGAACACGAAGAACACCCAGACTCAGAAAAACATCATCATCAACACATCATTTGTCATCATCATCATCAACAGTCTTTAACAGTCCACTGCTGGACATAGATATCCTTGAAAAGGAGGTAAGAAACAATTTGTGGATCACATAAATTGTTTTCCAAAGTAGAATATGAATCCACAACATTTGCGTACTAGGAAGCGGCCTGGCGACCGCTTAACCCACTAGGCAAACCGTGCAGTGGATATTGAATGTCAAGCTCAGCTGCTAGTATCCACCAGTACATCAACCGGCCTATCGTATATCACTCTAATAGACTCTCGGACATCAATCTAATCACGAGCCTACGTATCAAGTGCCTTCTGCTCAATAATTACTGGTAATAAACATAATTAGTGACAACACAGTCATCAGTCAATGTTGCATCATTATGTAATTACGTATGAACATCGATGTCTTGCTAAGACAAGGACGGATGCATCGGAGAAAAAATGTTAGGGTCTATGCCTACTATGTCGTAACAAACGAGTAACAATTCTGAAATTTGTTTTTTTTTTTATATTTAAGCCTACCAAAGTGACTCTACTCTGCCTGATGGAAAGCATGAGTAAATTCCATGAGTAGGGGTCAACTTCCGCATTGTGAGAGTAAGTAATGACGCATAGTGACTCCTGCCATGGTGGCCTGGTCGGGTGTCTCTGCATCATTCTCCTGACTTTCAGAGAAGCCGGTAGAATGATGCAGAATGATTGGGCCTCCGGTCTCACACTCTCACAAGAGTGATGTCATTATTAGGGTCGATGATTATTATTAGGATACAAAGGATGGATCGTTCCTAATGTATAGAGAGTAGTGAGGATACCTAGAGTACCGCGGAACGCTTAGCGATACTCCCAGTAATGTAAAATTTTGTATCACATAGCATAAAGCATTCAATGAGTATCACTAAGATTTCGGATTCTGGAACCTTTTTAGAGAGGGTAAGTAGGTGTGCTTGTAGCATGATTTTCCATAGTCTATTAATAGGAGATTGTTTATTTGTCCTATTTTTGCATGCAAAAAATAGATTTCAGGGGATAGCATTAACAAAATTAGGTAACAAAACCGTTACATGTTAGTGAGAAAGTTGGCTAAAATACAGACCTTGTTATGACAACAGTTAGCTGGCTACAAATATGAAAGAATGTGTTTAATCAACGATGATGAACTATGATATAACAAGAGGCTCCAATTTGTTTTGATCTCTAAAATTGCTTACTGAGAAAAATATTTAAATACTGCAACTATGGAGTAAAGATACCTATTTATAATAATTATAAATAAATATTTCAGACATTGTACACACAACACCATCTAGTCCCGAAACAAATATTGGCGGATCACACAAACATATTTTAGTTTGACCTGGGAATCCGAGACCTCTTGATCTGCTATGAGGCTGCTGATAAAAAGGCCTTGAGTTCGATTTCCGGGTCGGACCACATGTTTGTGTGTGTGATCTACAAATATTTGTTTCGGAGCCTGGGTTTTTTCTATATATTATTATAATATTCATGCATTTATTCTATTCTATTTAAAAAACAAAGTATATTTATATAAAATATATATATAAAAAAAGAGGTTTGTTATTAAATGTAGGTATTTTGCTCTGTGTGCCTACCAGGGGTAGTATAGGAACACGGTTTGGTTCTTGACCTCATTAGATCGCTTGACAGCGGCTATCAGGGTAGTTTCTACTGCTTTAGTGACAACGTTACTTATTCCTGGCTCCTGTGTGGTGACATACGTGTTATTAGGACAGTTAAAGATAATTTCCACTTTGTTGACTTTAGTACCGAATTTTTTTTACAAACTACAATTCGTGCACTTACAGTTGTAACTACAGCATATGACACAAAAATAAACATGTTTTACTTTTTTGTCACAAGTTCTAACTATTACTAGTCGCTCCATCACTTTGTTAATTAACCAAATATTGACAAGTTTCTATGTTGATTCGTATATTGTTCTATAATTATCGTTTTTGTTGTTATTATGTCATATTGACGATATTTGTTACCTTGTCCGTAGGTTTGAGGTCATCAGGGTTGCCTCCTGACCCTAATTACTTATAGATCTGTCGTGGGATTATAATGATGGAGTCTAGTTTAGCAGGTGAAGGTTTCAGCTAAGAGGCTTCTCTGATGATATCATTTTAATACTACATATCGAAATCAGGTCAATATATAAGTATTGAAAAAGTGGACTTAGTTGTGTTAAATCTGGAATTAGCCGAGAAATTTTAATAAACTTCCAAATCGTCTCTCACAGTGTTTAAGACTGTTTATAATTTGTAAGTAAGGCCAAGCTCGATAGATGGCGTTGTATCGTAAACTGAATCGCGTTATTATTTGTTACCGAATGCCTATTACATATTCAAATAGTGTTTTAATTCACAGAGCAATCTGGGAGCTATCTGAGCTATAAGAGAGCTATTCGCTAGATCAGGATACAGTGGCTTTATTAATTCTTCTAGCATTCACAACCAGTTCAGTGGTGAAATAGCTCCAAAGGTTTATTACCAGCTTGGTAATTAGCAGTCAAAGAAGTCCAACCTAAAAATGACAGCATTTGTCATCATTCGTTTTGTCGTATTTGGTTGGCGAGTGTGGAACTGAAGCCGAGGCCCAATTATACAGAAGCGTATCAATAAGCCCTCAATAATAACTGTGCTACATTGTCTGTACTCAAATGAGGATGATGGCCCTACTCTTGTATTCTACTCATGCTTTCCATCAAGCAGAGTAAAGTCACTTTGATAGACTTAAATATGAAAGAAACCTATCCCGTCTTGATGTTCTTGGTTTCATATTTTAAAAATAAAATACAAATAAAGTGATTCAAAAGGATAGCTTTGTACCTATGTATAATACATGTATATTGTTATCTTTCACTTGTAAGAAATTGGGGCGAATCACTAGTGAGTAATATTTCTAAACAAATCGTTGAACAATTTTTCCAAACCATTAAATTAAAGGTTCACAGAAATAAGATTATTCATCCATGACCCTATCCATCCATCCTCCTAGCCATTATCCCAAATTTATTTGGGGTCGGCTAGGTTCACAGAAATAAGATTATTCATCCATGACCCTATCAATAAATAAAAATGGTTACTTGGGATTCCACTTTATTGTTCTATAAAAAGTAATGCCAATAGAATAGGTGAAAGCTTATTTATACTCTTTCGTTCTAAAAGTTAAGTATAATTTGGGAGTTTGAGATTATAGATGTAAACTCTGAGTCTACTGAAACGGTTTTGAGCATTATCCACAAATAAAAAGATACGTTATTTGTGAGCGTTATAGGCTATATAATAATGCGAAAAATGAAAACTGTGAAGCAAAAGCTAGTATTTTATAAATTACGCCATACCTAATGTATTTACCATAACAACATAATCATAGACTTGTTAGTGAATTATAATTATTATAAGGATGTACAAACATGTTTAGCGTATTCAAAAGTAATTATATATAATTATTTTATGGCGCATATTTTGTTTAATTACTTGGTATGGCTGTGATACATACTCTTCCTCGGTGATTCACAAATAATCACAGTGAAGGCTTTGTTTTGTTCTTTTTACGATTTTACGGTTGTTAATACCACTGTTAATTATTATTTAAATACGGATCATTGGAATTGTATTCGAAATTGATTGTGTTATTGTTATTTTCTGGCGGTAAAAATAGCAGGATTTTGAAACTATTGAGTGATATTAATACAAGACAGATTAACCCTGATTTATAATTGTGAGATTGATGAAATTTTGTATCTAAAGTGAGTATAGAATTTGTTTCTTTGGTTGAACGTTATTCAGATTGATGACCTAACTATGAGTCTCCAGTCTCCAGCAAAGAGAATTAGCAAAACTATTAGGCTTAGCTTACTGTGTTTGTATAACTGCCTCGTTGGTCTAGTGGTTAGCGTATGCGACTGCTAATCAAGAGGTCTCGGGTTGAAATCCCGGGTCGGGCCAAAGTGTTTTTGGGTTTTTCTTAGGAAATTCCTAATAGCAGCCCGGAGTTTGGAAGTTTGGCGGTGATTCACGCCCTGTGTTCACGCCCGTGCCTCAGAGAGCACGTAAAGCTGTCGGTCCCGATTGTCATGAACATCTATGGCAATCGTAATGGGAAGTCAGTGCCCTCAAATATATTGACAACTAGTTCAATCTTCGAATTTCAGTTCTCCCTTAGTGTTGCGGAGGTCCGATACCAGTCGCTCCGAAGAAAAACTGAAATTCAGGTAAAACCGGTTGAACTAGTAGCCGACCCCGAATAAACTTGGGAATAAAGGCTAGGAAGATGATGTGTTTGTAGGAGACACTTGTATTAGTAGGCTGGTGACCGTATTAAAGGTTTGGCTTGAGCTAGTTTTTTTTTTATATTTAAGCCTCTAACCTGCCTGATGGATACACACAACATGGATAGAATCTAAGAGCAGGCACCACCATCCTCAATGTGAGTACGACAACGGCTCATGGTGACCCACACTATGGCGGCTTGGTAAGATGTTTTTGCATCATTGAGCATTCGGTCTCACACTCACCAAGCTTAATCAAATCAAATCAAATCAAACCATTTTTATTTCAAATACACCAATACAACGGCACTTTTGAAACGTCAAGTAGTCAGTCTAATTATCTGTTCCAATTCGTAGATCCTATGGAGAAGAACAGACAAGAAACTCCATGGACACTGTTTGCCAACATTGTTTTTACAATTTTTGGTTACATTGTTTAAAGCGTTTTATTAAATGTGAGGACAATATAACGATGTAGATGTTTACACAGATAGTGTCCAAAAATAATTAAACCTTGTAAGCTTGTAAGCTCAGTAAGCTTAAGATTGGTGTTCTGTGTGAGGGTAGTACTGCGTGGCTCTACTACCTGATGTGGATCATGCCATGTGTGACATGTATGAAGTAATTATTAGGTACTACTTATTATAATTTAGGTGTACGCAAGAACTGATAAGGCTCTATTAAAGTTACATTACAACATATTACCGATGCTATTGACCTGTCAAATTAATAATTATAATTAACATGTACTGCAGGCAGTTTTGAAGTGGCCGCCAGCAATAGGTGGCATTTATTTTCTTGGGCTGATACATCGTGAGAGATATGCGAAGGTTGATCTTTAAAAGTCAAATTATAAGGTAGATGAATATTATGTAGTTCAAACTGTAGGATACCTGTTCTGGTTTGTAGTTTGCATTTACTTCCATATATAATACTAGCTGTGCCCCGCAGTGTTACCCGCGTATATCATTATGGTTGCTATGCAAGTGTGTTATGCATGGCAACCTGTGAAGTTTTGACAGGAGATAAACAGAGATACATTTTGACTTCTACGATTTATGTATTTTTATAATCACTTAGCTTTCGCCCGTGTATCTCGATAGTTGCAGTAAAAAGTAGCCTATGTGTTATTCTGATATTTAAGCTATATTACTGTAAAGTTTCATTCGAATCCGTTCAGTAGTTTTTGCGTGAAAGAGGAACAAACATACATACACACATACATACTCACAAACTTTCGCGTTTATAATATAAGCAGGATATAAAATATTAGTTGCTATACTCCTCCGAAACGGCTTGATCAGTTCTTGTTAAATTTTGTGTGTTTATTCAGTAGATCTAAAATAGGACGTTAACTATTTTCTAAATTTTTATTTAAGTATGTATTATATTATCACAGACATGGAATTTTAAATAAATATTTTGGACATCTGTCACACAATATGGTCTTAAATAATATACTTTCATCAACGCCTCAATGTAGCAACAACGCATAATTTCGACGTTAGAAACAAATATGACAGTTGTTTATAGGATTTATGAAATTTGTTATTCCATTATATTAAATTGGCTACGTGCAAACTTTGATCTCTTTAATATATTACCCTTGACAAATAAATAAGAGCGTGTTATTTTAACTAGAAAAATAACCTTTCTACTTGAAAATGTAAGAGATATAAGGTAGATATAAGCCTTCTATTATACTGTCGCCAATTTATGGGAAGTTTAACATTTTTTGTTATTAAAAATTTTAATTACTACTACACTTTTGTTTCTAAAATCGTTTACCTACAAACAAATAGTAGAATTTGGAATGGACCTCTTATTTTGTGGTCTTCGTGTAATAATAATACTAAGTAGTACTCCTGTACTAATAACAATTTCAGGATTAAATTTGAGCATTAAAAGGCGAAAAAGTCTAAGTATTCATTAAATTATTGAATATTTTTTTATTTGATTGACTTTTGGATGTGTGTGTGTGTGTGTACAAAATAGATTCGAAATATTAATTTGACTTTCCAATAAAGAAGTACGTATATTGTTTCTTTATTGTTTCTTTTAGGTATTTATTGCCAAAATGTCTCTACCCTGCCTGATGAAAAGCTTGAGTAGAATCGAAGAGTGACCGTCACCATGCTCAATGCGAACGTGGACACTAAGGTACGGTGACCCACACCATGGCGGCCGAGCGAGATGCTTTTTTCACGTTCCGCTTAAAGGTCCCGGATTCATAGAGGAAACGAAACACGTGCGATGGTAGAGAGTTCCAGTTTTTGTCTTGTACTTGTCAACGTAATAAACCAAGTTAAGCTTATAAGCGAAGGTTGTCTAATAGCTAAGGTATCAAACTTTTAAATCAAGTATTTTCAGATTCATATCCAAAAGTTTAGTTAAAAAGTTACAGGAGTACAAACTATCTCTGTCCTTATCACTAGGGGGTAGTAGGTAGTAGGGTAGGAAAGTAAATTAAAAACCAACATTAAAATATGAAAGTAACACTGTCTATCTGTTACGCTTTTACGGCTTAATCACTGTAAGGATCTCAGTGAAATTCGGCATGTATATATTTTGATTCTTGAGGAAATACATAAGCTAAGCTTTGACGCGATAACGAATACACACGAGTGGAGCAGCGGCTAAAAGCAAGTCTTTCCATAAAAATGTCTACTTAAAAGCTTACTTCAAATAACGCAATCATTTTAAAATACAATCCATAAAAATCTGAAATAAATTTTTACACCACATATTATGTAATTTAAATTGATCTTGGTTATCGTGTGTCTATCTCAAGTTGTAAAGTACATAATTAATTACATATTATTAAGATGCATAGTTAAGCCTTCGTCACCTCTGACCGGGGAGCCCCAAGCAAGTTATAATGGACCACATCTAAAATAGGGTGCGACGCCCCCTAGAATCGGATGGTGATGAAATTTGCTTGTCTTCTAGAATATAGTAAATAAATATTTCGGACATCAACATACATATGTGAAGGCGAGATGTTACCTAATAGTGAAGTTAAGAAGTTAACGTATTCGACTGCCGAACGAAAGGTCGGGTTCGATTCCTGGTTCGTACGAAAAGTGTTGTTGGGTTTTTCAAACAAAAAATTCTCAATTACTGAAAAAACCGACAATTTGAAGGCTAGAGTAGAGAGACGAATGAAGTAGTACTAAATTAAGTATATCCCTACTAGTATTATAAATGGGAAAGTGAATCAGTCTGTCTGTTACGTTTTCACGCCTAAAGCGCTAATTCGATAAAGAAAATTTTTGCTATAGAGATAGATGGAACCTTTGGAAAGGACATAGGCTACTTTTTACCGCGATTACCGACATAGACGCGGTAGGCGTTAATGTGTATATCATTCACAGATATTAGCACCTTAACATCAATTATAGAAAAACAAAAGAAGAAGAATACTCACTACACCAATGACAATAAATAAATATTGGAAGATGTCAAGAAACTGATGATAAGCGCAGAATAGCTCGAATTATGAGTTTATTTTTTACGGAACTAGAATAAACAATCCGTAAGACATGTATACAAAATCTATGGGTTTTAATACAGACAGATATACTTAATCTAACTTAAATCAAACGTCATTCTCGATAAGTATATCAAATCTCAGTTATGGAGGTCAGAAACCTTGACATGTTACGAAATACGCACTCCAATCAGAATCAAAAGACTCTTCAAGTCTTTGTATGAGAGCAACATTGCGCCAGCTGTGTATGATTCACAGAAATACCAACATTCATAACCATTGTTCCTTTGCTGTCACTTGAAGGTCACAGAGGTGAAACCAAGAGGTTACACTTATTGACTTAAAGTGATAGACAGGAGCCGTGATCCACGTTTTCGGCATCTGAATATGGCACTGTTACGGTTTCTGGGTCAAAACTAATGGCGTGACTCAATTGGTTTCATTGTCTGTCATTATGACCTTACAAAGTAAGTGGCGATTACTGTATGCTTAATATCTATCATTTGTGTCACAAAGTAAGGGAAATTACTAATTTTTACCAACCTCTGATGCATGACTGGCTCGGTACCGCAGCGGTAGTGTATGCGAATGCTTTGTTTGAGCTCTCAGGTTCAAATCCTGGATCAGAACAAATGTTTGTATGATTTAAAGACATTTGTTTCGGAGTTTGGGTGTTTTCTATGTATAATAATATGTATGTCTTCACAAACAAAAGGTATAAAGTATTCTATCACTCAATTAAGCTTTCGTAGTACAAGCTCTGCTTCGATTAATGCTAAATGGAATTGTATAACACAACTTGTCTGAAATATGTATTAATATATATTATTTACCTAGATATGTTGGTAAAACTGTAAAAGTGTTACAAGAAATAGCTTACAATGGACAGTATCTAAGTTCTGTATTAGTTTTCGCTGTGTGTTAGATATGTTGTCGTTATAAACATTAGATTTACATACAAACCAGCACGATTATCACTCTGAAAAATGAAAAATCTAAATGGACACCTAGACTTAGGACAACAATTTGTGAATTGCACAAAGTGTTTTCCCACGTAGGAACCGACGACACTTGGCGCAGTAGAATGCAGCTTGGCGACCACTTAAAACACCTTTTTTTTGACCTGTGGAAATCCCCTCGGGCCGTCACGCTACCTGAGTTTGCATGCGGTGCTGTATGTCGGCATCGAACCGACTAAAACCAAATGGTGTGCCACTCAGCACCTGAAATAGCAGGGGTCCAAGGTCCTGTTATTACGCCCTCTGAACCCCTCCCAGTGCTTCCTGTCACTGAAGTGGGTGCTATCAATTGCTTATCTCTCCATGGCGACGTACGGCATACGTGGACGTCGCCTCCACTGAAGCTTGTAGGCCACTGAAGCGGATGGAGGAGAAAATTTTCCGTCCATTTGCGGCCACACTCAGGTTAGCATGACCATGGCATAGATAGCAGAAGGTTGCGACCGTGATAACCGTATATGGCTCAAACCACCAATATCCTCTGGGGTCACCAGAGGCGTGCCAAATTTTGGGCGATCAGCTTCTGTGAGAACGTAATGCTCCAGAAGGAGTCCGCAGAGCGGGATCGGAAAAGGGCCAATCCCGCTCGAAGGAGGCGGCGAAGGGAATGCGGTAGAGGCAGCTAGTCCCCAATCGTTGCCTAAGGGTCGTTGCGGCTCCATCTTGGGAAAATGTGACCACTGCAAGCGACTCGAGCAGGCGACACCCCGGTGCGGCTGAAGGGTTTCGTCTGGGGCGGGTTGGTGTTTCGCCTTTTAATGTGTAAAACGGTGAGAGGCGCGATATCGTCCTGCCCAAGGGTAATTTATTGATTACCCTGAGATGTACCCCAGTCATGGGGTAAGGCAGTGTGGACTCCAGAAGTCGCTGATGCGTTTCTGGAGCTCCTCCCGACTACCGAGGTTGGCCACCGCGGAGTTTAGTGGATAGACCGGTTCGCCGGGAGTCCCATACACGCCCTCCGTCTCCCCCAAGGAGGGTATGGTGCAAAAAGCATTCCCCGCGAAAAATAAAGGTGCATGGTTAGCAGTATCGGGCCTTACTTACCTATCTTCCTTAGCCTACCAAACCTTATAAGTAGTGCAGTAAAAAACCAGCTTTGCTTAGCTTAAATAAAACAAAAGTTATAAAAATAATCTAGGAACTAAATTATTTCCTAAAGAAAGGAATTAACTTCATTGTGAAAAGTGTATCTAATTTTAGGAGTCAGTAGGGGCGGCAAAAATTTTAAAGCTTTGAGGCGGCAAATGTGTAAATCCAGCACTGTTGATGATGATGATGAAAGTGAAAGTCAGTTAGTCTTTATGGAATAGTTCGCATTCTTTATCTCAGTCCGAGTTTAGTAATCTAATTGGAGAATGATAGGGGTATAATTATTTTGATATTGATTTCTTTTACGTGTATAATTTACAGGTATAGACAGACAGTTTCATTAACAATGTTTGAAGGGTAATGGTTTTCGGATGAGTCAAAAGGAACCCTAAAAGAAACCCAATTAGAATACAAAGTTTAAGGCATCCTAACAGATTATCATTACTTGACTATTGAAAGGAAATTATTGAAGCAACTAATAATTATACAGGTATTATTGTATTGCATTCATTATTAGAATTTACTTACGGGCAAAGTAAAATCATCCTTTAACTCGGAATGATTAGGTATATTATCGTAACACATAACTTGAATAGTACCTGTAACTAACCAATTTCAATGAAGCCTTAGAACTTAGTACACAATATTTATAATTGTATCTGTATTCACATCAATGAATATGAATCGGTAATCACTACAATTATTCCTAAAATATTTTTGTGAACACTTTGCTAATAGATTTTATACCTTATAATTATGGTTTAGAGGCTTAAAATTTGTTGTATATGAAATTGACCTATTTGTTTTGAATTGCGCATAGGTTGAACAAATAAAAAGATTTTGCCCTTGAACTTCTCGTTAACAAGGGCAATTCAATAATCATTTCGTGAGTGGTATTTATTTTATTTTAATTTATTGAAGAGTAGCTATGTACCGCGGTGTAGCCCGCAGTGATAGATGGAAATCGCAAGCAAAGCCGCGGAATGAAGCTAGTCAAAAAAAATTATCTTTACAAATAAATTAAATTGTTCGGAACATGAATTTAACAGTTTTTTTACTAAATGCTTATGAAAGTGTTTACGGTAGGTATTTACAACAAAAAAAGCATTCTACTACATATATCAAAAAAAAAACTGTTAGTACCGTCTGGAACGACTGCACCAATCTTGACGGGACTTTCACTGACAGATAGCGTATGATATGAGGAGGAACTTAGATTAAAATAAATAAATATTTCGGATATCTTACACACAACGCCATCTAGTCCCAAACTAAGCAGAGCTTGTATTATGGGTACTATACAACTAATATAAATACATAAACATACTTTTTTTAGATTATATTTTTAGACCAGCTTCGCCCCGCGGCGTTAACTGAGGTCGGTGTTATAGAGGTACACCGATAACCAACGGTAACGCCATGGAGCTCAGCAAGTACAATTATTTTATTAATAGTATCTTCATTATGTTTAACTTTGAGTAAAAAATGACCTAATATCAGATTTTTTTCGTGATGATCCAAGGTCGATAATAAAATTGAAAACAGATCTAGGTACCTTCCGCAGCGATTAAAAGCATTCAATAAATTTTAACAGGACTATTTAACTTAATGTCGTAGACTTTATTATATATTATTCGTGATGTACCAAGGCTAAACCGATATAGTAGCTCATGTCAACGTTCAAAATATTCACATTGCAACAAATATGAAGTGCTTTAAATTGATTCCGGGTGTTGCATAAAAAATAATGAATTTAATTATTGTAGCTATTTAAACTTTAATCGTTTATAGACATCTTTAATAGGCTTCAAATTAATTAACGTGATTTGAATTATTGTGTACTAGGTTAGCCCAGCGGTTCTTGTTGGAAACCGTGGGCAACTTAGTGGCAAACTTAGTGTAAAATACGTACGTGTAGCCTACGTATGTTACTTCATTTATCACCCTGCCAGTGAAAGTTCCGTCAAATTTGGTCACGGGGTTCCAGATATCCAGATATATTTTATGTAGGAAGAATTAGACAAAAATATGTACTTGTTTTCTTAATGTAAGTAACATATTGACTTTCATATACGTTCGTATTTAATTTTATTGATTTGTAAAGATGAAATATTGCATTTCTTATTTTGTTCAATTATTTTCAAAAATGTTTAACCATTGTTTTATTATTATTTGAAAAATATATGTTCGTGTATTTATATCAGTTGTGTATACATTATACAAGCTCTGCTTAGTTTGGGACTAGATGGCGTTGTGTGCAAGATGTCCGAAACGTTTATTATATTTAGTTCTTCTTATGATCTTTGCAATACCTTGCATTTTATACTACTTTCAAGATTACCAAAACGGTTAATCTTCATCCGCATCTGAACGTGCTATCCCGAGATTTCCAAACGTTTCTTCTAAAAGAGACAAATCCTGAAATAGTTTGATACTAGCTTTTTCCTGCGTTTCCCCCTTATCTTGTAAAAAGTAGCCATAACTATTTGTGTATCAAGTTTTTTTATTAATTGGTTCATATTATCGGCTATTTATTAATTCAAGTAAGCATTAATCCATCCTCAACTGCATCTGTTTAAAACCATTTTTGTGTACTTCTCATCTATAATAATATTATAAAGCTGCAGAGTTTGTTTGTTTGTTTGTTTGAACGCGCTAATCTCTGGAACTACTAGTCCGATTTGAATGATTCTTTCAGTGTTGGGTATTCCATTTATCGAGGAAGGCTGTAGGCTATTTTTTTTCAAAATTAGGAATCCGTAATAAAATTGATATTTTGTAACAAAAGGTGTAAAATCGAAAACCTATTTTTTCCACGGAAACGAGAAAAACGCGGGTGAAACCGTGGGGCACGGCTAGTAAGTTATAAATACACACAAGTACATATATCAAAACATATTAATCACCTATCGATATTAAATGACTTTAATCTAAAGATTTAGAATTAAATTGACCTAATTGATGATAAAAGATTAAGGTTTAACTGAATGAGAAATATTACCTATTTAAAATTTTCGATAAGCTATCTTAATATCTATAAACTGGTATGAGGTAATATTATTTCATTCAGCCCCGGATCTAAGGGGGGCAAAACGGGGCACTAGCCCCGGGCGGCAGTTTCATGAGACAAGAATTCGAAATATTGAACAAATGAAGCCTCTTTTCCTACAAACTCATAGGTTTATATCAAGTAATGGAATCTTATTATAATACGTTTGAAAAACAAACTTGTCAGTTTCCATACGCCCAGCAAGTTTCTTAACACATATTATGTGATTTATGAACGCAAAACGTAGTAGTATCACAAAAATGCTACTCATTGGCAGTTTTTCTCAAACACTGAAGGGAGGGGGCGCCACGTTCAAGGTTTTGCACCGGTTCGAAATAATCGTAGATCCGGGACTGATTTCATTCCTTGCATTCTTCTACCCTTATGATAAATTCAATATTTACGCATCAATCTATCTTTAGAATTAATAAATTACACCACCTCACTCCAGCTCCACACTCGATTCTTAAATTAGCGCCTGCTTTATAGTTCACAGCAATATGTAGCAATAAATTAAAGTGTCTGCTTAGAATTCTGTCTTTCTACTTGTTACGGCTAATCTCTGATTTTTGCGGCAAATAGTTAATGATGTAAGAAATAATCAAGATTAATTTTATGCTTTGCCCCGCGGTGTTGAAATTGCTTAAAATAAATAAATAAATATTTCGGACATTTACACACAACGTCATCTAGGCCCAAACTAAGCAGAGCTTGTATTATGGGTTCTAAACAACTGATTTAAATACATAAACATACTTTTTTTGTAAATACATACATATAATACATAGAAAACACCCAGACTCCGAAACAAATATTTGTGGATCACACAAATATTTAGTCCGACCCGGGAATCGAACCAGAGACCTCTTGATCAGCAGCCGCATACGCTAACCACTAGACCAACAAGGCAGTTCTTGATGAAAATATTTTATGTTCGACCAAAGGTATCACTGTCCTCAAGACAACCAAATCATATGCCGAAGCGTGGCCCTGCACCGACTTGACAATAGAATCACAACTGATATTTCAGAAATTCGTTTAAAAAACAAAAAAATCTGGTAAATATGTAATTTGGTGTACAAAGAAAGAGTTTTCTAAATTCTATATACAAAAAATATTACAATTAATAAGTGCAAAGCAATGTATTTATAAATATTTTGAAATTACAGATCTATGATTAATAATCGCACTGATTAGTCAAAAAAATCATGTTTAAAAACCATAGCATCAATCGCACGCTTCGCTGCTGACCAACATACCTAAGTAAAGCAATAGATGCTTAACTTACAGCTATTTATTCCTCACCAGTCATGTCATCAAAGACTACTAAACGAACCGGCCTGTCAAAAAATCTTTTTTTTAGTCATTTGCACACAAGCCGCTGATGATGATATTACTGATAATTAGTAGATAATTAAAAACATTTTAATTTCTCTATCAACACGGTAGCATATCCTTTGTGAATACAGATTAAATCTTGTAAGTTAATTACAAATGTTTATCAGTATCCGGTATTTCAAATAAAAAAGTAATCTGTGATAACGACCATGATAAATAATTCTTAGAAGCCTAAATTTTAAACATTGATTAGCACATTTACTGATTATATAGGTATACCAAACATCACACATGAACTTGCCTAAAATATCTAGCATGTTCACCAAAGATGTACTAACAGGCTGGCTGGAAATTATTTCATTTATTACTTGTGATTAAAGGAATTATTCTGGTTTCGGGAAACGAATAGGATGCAGGAGCTATAGAAAAGGAGACCACAAATTTCCAATGAGAAAATCTACAGGAATTACAATAGTTCAAAAGACCAAGATCCAAAAATCTGCCCTATTTCGAGACCGCAAAACAATCATGATAAAATCAATGCAATTAACGAGTATTACTTTTATCTCGGAGATATTGAAATCGGAAGCTTATTAATGTTTCATTAAATTAGTTGATCTGTTTAGTGGCTATCGTGGTCTGTATGATCGAGGTATGCTCGGCTGATAACGTTATCGCTGATCTAGTTGATATTGTGTGATAACGGCCAGTACGCTTTACGCTGGTCGTAACTCAACATGTGTGTGTGGCTTACTTGAAAATGGTAAGTTTTTTTTTTGTATTTTTTATTTATTTATGTCAAAGAAAACAGTGAAAATTATAAGAAAAATAAATCTCTACTGTAGTGATGAAGCAGAAAAGCGGTGATTTAATTTCTTAATATTAAAAGTGGGGGTTATTTTTTTTTGTAGGATCTTTCTTTAATATCTTATCGTGTACACTTGTTATCAATGGGTTAAGTAAGTATGGAAGTTTGGATGTACGATAATCTTTGAAACTATTCATCTTATTCTAGAAGATGACTCTTTACTTTAAAATAATATTCTTACCAAAGGCGTATTACTAAACACCACTATGTGTTTGTAAAATTAAAAACATTTTAAATCAAAATTAAAAAATATCACCCCGAAGAATGTGTGGTTTAAATGAGTTTAATATATTATAATGTACCTATTTGTGTAAAAGTAAATTTCAATATTAATGTCTATATTATTTATTAAATGAGCCCCGGAGTTTCACTCACGGTCTAATCTTTACAAATAAATAATATTGAAGTGTCTTCTTGTAATTTCATCATCATCATCATCAACAACCCATAATGTCCCACTGCTGGCCTCAGGTCTCCTCTCAAGGGTTAAGGCCATACGTCCCCACGCTGGCAGAGTGCGGGTTGGGGACTAATTTGTAATTTCAAACTAACAGTTTTTTACTAAATTCTTATGAAAAATTTGTTTCTAAAATTGTTTGCCTGTCTGTCAGTATGTCAACCTGGTTGTTGCGGCAAATCTCTGGAATAACTTTACCGATATAACAGGACATTCTCTACCAGAAAGTTAGTGACATAAGGATAGGCTAGTTTTGCTAGTTTCGGTACCGGTTACCTGCGATTGTTGTAAAGGTACAGCAACAATGGCGGGTAATACCACGGGGCACAGCTAGTGTTTATTAAATTCGCTTGAGTGAAATGGATATACGTGACTAATATACAAGTTTAAACTATGTTGATGCTCGTCTATAGGTATTTTTTATCTTTTATCGAATTTATGACATCTATGACGCTGAACAAAAATAAATAATTATTGTAATACTGATTTTGACGGGACTTCACTGACAAAAAGCTGATTAGTAGGATTGCATACTAACAAAGAGTACCTTAGTATTTTACTGGCACCGAGAGCTGATGGTGAGCTCATAATACCCGTATTAGTTTCAATAATGCATCGTTTTGCATTCATTCGACAAAGCTTGTGATATTTAGTCTTCGACATGTTTCTATTGTGTTTCGAGGAAAAATACAGTATTACTTGTGCAATAGCATCGCGCAAGTAGTATACGGTTACGTCATAAACTTTGTTTATCAAACACTCGTTTGTTCTTGATATTTAACTCCTGTGTATGTACAGTGGGCAATACAGGAGTAAAGATATATTCTGTATGCCCCCTTAGCCAAGATTTGAAAGTTTAACGATTCTCTGTGTGCAATCGCTAACGTATCTACTCTCTTGTATTAATGGACAATATTTTGTTTTGAGCACGTGACTCAGCGTTGAGATTTATATATTTAATAGTTTTCTAATAACTTTTACGTTTGTAGAATGTCAACTTGGCAAGGGAGGCAGGTCAATGCAGATCAAAATGGTGTCAGAAATCTCATAAAAATAGTCAGCGAGATTCTAAAATTAAAACATGTGATATATGTTACATATTCGTTAGGCTTATAGACCAAAACTATATTAAAATACCACAATTTACTACGCCCGGGTTGATCTATCTATCTACTATCATGGTTTGATATTTATATTCAGTGAAGATTTACTAAAATATCATCAAGAAGATTTAAGATTGAGAGTGGAAACCTTTGGTAGCAGAATAATTGTGACAGTCGACAGTGGGATGGCAACCTCTTTGGTTTCTCTCGGAATAGAACCTGGATAGGCCTGGCGTCGATCCTGGGGAGACCTGAAATAATATAGTCTGGGTCATCTCCAGAGCAGTGCATAAGGCCGGCGAACGGAGTGGGTTTTAGTGGAAACACCAAACACTCCTGGCTTCTGAATCCCCAAAAGACCCAAATTTTCGAAGATTCATCATCATCATCATCATCAACAGCCTTTAAGAGTCCACTGCTGGACATAGGCCTCTCCTTAAAAAGCAGGTTTTGGCCTACTATACCACACTGGCCAGACGAGTTGGTATAGGGTTGGTTTCAAGTTTTCCTTCTCTTTGCATTGATGTTGTCTTGCGTAGATTAATTCGAAGATTAAGATTAGACTATTACGTCTTTTCTTAATGGACATGACGTTCCTCTTAATATTGTCTTTCTCTCATTCTCTAAAGTTTTTTATCTAACATATGAACATTGCTTAAATGCCTTATCTTAGATTGCTTGTTATGTTGTCACTTATTTTCACGAAATTTTTGCGCAGCTAATCTGTTCATCCTCAGAGGAAATGATTCAAAGAAACACACAACTTATGAGTTGGCAAATAAATAACAACAATTAAAAGTTATGTTGTTCATATTTCCTTTGGTTTGTTTTGTCTTGGAAACAAACAAACAAGTGTGTGAGGTATTTAAATCTATATAAATATGTTTTAATGGATGTATATTGGTTTTTATATACTCTTTGGTTAAAAGATGCTTATGTCCAGTAGACTTTGACTGCACGGTCACATGGTTGTCACACCAAGTTGGACAACACTCTGTGTGATTCACAAATTGTTTTTCTGGGTCTGGGTGTTCTCTGTGTTCGTCTCATCTATGTTTGTAAAGTCCCTCGCGTCACAGGACTAATATTCCCAATGCGGGAGTCGTCTTTAAAAAAAAGAAATTATGACTGTTAATGCATAGTGATGTGATATATGTATGTGCCAGGTTCATATCTAGTAATGGGTGGAAGGGGTTTCCCCGTCCATCTGCTGTAGTGACCAGCCGCGAGGGGGCGGCGGCCACGTGGACCGGACGTTGCCCAATTGGAGCAACATGCCAACCAAATTGCCCAACAGTGCGGGCAGGCGCTGGGAAGGGTCCAGAAGGAAATCCCTTCCCTCGACTCCTTCCAAAATTCAGGGGCAAAAAGGTCACACCGTGTGGTTTTAGTCGGTTCGAGTCCGACACACCGCCCCGCCGCAAGCCCCGGCGGGGTGACGGTCCGAGGGGATTTCCACTCGTAAAATCTTTGGACCACAGTTAGCAAGCGATCCATCGACTTACTTGCATTTGCTAAGTTCGTTCATAATATTTTTTCTTTATATTTGTATTATATTTTTTCATTTATCTTTATGAACGAACTCCGCCCTGTGGAAGTATCAATTGTGTTGATTTCCAATCGTATAATCGTTCAATACATATATTCGTTGGTTTAAATTTCGTATCAGTGTTTTTTCTAAAACATTCTATAATCAAACTTTATTTCTGTATTTACTTTGTACAGCATCAGCTATCTGATAGTGAATATCCTATAAAAATCGGTTTTGACGTTCCAGAGATTATCAGAAAGAAGCGAACACACATAAATTTCGAAAATTGATTGTAAATATTGTTTATACTCCATAAATATTAAATTAAAAGCAGATATTTTAAATGCAAACAGACATTTCAATTCTATTTATTTTTATATTCGTAGACAAACTTGTAGTAAGATGGAGAAAAACCGAACCGATCTAAGGAATGTAAAAGATAACTCACAAAAAATGGTGACGTGTTTATCTGTGCTTTATCGCAGATTACGACTGTATCATACCAACTATGTTTGTATTGTAGGTGAGATCGAATAACAAACAATAATAACAAGAATATGTGTATTTATGTGAAACTACACTCGGTTCCAAAAATAACGGGTCAGTCACAAAAATTGAAATACCTCCAGAACTGTAAAAGCTAGATCAATGAAATAAAAAACAGAATAAAGACTTTTTAGTTGCGCTTCTAATAGCATATTATTTAAACTGGTTGATGAAAAAAACTTCATTAGAAAAACAAAATTTAAAAAAATGACTATTTTTAAAAACAAAATTTTTGTTTCATGTCATTATGGATGCTTTCCATTTCTATTCTGTCACAAAAAAAATTATCGTGAACGTCTTCCACGTGCATAATTATTATTCTGTGAGGTGAAGCATGGCAGTCACGCTAGAGGAATGTACCAGAATCCTAACTTTTTTGGAACTTGGGCGGAGCCAGCGTGAAACAGCCAGAAACATTGGTGTATCTTTGTCGACTGTTCAGCGGGTAGTCCAGCGGTACCAAGAGACCGGATCACACCTTAGAAGACCAGGAAATGGCAGACCAAGATGCACAACGGCCAGGGAAGACAGACAACTGGTGGCTACAATGCTCCGAAATCGTTTTCAAACTGCTGTTGGTCTAAAAACTCACTTTATTCGCTTTGGAGGTGGCAATTTAAGCGCTCAAACAGTAAGAAGACGTCTTGCTGAAGCAAATTTGAAACCATTGAGGCCCGCAAATGGCCCCAAACTGGAACGGGGACATCGAATTGCAAGACAGAGATACGTGCGCGAACACCTAAACTGGACACTAGACGATTGGTCTAGGGTAATGTTCACGGACGAGTCTAAATTCATGCTTTATAAGCATGATGGTAGGCAGTTGGTGTACAGAAGACCAGGGGAGCGCTTCCATCAAGCGTGTGTGGAGGAAAAAGTGGCGTACGGTGGAGGCTCCGTACAAGTTTGGGCTGGGATTTCTGCTGAGGCCCGCACCGAGCTGGTGCTCATTCAAAATGGAACTCTAAATGCAGAGAGGTACGTGGAAGAGATCCTCAATGAACATGTAGGTCCTTTCATGGCCAGGATGGAACGGCATGGCATATTAATGCATGATAATGCGCGTCCCCATACCGCCAGAATTGTACATGACTACCTTGAAGAGGTCGGTATCGAACTCATGCAGTGGCCAGCGCGAAGCCCGGACTTAAACCCCATCGAGCACGCCTGGGACGAGCTTCAGAGATGCGTGAAAGGTCGAAACCCCCCACCAATCACGCTTCCCGAGCTCATACAAGCACTGGTGGAGGAATGGGAAGGTATTCCTCAGCACCGGCTCCGAAATTTGGTGTACAGCATGCCTAATCGCCTGGAAGCTGTCAGAAGAGCTCGTGGAGGCAATACAAAGTATTAAATGAAGAAAGTGATGAAAAACAGCAAAAAAACAATCATAAAAAAAATGTAATCTTAAGAAAAATATGACTACTTTAGTTTTTTTTTAATTTAAGATTAATATTGTGGGTGTAACTAAGTTTTATTTTATTTTTTATCTGTATAATTAAATTCTCAATTGAACAGTCTTCGTTTCATTAGGATGGCATACGTAGTTCGGGAGATATTCGGGTTTATGTGACTGACCCGTTATTTTTGGAACCGGCTTTAGATGTACCCCGCGGTCGCTGTTGAACATTTACCTACATGCCTTGTTGGTCTAGTGGTTAGCGAATGCGGCTGATCAAGAGGTCTCGGATTTGATTCCCGGGTCGGACCAAATAATTGTGTGATGCACAAATATTTTTTTCGGAGTCTGGGTGTTTTCTATGTATAATATGTATGTATTTACAAAAAAAAGTATGTTTATGTATTTATATCAGTTGTTTAGTACCCATAATACAAGCTCTGCTTAGTTTGGAACTAGATGATGTTGTGTGTAAGATGTCCGAGATAAAAAATATATCAATACAAATAAATAAACTTTGTGTCTGTTTGTAATAACAAATAACCAGTTTTTAACTAAATGCATATCAAAGTATTTACGGCACTGACATCCAAAACAGATTTTTTTAATATTTTGTCTGCTGTCTGTTTGTTCCGGGTAATCTCAAGAACGGCTGGACCGATTTTAACGGGACTTTCACTGGCAGATGGCCGATGACATAAGGAATAACTTAGGCTAAATTTTGTTAGACTAGCTTCACTCCACGGCGTTACTCGAGATTGACAACAATAACCGCGGGTAACACCGCGGGACTCAGCTAGTATAGAATATACTCTCAAACGGCTGGACCGATTTTAACGGGACTTTCACTGGCAGATGGCCGATGACATAAGGAATAACTTAATAACTAATAATTTTCTTACACTAACTTTGACTTGCGGCGTTACACGTGGATACACAACGATCACGTGTACCACCACGGGGCTCCGCTAGATTTTAGGTATATTCTAATATATGATAGGATTGTATTTAGGTATGGCTATCATCAAACGCTTTTAATGTTACACTTCTGAAAGAAAGAAGAAAGAAAGAAAGAAAACACGTTTATTCTGACATATACAGGGCAAAGCAATACACAGTTTAAAAACAGATATGGAACAAAGCAATATTCTGCCCTGTGCTATGCCAGAAAAGGCGCCTATCTCAGCATATTGCTGTAGTCAGAGTGACTGCAGCGCTGGTATTACGATAGGGCCTGCGCCCGGTGTCGTCCGTCCGTTCGTGTCCGGTGGTGTATATTTATGTATAGTGTGTTGATTTAAAAAATAAATGAGTATTAATAAGAATATATTTTATGATTAATACAAAATGTCAACCAATGTTACACGTTCCCAGCTTGAGGCTCAGCGACAGACCAAATATTTTCATATATGATCTGTGCGAGCCGCGCAAACATTTGTTGGGCCTCTACTTCTTTTATCTCAGTCTGTCATAATGGACATGACATCTCTATAGAAAGGTAGTTTTGGTTTACTATACGCTAGCCAGACGGGCTTATATGTATAAGGTTTGTATGAAGTTTTACTTCCCGAGATTCTGCATAGTTTGCTCCTTTATTCGTCTCTTACAACACCAGTGGGATGAATAGGGGTGATGGCATTTCATTTACACCACCACACAGACTATTCTTGTCATATATCAAGCCTTCCGAAATGACTCTACCCTGCCTGATTGAAAGGACTAGCAGAATTAAAGATGGTCACCACACTCATTGTTGGTCTAGTGGATGACGTATGCGACTGCTAATCAAGAGGTCTCTCGGGTTCAAATCCCGGGTCAGACCAAATAGTGTTTTTGGGTTTTTCTTAGGAAATTCCTAGTTTTGAATTCATGCCCGTGCCTCGGCGGAGAGCACGTAAAGCCGTCGGCCCCGGTTTTCATGAACATCTATGGCAATCATTATTCGGAAGTCTGTTGTACCCTCAAATTTACTGACAACTAGTTCAACCTTCAGATTTTAGTTCTCCCTCAGGGTTGCGGAGGTCCGATGCCAGTCGCTCCGTGGAAAAACTGATATTCAGGTGAAACCGGTTGAACTAGTAGCCGACCCCAAATAATATTGGGAATAAGGCTACGAAGAAATCACCACACATTGAGAATGCAGACAACATAGCATAGTGACGCACACCAAGAAGGCTCTAGAGAGATGATTCTTCATTCATTAGGCCTTCGGTCTCGCATAGGGTTCATGATTTCTCGAGCTTTTCAATTTCTCGGGTCTCGAGAATTCTCGAAGCAAATTTCTCGGGTCTTCTCGGGTTGTCGAGAAATTTACATTTACGTACGTTTTCTCATATTATTTGGTTGCAATAACCTCAACAAATTCAATGGTTTCAATCTCAAATAATAGTATCAAATTAATTACAAAACTTTTATTGATTATAATTAAAAACATTAAACTAATTATGCTATTTCAATTTAAAAAAAAAATCACCCAAGATTGTATCGGTGGAGTTTTAAAGTTTAGTTTCTGTTGCTGCATACTTTCATACTCTGGCCTTTTTTTCGGTGCACTCACACCTGAACTTGTAGATGCTTCAGATTCGGATTGCGGGCATTTAGTAATACTTACTGATTTTATGCACATGTGCTAAATATCTCACCAAACCGCTAGTATTTGAACCTTTACAAATAATGGTTTTTTGGCACTTTAGGCATTGCGCGTTTGCAGATTCCTTTTTTTTTAATATTTTCATATTTTTGATGCTTTCATCTTTACTGTTATAGTGACGTTTCGGTAAAATCTATAACAAACGCAATTCAAATTAATAATAAGCCTATTGTATAGTATGTGATATACACACACACCACAACTGGAAATATTCGTCTCACAAATTTAAAATGACACATTAATTAATTTCAAATTACTTACATTACAAAAACATAAGAATAATTAACAACTAAGCTTGTGTCTTGTTGTTTTACAAAAATAGGAAATGTAAGTAGACTAAGTAGTATAATTTTATTAATGTATCTTTAGTTATTTTATGTAATAAAGTTTGACTAATAATAATATAAAAGAACACATAGGTACCTACTCGTACCTAGTAAAATTTAAGATCATATTTAGATTATATTATTGATGAAAATAAAATAAATAATAAAGCCATGATGTGTCAATCAAAGTGAAAATACTTACCTGTTTCATTTCAATTTATCACGTAATCTGTGAGACACTCACTACGTAAACTATCGTGTAAAAACGACGCCGCAGAGCGCTTGCAGTGTATGAGATCAATTTATAAGGGTGCCGTTGCGCTTTGGCGCGGGCGCCAAGCAACATAACAGACGGTAATTTAATTTCTATATAGGTACATGATTTCTCGAGTTCTCGACTTTTCTCGAGCTTGATTTCCCGGGAACAAAGCCCAACGATTTCCCGGGAATTCTCGGCTTGAGAATTCCCGGGAATAAACCCTAGTCTCGCACCAACGAAACACGACAGTAAGAATATAGTCAGTTTAGGTCGGTGTCTGTGTGAGGGTGGTAGTACTGGCCCAGGTCGAGCTGGCCCATTCGTGCTGAAATCAGCGTGGCTCTACTACCTTGAAAATGACTAACACATAGTATTCTGTAACCTTATCTGTATACAGATTATGATTTAGGTGACTCAGACTCACCTGAGACTAAATTGTAACAAAAGATTTTTAATGATGATGAATCATCTTACGTAAATAACTTACTGACAGTGACATACCGACTTAAATAACTTACTCCTAACTTACTCTTAAGCGAGAAATATAACATTTGGATATTTATATTAATATTAAAATTTGAAAGTCTGTATGTCTGTCTGTCTTTCACGACATTTTTCCGACTCCGAGTCTTGTGAAGGGACACACTTTAACTGTACTCTTTACTGTGATAGCCGAAATATTGCGGGAGAAGCCGCAGGCAAAAGTTAGTATGAACTAAAAAGAAAATCCTTACTAATATTATAAATATGAAAGTAACTCTGTGTATGTCTGTCTGTCGTTTACGTTGAAACTACTGAACCTAATAAAATGAAACACAGATATCGTGAGCTTGCCAAAAAAAAGTCTACAGCCTGTGAAAGGACATAGGCTACTTTTTACCGCGATAAACGACATACACACGGGCGGAGCTGCGAACGAAAGCTTATATTCTACCATGTTGGTCTAGTGGTTAGCGTATGCGACTGCTGATCAAGAGCTCTCGGGTCGGACCAAATGTTTGTATAATCCGCAAATATTTGTCTCGGAGTCTGGGTGTTTTCTATGTTATATGTATGTATTTTCAAAAAAAATATTTGTTTATGTATTTATATCAGTTGTCTAGTACCCATAATACAAGATTAGATGACGTTGTGTGTAAGATGTCCGAAATATTTATTTATTTATTTTTTATTAGATATTAATATAGTTTAGCATGTTTATTCAAGAAAATGTACCTGATTTTAGACTTTCGCGACTTTTACACATACACATGTTTTTTTTTCTGTAAACGTGACTTATTCACGATAAAATTAAAAAGATTACGAAACCTTTTAATTTCCGACGTTACGGCCGGGTTATATCGCTCGTGGTCACGGGTTGACTCGAAACTACTAACTTGTGGACACGAAACGTCGGAAAATAGAAGGTATCGTAACCTTTTTTGCGAATAAGTCCCGTTTACACTAAAAAACATGTATAAATGTACCATATTACATTACTTGTAAAGGTAAATCGATTCTGTTATTTATAAACTTATTAAATCACATTTTAGGTACGCCTTTTGCCGTTTTTATAATGAAAATTAAACAACTATTGAGAACAAGGAAAATCTGCTCAACGATTTCAGCAATGTTCAAATAAAGTCACCAATGAAAAATAACGTCCTAAGTCCTAGAAAAACTACTGTACAAGAGATAGCCATGGATGTTGAATTGCCCAGTGACAAGAGCCAAGAACTGGTACAATTTGACCCCCAGCTTGAGCCTTTATTAAGAGACAATCCGCGTCACTTTGTTGTCTTCCCGATAAAGTACCCAGACATAGTTTTTTTCTTGACACAACCTGTGTTCTATGACGGCACGATATTATTCCTCCAGTCGAGTCGTCCTATTTTACTTCAGTCTCACTCAGGTTCAGACTGCAAGAAAAACACAGGTATTTCGTCAATTCAGTAGTCTTCTTCCTAATAAATGGCAAACTGTGACGATGTCGACAATTCTGCCAATGTCAAGTGTGTTGGAAGTACGTGGGTAAATTCAATAGTCGTAAAATTCTATTCTTATCAAAATAAATTCACCCAATTTTCTTAATCTACCGCCTTTTTGTAATCAAATGCTGTCAATGTCAGCGTATTAGTTTCATTTTGTTTGCCTTTAAATGTGGACATATCAATATGTTGAAACGTTTTGTGAATTGTATTGAGTGCTATTAAAGTGTAATCTAATATGGTGAGAAATACATAAATTACATATATTTAACTATTTTTAGAACAATAACAAACCAAAACAAACAATATTCTTTTTATTTATTTTAGTCAACCGTAAATATGTGTGGTTGATCTAAAATTAAATAGCTATTTAAATATTAACCCGGCTTTAAAAAAGATAGTTCTGTTTTGTATAATAATATTTATATGGGTGTATATTATGTTTGCTTATCAGCGAATTATTTTAAAGGCGTAAAAGATTTCAGTTTCATTTTTCCACATTTCGTGATTATATCACTGAAATATTCTACATAATTTCAGAAAGATTGCATAGAAACATTGACTCGCGGTTTTTGCTGTACAACCAGTCACAAACAATAACCCCAATTAACACCACGGTCCCGTGGCTACGGCTAGTTAAGGAATTAATAATATACTGTTTATATAATTCTGGCCACAGATATCTAATGTTACTGTTATGGCGAAAGAGCATTGTAATCGATAGGTAATCATTATTTAAGATATCATATTTTCTTTACATATCAAAAGTTTATATGAGTGTGTGTTTATATCAAAATGTTTTCTACGATTTTATGATATTAATTATCACTTCACACCGTAGTGCGTGCAGAAAATTACCAAATATCCATCAACTATTGAAACACGGAAATAAATAGTTAAATATTTGGAAATGCTACATCGTATAACTGACAGCTTCCTCGAGGAAAATATAAACACATTGTATACTACGTTTACAGATGTAAAAAAATCCTTTTTTATGTGCAGCCAAAAATTAACAATTATGGAATTTGGTTCACACAGAATATAAAGTTATTACCTTTTCTATAAAATATATAAGCAAGTATATAAAAGAAAAATATCACTTTTATCAATTTGTTAACTGCAATCTATACCTAATGTAATTTATTCCTAAAGTCGAAGGTCACTTCAGAAGCTAATTAAACTTGTAGAAAAATGTAGTTAAATATTTGTATTTAAATCGTAAGATGGTAAGGCAATAGTAGGAAGGATGTAACTCTGTTGTGGGGTCCTTACCTCACAACAGAGCAGGCTTTGCCTCGCTGCTGAGGTAGGGCGCCGTGGAAACCCCAAGTGTGTAGACTGGCTCTTCGATAGACTCACACACGCCCTTCCCTCCCACAGTAGATGTGTTTCGAAAAGCATTCCCTGCATGAAAAAAGTATTTATTATACAGATAAGTATGTAAGTGTAAGAGTTCGAATGGAGAAACCAAGATTCTTAGTCAGAACTCAATAGTAATGTTGTCCGGAAATCCAACTTAGACCTCTAACCGTTCGAGAATACTAGATATAGGCATTCAAACTTATACTTGTTTACATATGAATTATGATCAAAATATTATACGTATTATGTTATTGTCTACAGGATGTTGAAACGCAAGTAGTAGTAGTGGCGAGTGTGCTCTCCGCAGCATGGGTGGTGCTCCTCATTGTGGTGATAGTCCTGTTCACGCAGCTCCACAGCCTGAAGAAGAAACTGGCTGATATGCAGAACTCTTCACGGATAAAAGTGCAGTAAGTATCCTTCTATGTTCGTTCTTTCTTCTTAAAAAAAGACACTTCGGCATTTCTTCCCAGAGTGAGTCTTTTTCAATGTCTTTTAGCTGTAAAGTCAGACGTGTAAGAATATCTGTAAAAAAATACTCACATATATAAATATTAATTGGGCGACCGAGTTGTGCTCGGTTATCATATTTATTGTTTAATTGTTGTGTTGGAGTACCAGTTTAGTAGGTAGTAGAGCCACGCTGATTTCAGCACGAATGGGCCGGCTCGACCGGGCCAGTACTACCCTCACACAGAAGACCATCCTAATAATGACAGCATTCTTGCTGTCGTATTTCGTTGGTGAGTGTGAGACCGGAGGCCCAATTTTTCGGCATCATTCTCATATATAAAAAAAAACAACTAAGTGTTACTGAAAGAGTAATATAGATATAAAGAAAACTGCATGAAAACTCGAAAACTCGCGTTTTCCCAAACATGAAGCTAATATAGATATATTTTACACCCCCAAAAATTATATCACGAATCCCGAGACCTCTTGATCAGCAGTCGCATACGTTAACCACTGGACCAACAAGGTAGTCGTGACCATGAAACTGTCTACTACCCGTGACCACGAGCGGTAATGTATAATACAATATGTTTCTCAAAATACCTATTTTCAAATTTTCCAGGAAGCTAAAAATGAACAATGACAAGAACCACTCGTTCCACAACCCAGCATTGTCTCCTGACGAGGAACTGTCCCGGCGTGGGTACTCCATGTACATGGGACAAGACACTCAGTCTGATGTGGAGAGTGGACGGATCGAGAGGCATCCAGAGAGACATCAGGAACGGTACGTGTACCTAGACGCTTAAACCTCACAAAATAATCCTTGAACTGTGTATTTCTATTATTTGCTTTCCTTTTAGATACTTTTTAAATTATCAAAGCGTTGAACTGTTCATAGCCAAGTGACCTTAGGTGATTAAAAACAATCACCGAGGTTAAGCAACGACGGCGCAGTCAGACCTAGATGAGTGACCGTTTGTAGCACAATATGTTTGAGCGTTTCCATGATTCGGAGGTCACCTTAAGTAATCGTTCCCGGTTATTATCATAAGATAGAAGTCGTGAAGCTTAGTTGGAGGCCTTCGGTCGCCTTAAAAACTTCCAACAGGTTACGTACCCACAACGTGTCTTGCCAGTCCCCAAACCGTACTCGACATCGTGGGGATGTATGGCCTTAACCCTCTCCTGAGAGGTGAATCGAGATCAGCAGTTGGAGATAATGGGTAGTTGATGATTGATGCTTAAATCGTCAAAGAGCCATAACCTAAAAGGTAGAAGTTCGATAAATGAAATAATCCATTACATTTCCGAGGAACTTATCCATTTCAAAATAAGACAAGAGTAAATTTTAGAAAAAAAATTATTAAATGCTGTTTGCATTGTATTCCTAACAATAACAATGCTTTGGTGAAGTGGCACTAATGATGAAGATCACGGATGACCATTAAAAAGTGTGTATATACAGGAGAATGACGTCGACCCTTATAAATTGACGTTGTTTTGTGAAGGATAATGAGCAATAACCATTATATATACATACATATATATAATGGTTATTGCTCATTATAATATATATATATATGTAAATTACACCCCTTTAAAGCATGAGATCTAACGCCTTAATTTGAAAATCGGTTTTAAGACACTAAGTATGTTTCATAAATACATAATACATTTTATTTAAAAGAAGGCGCTCTTTACATTTAAGGATACGACACAATTTCACGATTTCAATACTTAGAAATTAGGTTGACGTCTTTTTTTATTAAAGCCACAAATATAACACAAGATTTATCAATTGTGATTTTCATTGAGTTATTCTATCACTCTTAATACCCGTATTTCTCCAGTCAGACGGGTGGGCAGTTCGTAGAAGAACTGATGCATGAGCTGGACAACCGGCAGTCGCGGCAGCAATCCACCGCCCCTCCCTTCCTGCTGCACAGCATCCAGGAAAACAAGAAGAACAGGAGCAACGCAAACCCCATCGCGAACGGTTCAGCCAGGCAGAGTGAAACTAACCCTAACTTTATATATTGAACATAAGCCCAAAATTTTTATGGTATATTTGTTATGTAGTTCTAATGAAAGAAAACAGTATATTTTGCATGGATATTATATATTTAATTTGATTGTAAATATATATTGAAATTGACATATAATCATCCCAAACAACTCAAATTCTAGTATGTAAATAATTGAGTTGGAAGGAAAACAAGAGTACTACAAGTCTTACAAAAAGGAATGTCATTTTATAACTAATTATTATTGATGATGTGAATTGAAAATGTTTATTTCTAACTATTACGTGTTTCGTAAAATTCAATTCTTATTATTGTCTCCTAATTAAGTTGTAGCTGAGGACGCATTGTTATTATTTATTTATGAGACAATTATTTCTGTTATTTAATTATTTATATTTTACTGTTAGGTGCTTCTAACGATAGAAATGCCTATGCTTATTACTGGTTCTAAGAGTCAAATAATATATTTATATTCCTACACTATTTAATATGTAACCTAAACGTGATACCTTAATAGCGACATCTATTGTTGAAATTAAAAACTTCTTTAAGTGTTTAAAAGCATAAATTCTCACTGCCTTTAAGATTTCAACCGAAGTTCCTGTTGCTTTCTTTCAGTTTCTCGAATTACCGTAGAACTTTTTAATTTCAATAATTACTCTCAAGAACATGTGTATATTTGTTTCTTGTGTCATCTTAAATATAACAGTATTAATAGATCTACTACACACTCAAAGGAATAATAAACTTTGAAATCATCATCATCATCATCAACAGCCTTTAACAGTCCACTGCTGGACATAGGCCTCTCCTTAGAAAGGAGGTTTTGGCCTACTATACCACGCTGGCCAGACGGGTTGGCATAGGGTTTGTTTCAAGTTTTCCTTTTCTTGGCAGTGATGTTAGCTGCTTATTTTGTTCCTTTAGTCGCCTTTTACGACACCCCCGGGATGAATAGGGGTGGTGACACTTTGTATTCTTAATCCGTCACCACACGGAAACTTTGAAATAGTTATGTTAAATTATATTTATTCTATTCTAAAACAAATATGTATGTTGGTAACTCTGCCTGTCAAAAACTGGTACTGTCATGTCTTCTGGACTTCTGAGTGGAAACAGCTTTGGGTGAAAACGCATTAAAAAGTAGTCTCTTTTGCTAATTTTCATTAGAAAATTAGACAAAAAGATTACAAATACGTAAGTAAGTAAGATTATTTTTGTTTATTAAGTAATAAATTAAGTTTAAACTACATTTTTGTATTTTTATTTCATACCACACAAGGTAAAAAAGGACCAGCTAGAAACAATATTAAAAGAAGACAGAAATACTTAGACAATAATCATTTTATACCATTAATGGCAAGAAAGATTTCTGAAATACCGAAATTTAGCCAACTGGCCTATTTTAGTATTTGAAACTGGGCATAATCTTTGTACCTCTTATTTCTATAAAATTTTATTGGTAACAATAATTAGTGTAACTTATTCCTAAAACAATGAGAAATACCCACACAAAACATAAACAACTAATATAATACTCACATTTACATAGAGAGCTCATAACTGTATATTGTTTAATTATGAACTAGCTTCTTCCATAAATACTTTTATATAATAATTAAAAAGAGCCTATCTAATCAATATACCTAATAAATGGTTCTCCTAGGATAACTTCTAGGGAAATATTCCTTGGTCTATAATAGACAACAAGAAATTACATAAACTAAGACTTTAGAAAAGACACGTTTTACGTATTGATATGATTTAAGTTCCGAACGACTCAGGCGAAATTTACAACATAATAGTGAACTCATTTATTTGAATTAGAAGAATAAAGATTCAAAGCTATAAATTAATAACTCTAAGTGCAAGGGAACAATCTTAACAGCCTAAAGCATAGTGATGCTAAACAACAACTACAGTTTTCAAAGACGGAGTCCATCTGTACGGTCTATTCCTTGACCGGTAATTTGCACCTCTTTTCCTGCAGTTGCCACTTGCACACCTTGGTTTGTTTTGCTCATTGTGAACCCTGGGCGGTTTCTTCTTCTTAGTTTTCGGGTATTTCAAATATTTCGAATTATCGTTGTTCTCTTTCTTATGATCACTTTCTTTATTAACTTCATGAGCTTCTAGAATTTCCTGTATGCTTTTATAAGAATCTGTTTCCTCAGGATCTGCGTCTCTAAAGTTAATGTAAGGTTTGAAACCTCCTACTGTCTTTGGGAAATTATATTTCTCTTCGCTATTGAACTCTTCTAAATGTTTCAAATAGTCGTATGTCTCTGGATCATTGTCCGAAGTTATTGGCTTGAAATTTGAGTAGCTGACGAAGTCGATGGATGATGTAGCTGGTTTTCTGCTGAGCAACTTCAAAGTTTGCTGGTTTAATGCGTTGCTGTATAGGTTTCCGAAGTTATGCGAGTCCGTCGGCTCAGATTCTGGTTGATCGTAGTTTGTGTGATATCTTTCATTATTTTCTGAGGCTTCTTTCTTTAAATCATAATTACGAGTGTAGGTTATGCTCGGAGGTAATGTCTCGCCATAGATTTCTTTGTCTGACGTTTTGCCGTAAACTTGTTCAAATATTTTGTAGTCATCCGTCCAAAATTGTTCTATGCCTGAAAAAGACATAAGCATTTATTTATACGTCGGTAATAGTTTAGTAAATTTTGCCTCAATTTAAGACGAACCTAAAACCAAGTGTCTTAAATATACTGCTGTGGTACTTTTTTCTAGATACTACTATTATAAGAATTACTATCATAGATTACATACTAGAAATTACAAAATTCTAGATTGTAATATGTACTACCATTGTGGTGGGCAGCTTTAGGGGAAGTCTATTCCAGCAGTGAACACATATGCTTTAATTTATCTCAGTTTTTTTTTTCATAACCCAACGCAAATAAACCAACAGAAAACGCTTGATTCTGATTATAAATCACGATCGTTTAGTAGCTAATTTTAAAACTTGAATTACAAAATTAACAAAACTGAACAGATTTTCTGCCAAAATTATCAGCATAATAAATGAAAGTGACAAAGTATCATCTTCACCTTGTAAAACAGTGACAATTCGCAAATATAAACTGGTTTAGCAGAGCGAAAGTGCACACACTGCATGTTACTTTATATCATAGCATCTCACTTTCAACTATCACATAACGACAATATGTTACAGTGCGTCAGCATTTCGTATTTTATGTTATTGTGCCATGAATGAAACACGCACTTCCGATTACAAGCAACTACTGACCACGTGCTTCTTTACGAGTTGTACGAGTATAAAATAATTTAAATTGTGTTACTCTTATGCAAGATAGAGATCCGAAACGAATCAAGGCTGACAAAATATACACGGCAATCTAGTCTCAAGAAAATTTTTTTTCAATTAGATGAGAACAGTGGTATGTAGTGTTGAATTTAAACAGAAATATCGATCAAAAGATACTTAACGATTTTGTTATATTTAAGCCTAATAAAGTGGCTGTACTCTGTCTAATAGCAAGCTTTCTTCGTTTTACTTTTTTTTTAAAAAGACACTGGCATTAGGAACACAAATCCTGTGTCGAAGGGGACTTTACAAACATAGATGAAACGGGCACAAAGCACCCAAACTAAGAACAATAATTAGTAGAACATGTGTGTTGTCCCACGTGGGATTTGAAGCCACGACATTTGGGCAGCTGAAACCACTAAACGACTAGGCCAACAGTGCAGTGGAACCTAAGCAAAGCGTGAGTAGAATCCAAGAGAAGGGGTCACCATCCTCATTATTAATACGGACAATACAGCATGGTGATCCACACTATGTCAGCTTGTGCATCATTGGACCTTCGGTCTCGCACTTACCAAAGAAATAGGACAGCGTGAATGCTCTCATTCCAGGATGATCTCCTGTGTGAGGGTGGTCCCCCCCCTCATTCCTGCCCCCGGTCGAGTTGGGCCTTAGGGCTAAAATTAATCAGACGTCCAGACAGACAGATATAAACGTATTTAACAAAATACCTGATTTAGTAACTCCACCGCCACCGTGTATCATCACCACCAGTAGGAGATACGTTGCTGACCAATCCATCTGAAAGTCAAGTAAGAAAGCATTAAATAGGGGCTCTGGTATTGATTGTGATTGCTGGTGGGCTTCAGGTTTCTCATTTAGACTCGTCGTGGTAATGTTCTTTTATATAAGCTGGCCAATGTGTCTCTGCTCTGACTGATGCAAAGCATGAGCAGTGATCACCATACTCTTTGCGAATGAATCACTAACCAATGAAACACGACATCACGAATACTGTCATTTTAGGATGACCTTCTGAGAGAGGTAGTACCGCTGCGGTCGAATCAACCCGTTCATGTTGAAATGAGCGTGGCGCTACTACCTTGAGATTTGATTTGGTGAGAAAACCCAGCTCCAGGCTTTCTCGGGCTTCTATTTTAGAGGGTCTATCTGCATGCGGTTATTTGTTTAATTAGATTTGATCAATCTTTCAAGGAAATCTTGGAAAAATGACGTTGATTTTAAGTATATTTTTATCAGGTTGAAATCGCAGTGTACAACGTATTAATAATTTCTTCGCGTAAACTATCCCTTTAATCTTTCAGCCGTGTTATACTAAATAAAAAAGATATCGAAACACACCGTGGGGAGGTCAGGCGCAGGACTTTTTGATACACTTAGATTTAGACCTCCAAACTACAGGTTGTTATTAATAATTTCTATAATCATTAAAAATCAAATCACTCTGTTGACTCGACCTGGTAATAGAACCCGAGACCTCTTAATCGGTCTAGTATCTCTTAGTCGCATACTCTAACCGTTAGACCAACGAGGCTGTGTGTATGCAATCTAATGTCTCAACGCGATTTTAAATTTTACGACATTATAATTTCAAAAGAGACATACATTTTATGCATAATCATTTTTTTTTGTTATGTAATTACGTTACATTAATAATTATTGGAAAGTCCGAAAGTGGGTGAAAATGAACTCGGATGCAAGTCACGATGCCAGTATTGAGTTACCTTTGTAACATTAAGCCGACTATATTCATGAGTTATGACTAGTCAATGGAATCTGTAAACTGCAAACTGCTCCTCTAGCCAAGATGCAATCTGCGCTTTAGCCAAGATGCAAACTGCCCCTCAGCCAAGATGAATACTGCCCCTCTAGCCAAGATGCAAACTGCCCTTTAGCCAAGATGCAAACTGCCCCTCAGCCAAGATGAATACTGCCCCTCTAGCCAAGATGCAAATTGCCCCTCTAGACAAGATTCAAGATGCCCCTTTTGCCAAGATGCAAGTATTTCGCATAGATTCCCTTTCTGTAATCGCTAACGCCTCTGTCCTCTTGTGTTGTTGGTTAATTTTGTTTTGACTCAACTTTGAAAGACGTGAGACAAGACGAATGTCAACTTAACTAGGGGATGTTTAAATGGCTAGTGCTTCTAATTATGTATGTATTTAGTCTATGCAAATTAATAAAATTTGAGTGTCTATATGTAAAATCAAATGAACAGTTTCTTACTAAATGCATATATAAGTATATACGGTACGAACATATAAAATACAGTTTTTATTTTTTTTGTCAGTCTTTCTATTTGTTCCGGATAATCTCTAGAACGGCTGAACCAACTTTGACGGGACTTTCTTTGGCAGAAAGCTGATGACATAAAGAGTAACTTAAGCAAAATGTTTTTGACTAGCTTCGTTCGCGGCTTTACGCGAGATTTACAACAATAACAATAGCCGCGAGCAACACTGCGGGGCTCACATATACGTCCGGAGCGAACCTGGTCTAAAAAAATAGTCTGTTATGTCATCAGATGTACCAGAAAAAATCAAGTTAAAATAGGTCAAGGGATTCTAGAGAATAGCCGGAACAAACAGACAGACAGACAAAAAAATTAAAAATTTATTTTTTATTTAAGGACTGTAGCTACATATATACTTTCAAATGCGTTAAGTAAAAAAATGTTCATTTGATTTTACAAACACACTTTAATTATATTAACAATTCTAATTCCTACTTTCAAGACACATTTCAGTTTAAACTTAACAAAATACTACTAACGTATAACGCATAATCTTTAATGCGTATTACGCAATTAAAGATGCAAATACTTTAATAAAATTATATTCGTTTATTCCAAACAATCAAAGCTATAAAATATTAAAAACACTAAAAGTCTTCTATCAAGATCATTTCCGAGGCAAATCCTAACCCAAATTTTCCCATATCAAAACAATAGAAATTTAATTAAAATACCTGAAATGACAAGACCAATGCTTACCTTGAAAACTCACGGTGCGTTCGAAGATATAACTACATTTGCTGGGCTATGTAACTAGCAACACCCTGTTGGCACTGCCGCAATGAAAGTAAGACGAGATCGATCTCAAACACCCTATATAAGCTCGCAGACCAACGAAAGAACGGCGCACGCGCAACTACGTGCGGGCTACCTGCGCCGAATGCTCTATACGACTTCTTGAAATTAAACTCACTTGTACTTTTAATAACTGAATCCCGCGGTGTTACACATCGCCTTCGTTGTAAATCGATAGTAACGGAGCAAATTTGCTTTAAATTTTTTTTTGCCTTAGATACTCCTTATTTCATCAGCCAACTGCCAGTGAAAGTCCCATCAAAACCTGTCCAGCCGTTCTAAAGATTACCCGGAACAAACAAAAATTGTATTCTTTCATAAGCATTTAGTAAAACACTGTTCATTTGATATTACTTATATATAAAGACACTCCAATTTTATTTATTAACACCCTAAAAAACCTAACACCCTAAAAAAGGATAGAGAACATGATTGTAACTGCAGTGAGACAAGGATGTGGCGTCTCCGTGCGCATGCGTACTGCCGCCACTGGCCTTGACAACACAGTCATTCTAGATTCTTCATAGGAACCCCATCGAGTTTGGGCTCGTTTGATTGGTCTTGACGAGTACTTTGACACTATATGGTCACCAGAGTCTGATGATGGAGCTGGAAGGTGGCCATAGGAACCCCATCGAGTTTGGACTCATTTGATTTTTGAAATGAATTCTTATTTTCCTATTAGCCAGTCCCTCAAAATTACGTTATTGAATGCAAAAATGTTATTCATAATCCGATTGGTACTGTCACAAAACAGAGCACTCAACCAGAAAAGTGAAATTTGTACAAGTTGTAACATTATTGCTCTGCGTAGGTAGGCTTCGGTGCCCAGCGTCCGTTAGGGAAAGTCAAGTTCAAACTCCCAGTAAATGTCCTGCCACGCCTCGCCCAGGCGACTTCCACTTCACACTGGATGTACTGGAGCTATCTCTGTTTAGAGATTTGGTTATGACGTTATGAATTGTTCGTCTATTATTTTTACCCATATTTACAAGTATTAAGATCTGCGACTGACAATGAGTTTAAAAAGAGCCAATTGAGATAAAAAAAATACTATTTATACTACACCTGATCGGAACAGTATTCAATATTCCCTGAAAATGAAAAGAGAAAGTTAGTCTTTTCCTTGACCTAAACAAGCGGGAGGAAAAAATGTATGAAAATCCATTTCTAACGTGTTTTAGCGGGAGAGAAAGTTGTATGAATTTTCATTTCTCATGTGTTATCATAACTGTGGCGCGCGCCTGCCCAAAGAGTTTTCATATAATTTAAATATGGAATCTCCGTGCCACTAACATCCTTTTGTGAAGAATAAAAAAAAAACAAAAATATGATGTCAAATTCTAAGCTAAATTGTGTCTTGCGGTGTCTTACGTTTTGATTTTATTTTATAAATACTTTAAATGTTCCTCACAGGTGTAGTATAAAGCACTGTGTAGCACTCGGGTGAAAGTCCCATTCCTACCTCGGGAGTATTGTGGCCCTAGGCTGCGCCTTCGGGCCACAAGCTGCTCCCTCGCTAGTAATCGGTTCCTTTCCTCCCTCGGTGAACAATGTACTATTGTCTACTGGCTATGTAACCTGTTAGTGAGTATGGATATTTCGATTTTTTTTTAAATCGTGCCGAAAAGACTGAAGAGATCTAGGTGAAATTTCTTGCAAAAAAAAATGATATAGGCTACTTTTTTGTTTTTTGACAAATTTCATTGATGCCGATATCACCTTTATGTTAAAAGAAATTATCACAAACAAATTAATTTTGAGAAATATTTTATTTTTAATCTAAAATTAAACAACGAAGCCACAAGCTATTGCACCTAAGTGTGAAACTAATACATATTTACTGCCCTCTGAAGCTATATATAACAAAATAGTTTTAATATATGGACACACACTCATTAATATTGACGTAACAATCCAAACGAATATTAATTAAGCGACAAAATAAGAAAATTCACATTAAAATACCAGAGACAGCACTTCCGCGAGCTTGCATTTGCGGAAACTGTACATTTTTTTGGTATAATGTCCGCGTAAAAATCCTTTGAATTGTCTATGCATAGGAAGTTACCGAGACAGCTGTCTAGTGTTGTACTGATTGTGTATTTAAGTTTGGAAAGTAAGTTACATAGTTATAACTTGCTGAAGAAATGACTAAGTAATTTTAGAGTTTCTTTTCTTGTTTGTATGACTTGTATGCATCGTATTCGCAACCTCAAATAAAATTTGCTTCAAGTAGTAAAACCTTACGAATTAATGCAAAAATGTATTATCTAGACTGCTTGGGGTCCGACCATTAATCACGTGATGTGTTTTAGCCCCCCTGGTGATACGTGGTGAGGTTTAGGACAAACCCCCCTACCACAATCCAGAGTTTTTAGTACCTTCAAAAAAGCTTAAAATATTATTTTTACGGGAATTAAAGCGATCACTTAATTTTAATTAAAGTGATCGCGTTAATTCCCGTAAAAATAATATTTATTATCATGGAACGCGAAATTTTAAAAGTTAGTATATCTTAAAATTTAGCCTAGAAACGGCGAGTCAAGGGGACACTGAACGCCGTTTTCGGTTTACAAATCTCACGCTTGGCGATAAAATAAATAAGTACACGTGATCTTATAAACTATACCCCTGTCCCCCTTTGTGATATGTTTTGGTTGAATCCCTACCCCCCCCCCCCCCATTCGAACCTCGCGTGATTAAAAGCCTCTTAAATAGTGGTCGTATGTTCAATGTCTCCTTATTTTCCTAGCCTAAAATGGTTTTAAAGTGTTACTAAACAAATAAAAAGAGTTTAGGGAATAAAACGAACTAGAATGAAAGTATTTGAGAAGTACTTTTGAACTCTGCCCGAAGCAGATGCTCAGATGATGAAGACCAGAGTATAGCCGTAACTTCATCATTAGAGCATGTTCATCAACTTGGGTCTTGGCCGTATGGTCTATACGGTAAGTTCATCATTAGATCATCGGTAATAAAACAAATTCAAACAACAATTAGGCCGCCATCGTGTCCGTCAACATGCTGCATTGGCCAAGATGGCGACCACCGCACCACTCCACCACTCTTGGTTGCTACTCATGTTTTTTATCAGGCTGAGTCGAGTAATTTTAGTAGATAATTATGAAAATAATAGTGTAAGTGTACGAATCGACGCCAGGCAAACGTTTAATTTGGTTTCTGGTTCTACTTTTTGGGGGTCTCTAGTTCATTACTCGGAACTCTTATAGATTCTTCCGTGCGTTGTTTATTGCATTTTTAATGTTTGTTTTCTTAGAATTCCGAAAGCTATGAACGGATTCTCTATCATTTTTTGTTTAGGAGAATGTATAGGATACTATTTCTTGCAATTAATTATGACGAAGACACATTTAAGTCCGTTCTACTTTATTTTATATTAATTAATTTTATTAGGTAGGTATATTAAATTTAATACTTTTTTAACTACTGCATACTTATTAGTAACAGTTTAAAAAGTACCACTAATAAACCAGCCGTTAAGTAACTTTTATATAACTTGGAACACAATTTTAATAAAAGTAACTAGGTTTCACCTACGGCTTTACTTACAATAAAGTAATTTCTAGAGTTCGTCATTCGTCGCAAATTACACGATTTATATTAGCGTCACCTGTATGTTTGTTTGTAATCGACTCCTTTGGGTGCGATTTTGACCCACTTTAAACGGCCAGATTTCGTTCAAACTTTGTAGATTTATCGAGGACCGATGACAATATGTACACTAATTTAAAAAAAAACTAAAACAAAATGTTTAAGCAAATGTCTTTTTTAGTCTAGAAAAAAAAATAGTTTTATAAAAAGGTGTTTTCCGAAAATATTTCAATAACGTCGCCCCACGCTTTGTTACATTAAAATTATTTTCTACTTTTTACTAGTTACTAGATTATTTCCTAAAAAAGGGAATTATCTGTATTGTGAACAGTGTTTCTAATTTTAGAATTCAGTAGAGGCGGCAAAAATTTTACAGCATTGGGGCGGCAAAAGTGTAAATCCAGCACTGGAATATGTTACAGTCATACAATCATCTACACAGCGGCTCATCAATTAAATAACATTCAAAATAAATAATTTATGTACATTTGTATATTACACAAATGTATAAAATCTCTATGATTTATCATTTCATAAGCAACTTGCAATTATTTAAATTTTTCTTTTATGTCACTGCTTTATTGCACAACTTCTTATATTTTGCATTATGTAAGCGCAAATATAACAATATTATCTGAACAAAATTGAGAGAGAGATTAGAACCAGACATTTATCTAGTACCTAGATATATTATATGATATGGGAACCGCAATTCTACGCTTTCTCTGGCCGACATGATTATTTTCCGCAGACATACCGTCATACGACCCCAGTAAATTCTTACTAATGTTATAATTGCTCTGTCTGTCTGTACGCCAAGACTACTGAACCGAATTAAATGATTTTTTTACAAAGATAGTTTGTAGCCTGAGAAAGAACAGAGAAAAGAGAGCATGAGCAGAATCCAGGAGCAGAGGTAACCATACCCATAGTGAATGCAGACAATGATGCACGGCGATCCACAATATGTATGCATATGTGTATGTTCATTTCTTTGGCACTCCTTGCAGCCCAAACTGATGGACGGATTCTGGCACATGAGGTGCCGTTGAATTCGTTAGAAGTGTGGTAGTGATATAGTATAACCCCAAAAGTGTTTAGTAAGCTTACAAAACAATTCAGGCAGTCCAACTGCCTCGTTGGTCTATTGGTTAGCATATGCGACTGTTGCATATGCGATCAAGAGGTCTCGGGTTCGAATACCGGATCGGGCCAGAAGTGTTATTACAGGAAATTCTTAATGACAGTCCGGAGTATGGAAGTTTGGCGGTGATTCACGCCCGTGAATTAGAGAGCACGTTAAGCCGTCGATCCTGATTGTCATGAACATCGTTGGCAATCGTTATTGGGATATCAGTGCCCTCAAATATACTGACAGCTAGTTCAACCTTGGAATTTTAGTTCTCCCTCAGGGTTGTGGAGGTCCGATGCCAGTCACTAAGTGGAAAAACTGAAATTCAGGTAAAACCAGTTGAACTAGTAGCCGACCCCAAATAATCATGGGAATAAAGGCTCGGAAGATGACATAAGAGTTTTTTTCTGTTTGATTTTTAGTAAAGTTAAATGTTTGATTAAATTTATTTCACTTATCAACGGCCTTTAGTAGATCACTGCTGCAAATAGGCATCTTCTCAGAAGGATTTGGGTTACTTTACCACGCTGGCCATACGGGTAGTAGTAGCACTAGTAGCTTTCAAGTTTATATAATACAAGTTTTTCCTATAGTTTGCTGTTGCCCTTCATAATTTGCTCCCAAAATCGGCTTTCACGACACTATCGGGATGAAAACGCGTAAATTTTTTTTTCAATAAATGAGATCTATCATTATAATAAATCTATAAATAAAAATAAAAATTATTATTGAAATCGATGCAGCCTTCAAGGCAAATGGGGATTCATTTTTAGGGTTCCGAAGTTAATGACTCGGAACCCTTATAGATTCGTCATGTCCGTCTGTCCGTCCGTCCTCGACTTACCGTCCAAACGGTAAGTGCTAGGAAGGTGAAACTTTGCAAGAATATGTGTTGTAAGTACGTCGACAAAGTGCTACAATAAAATTATGAAAAAAAACATTATTTGGGGTACCTCCCATACACGTAAAGTGGGGATGATATTTTTTTCTCGCGGCTCCCCATCATGTGGGGTATCATTAGATACGCATTTTAAAAAAAATTAAGGGTTTATAAGACGATTTTTTGGTTTAGGTATCCGTTTGCAAGAAATTCCACTTTAAAGAGCACTTTTTTGTAAAAACAGGGCGTCCCCCCCCCCTCTAAAAGCTAAACGGCTGGCTCAAAAATCTGGAAAAATTCGTGGTGGTGGTACATATAATGAACTTTGAAGGAAAACTATAACGGATCTAGACATCTAGACTTTGTTAGTTCAGGAGTTATAGATGCTTAACTTGTAAAATGTGCTCCCTTGGAAAACATCCTGTAAAATTAACGCATTAATACGTAAACTTAACAATTATCTATTGGATACGATTATAAATCCATTATGGGTGACTGAGGAACCCTTTCTGTGCGTGGCCTAACACGCACTTGGCCGATTTTATATATATATATATATATGTGGACTAGCTGAGCCCCAGTGTTGGCCACGATTTTTAGGGTTCCGTAGCCAAATGGCAAAAAACGGAACCCTTATAGATTCGTCAAGTCTGTCTGTCTGTCTGTCTGTCTGTCTGTCTGTCTGTCTGTCTGTCTGTCCGTCCGTATGTCACAGCCAATTATTTCCGAAACTATAAGAGCTATACTGTTGAAATTTGATCAGTCGATGTATTCTGTGAACCGCATTAAGATTTTTACATAAAAAAAGAAAAAAAACAATACATTTTGGGGGTCTCCATACTTGGAACTGAAACTCCAAAATTTTTTTTTCATCAAACCTATACGTGTGGGGTATCTATGGATAGGTGTTCAACAATGATGTTGAGGTTTCTAATATCATTTTTTTCTAAACTGAATAGTTTGCGCGAGAGACACTTCCAAAGTGGAAAAATGTGTGTCCCCCCCCCCTCTAACTTCTAAAATAAGAGAGTGATAAAACTAAAAAAAATATATGTTGTACATTAACATGCAAACTACTAACGAAAATTGGTTTAAACGAGATCTAGTGAGTAGTTTTTTTTTTAATCCCTACTTAATATTATAAATGCGAAAGTACCTCTGTCTGTCTGTCTGTTACGCTTTCACGCCTAAACCACTGTATCGATTTTGATGAAATTCGGTATGATGATAGAACTGAACTTGGGAAAGGACATAGGCTACTTTTTACTGCAATAATCGAGACACAAAGTCCAAAGCTAGGTGATTATAAAAATACATAAATCGAAGATGTCAAAATGTATCACTGTTTAACTCCTGTGAAAACTTCACAGGTTGCTAGGAATAACGCACTTGCATGGCAACCATAATGATAGTTTGTAAATGACATTTATACCAGTAGACCAGAGTAGATAATTTTTGAAAACAAATAAAATTATAGTAGGATGAAACCTATTGGAAAAGGAGGAGAATATTATAAAAATGAAAGGAAAAATAATTTACGGGCGATCTGAGGTCGGGAAGGGGTAGGGAGGGAGGTTTTCGGGTCCTTTAACCGGGGCGTGAAAAAGCATCTCACTAAGCCGCCATAGTGTGGGCCGCCATACATTATTGTCCGCATTCGCAGCAAGTGTGGTAGCCCCGACCCTTGGATTCTGCTCATGCTTTCCATCAGGCAGGGTAGAGTCAGATTGGATGGCTAAATATATACAACAAAGGGTAAAAAACGGTTTATCTCGATTTCCAGCAAAACTACAAGGAAAATAGTTAAATGGCAAAGTTGTAGGTAATTAAAAGATCTACAACTTTTTAGGGTTCCGAAGTTTATGACTTCGAACCCTTATAGATATGTCATGTCCGTCTGTCCATCCGTCCGTCCGTCCGTCCTCGACTTGTCGTCCAAACAGTAAGTGCTAGAAAGATGAAACTTTGCATGAATATGTATTGTAATTACGTCGACAAAGTGCTACAATAAAATTATGAAATATATTTTTATTTAGGGTACCTCCCCTACACGTAAAGTGGGGATGTTTTTTTTTTCTCACGGCTACCCCATCATGTAGGGTATCATTATATAGGTCTTTTAAAAACATTACTGGTTTGTTAAGACGATTTTTTGATTTAGGTATCCGTTTGCGAGAAATTCCACTTTAAAGGCAAACTTTTTGTAAAAACAGGCCGTCCCGCCCGCCGAAAAATTTGTGATAGTGGTCCATATAATGAACTTTAAATGAAAACTATAACGAATTAGATGACTTTGTTAGTTCAGGAGTTATAGAGGCTTAACTTTTACAATGCGCTTACTTGGAAAAGTCATACAAAATCAACGCATTAACACGTAAACATAACAATTATCACACACTTGGCCGATTTTTTATAATATCATTGATCAAAACACTATTATTAAAACATCGATCAAAGTTACAACTAACTACAAGAAATTTTATATGATGTTACCTGCTGATACGGAACCCTTCATGGGCGAGTCCGACTCGCACTTGGCCGCTTTTTGTATTTTCATCCAACCAAAAAATCGCCCGTGTGCGTGTCAGGCCACGCATAGAATAGGTTTCCGTAGTCACACATGATGGCTCTTGGATTTCAAATCATGTGCAATAGACAATTGTAATGATTTTATCTTTAATGCCTTTTTTAGGGTTCCGTAGATTATGACTCGGAACCCGTATGGATTCGCCATGTCCGTCAGTCCTCGCCCAAATGGTTTGTGTTAGAAAGATGAAACTTTGCATGAATATGTGTAGTTACGTGAACAAAGTGCTACATTAAAATTATGTAAAATATTGATGTGAAACATCTATAGGCGCACGTATGTGAAACACGCACGTAAAATAGATTTCTGGCCTGGCGATTGGCGACGCGTCGCCACGGCACGCTATACGATGGTATATATATACAGTCTAGTCTATTCTATTCTATTCTTCTATTCTATTCTTATAGTCTAGTGTGTACGGTGTGGCGAAGCCACACCGTACACACTACTGCATATAGACTACTATTTTAATAATTAGTAATATTTTATTTTATCATTATGACATATTTAGTTCCTATTACAATATGTTCTTTTCTGCATATTACTTTTACAAAATAATGGCGATGTTTCACATCTGCCAGGCGTCCCGTGACGGCTCACATTTTTTTTTATTTGGGGTACCTCCCCTACATGTAAAGTGGGGATGACTTTTTTCTCGCGTCTACCCCATCGTATGCGGTATAATTGTATAGGTCTTTTAAAAACATTGCAGGGTTACAAAGATCATTTTTCATTTTAGGTACCCGTTTACGAGTTAATCAACTTTAAAGCGCATTTTTCAGTAACAACAGGGCGTCCCTTCCCCTTCTAAAAGCCAAACGGCTGGCTCAAAAAATCTTGAAAAATTCCGGATACTAGTCCATATACATATTGAACATTCAAGGAAAACTATAGCAGCTTGGATAACTTTTTTATTTCAGGAGTTATTGGGGCCTAACTAACTTGCAAAATGCACTTACTTGGAAAACTTCGTACAAAAATAAAGAAATAATAATTAAACATAACATGTGTAAATAACATTGTCCGTGTGGTGACGGATTAAGAATACAAAGTGTCACCACCCCTATTCATTCCATGGGTGTCGTAAGAGGCGACTAAAGGAACAAAATAAGCAGCTAACATCCTGCCAAGAGAAGGAAAACTTGAAACAAACCCTTTACCAACCCGTCTGGCCAGCGTGGTATAGTAGGCCAAAACTTCCTTTCTAAGGAGAGGCCTATGTCCAGCAGTGGACTGTTAAACGCTGTTGATGAATTAAACATAACAATTACCTCTTGGACACGATTTGAAATCTACCTACCATTATGGGTAACTACGGAACCCAATTCTACGCGCAGCCTCACTTGGCCAATTTTTTTCATATTTAGCCTATCAAAGTGACACTACTCTGCCTGATGGAAAGTATGAGCAGAATCTAGAAATGTGAAATTACAACCACTTGAATTTTTATTTGTATAGAAATTACTGTTACTAGGTATATTTACCTGCTAGTAGTTATACCGACAATCAATCAGATCACCACATATCGATATGAATATTATAGTCAAAGATACTTATAAATAGATAACACAAAATAAATTTCAATCAAACACTTTATTTTAAACACTAGATAATTAAACACGTTTATTTATATATATACAATACATATGTATCAATTAACTCCATTTAAAACAATTAAATTAAGATTTTGACTCAATGTTGATCTCTGAATAATTTAGATTTACAATTAAATCAGTGTTTCAACATTACAGATCTTTTTCTTTATTAGAAGAATTCTTAAACTAAAGTCACATATAGCTACTCACAAAAGATTAAACTAAAATAATAGCATTTGCGTTCATTCAATTTGGCACGGTTGGTCCACAAGCTCAAAGTTGCTCAGTGTCCTAAGGAAAGGGCTAGGCTCGGCGTTTCTCGAAGCGATCGCATCAGGAATGAGGTGAACCGTCAAAGAACTAAGGTCATCGACATAGCCCACCGGATCAGCAGTGGGCTGACCATATTAGCCGCAGAACTGATGACCATTGGGGCAAAAGAGTTCTGGAGTGGAGACCGCGTCTCGACAAAGTTAGTGTAGGACACCCACAGGCGAGGTGGAGTGACGACCTGCGCAAGATGGCTGGTAGGAGCTGAGTGTGAAAAGCCCAAAATCGATCAGAGTGGTGTGCAATGTGAGAGGCTTATGTCCAGCAGTGGTCTGTTATAGGATGACGATGATATTGGCAATATTAGGTTTGTCTTCTGTTTTGTATTCCTGCAGACTGGAGGCTCAATGTTGCAGAAACATTCCAATAGGCCGCCATAATGTGGGTCAGCATACTACAGTCTGAATTCGCGAAGACTATGATGACCTCTACTCCTCCGGTCTAGCACTCACCAACGAAATACAACAGCACGACTGCCAAATAGAAGACCAAGTAAAGTTGTCTTGGGTTTAGGACTCGTGCTGTGGTGGTTCGTTGGTGAGAGCAGAGCAGTAGCTCATAGTGAAGTAGCATCTCAATAAACTGCCAGTGTGAGGCATCATACTACATGGTCTGTATTAGCATTGAATATGATGGACAACTAGTCTAGGATTGAGCCTCCGTTCTCAACGATATACGCCAGCACGAATGCCAAACAGAAGACCGAAATTAAAATTTTAGGTGGTCTTTTAATAGAGGATAGTACTACTCCGGTTCAGCCAGCCTGTTTGTGCTGAGATCAGCTTGGCTCTCCTGGATGTATTAGATGTACCAATCTCATGAGTGTATCATTAACCAAGTTATTTAATACAGGAACTGTACAATATAGTGGAACCAGATTCATATGTCAGTCTACTTATGAGTTTGGCAAAAACTCATTACAACTGTCAAAAAATTTGACTGTATTCAACAGTCAAAAAATTTGACTGTTGAAGTCTGTATGTGTATGTGTTAACAAAATATAATAATAACATACAAACCTACACATACTCAAACATTTTTATTTGAATTCAACACATCAATCTTCAGAGATACCATCGCTCCAGACGTATCTAAATCAATTTTAAGTTCTTTTGCACTGTTCGGTTTCCTCACCCTCTTCAATTCCTCTTCTTTCAGCAACTGTACTCCGGAACGTTCTTCCATTTTAGCAATATTCTTTATCCACTTCTCATTATCTATGCTATCGTAATCGTCATAACTCAATTCTTTGGTTAACTCTTGAATTTTTTTCACATTTCGCCGAATTCTATCTTCAACTTTTGATTCTTCTTTAAGTCTTGCCAGTTTCTTCATCTCCTTGGGCTTTTCTATGAGGGAGGGTGGTGGGGTGGAAGCAGGACTAAGCAAGTGATCGTTCTGCATGGACTTCTCTAATTCTAGCCATTCAGCATATGACACTGAGGACTCTGATGTACTATATCTACTGCCGCCGTCACATCTTAACACCTCTTCTGTACACTCTATTTTATAAAAATGGTAGTCTGTGATGCCGATAGGGTAAGCACATTCAATGTTGCCACACATTAAAAATTTTTCATCAAAATGTATTTGATATAGTTTTAGTATTGATTTGCAGAGTGGACATGTCTGAAATAAAAGTAATTGAAAGATTATACACAACATACACATACAATACTATGTTTATGGGAAAGTACATGATAAAATAATAATCTGCCTTTCTAAATAATATCTACCTTTGAATTGACTGATATTTTACTGTTCTTCTAAAGCCACACTGATTTCAGCAAGAATGGAGTGTGAGACCAGAGACCTCACTGGTCTCACCCTCACGAACGAAATACGACAACAAGAATGCTGCCATTATTAGGATGGTCTTCTGTGTGAGGGTAATACTGCCCCTTAATAAAACTACAACTTTATAATTACTTTGGGGATAAGACATTCTTTTCAAAAATTATTAAAACAAATTACATTACACAAAACAAAATTATATTTTAATACCTGTGGTCTAAAGCTTTCAGCTTCTCTGGGGTCTTCGTGAATCTGAACAGAAAAAACAAATATTAAAACTTCAATATTTATAAAACTTACATGTACAAATAGCACATGAAATAACTAACTAGTAATTCCGAACTAATATTATTTGAGCCAACCTGTAACTAGTTTATTATTTTCAAATATCTGAATATTTATAAAATTAGAAACAACAGACACAAAGATTTGGTACAACACTCAGATTTACAACCATTTTTGGATCACAGATAGTGGGGTGAGTGTTAACATTCAGCATAGTGAAATGGCTACTTTAACCGCTATACTATGAGTGCAATAGATTCTACATTTTTTGTTTCAATAAGAGTTCCCTTACTTTTAAGTTGAAAGTGGCACATGCACTACCGTGCTTCGGCAAAGAAAGAAGAAAAAAGTTTAAATTAACTGTTTATATTATAAGTAGGTACTTTATACAGCTGACCAATGCTAATTCCAAGGATTAGGTACACTATAATAAGAAGTTCTGAAGCGTCGCATGAAAAGATGCTATATAGAGCCCTCTCGCTGTGAGAGTTTGGCTTGCCCACTTTGTGCAAGGGAGTTTGCTGCGAAAATCGGCTATATAAGCCATCTCCGTATCAGCGCCAAGCCCTGGGTCGAAGTGGTCGCCATGGCCGAAATCGGTTGGATTATTATTATTATATATTTTACACTTTTAATCATATTTAAGACAATTTAACTTCAAACTTGTTGTATACCAAAAAAGAGTATCCTAAAACGTTATTTTAAGTCATAAGGCCACAGAGCTTTTTCAAATAAACAGTAATCTCAGGAACTACTTTTAATTTAAAAATTATTTTGGTGTTGGATAACCCATAAATTAAGGAAGGCTGTATAACATTACATTATTACTTTTAGAAGTTGAGTATCAATGAAAAATATTGTCAAAACAGTGACAAAAATTTTCCTTTAGAGTAGCAGGGATGAACTTTTAAAGGACAGTTATTAGTAGCAGTAGTAATGGTTGCTGTTTAATTTAATAATGATGAGAATGTTTTTTTAGGACATCTTACACACAAAACCATCTAGTCCCAAACTAAGCAGAGCTTGTATTATGGGTACTAAGCAACTGATATAAATACACAAACATACTTTTTTTTATAAATACATTCATTTTATACATAAAAAACACCCAAACTCCCAAACAAATATTTGCAGATCACACAAACATTTGGTCCGACCCGGGAATCGAACCCGAAACCTCAAGCACAACAGTCGCATATGTTGAATAAGTAATCTCACGTTAAGCAACCTCTTTGTATTTTGTTACTGGTAGGTCTAATTTATATAGTTTGAATTATTTTTTAAGAACGATATGTATTTTAAATTAGAAAATTGTGTTGTGAAATATATTATTCCGTTGATAGTTCTAGAAGCAAAAACATGTATCTGTAAATTATAATATTGATTAAAATTCTGAAATATGAATTCTATTCATCAAAGTTTATCATTTCTTGAAAGTATCCTTCTAGTAACCAAATAATGATTTAGCCACATGCAAGCCACCGTTCAAGAGCATATGCTACAACTGTGTCACTGAGGCAGTCATGAGCAGTCAATGTCTTTGGTAGGTGAAGCTGTAGTAGTGTTTTGTTTATTCTATTTAAATAAATTTGGAATGGAATCTGTTTGTAATTTCAAATTAAATTTGTCCCCGCTAACTCCTGGAACAGTTGGACAGGACTTTCATTAGCAGTTAACTGATAACATAAAAAATAACTTAGGCAAATTTCTTGTAGACTAGCTTTGCCCTGTGGCTTTACTCGCAATTTATAACAATGTCCGCAGGTAACACTGTGGGACTCAACTAGTTTTTTAATAAAAGAGAATATTAGTACTTACTACTATGTTACATTGAGGTAACAGATCTTGCTGACAGAATTCCATCTTGTGGTATTCAGAAGAATGTCTTTGTCAACCTGTACAAGAAGAAGAGAATACAGTTACATCAATTAGTAGGTTACCAGTTGTAGATACAGATTTTCTTACTATAATTATGCACAAATTAACTGCTTGGTTTGTCTAGACTCTAGATGATAGTGTTAGCGACTGCTTCTTGCGACTTCAAATCCCGGGTCAGGCCAAAAAGCGTCTTTGGGTTTTTCTCAGAGAGCATGTAAAGTCATCGGTCTCTATTGTCATGAACATCTGTGGCAATTGTTATTGGGAAATCAGGGACCTCAAATATATTGACAATTAGATCAACCTTCGAATTTCTGTTTTCCCTTAGGTTAGATGATAGCTGCTCTGTGGAAAAACTGATATTATTTAGGTAAAACCGGTTGAACTAGCTGACCCAAATAATATTAGGAATAAGGCTAGGAAGAATTTGTGCACAATATAAACCAGGCTTAAAAGTCTGAAGTAACTTCTATGTACTACATACTATTCTAAAAAAAAGGTATAGGGAGGAACTGCGGTATTTAAAGTTCAATCCAGTACTTAGTCTCGAGCCAACTTCAACAAGTGCTCTGCTATCACAGATTTGTAAACTTACGGTTTTTAAAAGCCATCACCACCTAATAGACGAAACAAAGTGTGCAGATGATAGACGTCGTAAACAGTAGAACGTACAAATAAACGACGCGACTAAATGCCCGTCACTCCCGTCACAATTCGCGCACAACTAGTCTGCCTATGACCACGACCGGTATAACCAATTCGAAACGTCGGAAAATGGAAGGTATCGTATTCTTGTTAGTAATTTATTTCCCTTCATTAGCAAGAAATAAATATTTTACTTACTGTATATGGTTGGTATAGTAACACTTATTTTCAGTGTAGGTACTCTACTTAACTATTAAAAACACCACATGATCATGATCAATTAAAAACAAACGTTTACTAACTTTATTAGGTATTCTGACAGTGACAGTGATGTCAAGACAAATGACTATTGCACTTAGTGTTGCCAAGCTCAAAAAAATGGATATGCAAATGAAGTGATCTGTGTTAAAAATTCTAATTACCGCCAATAGTTAGCTTTTTTCTCAACGATTGATTTGTCGCCTTTTGTTAACACTCCGAATATTATGCTTCAAAAAAAAAATGTGAGCCGTCACGGGACGCCTGGCAGATGTGAAACATCGCCATTATTTTGTAAAAGTAATATGCAGAAAAGAACATAGTGTAATAGGAACTAAATATGTCATAATGATAAAATAAAATATTACTAATTATTAAAATAGTAGACTGTATATATATACCATCGTATAGCGTGCCGCGGCGACGCGTCGCCAGTCGCCAGGCCAGAAATCTATTTTACGTGCGCCTATAGATGTTTCACATCAAAACGTGTGTGTCTTGCCACATCTAAACGGGAGTGATAACTTAAACTTGTCTAAGTTGAACTATTAAATATATACTTACATACAAATTAAATTAATCATCAACAACTCATGTCCCGCTAATGGGCGCGGCACTCTTCTTAGGAGAGGTCATTACGTCCCCACGCTGGCTGGTTACGGGTCGACGACTATCAAGATACGTTGTGGAACCGCCCACGGAAACTCTCATAATATATAATGCCACAAACGGTTACTCATCTGGATACTGACTGCGTCGTCTTTGTTTATCCTCTGTAATTGTTATCAATCACCTTAGACACTATGAGGATTTCTAGCCTAAGAATAATAATAATTAAACAAATAAGTAAGCGTCGGGGTGAGAATGGAGGATCCTGCCTACCGCTGCTTTTCTGTTCGAAAGAGAGTTAACGCGTACCTAGTAAAAGTTGCTGTACGTCTAACGAAGTGCTTTACCTTCCCCTAAGCAAATTTCATCTCACCAAACAAATGCAGACACACATAAAACCAGTTGATACTTAATTATTTTAATATTTTGTGATTCTGATTTCAAATGAACATAAATTAGAAGAACTAGTTCGAGCATATTAATACCATACACGACTAATTTTTAATGTCTAGAGAAAAAAATATGTGGTATTCAGCTTTCGATACTGAACATATTTATGTAATTAAAACAAAAAAAAATACATGTTAATATTTTCCCGAAAACCACCAAATTTTTGTTCTTAACGCATGATATAATTCACGACATGATATTACGTAACAAGAAAGTGTCAATGTCCTAGCCTGCGGGTTGCGGGTGCGAGCGGGGTACCTAATACCTACGATGCGACGCGTGCGCCTAATGGCGGCATGCTTTGAACTTTGAACTGATTTGACAGTATTGGGCGATGCGTCGTACACATTGAAACAGAAAATGTTATTCATTGATAATTTTAATACGCGTGTGTAAAATATTTGGGTGACAATAAATTATGGGCGTACTTTAACATTTTAAAAACCATAATAACTCAGTTATTTTTGTTTTTTGGGTATTTGTTCTATATTGTTTTATGTTAGTATATAAGTTCTGTGTCTGCCCCTAGTTTTTCTCTGGTAATTAAAAACTAACCGTGTATAAAAGTCTTTATTGAGCATATAAGCATCTGATTGGGGCATCTATATTTATAGGCTATAAATGGTAGGATCTGCAATTAGAATTTGGTCACACTGATCAAACTTCTACTTCTACGTCTCGCTTGCGTCAACTCATCGTTAACTTCAGATTTCAGAAACCAATCCTATTGGAATCCAGTTAGCCGGTGATAATAACAGCGTTCAGGAGTACCTGTGCAGTGTTATAATTAATTTGTTCCAACCAATAAAACAAAATGCCTAAAGCGGTGTGTGTTATTAAAGGAGACGTCTCAGGCACAGTTTTCTTCGATCAAAAGGTAATTTCGTTTTAACTTAATTACCGACGTACCTATCGTTTTTCCACGTGACCTTGAATAATTAGTTACTTTAGTTAAATAGGTAGGTACTTGTTAGATATCGTGAAATGTAAAAATGAACTATATTCCTATAGGTACACAGGATATTTGCGTACCGGTAGAATCATGACATAACCAAAGGAATGTAATTACCTATGTATATTAAGTATTATGCCCGTAAATGGTTTCGGAATGTACTAGACTTCGTTCAAAAACCTCTTTTGGTACATGTTTTTTGTGGAATATTTTTGTTAATTTCTAGGAAGACAGACAAGATTTGTATAGGTATATTTACATAATTTAACTTAATAATATATATTTTTTTATTTAATAGTGCCACAAAATTACAAAAAAAATTGTTTTTCAGGATAAGGACTCGCCTGTAGTTGTGAGCGGTGAAGTCACAGGACTTAAAAAGGTAAAAATTTTAATTAGTCATAAAAAATTTGCAATCATAACATCCACTTTAAAAAATACAATCTTAGGGTCAAAGGTTCAGATAAAGTAAAGTAGGTATGTAAGAAAAAATTAAAAAAAAAACAAATTGCATACAATTTAATCTATTTTGCCACCTAGCCGTTTTTTTTCTATTCTATTCTTTCATGGGCTAATGTTTTGTTTTGATCATGAGACCGAATGGCATTAGCCAATGAAACAAAAAATGGAATAGCTGGAATGGAATGACTGTTTTCACCCAATTTAGTACCATGTCAATTTAAGTTGTAAGGTCAACTACAAAACACAAACCGCTTATGTTGGTTATCACAGTAATGGCCTGTCCAATTCTGTCCTCAACAATCAAATCTCCATAAATTTTATTGAATTTTGTTTAGCTGTACAACTGTGAAGCCCTGACATCACCATCTCCTTAGCCTTTATTCCAAAGTTTTGTTTGGGGTCGGCTACTAGTTCACCTGAATATTAGATTTTCCACGGAGCTAGCATTAGACCTCCGCAATCCTCCAGTATATTTGAGGTCACTGACTTCCTAATAACATTTGCCATAGATGTTCATTACAATTGGGACCTGCTTAACATGCTCTCCGCGGCTCGGGAGTGAATCACTTCCAGACTCCAGGATGTTAATAAACCCTGATATGGAATTTATGATATTAGCTTTTTCTCGTGACTGCACAAATGTATTAGTTATAGTACTCGCCTATGCCCTACCTCAGGACAAATTACATTGAACAGCTGTGAATATTAACAGACAGACAGACAACAGAGTTGCAATACATAATATTAGTATGGATAGATATTTACAAGTAAATTTCCATAACAAACATGCAACAACCTTTAGATGACTTTAAACTGTTTATTATTTATTTATTTTACAAACAATATTTTATCTGAATTATGTATATTTGTGCTGTCCTTATCACAGTTTTCTTATCACTCTTTACTCTTATTGTTGACTAGCTGAGCCCTACGGTGTTACCCGCGTTTTTTATAACCGCTGGCAACGCCGAGGGGCGAAGCTAGTCTAAAAAAAGTAGCCTAAGTTACTCCTTATATCATCAGCTATCTGCAAGTGAAAGTTTAGGATTACCCAGAATAAACAGACAGACAGACAAAAATTGTGATAAAAAATATTTTGGCATTATGTACCGTGTATACATACTTAAGCATTTAGTAAAAAGCGGTTATTTTAATATTACAAACAGACATTCCAATTTTATTTATTTGTATAGATAAATGTATGTAAAGTATATATGTACAGCTGTACTCCATTATTATCAGAAGTTTAATGGAGTTTACATATATGGCACTAGAATGTGCAAATATATCCTGCCCAAGATTCTAACTACTAGACTAGACTACAAGCACATCCTGGAATAGATTGTAATGTAATGTGTTGTGATGTAAATAATGTTTTGTTGAGTGAGCGAATCCCTCTCGCATAAAAACCTACACGGTTTAAGCGAGTGATTGTAATAAATATTATAATATGTATACTGTAATGCCTTGTCCATAATAAATAAAATAAAAATAGCTCCTACACACAGTGACCCCGGCATTAGAAGCCGCCGGCACATGCCGCGCAAAGCCGCCAAGCATCATTCCGGTTGTGACAGTCGTGTAGAACGCCTGTCACAACCGGACACTAGCCGGCGGGTTGTTTGTGCGCCATGAATACCCGCCGGCACTGTGTGTAGGACTCATAACTGCAACTCAAATGATCTACTTAATGTATGATAACTCAAAGTGGTATAATTAAAATGATATTACTGGTTATTTAAAGCTTCATCAACAACCCATAACGTCCCCCTGCTAAGCTTGGGTCTTCTCTCTGGAGAGGGTTAAGGCCATAGGTCCCCACGCTTGCCGAGTGCAGGTTGGGGACTAGTAAGACACGTTGTGGCTACGTAATCTTGCTGTTGATTTAATTTAATCCCCCCGAAGGCCTCCAACTAAGCTTCACGACTGCTTCCCTATGACAACAACCGGGACCAACTGCTTAACGTGACCTCCGAACCACGGAAACGCTCATAACATATCATGTCACAAACAGTCACCCATCTAGGTCCGACCGCGCCTTCGTTGCTTACCCTCGATGATTGTTTCCAATCATCTAAGGCTACTCCGCAATGAACGCTTATTTATAATTTAAATGCTCAAAATGTCTACACACATAAGAAAAGACATACCTACTTAAATTTGTCAAGTCATTTAATTGAATTATCAAGTTGTATTTATTTGATTGATTATTAAGCGCTATGTTAGGTAATGTAATATGTAGGTATGTGATGTAAGTGCTGTCATTCGCAATAGACAATTTTTTCGCCATTGACCATTTCAATTGAAGGTGCGAATGATGGAGCTTCCGAATCGTCAATTTGCTCGCCCACATTTATTTTCTGGCGTGTCGCGACATGTCCACTATGTTTCTCGATTCTCGACTAGCGAAAGACCGAAATCGGTCAATCGCCCAATAAGACGTTCAATTTTTTACTTCATTCGCGATTGTCACCAAGTGTTACATACTCTTTGATTGTCACCTTCAATGGTTGCGAATGACAATGGCTTCAATTGCCTCTTTATACGATCATTTGGTACTTCAATGACGTAAAAATTGACAATTGCGAATGACTGTCTCGGGGGCACTACGGTGTGTACACTACATTTAGAGTTCAAATTCCTATACTATATATATACGTGCATTTGAGTGATAAATTGATATGCACATCTTTACACATAAAATTCTCGTGTCACGGTGTTTATAATTAAATTCCACCGAAATGGCTCAACCGATTCTCATGAAATTTTGTTTGCGTATCGGTTAGGTCTGCGAATCATTAGGCTATATTTCATCCCCCTTACTATTTACCATGTTAACTGACATACACGTGGGCGAAGCCGCAGGGATAGGCCTAGTTATTTCTATGATAGGAAAACTTGAGTAAACATGTATACTAGGAGTTCCTTTTCCTTTTAATTATCCTTGTTTATTATTATTATGTATATAGGTAATTTAATAGTGCATTAAAAAACGACAACTCTTTAGTACAAATTAATATGTTGTTAATTTATTTGGAGTTTGATACTGGATGCGAGTAGCCGTGGGTCCATGTCCAGCAGTGGACTGCTATAGGCTATGATGATGATAAAACCAATTTCTTAGATTTTACTGAAATTTATCATAGCATTTGTTGCATAAAATATTGGTTAGTGTAACTAAACTTATGTATGTATACATATTCATGTAGCATAGACATTACTACTTGACCTGCAGCATTTACAATAAAGCTATGCCATTAAATAAACATAATACCTCTACTATTAGAAACTGGTTTGTGCCTATTACTCTACCCTCCGACTAACATATTATGTCGATAACAGGTACAAAAAGTGTCTATTACTGTCTCTAAGAGAAGTATAGATTTGGCAATGATAAATTTGAAAAAAAAAAAAAACAATACGGCCTTATTGTTAAAAGCAATCTCTTCAAGGCAATCTTTGCATGGACATTTTGACAGAAGAAAAATAATAAAGAAGGGTAGATAAACTAAGTTAAAGTAATAAATATTATATAAGTACATGACTGAGCTATTTTGAGTTGGTTGTTGTGAATAAATATAAAATTAAAAACAAGCTATTATCAGCGGTAAGAACGTACCAAGGTCGCGAACTGTGACGCAATGTCAGTCACAATAGTAGGTACAATGTGCATGTCATTTCAATTTCATTATCATGGAATTTTTAAAGAACGTCGAGAATGTTATCTGTAACGTAACTAGCTATTCCCCGTGGCTTCGCTCACGTGTATGTCGGTTTAGAGTAGTCTATGCCCTTCCTCAAGAATCAAAGACAAATATCATTGTAGTAGATACAGATTTACTTTCGAATCTATATAAATAAATAAAATTGGAGTGTCTGTATGTAATATGAAATAAATAGTTTTTTTTACCAAATGCATATCTATGTAGGTACCTATATTATTGTAAACGCATCATTATCATCCTTAGAAAGGAGGTATTGGCCTTCTATACCACGCTTGCCAGACGGGTTGGTATAGGGTTGATTTCAAGTTTTCCTTCTATTTGCATTGATGTTGTCTTGCGTAGTTTATCCCTTAGTCGCCTTTTACGACACCCGCGGGACGAATAGGGGTGGTGACATTTTGTATTCTTAATCCGTCACCACACGGAAAGCAATATAAATGCATATAAAAGCAATTTTTGTCAGTCTGTCTGTTTGTTCCGGCTAATGTTTGGAACGTCTGGACAGATTTTGACGGAACTCTCATTGGCAGGTAGCTGATGACGAAAGGATGAACTTATTCTAGACTAGTTTCGCTCCGTGGCGTTACTAGCGCTATACAACAAAGACCGCGGGACTCGACTAGTGTATAAAATATATTGTATTAGTATGGATTTCTTTTAATTCGACTGCACAATGGTTATGGTTTAAGATTGAATGTTTAGCTTTTTGGCACACCATACCTACTCTAAAAGGCTCACTAGACATGGTTTCACATCACTTCAATAGCCCTTATCAACCCATTGCTTGAAATAGGGCTCTCCTTAGAATCGAGTTTTGTGCCTAGGTACCTAGGTTGAATGTTTTACACACAAAATTATGTATGCTTACAATGTCTTAAATGTTCCAATGGCCTTATTTCAGGGCAAACACGGTTTCCACGTGCACGAGTTCGGTGACAACACAAATGGATGCACATCTGCTGGTGCCCACTTTAATCCCAAGGCTTTGGACCATGGCGCACCAGAGGCAACTGTCCGCCACGTCGGTGATCTCGGCAATATTGAGGCTACCGAAGACCAGGGAGTTACAAAGGTATTATTTTTTATATCAGAAATCTAAAATGATGTTTTGATAGTTGATCTAAATGAAGTAAAAGCTGAATGTTGCGGTTACCGTCCTAAATCGCAAGTAACCCCGCTCGAGCAAACCTAGTCTATAAAATGTGATGTCATGGAAAAAACTACCGTATGACTACCTGGAAAATTTTATTTTATTTGTATCAGTACCCTTATTACAAGCTCTGCTTAGTTTGGGCCTAGATGACGTTGTGTGTTTGCTGTTTGGCTTCTCTTAATTATCTTTGAAATTCTCGAATTAACATGGATTACAAGTTTTCCTTCTATTTGCCATCAGTCCAATCAAAGTCATTGTGATACTAGTGAAATAAACTTTACCTATATGATCCCAGAAGCTCACTGTTGATTTAATACATGTACAGTACTGACTGTACTGACCAAGAAATAATGCATATCGACCTCTAGAAAGAGACAATCGGCTAACTTCGGCTTTGTAAAGCGTTGTCCCTTTCGCACGAATTTTTACTCCAGCGCATTTTTCGAACGACTGACAAAACATAACACATGTAGTGTGCAAAAGGGACAACGCTCTACAAAGCCGAAGTTAGTCGATTGTCTCTTTCTAGACGTCGTTGTGCATTATTTCTTGCTCAGTATTGTACATAAGAACCCCATAATGAAGATTGTACTGAATGTTACAACTATCATAATATAGTACACAAGTTGGTATAAGATCTTAAATAAAACGATTTTATAATTTCCAGGTCTGCATCCAAGATTCCATGATTTCCCTATTGCCCGGAGAGAACAACATTATTGGCCGTACTCTGGTAGTACATGCGGATCCAGATGATATGGGCGTTGGAGGCCACGAACTGAGCAAGACCACTGGAAACGCTGGTGCTCGTCTTGGCTGCGGTGTGATTGGTTTAGCCAAGTCTTAAGCACCAACTGTAATATCTCGTAGTTACTAGCTTGCCAATACTTAGGTATTGAGATTCACATAAAACTTCTTGCATTTGTATTTAATATGTTCAGTTAAAATGATTTTATTAGCTGTATCCTTATAAAAAATAGCATAACTTCAGTATATTCTATGTAAGACAAAGTACATATCTCTGTTAAATGTTTTTTAATACTGTTGATGTATTATTTGTCAGGAAAGAGTAACATTATAAAGGGACCAGTGTCCCACATAACGAATGTTGGTTAACACTTCTGCTGTATTTAATATAAATCTTAGCTTTATGGCATCCATCTCAGTGAAGTGATTACTTGTTTTTTTTATTTTTGTTTGTGGTGCAAGGCATGTTGGTGTATGTCATCTGTGCTCGTTTGTTTCAAATAAAATCTATATTCGAATTTTGTCTTTTTTAACATAAAACTAATAATTCAAACTAGCTGAGTATTGCGCTGTTATCCGAGGTTATTGTTGTAAATCGCGAGTAACGCCGGGGAGCGAAGCTAGTCTAAAAGAAATTAGCATAAGTTACTCCTTCAGATATACATGGTGTGTTTCCAAAGACATTAGCAAAACCATAGCTTCAGCTATCAATTCGAAGAACTTCCCTCAAGAGACCGCGTTTCCAAATGAATTTGAATATGCTACTTACATACCAATACGACCAGTATTTGTATGTAGACGATTGGTAGTTTTATTAGTTGAATTTTGAAGTTCATATAGAAAAATCTTTTCATTGTAAATAGCGGGACTTTGACATTTAACGATGCTCTAGGCCATGTTTTCGCTAAATCTTTACTCGATACACAACTGGTATACTTTCATTCATGTAAAAGTATATTTGAAATTACAATTTTATTTGTGTATAGATATAGATTAAATAGTGAAAGATCTAAAGAGGTTAGAACTGCACATGTTAATTCAGTCACCTCACCATTTCATACTGCCCTGTGTTGTGGGTTAAATCCCCACTTGGAACTTTAACTAATGCGAGCCTTGGCCCATTTATGCTGAATCAGGATTCTTATAGTAGTAATTGTTGTTATAGAATAATATTATGTTCTCTTATTTTATTAACTAGTAATAACCAGAGTACATGGGATGGTATATCTGCCTCGTTGGTCTAGTGGTTAGCATATGCGACTGGTGATCAAGAGGTTTAAATCTCGAATTGGGCCAAAAGTATTGTTGGGTATTTTATACTCAAAATTCTTAATAACAGTCCGGAATATAAAAGTTTGGCGGTGATTCACGCCCGTGCCGTCAAAGCGGTCCCGGTTATCTTGAACATCTATGGCCCTCGTTATTGGGAAGGCAGTGCCCTCAAATGTACTGTCAACTAGTAAAACCTTCGAATTTCAGTTCTCTCTCAAGGTTGCGGAGGTCCGATGCCATTCACTCTGTGGAAAAACTGATATGCAGATATAACCGGTTGAACTAGTAGAAGACCCCAAATAATCTTAGGTTTAAAGGTAAGGAAGAAGAAGGGACGGTATACTGTGGTACAGGTAAGGTAGTAGAGTCTCCCTGATTTCAGCGTGAGTGAGCGGGTCTCATATAGACCAACATAAAATGAGTGTTTGTGTAGTATGTGTGTGATACCACACTGCATTGTCTGCAGTCATATTATGGATGGTGACTAGTCTAGGATTCTACTTATGCTATGCATATGCAGCTAGTCACTTTTTTCGGCTTAAATATAAAGAAGAAAAGTCAGTGTTCACATACATGGGTAAATAAGAAAAGCTAAACATAAATTAACTCAAAAATCTTTAGAAAATTGAGTCTGCTGTTTGTTTGCTTAGATCTTTTAAACTACTCAAGGGATTTAAATATGTTCTTCAGCAACAATAAAAATAAATACTTCAGACATCTTACACACATCACCTAGTTCCAAACTTGGGTATAGTGTATCATGGGTATTATACAAATAATATAAATAATAATAATAAATTTTAATAATAATAAATTTTATTAATTCAGAAATGTAGGTTCACAATATTATCACATTGAAATCACAATTTACAAACATAAAGTATGGTACATTTAAATGTGAAACGTTAGCACCTGTACTAATGTATTAAAACATTGTGTCACAGGTGCCAGCGCCTTCCATAGTTGGAACGGTTCCCTAATACATGTGATAGCAAATACTATAAAAAATAAAAATTAGAACAAGCTCATTCTTTTAGAAATTAAAATAATATTAAAATCAATAAAATAAATTTACAATTTGAGTTATCCCTATAATTAAGATTTTGAGCATTAAATGTAGATTTTGTTTTGTGCTGCTAAGATGAATAAGAGTGTATGTGTATGTAAGTGTGTATTTGATGTGTATTTGTTTATGGTGGGTTTTGCAGTGTATGTGTACAAGCACAATCAGTCATGATATCGTTTTCAATAATTTCTCGGTCTCCCAATAATCCAGAGTCAACAGCCAGCATTCCAAAGTTTTTTTGCATTTTTTAAGTGGCAGGGGATAAATGCAAAGTATCTTGCTAATACGATTATAAAGGCGACAGCTGTTCACGGAAAAACTCCTGATAGCAGCAGCAGTTCTGCGTGGCTCAATTGCACAGATACGGTCCGTTCTACGCCTATCACCCCGCACATATGGAATACGCACATGCCTGCGCAGCGTTGTTTGGAGCACAAAAAGCTGTCTCACAGTCAAAACTGAACACTCTTCATATAATAGTTTTGTGGGATATCTACGAGGTTTGCCTGCAAGTACCTTCAGAACAGCTCTCTGTGCTCTTTCAACCTTAATCATATTATTAGAGCATGCTCCGCCCCATACCGAAATGCAATAGGATATTATGGATTGACACAGTGTATAATATACCAGTTTTAGAGTATGTTTATCAGCAGACATTCTAAGTTTTTTGACAATATATATCAGTTTTCGGATTCGAGAACTCAAGGCCTCTATGTGTTTATTCCAACGTAAGTAGGCATCCAAATGGATACCTAGATATTTAATACATGGTGCATCTGTTAGCTTAAGGCAACTACAGTCCTCATCAGTTTGGCCACAAGTGTGAGCTTTTATTGGAAGGCTCTGCTGTGCCAGAGAAGCAGAAGGTGGAAAAAATAGCATATATTTAGTCTTTTTGACATTTAAAGTCAGCAGATTAGCAGTCAGCCAAGCCATAACCGTCGATAACGCTTTTTCGGCGTGGCAATGGGAAAGAGTCCAACTCTCTCCATCCACAATCAATGCCGTGTCGTCTGCATAGGTGATAATTTTACAGTTTGGAATAGTTAATCGACAGAGGTCATTTATATAAATTAAGAAGAGAGTTGGACCCAACACACTGCCCTGTGGAACGCCAAAAGTAATGGCTTCTTCATCGCTAATATGGGTACCAACCTTCACACACTGCAATCGGCCAGTCAGATAGCTTCTGAATAGGTCAAGAACATTTCCACGTATGCCCAAAGCCTCCATCTTATGCAAAAGGATGGGCACAGATACAGTGTCAAACGCCTTTGACAAATCTAAAAAGATGGCCGTTGTCTTAAGCTTTCTCTCATGATTCGCTATTACTGTCTCCGTGAGATCCATTACAGCATCTTCTGTAGACCTCCCTCTAACAAAACCATATTGATTGCTTGCAATTATATTAAAGCCGTTAAGATAGTTTATCAATATATTATTAATATACTTCTCAAAAATTTTAGACATTGTTGTCAGAACAGAGATAGGACGATAATTAATTATTTGATTTTTGTCACCACTCTTATAGACCGGATGTATAAGAGCCTTTTTAAAGATATTAGGAAAGGTACCCGTGGAAAGAGACAGGTTGAAAATATATTTTAATGGACCAATCAGATGTTGGCATAGAGATTTTATTATTGAAGTACTAATGCCGTCACAACCAACGGCGCAATTGTTTTTGAGACCATCAATTATTGTAATCAACTCAGCAGTGGAGACTTGAGGTAAGACCATTGAGTTTCCTAAGCTGTTAAAGCCTGAACCTAAATAAGATTTAAAAGATGTACTTGTCCATGTATCAGTCTGTATTTTGGCTGCCAGAGACTTCCCCACACCAACAAAGTACCTATTTACAAAGTCAACTGATTCTTTTGGATTTCTTTGTAGCTCCAAAAGTTCATTTGGTATTGAATTTGATGGAACACAGTCAGTAACGGTCTTTATGACTTCCCACGTGGCCTTTGTATTTCCTTTAGCCTTTTGGAATTGAGCTTGGTCGTAGGCGATTTTTAGCTTTTGCAATAAGTTATTGCAAAAGTTTCTATATCGTTTGTATGTAACTTGCATGATCATATTTGTTGGGTCAGCCCTCACCCTTTTATGTAGGCTATCCCGATGTCTTATACACTTCAAAAGTCCATCTGTTATCCACGGGCGAATTTTCTTTTTTCGGTGCGATATTTTGATCTGCTTAGTATGTTTTCGAATAACATCTGAGATAACCAATGTGAAAGATTCGGCAGCAGAGTTTGCATCCTTGATCTCGTATAAAAATGAGAAGTCATACCCTTTCAACTCTGTAATTACAGCAAGCTGATCGGTACGCCGTGTGAAAGAGTTGGATTTGTTTATAACATTAGTTGAGTCTAGGTTTAATAGAGTTGGTAGGTGATCTGTAATATGGGTATTCCATACCAAAGTCGCAGCATGTTTTCGCGTCTTTAGCATCACGTGGTCCAAACAGGCGGCATCTCTTGTTGGTATTTGATGAGCGGGTAGGAGACCATGTGAGTAACAGATATTAAGATATTCTTCCGAGTCACAGTCTAGCCGATGAGATACTATGTCAATATTTATATCACCAATAATTGCAACAGTTTTATATGTGCGAAGTGAATGAAGTGTATCGTTGAGACTGGTAAAAAAGTTTTCAAGTTTTTTGAATGACGGAGAGCGATATATTGCGATTATTGCAACCTCTTCAGTTGTACATACAAGACAGTTGGCGTCCATGAAAGAAGGTTCATAAACCGTATGACTTAAGTTCGATCTAGCATAAATACAAACGCCCTCATTCTGATTTGAATATGAGGATCGATAAACTGTAAATCCTTCTAATTTCGGCATATTTCCAACCTTACTAAGCCAGCACTCCGACAGAATAACAAGATCACATGATATGTGCGTTGTGTCTAAAAGAACACGTAGTTCATCGAAATGTCTATTCAGACTACATATGTTCATGTGAAATATATTAAAAGATTTTATTCCCTTGTAAACATGCTCCAAACTCTGATCAGGACCACATAAAACAGACTTTGACACGCTTATAGCTTCTAGATCGGCGGTAATGTCTAATAAACTATCCATTAACCGAGTAATATAAGATGTTGACTAAATTATGGCACTGGTGTAAAGGATGCGTATGTACGTGTGCTTGCGCTTGTGCGTATATATTTAAGGATTTTAATGTATAGTCAGTTTTGTTGTTACTGCAATATGTTCGTCCAAATGAATTTATGCTCTTCCCAAAACAAATTAGATTAGACATGCAATAAATTCGAGTATGTAAAACTTGATAACTCAATAGGAAGTAAATACAGAAATAAATCATTAATAAAAAAATCAACAACATTAATAATAATACAAAAATTAAAAACGATAAAATTATAAATAAAATTAGTCATGCTTGGGTTTTTAGTTTAGTAAGATCCATTTCAGAAGTAACGCGTACAGCCGGAGAACCCTCCTTCTTACGTAGGTAAACACAATTGTTCGTTGTCCAGCAGTAGTTATAGTCGTTTGCCTTAGCATATTTCCGAGCAGCGAAGAATACTTGTCTTATTTTGAGTGTAAGATTCTCCGATATATATATTGGTTTAGGGGGAAGCTTGTTGTTTAGTACCGTAGTTGAAAGTCTATTTGGACTGTTTTTCCTGTTGTAGTCTTTAAAAGATTTAATAAAGCTCTCTTTTTTAATAACAGAAATAAAATCTACAATCAGCGGTTTTTCCTGAGATTTGTTTGTAATGGTGCGATAGACATCTCGAATCTCATTTTTTTCTATCGGTACTTCTAATGTTTTGCCAATATCTATGATAAGATTACATAAGTCATCCTTTGTTTCTTCCTTTGCAGAAGGAATATTTCTGCATTCTAGACTCGACGACCTATTCTTCTTTTCAAGAACCTCGACCCTCTCTTCAAGGTTTCGAATGTAGGCAAGGTTTTCCTTCCGTTCCTTTTCAAAAACGTCAAATTTTTTCTTAAGATCATCGTAGGTTTGAGATAAAAAGGAAATGGAAGACGATATGCTCGTGTTCTGTTTTTTTATTTCTTTTACGGTATCTAACAGTTCAGTGTACTTTTTTTCTTGTTGAGCTTCAAATGTGGAGAACATACGTCTCAGTTCATTCATAGTATCATCCACATGTTCATATTTCCTTTTAGATCTATGAGAAATGGTCGAACCCTCTTCCGCATTTTTTGCCATGTGCGCTTCAGTACCTACGATCGGAGATGATCTGGATGACGGTGGTGTACGTTTCACTGACATAATAAATACTACAATATTGAGAGGTAGATATAGGCAGTTTCCTCCAGCCAATGTTTGCAAAATTAATGTAAAACCACTTACTTGTCTTGCTCCTGTATAGACTATTTTGAGAAAATACTTGCCAAAAAATATCTATATATATATATTTTTTTCTATTCCTTTTTTTTTTTTTTTTTGTTTCTTTTTTTCTGTGGCAACTTTCCGCCGATGCAAGACAGGTGACAGCTGACAGATGTCACGCCCGAGATGACAGCCGACGACAGATTGACAGTTGACAGTCGACACTCAACAATTGACAGATGACAGATAGACAGGTGACAGGACACGGCTGTTGACGGCGAAGCTCACTAAATACCTCTATTTCAAAAGTTGCCGTCCTTCTCTCACTAGCACTCCGCGTACCTCTTGCAATTTTATGATCGCCTAGTACTTCACTCCGAATTTTTCAAATTTTATTTTTTATTTTAAGATTTATTTAAAAGTAAAAACAATACTGTGCACACGTCTAAACACTTTCGTGGTCCGGGGGGAAGGGGGGGAAATACATAAACATACTTTTTAAATACACATATTTTACATAGAAAACACCTGAACAAATATTTGCAGATCACAAAACATTTGGTTCAACCCGGGAATTGAACCAGAGACATCAAGCACAGCAATGGCATACACTACCACTGTGCCACTGAGGCAGTATGATAGAGTGATAAAACAGCAAGGTTTATATCTGTAATAGTAGCATACTATAGTAGAGGAAACCGGGAAATTTCAGACTTCCTTGCGAGCCCGGGTTAGGACAAATGAAAACTACAAGTGTTATGAATACTGTAATTGTCCAATACAATGCACAACATGCTTTTGGTGAGTTAGGAACACATTGCATGAGGAATCTTGAGCTTGAAACGCCTGATGACTACTGGTATCCCATTGCCACAGGCTGTGCTCATGACTCTGTACACTCAGCGCTGACCAGTAATGATCCATCTCTCTTGAACTCACATACTGATTTAATTTTTCACATATTTTTCTAACTAATGTCTTAGTTATAAACCCTTTTATGATACAAATAGATATTCTAGTTGTTTTCAGTGAATTTTCACTTTCTGGTTGACTATAGGAGCTAATGTAGGTTTCTTTTGGATTTAGGTCTGTCTGATGTGCCAACATCCCTATCCATTCAGTCATTTCTTTAGCATCTACATCTTTTATTGAAGGCACTTCAGTGATTCCCGGTGATATATTCTTGATGTCCATGTAATGAGCTGAAATACTTACATTTCTATCATTAAAGTAATTTTCTATTAGCGATGGACATTTGTTGTCGTACTCTGGCTCCCATTTTAAATATAAGTCAAATAGTCCCAAACTAAATAAGCCTCGTTCAAATCGTTCAAGTCTCTTCGATTTTAGATCAATTCTGACTTCATAAAAACCGTATGGTCTGCTTTTACCTTCAAAACCCAATGTTTGGAACACATGGTCAAGAAGATGCAAGACTAGTACACCATCTGGGGTTACAGCGACGCAGTTTTGTAAAATGCAATGTGTATTCATAGATAAACAAAACAAATTGCCTACTTTTATGAAAGCGTCAATAAATTCGGTCTCTAAAAACTCTGTTAATCTAAATGAAGACAATTTGTAAAAAGTGCTGTTATGTCTCACAAATTCTTGAATGAATTTCGGCGTTTGTAGTTCATCAGGACACGTTATTATTACACTTTTATAGAAGCTGTTGAGGTTTAATGTTTTTTTCACGGATTCAAAGTCTTGATTATTTTTCTTTGTTTCAATTACTTTCGGCGGCGAAAAGTTCAATACTTCTGGACACAACATGTCGTAAATGCAAGATTTTATATTCCAACGTACTTGATGCTTACACTAAACACGATTATTGTATTCCAAATTTAACTTTTATTTGAGGATTCGGTAAAGTAAAAGTTCACATATGTAATTCAAACATAACCTCCTGCTCAATGTTGTTAAACTGACCCTGTGTTGCCAACTCCAAAATTATAAAAATTAACAACTCTATTCGCAAATAGAAAATAGAAGAAAATTTTATGGTAGCAAAAAGACAGATTTATATCTTGCCTCATATTTACCTGTATTAGTTAACAGGACTCATAAACATGGTTAGATTATAATTTTCTTAGAATATTTCATCATCATCATTAACAGCCTTCAACAGTCCACTGCTGGACATAGGCCTCTCCTTAGAAAGGAGGTTTAGGCCTACTATACCACGCTGGCGGATTGGTATAGGGTTGGTTTCAAGTTTTCCTTCTCATTGCATTGATGTGTCTTGCGTAGTTTATTCCTTAGTCGCCTTTTACGACACCCGCGGTATGAATAGGGGTATTATTAATAGGGGTACACTCTGTATTCTTAATCCGTCACCACACATAGAATATTTAATAGGTTGTAATTAAATTATAATATTTTTGGAATAACCGAAGGCAAGCCGATGAACGGACGGACACGATGAAATTATAGGGGTTACGAGACGTGAACTATGGAACCCTAAAATCATAAAAAATTAGGAATGATACAGAAAACAGGGCCATATTGATGGCCGAATTACATTGGTAAACAGAAACAACAAATCATGTAACACTGAACTAATGATAAAATAAAGATAAAACTAAAACCCAACTACGACAACAAACGGCGATGAAACAGTATGAAACAAAATTATCAAGACACAATTATCAGTGTATTCACATATTCGAGTTTGAAAATCGTAGTCACGCGTTTTAAGGGTTCCGTAGCCAAATGGCGAAACCGGGACCCTTATAGATTCGTCATGGCTGTCTGTCTGTCCGTCCGTATGTCACAGCCACTTTTTACCGTAACTATTAGAGCTATACTGTTGAAACTTGAAAAAAAAAAGAAAAAAAAAACAATGAATTTTGGGGGTCCCCATACTTAGAACAGGAACTCAAAAATTTTTTTTTTCATCAGAACCATACGTGTGGGGTCTACCATCTATGGATAGGTCTTCAAAAATGAAGAGAATGATAAAACTAAAAAAAATATATGATGTACATTACCATGCAAACTTCCACCGAAAATTGGTTTGAACGAGATCTAGTAAGTAATTTTTTTTAATACGTCATAAATTGTGAACCGCAATTTCCCTTCCATTCATCAGTACAATATTATTAAAACATCGATCAAAGTTACACCGACCTAGAAGAACTTTTATATGACGTTACTTGCTGCTACGGAACCCTTCATGGGCGAGTCCGACTCGCACTTGGCCGCTTTTAATGTAATAAGGTACGTTTCTATGTAACGTGTGACTACGATTTTCAAACACCACTGATACCTGATTTTATCCAGTTCTAATAAGTAGTTGAGAAGCTATGAACGGAACAATTGAACAACATACAGACACACACACACACACACATGTCAAAATCATGACCCTCCTGTGGCTTTGCCGTAGTCGGGTTATTAATCAATTACTTCTAAATCGAATAATTTAATTTCTTTAAATTACCGTATTGATACAGAAATTATTATAAGTTATTATAGCCATGACAAATTTACATACGGCTGTTCGATCTCAAACAAGCCAGAATCTGTACTGCCTGTATCGTCATGATGTCGAGAATATTTCTGAATAGCTAGGTACCTACGTAACATTGTAGATAACGGCCCGTTTACGACGCTGTGAGCGGTAGAGCTAAACGCCGAGCGGTAATATCAAAAGTTTAAAAATGTACGAGGCACGCCACGAGCTCATAGTTAAGCTGTGAGCGGTAAGGTCGTAAACGGGCCGTAACTCTTATTTATCATCTTCGTTTCCTTGTTTCTTCTTAGTAGAAATCACCTCAACTCTTTTTCGTCTACATTCGTAACTGAATTTTCGTAACCAGCTCTGATTATGAATTTTTTTCTTGTCATCTGGGTACGAAACCAGAATTTGGTTTCTTAACTGGTTTCCATAACCAGCTTCCTAAACGGATTAATTTTATGATTTTTCTGTGTTCGTAACTGGTTACCAAAATAATAATAATATATTCTTTACTCGTTAGGTACCTACTACGTAAAATAAAAACAAAACTCGAATGAAAAATACAAGGAAAAGAAGTATATTATTATTACTAAGCTTCGAAGAAATTTTAATGAAGACAAGACACGATATAAATCCATACTTACCTAAGCATATTTGTTAAGATAATCCATTAGCGAAAAAAATATTTCGAGACAGTGCCAAATAGAACAGTTTTAGTGTCATATTCTAAATCTTCGATGGCCGAATAGATTTCAGTGTCTATTATAGGTGGCACACACGTTCAGTTTTAGCTGTGCGATAAAACTGTGCTGTCGAACTGTACAGTTAAATCTTTATGGATTTCGTGTGGTCATTCCAAATGGGAGATAGTTAGGGGAACGTCCGTCTCCGTTGGTCTTAATAAGTAAAGATGTATTGCTGTATTTTGTCTTTGATGGTATTGACGACCTTAGTGGAGGACTTCCATACTTACTTAGGCACCTTCGATTGCTTTGAAATGTTTACAATAATTTTTCATGGAATTAACATATCATATTCCTATTAATTCACACATCACAATCACTTTCCTCATAAATCATATCGATAAATAGATACTTTGATTGTAAAAATAAATAGAGCGTACACATAAACTAAAACATTTAATTTTTCCTTAACTTAGAACTATAAAAGTCTCAATTTCACTTAGAAAATGGAAATATCACAACCAAACGTGATTGACATTGGTTGCACATATCGTTTGAGAACTGTTGTTGGGCAAACCAGCTGCCTTAGATGCCATAATTAGGCCAGATCAAGTTCTTCAGCTGGAACAGCTGCATATAATGCTTCGACAGCTTCAACCACACGAGCGACAATAGCACGCACAATAGGCGGCGATATTTCACGCATCACTTCTCTCCAACTTGAATTGACGAAGTCTTCTACTGGCTTAGCTGGAATTTAAAAGAAAATAATAAATTATTGCAGTTCTGAAATAAAAATGTTCGTTTCTTAGACAGAAAACTTGGCCAAATCATTATGACGTATGAGTGTATTATCTAACTTTCTGTGGAAGTTATTTCTAAAAAGAGTAGGGAAATGAAGCGATGGACTGAGAAGAGCTGCTAAAGTTTTATTTTATTTTATGTTATTAGATAAACAAACAGATACAAAATAGATAACAATAACCAACAAGTTCACATTATCGAAAGCCGTTTCCACATATTCATTTTGCATTTCGCGCCAAAAAGTGAAAAAAATAAAAACGTTTTACTAAAGTTATAAAAGCAAAAGAAAACAAAAATAAACATGTCTATAGTTTAGGGGCCAGACAATCGAGAATTTTGTGTTAAAATTTAGTTAGAGAAAGGCGAAACATATTGATGCAGCCATAGCAGTCACAAGCATCAATGATGGTGTTAAACGCATGGCAGGATCTTAAAATAAATGAGGTCTTTCTGTAATCAGTTCTAGCACAGGGAACAAAAAGTTGGTTGTCAAGGGCTGGGTGACATGTTACACATCTCAGGCAAGTACTAGAGAGTCAATGTCTTGTTGGTCTAGTGGTTAGCGTATGCGGCTGCTGATCAAGAGGTCTCGGGTTCGATTCGGGTCCGACCCAAATCTTTGTGTGATCCGTAAATATTTGTTTCGGGGTCTGGGTGTTTTCTATGTTTAATATGTATGTATGTATGTATGTTGTTGTAAAAAAGTATGTTTATGCATTTATATCAATTGTCTAGAACCCCTTAATACAAGCTCTGCTTAGTTTGGGACTAGATGGTGTTGTGTGTAAGATGTCCAAAATATTTATTTATTAATCTATATTTTACAAAAATCTTAACACCGGTGCCACCAAAGCCACGCTGATGGCTTTGTACCAAACTATCATCATTACTGACATAAATATCTTAGTCAATTGGGTATCGAGAACATTTAGCAGAAATATTAAAAGCTTACCTAAAACTTTGTTTCCATTGAACAAGTTTTCAAAATGGAATTGTACATTGGTCTTGACATCACTAGCGAAGTGCCAGTCGGCGACGTGCCAATGTTTCTTACTATCGGCGCCGTCTACCGACGTGATGTTAGTCGACGCCTTGATAATTATGTCCTCTGAAAGAATAAATAAATAAATAATATTAAAAAAAACATTAACTGGATAAGTATATAGGTAATAGGTCTACACAAGCACACTCATACACACACAGTATATGCACGGATACAGAAGTGCGTGCACGGACCTGCGCACGTATATGCAAGGACGCACGAAAATATATGTATATGCACCAGGTGCATTTGTCTGTGTCTCTGTATGTGATCATCACATTAGTAAAACACTCGTAAAATAAGGGATGGCAGTTAATAATGTTTAAAGTTAGAAACATTAAAAAATGTATACTAATTTAGATCAGAAATAACCTTGCAAGCAAATTGAAGAATGAGTATATTGCTACAATGAAGTATCATTACTTACGGATTTTGATTTTGTACTTTCCGTTGCCATTGATGGGTAGAACCAGCAGCTGTCCAGACAAGATATAATCACCATTCAACTCCACATCGCATCTGATCACCACTGTTTGTTTACCTTTTTTCACGGAGTGTCTGCAAATAATAATAAAGGTTTTAGGAAGTGGTCAAATGATTTTCTTATGGTCGTCTGCAAATACTGTGCGATACAGGGAGGATCGGACAAGGTCACAAGTCACCTCATGGTAAGCGAGTACCACTGTCCATGGTACATTCAACGTGGAAGTAAGTTTTTTTGAAGGTGTGAAGGTTATGTCGGTCCGGAAGCATAGTAGGCGACGATTTCTTGTTTTGCAAAAAATCAAGTTTACTTATTTGTATGTTTACCTAATTGTATCTGTTTGAAATGAGTAAGAGTCTTTAAATCATTTGGCTATATTTGAATATACAGTTTTGCTCTTAATAGTAGGTACCCTGTATAGTATATATGTATAGAAGCTGACTTCTCCCACAGATTGGTGAGATCTGTTGGCAGATTTAATGCTGCTGTAGGGGATTTACAATCTTTTTGACTACAAAACAAAACGATTGAGCTGACAGACGATGTATAAGTTTACAGCTTTGAGCTTCCCCCATGATAGGGCCCCGTTAGGCACAGTAAAACCACATGCTCCAGTCATCCTCAGGGAAGAGCGCCCGTGCCTAGTTGACAGGGTGGTTCATAGACTTTAAAGTCAAAACATTACATCCTCCTGGGGTCCTTGTGCCTCCAAGGAGTCATAGTCATAGATCCCCTAATATTAAAGTCCTTTTCACCACAATGTACTATTTACCTACAAATAAATTATTGTCTACCTATTTATTTCTATTAATATACATGTTAATTATTCTATTAATTTGATTAAAATACTTTGTCGAGTTCTAACTCTCGCAATGAATGTTTACTGAGGTGTATGTACCTAATTACGATGTTGTAACAAGGTGTTATGTTGTGCGTGACACAATATTGATATAGCTATGGAAAATTTTAGGCGGAAATCATTTTCTAACTGGCTACGAGGAGAACGGGTGGTTTATCTTTGTTCTTAAGTATATAAGGACCCTTTTGTCATCCTTTTGCTGTATATCCCCTGCAGTATTTCCCGACATTAGCGCGTTCAAACAAACAAACACACTTTTCAGCTTTATAATGTTAGTATAGATATAAAAATCTAGTTTTAAAATGTTTGTATGTCTGTCTGTTTATTTTGGAAAATATCTTTGGAACTTCTGGACGGGTCAATTATGACTGGACTTTCACTAGCAAATAACTGATGTGTGGACACAATGCACCACCGATATGGCCAACAATAATAATTAAAAAAATTATAAATAAAAAAAAAACACATTTGACGTTAAAAAAATATTAGTCAAATCTTATCTGTATTTTAATATCAATGGCTAAATTAAAAAGAAAAAAAAGAATAACCGCCAAATAACAAGCAATAATATGCATGTGAACTTTTATCATTGGCTAATGCTTAGCGAAGCCAAAACAAAAAAAAAATTGCATGCGAGTGCACGAACACATTTAAAATTTAAATTCCGTTGTAAAGAACAGTCACAAGCAAAATTGTTTATCAAATAAAGTTTTCTATTTTTTAATAGTTTGATATTACACAAGTTAGAATAATAATTATGTAATGCATTCCTTTCCCTATAGATATAGAACCAAACCGGCTTGTCCGTCTAGTTGTGGCCGTGACATTGACCCAAAGTCACGTCACGGTTAACCGAAATATTATCTAAGAGGCAGCTTTTGATCCAAATCTGTGGTCAAGCAGTTAATAATTTGACTGCCTTATTGGTCTATTGGTTAGCGTATGCGGCTGCTTTAAAGAGCTCTCGGGTTCGGTTCCCGGGTCCGACCAAATGTTTGTATGATCTGCAAATATTTGTTTCGGAGTTTGGGTGTTTGCTAAGCATAATATGGATGTATTAACAAAAAAGTATGTTTCTGTACAACAGTTTTAATAAAAGCTCTGCTTAGTTTGTTTGTAGATGATGTTGTGTTTCAGATGTCCGGAATATATACGTACGTATGTATATATAAATATATACGTACGTATATATTTATATATATATATATATACGTACGTATATATATATATATATATAAATAAATGAAATAGTGTCAGTTTGTAATACTTTATTAAAGGATATTTCTAAATGCATATGAAAGTATATGCGGTATTTACAGCAAAATACATTTCTTATATACGGCTAAATACCGATTTTACGAGACTTTTAAAAGCTTTTTTTATAGCAGATAGCTGATGCTACAAGGAATACTTTAGGCTATTTTTATTTTGTTTGTTGTTATTATTATAAAGCCAGCAACAACAGTGGGTACTATCGCGGAGCGCAGCTAGTACAGTATAAATTGAAACCATTTGCGAAATCATTTACCAGTCATCGGTACAATAAGTGCCCTATGTCCTTGTCCAAGGCTTAATCTTATAGATCATTACAATCCTATAATAGGGGTCTTAATTATATGCCGTATGGTTGAATAGATCCATATTGATATTTTTCCACAAACCGGTTCATTATTGTACGCACAAAGTATCAATTATCGCGTAATTGCGTAGATACAAGTTCACAGGAAAAATGTTACATATTAAAATGAATATGGTTTGAAGAAATTGGATTATAATGTTGTTTGTAACCTTACATTTGTCCTTGTCCTTCTTACTTAGTATCAGCTTACTCACGTACACCATAACGTTACTTAAATATGGTTAGAATTCATTTAATATCCGAATTTGTACATTGATAATTAGTAGAGCTACGCTGATTTCAGCACGAATGGGCCGGAGGATGGTGAGGATGGTGAGGATGGTGGCCCCTACTCCTGGATTCTACTCACGCTTTCCATCAGGCAGAGTAAAGTCACTTTGGTACGATGGGCGACCGAGTTTTGTTCGGTCATCATATTTGTTGTTTAACAATGCCATCTTTTCTCTGAAGTAGCTGTAGTGTTGCTGTGTTGGAGTACCAACCACCAATTAAACTTTTGAATCGATATATGTGGCGACATATCGCGGGTAACAAAAATCCGTCACACAGAATATATACGAATATTTGAACGGTATAACGGAATGGTACTTACTTGATAGCATCAACTTTGCACCCCTTCATGCCGGTCACGGTGGTGTCTTTGAAAGTGAGAGCGAGTCCTCCCTGATCACCTTTCACCTCTTCTAGGTACATAGGGTCTAGTGGCTTGATTCCTAGCTCCGGTATACCCACAGCCATGAACGGAATCGCCGCCTGAGAGGTGGACAAGAGGCACGCATTGTCACCAGCCTTGCATGGTTTAATGAAGGGCGCTGTGGAGAAAGAAAAATATTGGTTATTAAACAGATTAAGAACGTGTTTAAAGTAGGTACATATGCATAGTAACTTTATACAGGAACAGAAGACAGATTAAAAATATTACGGTGCAAGATCTGGTGAATACATACATAAAGCATTGATATTTTAATACATCAATGACATAAAGTCACGCTTTATTCCCAGAGAGGTAGGCAGAAAAATATTAATCTTCACTGACTATGTGTAATATGTGTTCTGAAGAAAAAACTAGTCGAAAATACACGTCAATCCGACAACCGGATTACATTTGAATTTACACACATTGCCATAAAAGTTTTCTATTGTTTTCAGTTGGTTACTGTACTAAAGAAACCCTTTATTAGTTTCTTTTCGATGTCTTTGGTGACAGACATTGACCTTTTTAATACACATCAATACCTAATTGCTAACTTCATCTTTTATTAATCTCCCCATCAGCAATAGTCACAGCTATTGTTTTATGTGAACCAAAACTTCTTTAAAAGTCTATATATGTCTATTATCTACGAATTTTGTTTACTCGTAATAAAGCACACAATTACCTCGAAACGACTTTTTTTTTAATTTTTGAAGTCTATAAACAGGTAAAACAAGTTTATAGTATGACGTATGTTCAAAGAATATACTGAATATACACTTTTTTTATGAAACTGATCTGTATTTCAATGCAGCTTAATCAAGTTTTCATAAATAAACTGAGCTATTGTCGTCATTATGTTTATTTCAACCAGAAACGATTCATCATCAAAAGTCTTTATCAGTATGCTGTGAACACAGCACTTAGCAACGATGTACACTGCCACTAAGGCCAGAAGAGTTGATATAGGGTTTGTTTAAAGTTTTAATTTTTTACATTTGACTTATCAAACTGCCTGCCTACTTAGCCTGATGGAAAGAATGAGTAGAATCCAGGAGTAGGGGTCACCATCCTCATTGTGAAAACAGACAATGCAGCGTGGTGACCCACACTATGTGTCACGAATGTTGTAATTTTTAGGTTAGTCTTTTGTAAGTAGATAATAATGCCCCGGTCGAGTCCACCCATCAATCATCATCATCATCATCAACAGCCTTCAACAGTCCACTGCTGGACATAGGCTTCTCCTTAGAAAGGAGGTTTTGTCCTACTATACCACGCTGGCCAGACGGGTTGGTATAGGGTTGGTTTCAAGTTTTCCTTCTCCTTGCATTGATGTTGTCTTGCGTAGTTTATCCCTAAGTCGCCTTTTCGCGACTGGGGAATCGCACCCGAAACCTCTTGATCGACAGCTACTATGTTGAGGATGTTGTACCCCTTGGGGATTTTGTTTTCAATGATATTGTCCTGCGTATTTTCTTTTCTTACAGCTTTTACGACACCCACGAGATAAATAGCGGAGATGATATTCTGGATTGTTATCCGTCTCCACACGGACAAGGGTGGTGATGACGCTGGCGACGTACCAAGTGACACACGTTAAAAGTTCGTACAACAGAATTTAGTATACATTACACAGTCAAAAGCTTCAGTGAAATCGTAAAAGCTATCCAGGTGACCGTGGACAATCAACACATCTCTTATAAAACTTTCTTGATACCGGATTATTGAATATATTAAAGTACCGCTAGTAAGTATAGTCGTCACAAAATAAGAGGCCCGTTTTGACATTTGTCATCGTAGTTTTTAATCAACGATTAATTTGTGTTTTTGAGTGCAATTTTTCAATATAAAGTTAAACTTGATGCTTATTTATGATACGCGTTGTGATAGTGTATGGTTAACATAGTAATTAAATAGGATTATGAATTTGATTTTCAATTTCTTACATGCGGCATGTCAAATGACAAATGTCAAAACGGGCTTCTTATTTTGTGACGACTATAGTAGTAGTAAGTGCTATTATATAGAAAAAATTAAAATGCACTTTTAGAAGTTTTTCAAATGTTAGTTGGGTGTTCTGTAATAATGCCGGTTTTGAAACTCTGATATTACGAGAATACATGTATTATAGTTATGGGTACGTACTAATCAGTAGGTATTCAGACATATACTTATATATATTTGTAATCTATATATCTATACTACAAATAAATAAAATTGAAGTGTCTGTATGTAACATCAAATTAACAGATTTTTACGAAATGCTGATGAAACTATTTATTGTACTACACAAAAATTGCTTTTTTTTAAATTCTTGTCTGTCTGTCTGTTTGTTCCGCGTAATCTCTAGAACGGCTGAACCGATTTTGACGGGACTTTCACTGGCAGAAAGCTGATGATATAAGGAGTATCTTAGGCTAACTATTTTTAGACTAGCTGCGATCCACGTCGTTACTCGCGATTTACAACAATAATACCGGGTAACACCGCGGGACTCAGCTAGTATTATAATATAATCTAAACTTCTTTATGGTCTTCGATTAATTTATGTTTCTCGGCCAGCAATAACTGCATTATTATTGCTTAGTGCTGATCGATTATATTCAATGTCACTACAAAAATGTCGGTCATAGTCTTAAATAAATCAACAAACAAACAAATTGTGCAGTACTTAAATAATACGTATAATAATACAAAAAATTAAAAACTGATTAATAGGATAGACTGTTTGACTGCCTTGTTGGTCTAGTGGTTAGCGTATGCGGCTGCTGATCAAGAGGTCTCGTGCTCGATTCCCAGGTCGGACCAAATATTTGTGTGATCCACAAATATTTGTTTCGGAATCTAAGCGTTTTCCATGTATAATATGTATGTATTTACAAAAAAAAAAGTATCTTTATGTATTTATATCAGTTGTTTAGTACCCGTAATACAAGCTCTGCTTAGTTTTGGGCTAGATGATGTTGTGTGTAAAAGATGTCCGAAATATTTAATATTTATGTTAAACTTTTTATTGTACTGTAAGACGCTTACTATATTTAAAATGCAATGATTTTTTTATAAGGGAGATAGCCCGTGGTACAATATACATATATGGTGTTCTGGAATGGAGACTGCGTCTTGCCAAACGTAGTGTGAGACGCCCTCTCCAATCGCGGGACGATTCGCATAAGAGAACAGAGTGAGACAGTGGCTCAGGAGAGGCATATGTCCAGCAATGGACTGCACTGTTGCAGTCCTTAATACATCAATATTTTTAGACAGTTCCAGACAATTATATTACTAGTAGCAGGCTTCTGTCAGTCTGCACCTTCTATTGCCCGTAGAGTGAAGGTATACCCCGGAAGCAAATTTGTTTAGAACTTTTAAAGGGGAACAATTCCGTCGTACAATTTTTTTTTCGAAAATTTAACCGTTATCACAGCACACGCAGCGAAAGCTCTCAAGAGAAAAAAGATTCCCGATTTTGATACATTATTCATTGATTCTATCCAAATTCAATTGTAGATAAAATAGATTTCTTTTAATGTTCCTTTCAAACCAAAACATGTAATTCCACAAAGTTACCGGAAACATTCATAGACAAAAAGTATTTTTAGGTATCACCTAGGTATATATTGATAAGGTCATTTTTTTTCTTTTACTTTTAAATACCACCTGCTTGAGGTTTATTCCACAGAACAGGTTTGAACAGGTTCACTAATAAATTAAGACGAACTGTCCAAAAAAAATATGAAATTAGTGTATATAGGATGTTGTAGATTTTAGGATCGAATAGTAAAACAATATTGGTAATTTTTGGGAATCAGCAATTTTATTTTGACAAGTTATAGATAAAAACCTCCTCTCTAAGGAGAAGCCTATGTTCAGCAGTGGACCGTTGAAGGCTGTTGTGATGATGATATATAAATGGGGCTATGATACAGAAAATTGTAATCTAATATCATCATCTTCATCTTCCTAGCCTTTATTCCCAACTTTATTTGGGGTCAGCTACTAGTTCAACCGGTTCTACCTGAATTTCAGTTTTTCCACGGAGCGACTACTGTAATATGTATAAAAATAATAATATTATTCAACAAAAAGTAAGAAAACATAATTTCAGAAATTACTTTATTTGGACATTTGACATACAACGTCATCTAGACCCGGTTTTTTGTAAACACAAACATATTGTAAATAAAACACCTTCAAACTCCGAAACAAATATTTGCAGACTATACAAATATTTGGGAATCGAAACCGGGACCTCTAGTATAGTAGTGGCATATGCCACTACTATACTAGAGGGCCCGGCTACCACTGTGTCTGAAGCACATTTTATTAGTATAATAGATCTACTATTATATACACAATGCATTCCTAACACTCGAAAACGTCTTTTAGTAGCAGCCTGTATAAAGATTCATGTCATCATGTTTCTCTAATTTGATGTCATGGTAAGCTTCCCGTTGTTCAAATTAATTAATCTACAAATTGATATCAAGTATTTAATTTGAACTTATATTGAATATTATATACATAATCGTATATATTTATAATCGTGTTTATATATTTAATCGTCTTCTGAATAAGAAAGCTCAAACTTTTTTTTTTGGACATCTGACACACACCATCATCTAGTCCCAAACTAAGCAGAGCTTGTGTTATGGGTACTAGACAACTGATATAAATACATAAACATACTTTTTTTGATGTGAAACATCTATAGCCGCACGTAAAACAGATTTCTGGCCTGGCGACGCCTGGCGACGCGTCGCCACGGCACGCTATACGATGGTATAGATATACAGTCTATATGCAGTAGTGTGTACTGTACTATTTTAATAATTAGTAATATTTTATTTTATCATTATGACATATTTAGTTCCTATTACAATATGTTCTTTTCTGCATATTACTTTTACAAAATAATGGCGATGTTTCACATCTGCCAGGCGTCCCGTGACGGCTCACATTTTTTTTTTGTAAATACATCCATATTATACATAGAAAATGCGATGGTTTTTGTGATGTTTGCTATTATAAGACACCGTCATCTCAATCGATTTGCCAAATTTATTTTAATTTTCCTTAAAGTAAAGGAATGAAGAATAAATCTGATATCAGTGAACTCGGTAATTATTTCTCAAGTTTAGTTTTGTACAGAAATTTCACAGATTTAGAGATACCAAAAAAGTATCATTAGAAGTTAGATAAGTTTTAAAAATACGATTTAAACTTAAAATAAAGAATCGATTGTAATTTTCTATTCAACGGCTCTTGCCATATAATTATGCATTTAAGTAATATTAGGAAAATTAACATTCTGAATTAACCTTCAAGCGGGCGCGCGGTCATTTGTAACGGGAGCGGGCGCGCGTAACTGAAAAGACCTATGGGATGAATAAGAGAAATAAAGCACTAATTATTCAATATTTATTTATTTATTTGTACTCAGATATAGTATCATTGTCTTTAAAGTCTGATTTGTTAAAAAAGTAATTAAAATTATGAAAAAAAAACAATTATTACATTATTTAACATAACTCAAGTATTCTTTGAATCAAAACAAAAATTAGGAACACAAAACCCTTTTACATATCTCAGACTAGTTCATATACCTAGTACAACAAAAAAAATTACAAAATAAGAATAAAAATGTATTACTTTGTACAAAATCAGTTTCTTCGTCCATATAACTTGATTGCAAATAAATGGTGTATGACTTCCCCAAATATTTTTCATACATAACTGACATTGCGCTTTTGATTGCCTCTTTTTTTTGACTGGACATATTTTACAGGTTCCTCTGCATGTGCCAGAACTACCTGCTTCTCTATCAGCAGCACTATCCTCCATATTCAAATGCTCCCTTATGTTTCTTTTTAGTTTTTTTGGAAGGCCTAATCTAACATCGTTGATCTTTTTTGACATACTCTTTTGTCAATTCAGTGCCTTATGCCCGTAATTACATTCGCCTTTTCCGTAGAGTCACATTATTTGTCCTCTATATCACCATATAATTTATTTCTGCAATGTGAAGAAGACGAAAGAAGAGTGTCAATGACCATCTATTATTCTTCCTTGAAATCGAATACATTTTCGCTTTTTTTTCGACTTCATCGACAACCCCCTTTGTTTTATTGTAAAAAGTAACGATGCCGGGTTTACACTTTTCATTTGTACTTTCGTCAATTTCTGCAGCAGAATAAAGTGATGTGACATCATCAAACCGCAATGAATTCAGTCTTCTGAGTCCGAGCAGTTGGATTCTCTCAGTATTGCACTTTGTGGTAACCGTCCACGACAAATTTTACATAAAAACTCCAAGCTTAATTCGATAATATTGAATGATGGCCGAAAAACTACTACGTGTGTAAAAGAGGGTATGTCGTGTTGAGCGTCGCGCGTAACCTTTTCGACGACAGGCGCGTGTAGTCTTTTCGACGACTGCACCTGGCCTTAAACAATTACGATTTGTGGAGTTGATGGAGCGCCCCGAGCGACGGTTTATTCCTTAGTTTACTCCCAATGACATAGCGACAGGCTACTAGGAATAAGAAATAAATGTGATGGGTAATAATATTAATATGAACGAAAATGTACTAAGCGCGGTCGATTCGACTACGCGCGCCCGCTTGAAGGTTAATAAGTAAAAAAAGAAGTGACCAGACACTGATTTATAAATAATTTAACAAACTATTATACTATAATAATTTAATTTTAAAAACAAATTAATGTCACTTTGACCTTAAAATTCCAAATTCGTAACAAACTTAGAAACTTCGTATTTTAATGTCAAAGTAAAGACTTTTAGAACACGAAAGTTCAAAGGACAAAGTAAACACTCTATGTCTATAGTTCTGTGTAGCTTTTTACATGCTTTATATTAGCTTCTGTATGTTTGTTTGTAACCGACTCCTTTGGGTTTTTGACCCACTTTAAGCGGCCAGATTTCATTCAAACTTTGTGGATTTATCGAAAACCGATGACAATACCTTAATTGGAAAAAATAAATAAAAATAAAACTAAAAACCAAAATGCTTAAAAAATTTGTCTTTTTTAGTCTCGAAAATAAAATAAAAACAAACACGCTTTTTAACTAAAAAGTAGAAAATAATGTTAATGTAACAAAGCATGGGGTAATGTGAAAATATTTTAATAACGTCGCCCCACGCTTTGTTACATTAAAATTATTTTTTACATTTTAGTTTAAAAGCGTTTGTTTATTTTTTTAAAACTATAATTTTTAAATGGTTATTTCTAACAGTACAATATAAACGACATACAGTTTTAACTGTACATTTTCTTGGACGCATTAGGTGTAAACATGAGGTGTTACAAAACTTTTTTACTTCCGTGTATACAAACGACATATTTACGTACTAATATAAAGAATAAATTAATTAGAAACGATTAATTTGGTTTTAAATGCCCTTTTTACAGGGTTGTTGAATTTTAGTGGTTTGGTGCCCTTGACACTATACAATTTGAGGTCAATTTAGATGGATTATATTTTAGTAATGTTATATATTTAATTTGTATGTCTAGATTTAAGATACGAATACACAAGTAATGTATACAATGGCTTATTAATTTTATATTTTTTTGTAAATTAAAGACGGAAGCTTTTTAGTAAAGTCACAAGGATTACCACAAATTTAACTGCACGGCTTTATTAGATTTATTAGACTGCACGGCTGGCCTAGTGGCTTAAGCGGTCGCCACGCCGCTTCCTACTACGCCAAGTGTCGTGGGTTCAAATCCCACGTGGGACAACACTTTGTGTGATTCACAATTTGTTGTTCTGAGTCTGGGTGTTCTTTGTGTCCGTTTCATGTATGTTTGTAAAGTCCCCCGCGACACAGGAATTAATATTCCTAATGCGGGAGTTGTCTTTTAAGAAAAATCAAAAAAAAAAAAAAAAAAAACTATAAATATTAAAGCATACATTCGTAAACAATTTCCGAATAAGTAAATAAAGAAATGCTTTCCCCAAATATGCTTTGAGCATGAATCAACTCACCGGAAGCAGACCTCGCGGCGAGCACCACACTAAGGAAACAGAGATATCTCAACATTTTAAAGCACTGCCCTGCGTCAAACAACACTTCGACTGGTTGTCGTGAGCAAGGACAGGTGCTCTCTTATATGAGCGCTGGCTCTTCTGACGTCACGCACACATTGTCAATATCGAGACCTGTTCGTAGATCATATTCTCTCAAGTGTTAAGGAGATGTTCTGTGCTAATTGACTTAAGTTGTACAGGACAATTTTGAACATTTTTCCCTAAGTAATAAACGAGGACTTAATAAATTTGTACGAGGACCTTTGTACGTACAACATGTGAATTAAGTTTGTGAAGTAAAATTTGTTTGTAAGGTAAAATTTGTGAAGTTGTAGTTGGATTCTCTGTACCTACTGAAGCGATTTTGTAAATTATTATACAAATAGAAAGCCATATTATTTGTGAGTGTTATAGGCTGCATATCATTCCGAGAAGTGATCCATCACCGCGATATCTGACAAGTATGCGGCAGCCGCGGTCAAAAGCTACTGCGCCATGATCAAAGGCTAAGCTAATCTAAGGCTAAACTAAGCCAAAGAATTGTTGCATACGTACTGGTAGCGTCCCCGGAACACTGGACGGGACGGTTGCTTGGTCTAAATATCAATAGTCAAAATAAACCAGTCTGTAAGTCATCCTCTCACGAGAACTGTCAATTAATAATTCAGATAGTACTTTATGTGTAAAGGAGAACGAACACTTGAACTCCATGACCCCAGGTCAAAAATATAACTTGTTTTTAGTTTTTTACATTTGAGGGATAACTGGATGCGTTAACATCAACTACTTTTTTAATGGCTCCAATCCTTGACTGTTCCGAAGGTTTACTGAGCTGAGCCATCCCGTTCGCACTTAAATCAGCGTTCCTCTACTACCCGGAGACGTGACATATTACTTCAATTCAGAGACGTCAAGATACCTATATTTAATATAATTCTCAGTTCGGTCACAATATTTCACTCGAGTATGTGCAGCATATCTGTTGAATTAATTATTTTATAAATTAGTAGCGTCCTCTGCTGTACGAAGACCTACCATACTACGCGGGGTAGACCCGTCATCAGCCTATCACAGTCCACTGCTGGACATAGGCCTCTCCCATTGCACACCACTCTGATCGATTTTGGGCTTCTCGCATCCAGCTCCGGCCAGCCATCTTACGCAGGTCGTTACTCCACCTCGCCAGTCCTACACTACGTTTACCGAGACGCGGTCTCCACTCCAGAATTTTTCTACCCCAACGGTCATCAGTTCTGCGGCTAATATGGCCAGCCCACTGCCACTTCAGCTTGCTAATCCGGTGGGCTATGTCGATGACCTTAGTTCGCTGACGTATCACCTCATTCTTGATACGATCCCTCAGATACAGGTAGATACAGGTTTGATTTAAAATTTTCTCTCGTACATTAAGTACGTTGTATTTCATATTGTGCTCCCTTAGTCACCTTTTATAGAACCCACGGGATTAATAGAGGTTGTGACGCCTTAAGGTATTCATAATACGTCACCTTATGGATATTTCTATGCATACCATCCATTATATATATATATATATATATTTATACATTAGATACTACTTAATTTCCCTTTTCCTACCCACTTTCTAATATCCCAAGTTTTTCTTTCCATCCCATGCTTGCCCGTAATAGTTTTTTTTGAGAAAAAAGTGCGCCACTTGTGCTTCCTTTTTTAAATTTAAAAGCTGTCAATATGACTCCAATCTGCTTCATGGAAAGCATGAGTAGATTCCAAGAGGTCACCATAATCATCATCAGCCTAGCTTTAAAGTAATCGTTGTAATAAATGTGGTGTATATAAACGAGATATTATTATATTTAACTGACGTATCTGCTTATTTGCCTCTTAAATAAAAATAACAAAAAAAAACTAATGGAGTTTTAAATTAATTATATCATCTATTAAGTGTCGTTTTCCTACAAATAATGATAAATATGCAACGTGGCCATGGTCTCACAAAAAAAGATAAAGGATGATCTCATTCGGAGCACATTGTGACCGCAGTCTAGGCTGTTTAGCGGAGTGCCATGGCTACAAGCCACAACCGAAGCACGATTGTTTAAAGGTTGGTTGCTAGAACCGGTTCGTGACCAATCTTATGTTTACAACAAATGTAGATTAACGCGAACGAAACTTCGAGCAGCGTTTTTGTTGCTCCAATAATTAGTTAGGAGGTCTTGGGTTCTGCGTTGGCCAAGTTGCAATATGTTTTTCATTTTCTATTCTCAATTATATTTCTTTATTCTCTTGTCTTATTGGCTATTGTCACTCAGTCACGTGATCAATACAAATTATTGGCCAATGAAATAAAAGAATTGAGAAATAGAATAGATAATCTAATATATAAAATTCTCGTGTCACAGTTTTCGTTGCCATACTCCTCCGAAACGGCTTGACCGATCTTTATGAAACTTTATATGCATATTCAGTAGGTCTGAGAATCGGCCAACATCTATTTTTGATACCTCTAAAACGCGAGCGGAGCCTCGGGCATCAGCTAGTAGGATATAAAAGGAAAAACGTGTGCAACTTAGCTAGGGAGGCAGGATAGATATTGTGTATTCATCTTTATTTGTATTATTACTTTTTCGATAACATGCACGTGTGTATTTATAAAAATATGCAATAGTGAGTTTATCAGCAGTCTGGTAACCAGAGTAGATGTTTGGTTTGGAAAGAAATGGCCGAGTCTAATACCAAATCATTATTATAAAAAACTTTGATGAGCTTCTTCATTTTAAAATCATTTTTGTGAAATAAAAAGCAACCAGTGTCAGTACATAATGGAACAGTCCCCGTTTCTAATTCCCATTCAAACTACATCTATATTTATTCGATACTAGCTTTCACCCGCGACTCCGCTCGCGTGTATGTCGGTTCTCGCAATAAAAATGTAGTCTACGTCCTTCCTCAGGCTCTTGACTATTTGTGTACCAAATTGTATTTAAATCAATTAGCAGTAGCTTTGACATAAAATCGCGACAGACTGACAGACTGATTCCATTTCACATTTATAATATTAATTAATTATTTGTGTACACTAAACATTAATGTTATCATAGTATGTTAACGAGGGAGTCTTCTTCTTCTTCCAGCCCTTATTCCCAAAATTATTTAGGGTCGGCTACTAAGTTAACTGGATCTACCTGGATGTCGGTTTTTCCACGAAGCGACATGCATCGGACCTCCGCAATCCTGAGAGAGAACTGACTGACTTCATTTCACTGACTTCCGAATAACGATTGCCATAGATTTTATAAATTGATTTCATCAACAGCCTTTAACAAACCACTGCTGGACATAGACCTCTCCTTAGAAAGGAGGTTTTGGCCTACTATACCACGCTGGCCAAACGGGTTGGTAAAGGGATTGTTTCAAGTTTTCCTTCTCTTGGCAGTGATGTTAGCTGCTTATTTTGTTCCTTTAGTCGCCTCTTACGACACCCATGGAAGGAATAGGGGTGGTGACACTTTGTATTCTTAATCCGTCACCACACCTATTAATAAACTTATAAATTGATTATTATACATTAAAATATATTGTACATATTATCTTACATTTAAGTTGAAGTCCTAAAATATTTTTTTTGTGTATAAATGTGAGTAGGTCTAGGCTTGTTGTATGAGTTCATATTTAGTATTTTTCTTGTGGTTTTTAAGTATTTCCACGGCCTATCCAAATGTCCTGCTAGCGGTAGTTTCGCGACTCGGGTCGTTAATCTCAACTAATACCGGTTAGGTGCGTCTGTATGGACAGGTCAACTCAAAACTATAGTATTTTCATCAAAAGACCAACGCAGACGCTATAATCTACTGATTTTTTTTTGCTCAATTTCTCTGTAGTTTGTTTCAGCATTTCTTCCCAGAGTGAATCCTAAAAAATGCCGCCGCCTTCTAGCTGTAAAATTCCGACGGGTAAAAAAAAATATCAGTAAAAGATTTACTTACAGAATTATAAATATCATCAAATCAAATCAAATCAAACCATTTTTATTTCAAATTCACCAAAACAATGGCACCTTTGAAACGTCAAGTAGTCAGTCAGTAGTCACAAGTAAAGCTAATTGTCTGTTTCAATTCGAAGATCCTATAGAGAAGAACAGACAAGAAACTCCATGGACGATTCATTCAACTTCATTGATCATTTAATACATATATTGGAATTAAATGCATACACTGACTTGACAACGTAATGCAACATTCCCCTTAACGTGTATACGGAACAATGACATCACAACGCTCCCACTTTACCTTGATCTTGAAATTTGAACTGCAGACTGCAGCTGTCGTAATTGTCCATTGTACAGATGACTCTTACTAGCAACGTTGCTCACACATAACTAAATAACATGTAGTTGACTGCCTTGTTGGTCTAGTGGTTAGCGTATGTGGCTGCTGATCAAGAGGTCTCGGGTTTGATTCCCAGGTCGGTCCAAATGTATGCGTGAACCGCAAATATTTGTTTTGAAGTCTGGGTGTTTTCTATGTATGATGTGTATGTATTTACGACAAAAAACAGTATGTTAATGTATCAATATCAGTTGTAGTAGTACACATAATACAAGCTCTGCTTAGTTTGGGATTAGATAACATTGTGTGTAAGATGTCCGAAATATTTATTAATTTAACCACTCCTAGTGAGCTCATTATTTTTAGAAAATTATTTTACGACGCTTAAAGCTTATAGTAACAATCGGTTTGAGTGATACTACGGTTATAGAAAACCGGTTTATTACCGGTTAACCGGTAATATTGACTGCCTAGGTGACGCTGTGCTTGGCGTATGCGGCTGCTGATCAAGAGATCTCGGGCTCGATTCCCTGATCGGACCAAATATTTGTGTGATCCGAGTCTTCCCTATGTATAATATGTATATATTGTATTTATATCAGTTCTCTAGTACACATAATAGAAGCTCTGTTTAGTTTGGGACTAAATGATGTTGTGTCAGACGTCCAAAACATTTATTTTCTATTCAAACTCAGAAAAAAAACTATAGATTATACAAACATTAGCTCCGGTCCAGGATTTGAACCCGAGACCTCAAACATGGCAGTTGCAAACAGGCAGTTTCTAATAACGTTTACGTATGTACAATATAATCTTGTTTAAGAAGGTTAATCTTTAATTTGAATTATCCATCTTTATGCAAATAAAACAGCGTTTAATTATTATGAACAGCATCAGCCAACAGTCTCCCCAATGTCAGAGTTGGCCTATTAAGAGGCGGGCGTACGACACTCGAAACTGCAAGTTGAAATTTGTTCGTAAAATATTGCTGTCTCTGTTTGACAAAATATAACGTAGACACGAGTGCACCGCTGTATGTGTGTATGTGGATTGACATTCATTCGTAGTAATTCGGACTCTCTCGAAGAAGGTTCGATTATCATTATTTGACTGACACGAATCACACACACATTGAAATATTTTTTGATGAGATAGCACTACTAATTGCTTGAAATTTGTGAAAATATGCATGTGTTTCGCAATATCGAAAATCATGAATGAAAACTCAATATTTTTTTGATTTATTTTGTGTAAGTAGTAGCATAATAATATGAGATATGTTATCGATGAAACAATATTAGAAATATTTTTGTTTTTGAGACAGAAAAAAACAAAATGAAAACATGACATTTGCAATGTAAAATATGTAAAATTTAATTTGATTACATTTTATTATAGATTAGTTTATTTCTAAAAATAAAGACGTTATAACCTAAATAAATACAGTCTAAGTCCTAATATCAACATATCATCGTGGAAATATGTTTATACCGCAAATGATCTTGGTATACCGTTTGTATGGACAATTCAGCCTCCGGGGGCCCCTTAAGTACACAGGTTAAATTATAGCAAATCTATTGTTGTTTTATGTGAGGTCAGATTTATGTAATAGCTAGTGTTATATAAATACATTCATTACTCCTTTACAAACGTATTAATTGTGAACATGGTTAATAAATGCAAATGCTATGTATATTATTAATATAATATGTACTTTAATGATATTATTTGTACCTCATTTTAAACAAATACGAAGTATAGAAGAAATCATAGTATTTACAAAAAATAGTATGTTTATGTATTTATATCAGTTGTCTAGTACCCATAACACAAGCTCTGCTTAGTTTGGGACTAGATGATGTCGTGTGTCAGATGTGCGATTTTTATTTATTATTATTTATTTAAATTTCAACAGTGTGAGGTTGTGAAACGATTTATTAAAACCTGTACTGATAAAGTAATAAACATAACGGACGATGATTTCAGTTGTCCCGACGGGTTATAAATGTTTCTACTTCGCCAAGTGTCGTAAGTTCAAATTATATATGGGACAACACTTTTTGTGATTCGCAAATTGTTGTTCTGAGTCTGGGTGTTCTTTGTGTCGTTTCATGTATGTTTGTAAAATCTCCCATGACACAGGATTTATATTTCTATGTCTTTATAAATTAAAAAAAAAACAATACATAATGAATTAAGTCTAAATATACTGCATGGCGGAAAAGGGCTGGCTAAAAACCAGAAGCTGCTTTTACGCTTTCGTAGATCTAGAAAAGGTTTTATAATAAGGTGAACAGGATATAGAAGGTACTTCCGTATTCTCGTATTGTGTGAACAAATGGCTGTTATTGATTCTAAAGTTTTACACAAGGACTGCAGGGCATGTGGTCAGAATATTCATATCGACGGATACATAGACGGGTTAGATATCACAAAGAAATATAGACAAGGAGGAACAGTTTCTCCATGGCTGTTCAAACTCTTCACAATCAACAAAAATTATCATCATCTTCCGCTTTTGTTATTCCCAATATTATTTAGGGTCAACCAGTTTCACCAGAATATTAGTTTTTTTAAAAGAGCGACTGGCGTCGGACCTCCGCAACTCTGACGCGAACTGAATTTGAAAGTGAATTTGTTTTCAGTGTATTTTTTGGCACTGACTTCCCAATTTCGATTTCCATAGATGTTCATGACAATCGGGATTGGCGGCTAAACCTGCTCCCCGAGGCACGGCCTGAAAATAAAAATTGGCCAAGTGCGTGTCAGGACATGTATAGATTAGGGCTCCAAAATCATCCATCATAGGTGAACTTAAAATTGTATCCAATAGATAATTGTTGTAAATAGACAATAGATAATGCGTTAATTTTGTATGAAGTTTTCAAAATAAGCTTATTTTAAACTTAACATAAAACTATTAAACATTTTGAAATAGTTGACTTTTCTACTTGTAATGTTTTTTCAAGTTCTACTAGCGTGCGACATCAATCTTCATCGAGTTATTCCACCAACTTTTCGTCTTCAAAATTTTTCGGTGCGCCAGGACGCCGAATCTGTGAAGTTATAACCTTAGTACCCCTTTTTACGAAAATTACGCGGACGGAGAATTATGAAATTTCGCACACATTTTTTTTAAACAGAGAAGAAGTTCAGACTAATAATATGTATTTTTTTTATTTATTGATAAAAACACATTAAATTAACGATAAAAGACTATTCTTACTATGTACTATGTATTTGATACACACTAGCATAAATACTCTTGTGTCAGATTAACATTGTTGCGCTTAGAAGTTATAGTCTTTTACAAAAGAACATTAATAATAATATATATATTGCACAAAAACCATTGATGTATTTATATATCAATGACAAAAACAGATACAATTTGATCAACTTAAACACTAGGTTAGGTTATAAATCGTACATGAGTTAGCCCTCCCTAGGTAAAACCTGTATTTCGGCTAATATATATAATAATGTTACCACTTATAATTTAAAATATGGTCTAGTCCTATTGAATTTGACTATATATTATGCTGAAACACTGAAGAAGCACAACTTAGTTTCCATATTTTTGTACAGAAAGTCCGAAATGAAAATAGATAAGCACTAACTTAAATGCGCTATTAATTAATTACTATTGAAGAGGTTCAAAATAAAACAGTAAGAATTTGAAGCCAAAATAACTATTTAATTCTACATTTCAATCGTTTGATGGTTATCAAGTTGCATGCGAGAAGCAAACAAGGTCTCCGAATTATGTTATTTGGTTTAGTTCGGCTTTTCGGCCATTCAAGTCATAATTTGTATTCGCTATTCCTTTTTCTTTTTACATTTTATGAAATTTATAAAATTATAAATAAATATTTTTCGGACATCTTACACACAACGCCATCTAGTCCAAACTAAGTTGAGCTTGTATTATGTGTACTAGACAACTGATATACCTCAATACATAAACATACTTTTTTTGTCAATACCCACATATTATAGATAGAAAACACCCAAACTCCGATACAAATCTTTGCGGATCACACAGACATTTGGTCCGACCCGGGTGCATGCGCTACCGTCGCACCATCGAGGCGTTACTATATTGGTGAACGAAGATCGAGGCAATAATCAATATGAGTTTTTAATAAAAAAAAAATCGTACTTTCGTAGTATATATACTTTCAAATACATTTACTGAAAAGCTCTTAATTTAATCACAAACAAACACTTCAGTTTTAATTATTTATATGTATAGATTAGATAGACATTATTATTTTCCTAATTTGTCAACGGTTTCTGTGTTACTGTTACTATACAGATTATAATTGGAGACAATTATAGATAGTGACCTCGAGTTTTTATTCCTAGATCCTCTTGAGAGTGATGCCACGTGTGGAGTGGTTGGGACAAAAAATATAATAGGTATTATACACACACACACATACCACATATCACACCACATATGCATAAACCCACGGTTATTACAATTATTAATTATGTCAAAATCACCACACATCTTATAATAAAATCCTTCGGCATCTCTGTCATTCTGTCTGTTCGCGATAAACTCAAAAACCATTGCTCCGAATTAAATGAAATTTTGAACGCAGATAGTCTAAGGCCTGAGAAATGACATATGCTTTTTACCGTGATTATCGACATAAACGGGGGCGGTGAAAGGCTAGTTAATTAATTAATTAAGACTGCCTTGTTGGTCTAGTGGTTAGCGTATACGCCTGCTGATCAAGAGATTTCGGGTTCGATTCCCGGGTCGGAACAAATGTTTGTACGATCTGCAAATATTTGTTTCGGAGTATGGATGTTTTCCATGTAGAGTATGTATGTATTTACAAAAAAAAAGTATGTTTATGTATTTATACCAGTTTTCTAGTACCCATAATACAAGCTCTGCATAGTTTGGGACTAGATGACATTTTGTGTAATATGTCCGAAATTTTATTATTTATTTATTTACTACATAATTGCAAGCCGGCCATAAAAGCAAGTTTTGTTGGCACAAAGTACAAAATACAAACACATTACCTCTTACCTCACCTTCAATGTTTATATGAGTGGTTTTTCTCAGAAATTTAACTCGATTACGACATCAAATAGATCTTAAACACTGTGTATACCTATTTGGACCTACTGAAGTCATGGGTGATAAATGAATAGTGTGTGGTAGCTACAAAGTGTCTGCTTTTGTATTATTTTGCTTATAATACTCGACCGCTACCACGCACACGCACACACGCACAGCGCTGCACTGTGCGTCTACAACAACATAATCGCCGCGCCGCCCGCCAGACTGCACACAACTACATAGCTATACCTGCACACGACAGCTGCATCTGACCGCCTCGCCTTAGCTACGAGATTTGTTTACATACGTGAATCATCGAACGTTGTAAACTATCCCTGCAAGTTATAATTGAAAAAACTAAGAATTGAGGTGGGATCTGTTGATGTAATTATTGTTGTGTATAATTATAGGAAATTTATTGCCTTAAAGAATTATAATGCCTCACACACCCCCGAAACCCACAACCAAAGCTCCAGCTAAACAGGCTAACTCAAAGAGTGAACCAGACCCTGCCGCATCGACTGGTCTTAACAAACCTGATAGTAATGTCGCTATTAGAAATAAGCGTCAGCGTATTGCAGACTCGCCCAATAGTTCCCCTATAAAAACATGTACTTGTAATGATTTAAAAGTTGAGCTTTTACAAATGCTAAATTCCTGGAAGATCGATCAAGAACAAACTCTTTTGGCCTGGAAAGCGGATCAGGATTCTATGTTGTCGTCATTAGCCAGAGATGTATCTGAATTGAAAACCCAGTGTAAAGAGATACAAAACAAAAATATTGAATTGGAAAAATCAATGGCCTTTATCAATGAAGATTGTGAGGAAGTAAGGAAGCAAGTGTGTGAAATGGAGAAAAATTTAAAAGAAAGACAGCAATTTGATAATCAAATAGAACAGAAAATTATAGATTTGAGTTTGCAATCTAGACAAGCGTCATTTGAATTACATAATATACCATTTAAACAGAATGAAAAAGTTGACGATTTGATTTCTGTCATATCTAGCATCGGCAAGGCGGTAGATTGTGAGATTCAGGAGTCAAATCTACGAGACATATATCGCCTCCCCGGCAGACCGGGAATGTCTCGACCGGTAGTAGCTGAGTTTACCTCAGTATCTCGAAAGAACAATCTTATGTCAAATATAAGGCGATACAATAAGGAGCGACCAGTACCTGAAAAGTTGAATTCTCATTCTATTGGCTTGCCGGGAGAAAAAATCCCCATATATGTGGCAGAACATCTTACCCCATCGGTTAGAAAACTTCATTATGAATGTCGCCAATTCGCTAAGATACACAACATGTCGTGTTGGAGTTTAAATGGCAAGATTTTTATTCGTAACAATTCGCAAGAGAAACCGGTTCAAATTAAATCTAAACACTGTTTGTCCACACTGATTAATAAAAATACATGACTACTCTGTCAGTCAGTATTAATAGTAACTTATTGCAGTATACTTGTTTACTTTTATTGTAGTTTATTGTTATTTTTTTCTCATTGTTATTTCTATAAGTATGTTTTTTTTTCAACATATATATATACTAATTCCGATCATACATTACCTTTTAGATCTATTGTAATGTTTTATTTATATGATTATGGCTAAACCTGTTAAACGTACACACCTGAAAATAGGTTTTCTCAACGTGAGATCGCTTAATACAGGCCAGGATGAATTACAGGCTTCAATACAAATCCAACAACCTGATATTCTTGCTTTGAACGAAACCTGGCTTAAGGAAGACGCTGTAAAATATGCTCCTTCTATCGCTGGGTATTCCCTAAAACACAGATCTCGCTCGTGCAATGCGAGAGGCGGGGGTGTGGGCTTTTATGTGAAACGGGGTATTAGAGTGTATGAGCGTCCACACCCGGAGTCAAAGTTAGAACAACTATGGCTGGAAGTCTGTCTACAGGGTTACAAAGTGGCGATCGGGACTATTTATAGATCTGAATCCAATATATCAGTGGGAAGCGCCCTTGAGGACTTGGCAGAATCTGTACAACATTTTGTTTACTGTAAACATATAATTATACTTTCAGATTTTAATGTAAATATGCTAGAACCACAAAATTATTTTACTAAAAAGCTGAACACTTTCCTTAGACAACACGATCTCCACCAAATGGTTAAGGAACCAACTCGAATCACGGAAGTCTCTAAAACTCTAATTGACTTAGTTATAACAGATATGCCTGATCGATGTTTGAATATAAGTGTACACCATAACCAAAACATAAGCGATCACGCTTTGATTATTGCACTCTTTGACATTAGAAGGCCAAAACCATTGCCTTGCTATAAATCTGTAAGATTATTTAAAAATATAAACCTGAATGATTTTAACTCTGACCTAGATATTATTCCCTGGAATAATATTTCGAAGGAAGATGATATTAACACAATGGTTTTAATGTTTGATGCATATATTAGGTACTTGTTCGATATACACGCGCCTTACAAGCGAATAAAGGTAAATAATGTACCTACTCCCTGGATAACAGACGTTATTAAAATAATGATGACCCTTCGCGATGAAGCGCTAGCCAGGTTTCACAAAACTCGATTAGAAACACACAAAAATTACTATAAACAACTTAAAAATCTAGTCACGTCCAGTTTGAGACAAGAGAAAAAAGCGTATTTTAAGTTCTATGTTAACAATAACTCTAAAAATCCCAAAGAAATGTGGCGCCATTTAAAAAGTATATCTGTTCTCAATGATCCATGTGAGCCCTGTATTCCAGATCATTTAAATATTGCCGACGATATTAACAATTTTTTTTTGGATTTGCCTGGTAACACAAACGCAGATCGGAATACATTACAGCATTTCAAAAAATCTAAAGTAATTGAAAACCATTTTGAATTAAAGAAGATCTCAGAAAAGGATGTTAGGAAGATAATAAATATGATAAGGACTAAGGCTTATGGACACGATCTGGTTAACATTGACATGATCCGTCTGACGCTGCCTAAAACGTTGCAAGTAATCACTAGTATAATTAACAGATCAATAGAAACGAAAGTATTCCCCGACTCATGGAAAATAGCTTTAGTGAAACCTATTCCCAAGACAAGAAATATTACACAACTAAGTGATTTAAGACCCATTAGTATACTTCCTGTTATATCAAAGATTATGGAGAGAGTTGTCGAAAGACAGTTGAAGCCTTACCTGGAGATCAACTCCATCTTACCCACGTATCAGTCAGGATTTCGCTCAGGACATGGAACTGCAACAGCTTTAGCTCAAATTGCAGATGATATACTGTCAGAGTCAGATGTTGGTAATAGTTCGATTATGGTGCTGTTGGACTTTTCCAGGGCCTTCGATTGCTTAAATAGAGAACTGCTACTTGCCAAGCTAATTCATTATGGAATCTCCTCAGAAAGCTCCTGTTGGTTCAGATCTTATCTTACAAATAGATACCAACAGGTAATTACAGATGATGGCAAGGGCAATAAGGTGAAATCGAAAATGATGCCCACCGTAAGAGGAGTCCCGCAGGGCTCTATTTTAAGTCCTTTGCTCTTTGTAATTTTTACAGCCGACCTGCCTCACATCCTACAGTATTCTAAAGTACATCTGTATGCAGATGACACACAAATTTATATATCATTTAGACCAACAGATACCAGTCAGGCCATAAGCCATATATCAAATGACTTGGAGCGAATCCTTGATTGGTCTAAGAAAAACACGTTAGTCCTTAACGCCGCAAAAACAAAATGGATGTTGATGGGTACTAAGCATCAAATAAAGACTGCTGGCAGTCAATTATCACTTAAGTTTAATGGGGAAACACTTGAAAGAGTTAAGACTGCAAGGAATTTGGGACTTGTGATGGATGAAGAGCTGCGTTTTGCGGAGCATATAAATGGACTGATGAGGAATGCTTTTTATAGGTTAAAAGTTTTATATGGGATTCGAGAATTTCTCTCTGAGGACGTTAGGAGGTTGCTTTCGGATCTGTTGGTTCTATCATCTTTTAACTATTGCGACGTCGTCTATGGACCCCGACTTCTTCAAAATACAAAAAAATGCATTCAACGTGTCCAAAACGCTTGTATACGTTTCTGTTATAAAGTTCCAAAATGGTCACACATCTCTCCAATAATAAACGAGAAGAGACATTTAAATATGGAATCACGACGTCTACAACATCTATTATGCTTCACACATAAGATCATCACTAGCAAATGTCCCTTGTATCTATACGATAAGCTATATTGGTGTGCGGACGCGCACCGTTTAAATACTAGGTCTAAAGTAATTTTGAAACTTGTTATACCGAGACATAGGACACAGGGATATAAGGGGTGTTTCAAATACGCTGCATCAAAGATTTGGAACATCATACCACCTCCTTTACGAGTTATAAAAAACACAGTCGTATTTAAAAATAAATGTAAACAATTTTTAACTGAAATCCAAAAACATAACACTAGACTCCTTTAGACATACAGCAACTAATTAATTTATATTATAATTTTAAAAATTTTTAAAGCTTAAAAACTATCCTTGGCGTTTTTACAGTCTCATTAGTCTGTACTTGTTGGATGAACTTTCCATATCTGAAATCTACTTTCAGTGTGTGTCGCAAACACTCTCATTAACATTTTATTAATACCTTTTGTAATGTATGATCATGAAAGAATTTCATATTAAGTATAATATTTTAAAATAAGTTACATTTGTAAACGGGAGTTAAAGGTTTAAGCTGAAAACCAGCGCTTGGTAATCCATGTGATATCCAAGCATTAGCTGACGCTTGGACCTTTTGCTTTCGGTATTATAGTTTTTGTGTATTTGTTTTACAAATCTGTAATACTGAAACCAATAAACGTTTATTCTATTCTATTCTATTCTATTCTTTTTACCTATGACTACCAAAGTAACTCTACTCTGCCTGATGGAAAGCATGAGTAGAATCCAAGAGAGCAATGCAGCATGGTGACTCAGACCATGGTCAGATGTTTCTGCATCATTTTCCCAGTCCAGAATAATTGGAACCCCGATCTCACACTCACCAACGAAATACGACAGCAAGAATGCTCTCATTATTAGGATGGTCTTCTGTGCAAGGATAGTACTGACCCAATCGTACAGCCCATTCGCACTGAAATAGCGTGGCTTTACTACCACTATTTTTTTTTTGTTCACTAAGGACGTTAACTTATTTTTTTATGTATTTAAGTATGTATTGTTAACTTCTTAATTAGAGGCCAGTTTTAGTTTTAAAATATTTATCCTTTCAGTTAACTGTACTTCTACTTCGATAGTATACTCGTTATTATTATACTGTTTCATTATATACGTACGTAGAGGTAATTTAAATTAAATATGTTTAAATGTGTTTATATGTGATTGACAAATATAAATAAATTGTATTTTTTTAAGGGTCAAACACATATTTAGTTTTGAATTCAAGGGTAATTTAAATGTTTGAAAATGTGTCTATGTATAGTCCAGTCATTATAGTAAGTTCACCTCGGAACTCGAGATATCCAGCTGTAATTCTGTAAATACTTGTATATTGACACCCTAAAAGTTGTCTCAAAACCTACATATGGTAGGGTGTACGCAACTATTAAATTTCAAGGTCAAGAGTCACAAAAATCGTCAAAAATCGTGGTCAAATATTCCACCAACAAGTGCAGTTACAAGTATTTACAGATTTACAGCTAGGTATCTCGAATTCCGAGATTTTTCATAATTTAAGCTTAAATGACTGGACTAGTATATTAGAATGAAGGAATCCAATAATAAAATAATAATAGGGCAAAATATTCCTGTGATGACGAATTATCCCCTCCATTCATCCCGTGGGTGTCGGAAGAACCGACTGGGTGAGCAGAACTATACAGGGTAACAGCACTGGAAAGAGAAGGAAAATTTGAAACAAATCATGTACAAACCCGTCTTTCCAGCGTGATATAAGTAGTAAGTCAAAACCTCCATTCTAAGGAGAAGCCTATGTCCAGCAGTGGACTATTAAAAGCTGTTTATTGTTAATGATGATATGGAAATAGGCACTGCCTAGTTTAGCATCCAACGACCATGGATGAGAGTTGCCAAGTAATTATTATTACATTTTATATTTTTAACAAATCTTTTAAGTAAAATTCGGATTATTTCCGACATGTCATATGCATAATTTACAATCCATTAGTATGGTAGAGGTCACCCTGTCATAAACACGTATTAATATCAGTCCTAAAACAATATACTTTTAAATTAAATTAAACACAAATCATAAAACCGCTCTTTGACGTGTACATATATTTTAAAAGGTTGAAAAATACATAAAAAAGAGTAATAAAAAGTTCATTAGCATTTCATTGTCTAAATTTTACCGACAACATCCTAAACTAATCATATATCATAGTATAGTTAAACTCATGTAATTTTTCTTTTTTCTAAATATAACTCATACATGAGACTTCGCCCTTACATTATTTATTGTACTTTTTTCACTTTATAGGTGGAAGAAATCTCAAGTTTGGGTTAAACTCGTCTTCGTACATGACATTTTCTTGTTACTAAAAGTTGCACACTTGCCAAATGCTAGCATTTTAGTGACAAGGAAATATAATCTTTAAAGACGAGCTTAACCCATACTTGGGTTTTCTGCCAGCTAACTTGTTCTGATAAAGAATGTTCAATAAAGAATAAAATGAATTGAGGATATTGATTTGACGGACCACAAACAAATTTGTCTAAAGACGGGTGAGCCTTTTCCAAGATCGCTCAAAAGCCAATCAGAAACTAGTCTATAGATTGAGATGAGTGTATGTCATGTACAAATATAAAAAGAAGCGGCCAAGTGCGAGTCTTTATATAAAAGTTCTTGCAGTTCGTTGAAGCTTTTGATCGATATTTTAATAATAGTGTGTTGAATGAATGAAAGGTTAATCGCGGTTTATGATTTATGACGTGTGAAAAAAAAAACTCAAACTTCAAACCAGTTTTCACTGGAAGTTTGCATGGTTATGTACATTACATATTTTTTTTAGTTTTATCATTCTCTTATTTTAGAAGTTACAGGGGGGTACAGTTTTGAGTTTCAGTTCTAAGTATGGGGACCCCCATTATTGTTATTTTTCTGTTTTTATGTGAAAATATTAATGCGGTTCACAGAATACATCTACTTCATCATCATCATCAACAGCCTTTAACAGTCCACTGCTGGACATAGGCCTCTCCTTAGAAAGGAGGTTTTGGCCTACTATACCACGCTGGCCAGACGGGTTGGTATCATACATCTACTTACCAGGTTTCAACAGTTTAGTTCTTATAGTTTTTGAAAAAAAGTGGCTGTGACATACGGGTGGACATACAGACAGACATGATGAATCTATAGGGGTTCCGTTTTTGCTATTTGGATACGGAACGCTAAAAATCACCAAACAATTCCCCACATATTATTTCCTATACACTTCTGAGAAAAGTCGCTTGTTTTTATGGCTGTGATGTTAATAATTCTCTCAATAAAAACTTGTTGACTTTAGGTTGAACTAAATTCGAGAGCATGCATATTTATAATTAGCAACGGAAGCTTTGGTTAGTTTTGTTTTATGTATCTATAGGAAACTTCATCAACATCAACTACGGGGTTTTCAACGAATTAAAAACATAAAAAAGAAAAAGAAAAATAATATCTGACAAATGTCCACCATGAAACAGATGTCGATTCCATCATCAAAGTTTTTAATCACTTTTTCACGATGTCGCGAGTTGTTAACAGCTCGATTTTGGCCTAATAATGATGACGTGAATATCACTGACATATATATAAAAAAACTCATATGTTTAGAAACGTACAAACAAATTATATCTGTGTAGACGATGTTGTCTATACAATTGGTTGTTTTTTCTAAATAAGGCCATATATAATGGCATAGAGATTAATTCATAGTCAAATGTCTCGATGGACGTAGAACTAAATTGTTCATTTCGTTTTTTGTCCAACGATTAGATGATTTGACGTCATTGTGTAGTTAAAAATAAATGTAGTTAATTGCTAAGTTATACCTTTATCATTATATTAACAAATTTTCAAAAATAATCTGTAATCTTAAAAAAATAAAATCTTAATTTCTTAACATTCTTCTTCCTTTAACCTTTATTCCCAAGATTACTTGGGGTCAGCTACTAGTTCAACCGATTTTGCCTGAATATCAATTTTTCTACGGAGCGCCTGGCATCAGACCTCCGCAACTGTGTGGGAGAAGGTTTAACAAGTTGTCAGTATATTTCCCAATAACGATTGCCATAGATGTTCAAGACAACCGGAACTGACGGCTTAACGTGGCTTCCGAGGCACGATCGTACATCATCGCCAATCTTCCATACTTCAGGTTGTTATTGAGAATTTCCTGTAAGAAGAACCCAACAACACTTTTGGTCCGATCCGGGATTTCAACCCTGAGACCTCTTGATTAGCAGTCGCATACGCTAAGGACTAGACCAAAGGCAGTATTTAAGTAAACTAGTTTCTTAACATATCTAGCACAAAGTCGTGTGTGCTTTACTAGGTCTACCTCTACAGGCTCTAACCTGTAATGTATGTCATTGGACTGCCAATAGACATCCTATCCTGCTGATATTACAAATTTTTGCGCGAAATGATACTTTAATATTATTTTGCGCAAAAACTTTTTAAAGATGATAGTTAATTCGTGCCAACTATTAGGCAATTTATTATAAATTACCGGAGTCTCTTTTAAGTATAAGTGCAGTTCTCGCGGTATGTAAACAGTTCCATATTAATACCCCCCTTTTCTAGGTATACTAAGTCTGCAATGGAGGAAATAACAATTTGATAAGAGAGAGTCATCTACATGCCTTAGGTGATTCTACGTTGAACTACTAATTTAGGATATACCAGGTTCACAGGTTACTACTAGTAGTATTCGAAGCGGTGTGCTGTTTTTAGTCGATTATAGTTCGATATAACCACCTGGGGGAACATATTACGTAATTAGGTAGAGCGCCTGCTATATGTATTGAATGTAGGAAAATTTGGTCTTTACACCCAGACAGATAATCATGACACAATTATTTACCATGGATTGAAGTCAAACCACTACCTCTAGTGTTTACTAGTGGTAATCACTACACCACTACATCAACAGGTCCATCAAAATTGTAAATTTAAATGTGAATTTGTTTGTCTATATATAATGCTTTTATACCTTACGCGAAACCGATCGTCTAACTATAATAGACTCAAAGAAACGGGTGCGTTGTGTCCTTCCAACACAAAAGGAGAATCTTCCGACCAGGTGAGGTGATCATGCCTGTCTGGCCACGGCCAACGGTTGGTTTTGGGTTGGTGTATACACACTAGAGAGAGAATTTCTATATCACGATTCAGAATTAGTGTTTCCTTCGTAGTTCAGTGTTTCTCGGGTAGATGGCGCTGTTGTATGTTTTCGTTTGCGCTGTATGTGGAAGTAACTTCAAATAGCTGCTGATACGCTGCTGTAATTAGGATAGTTTTACCAGACTTTCAGCAACCTATGTCTATACTCTCTTCAAACCCTTTAAAACCGGTCATTTACTTAAAAGCTGTTATAAACACATAACTTTACGTAGCACAAAGTATTATGACTTGACAGTTGATCAAGGCGGAAACTAAGTGTGTACTACAATACACACGGTTCAAGTTCACGCTAAGTTCAAGTATGTGGGTCACTAGGTCACCGCCGACCTCAGATGTGACCTTCACATTGGGAGGGATCGCAGGTCGTTGGCAGTCAGATGTAATAATATCGTCTGCGTACTATTCTGAGTTTTTGACAATTTAGTGTGGGTAGTCAGTACGTATGTTGTTTATACGTATCAAGATTATACTCTCTCTGTGTGTTACTTTTTCACGCCTAAACCGTAGAACCAATTTTGTTAATTTTTCATGTGGAGATAGATGGAACCTTGGGAAAGGACATAGGCTACTTTTTACCGCCATAACCGACGTAGAAGCGAAAGCTAGTAAAAAATAAATGAATAAATGGGACGGCTTTCCAAAAAGACCGGGGAGAGATCAGACGCTGGGTCTACTCGTATTGATATAAATGCTCTTGGAGGCACGAGAGTCAAGTCTTCAACTTTCAAACTCAGGGCTCTTATTAAGTATTTCTATAAGCATTCAATAAGTTACATAATCATTTAGATGCATGCACGTATGCACTGGCAGACAACATTGTTTAGTTATGTATGAATAAAAATATAAATGCAGGTTAACAAAACATACATGTGTGGTGCACCGTCATCGTTAGAATGATGCAAGCGATTCAATCTGATTCGTGATCGTAAACTAACAAATTACGATTAATAGTTAAATCATTTATTTATAATCATAGGGTCTTCATTTGTTTGTTGTAACTTTTGATTGGTTTTTGTTTTTAATCGATTTAAAAAAAAAAAACAATGTTGCCATACTTGTAGTGTTGCTATGCCATTAAAGTGCTTGTAATTTGTATCTTACTACGGCAAAACTAAAGAAAAGACTAAAGAAGGTAATATTTTTGCGTGTGTATGTAGTTTAATATGTTCCTCAGTCTAACACAATACCAATTATTTAGGTGTCAATAAGTTCATAATAATAGTCCGGGTAACATAGGCTATTGAAATTTTATTTTATTTATAAACTTTAAGCACCAAATTAGTACATGGGCGAAATTTTATCAAATCTTTTTTCGTAGTCTGGTTGTAGTTTGACTAGACCGTTGGCCTAGTGGTTTAAGCTGTCGCCACGTGCTTTCCACTACGCTGAGAGTTGTGGTTTCAAATCCCACGTAGGACAATTATATTTGTGATTCATAAATTATTATTTTTTATGAACGTTTCACGTATATTTGTAAAGACACAGAATGTTTAATTGTAATAAAGGAGGTGGCTTTAAAAACTGAAAGGAAAGAAAAGGTGTTTTTAAACTTTTTCTTTATTGTGTAGACGGGGCAAAAAGCAGACGAGTTCAGTGATCACTCATAGATAGAGTCTTGCAATTCAAGAGAGTTGATCTCACATTTCTGGAAGTGATTATTTCCTTATAAAGGAGTTTCAACCCACACTAACTCAAAAAAAAACATCAAAATACAAAACTACGTATAATATTTATAATTAATTTAACTAAAATTAAACAAAATAATTATTCTATTCTATAGCTAAGTCACTGATTGGTACATTTTCAAAAAATTTGTTGGTCTCCTGCACGATCTGGGCAACAATAGCTTTCACTATCGGCGGAGCCACCTCCTGGAAGATATCTCGCCAGTTCTCATTTGCAAACCGGTGAATCGCATCGGCTGTAAAAAATAATATAAGATATTAAATATTTTTAAACTTTCGAGACTTTTACACATAGTTTTTATAGTACCTATAGCGGGACTTGTTCGCGAAACGAGGTATAGATATCTGTTTACAAATAAGTCGAATGAAGGACTTTTGATTCCTATAATAATTTTAACAAAAAGGAACCGACTTCAAAGAAAAACTATTCCGAGTACCCAAACGCGACAATTGTGCCTATGATATTTGAGGAGTTCTCTCGGTTTTCTTGGGATTCCATCATCAGATCCCGATATGGTGACGATGGGACCACCTGTAAGCTACGCCTATTCCAATGCAAAAATAATTTTTGAAATCGGTTCTTAAACGGTAAAATTATCGCTGAACATAAATAAAAATAAATAAAAAAAAGAGCGACGAATTAAGAACCTCCTCCTTTTTTTGAAGTCGGTTAAAAAATATTTAAAAGGTACGGTAACGATACCTTCTATCAATCTACCCATAACCACGAGCGGTGACCGCCCGTTCGAAATGTCAAAATATCGAATGTATCATAGCCCTTTAAATAATTTTATAGCTATATTAATATTATCCTAAACAATGACAAACAATAAAATTCATTTATAATGTATTAAAATTAAGTTACTCTGCTGTTTTTTCACTTGTTCTTTACAAACTACTCTACATATTTTTTATGCATCAATAGAGAGTGTGACTAAAGATAAATGTTTAATATATAAAACATGCGTATTACAGTAGAGAAAATCCGAAATTTCAAAGACTTCCAAGTAAAGGCTTACCAGCTGCCTTACTCTTGAAAATCAATCCCAATTGCAATCTAATACGAATCTTACGATGAAAGTAGTTTAATGTCAAATTCAAGAGTACTAAACGTCACAATTCCAACACCGATCGATCGGAATATAAATCAAGTGTATGATTGCGCTGTTGTATGTTTGTCACACTTACCCAATGGCTTATTGCCGTTGAACAGATTATTGAACTGGAACCGAGCAGCAGTCTGCACCTCCGATGTGTGCTTCCAACTTTTTATAAACCAGTATCGCTCATCATTGTGCGTCTTTTCACCATATTGGAACGTGATCTTCACGATTATATCACCTACAATAAAATTTGAGGTTATGTGAAAAAAGTGTAAATGCAAAAGTTGTAGATCTTTATTGCACCTACAACTTTGCTATTGGACTTATAGTTTTGCCGGAAATCGAGATAATCTGTTTTTTACCCTTAAAACCTCCCCCCCCCCCTTCCTCTTTACGACTCCTCAGATCGCCCGGAAATTATTTTTCCTTTCAATTTTATAATATTCTCCTCCTTTTCCAATGGGTTTCATCCTACTATTTTTTTTTTTGTTTTCAAAAGTTATCGACCCTGGTCTAATTTAAAGAAAAAGCCAAAAGAAAATGCTATTTTAGTTTTAAGGGAGCAAACCACTCAATACAAGAGATTGGCGATTGGCTAAAGTCGTGTAATCTAACCAATATCAGCCCTTATTACTTGGCTCGTGGAACTGTTGATTTAAAAAAAATATATCATGAACTTTGCCAAGGCAACTGATTGCCAGGTATGCAATTATTTGATGTTTAAGCAAGGAAATTATACATATTTTTCTCTATAAACAACTTTTTACGTGTCGCGGAGGACAGTACGAACATACATGAAACGGACACAGAAAACACCTTGACTCAGAACAAAATTTTGTAGATTACCCAAAGTGGTCGCTAATGTGTGATTTGAACCCACAATAATTGACGCAGTAGAATACGGTTTGTCGACCACTATAACGACTACACCGACCATGCATTCAAAAGTATTACTTAAACGAGACTTTAGTTTTAAAATAGAAATCTGCGGGATTGCTACCATGTACCTTTTTGATAATGAGTATCCGATATTTCGACACTATTGCAAGCGCCATGATCACCACAGACTTTAGTTCTACAGTCTACTTAAACTGACTATCACTTACGAATTTTAATATTATATTTCCCATTTCCTTTAACGGGCATAATGAGCAGATTCCCCCCGAGGGTGTAGTCGCCCACCATGTTCACTGAGCACTTGATGTCCAAATTTGTGCGCATACTTAAACGCCTGGAACAGTTAAGCAAGGAAATGAATTTAATGCGATGTAATGAGCTTAATTTTTAAATGAAAACGTGAAGGATGAACACTTCAAAACGTTAATTTCGTACTAATGGATAAATTTCAGATACAGGAAGTCAGATACTACTTATTGGCAGTCCATGTAAGTATGTTGCACCGAATCGCTTAACAACTGGAGCGATTGAATGAGATGTCAATTAATTCGTAAAACTAGGCCAGGAGACGAATGCTACACATTGTATTTAACCAAAAGTTTTTACGTAATCTGGCTACTACTACTACTGCTACTGCTACTAAAACTTTTTCCTTATATTTTGGTCTAATCGTTCTTTTTGCTGTGAAAGCTATGATTATGTTATTATTTTTATGTCATTATCGCTGAACACCATAAAACAAAGAAGTGCCGATGAATGGAGAATCTTCTTCTTTTTTGAAGTCGGTTAATAAGGTAAGGTGTTGTGTGATTTTAATAGCTATCATAACAGACTATTTCACTTACTTTATATTTAAAACTTTGCAATTTCGTAAGCCTGTCACCGTGGTGTTTCTAAAATCCATTTCAAGTCCGGCCTGGTTGGTCTTCACCTGTTCCATCAGCATGGGGTCCATACTTGATAACTTAAACTCAGGCATTCCTGCAGCTAAGATGGGGATGGCTCTCTGTGCCGACCCTCGGAGACATTCCGAATCGGTTTCGTGGCATGGTGTAATGAAGGGCGCTGGAAATTTAACATAAGGTTTTTAAATATTATAGTGTGGAGGAACGAGTATTTGTTCCAAATCAAAAGCGTGATCGTGTCTGGCGGGACACATATATATAGTTACATAAGCACACATTTTTTGTAAATACATACATAGAAAACACCCAAACAACGAAACTAATATTTGCGGATCACAAAAACATTTGGTCCGACCCGGGAATCGAACCCAACATCTCAAGCAGTCGCATACGCTAATAGTGCGCCACCGAGGCAGTTCTGCTCGGCACATAAAAGGTCGTATCGCCATGTTAAGAAGAAGAATTTGCCGTTCATACAGAAGTAAACTAAGATAATTTTACCTATTATAAATTTGAATGTAACTCTTTCTGTCCGTTTGTCTTTTACGGCTCAACCACTGCATTGATCGATAAGGTTGGAATTGAATCCACTACGACTCGCCTGTAGTGTACCTATCCTGTGTACTAAGAGGTGCTGTCATTTACTATGTGTACTACCTACATAATATTATATAATCTTCAAGGTGGCAAGTGATTAGATATTTAGACGAGCTAACTGATGCTTGGCAAATTATATATATTGAAACAATATATGTATATCTTATAAGTTAACGGGATATGTATACTGTGGAATGCAGTAAGGAAAATACTGTTTTTCGTAAACCAAGTTAGTCAAGCTGTTACTGTTTTCCTGTTTGAACAGACTAATACAGATCAAGGTGAATATAATAAAATCTAACAACTTCTATTTTGAGGAAAACTTTTGCCTGAGGCTTCGCCCGAGCCGTTGCCGGTTATAGCGATAAATGTGCCTAGGTCCATCCTTAAAAATCAAAGAATCTATATTTTATTGAAATTGGAGCAGTGGTTGAACCGTGAAAGCGTAGACACAAATAGACAGACACAAAGTTAATCAATTTTATAATATTACTAGCTTTTGTTAAGCATCAAAGTTACTCCATAAAAAATTTGATTGTGAATATGTAACAGATAGGAAAACAAACAGAGTAATATTCGATAAGTATGGTATATTAGATAATATCACTACATAGTATAAAACAAAGTCGCTTTCTCTGTCCCTTTGTATGCTTAAATCTTTAAAACTACTCAACGGATTTTGATGCAATTTTCTTTAACAGATAGAGTGATTCAAGAGGAAGGTTTTTATATATAATACATGTATAATATAGTAGATAATAATTTTAGAGGTTTCTAATGTGTGTTTTTTTACGCTTAGATTGCAAACGCTGGCTGTACCTTACGAGATAGATCAAAATAATGTACTACAGTATTGTACATCTTAAAAAGGTCTATATAAAAGTCTGCGATGGTATATGTCTCTTAGGGATAACCCTCAATAGCCATTTTTTTTATTTTCTTTTAAGCCATTAGGCTTATTAAGAAGCGATACAGTATCAATCCTTATCCAATTAAGTACCTTAAATACATTGTGTATTTAATATAGATTAATATGGCCCTTTACAGTATGTAATTGAAATTAATACTTTTGAAGATATTACAGATTTAAAATGCAGGAACAAAGCGATCATGGCGGTACCGGCCGGGGCCCGTTAGTTGACGATGCTGTCGATTTGTCACTATCAGTTAATAACTAAACACAATACTTTATTATGAATTAATTATAAGGCGGTACGAAGTTCGCCGGGTCAGTTAATATATATATACAGCAGATTACAAGTAGTTACAAGTGTAATTGACTGCCTTGTTGGTCTAGTGACTAGTGGTTAGCGTATGCGGCTGCTGATCAAGAGGTCTTGGTTTCGATTCCCGGGTCAGACCAAATATTTTTGTGATTCCCAAATGTTTGTTTCGGAATATATGTGTCTTTCCATATATGTATCTGTGTATTTACAAAAAAAAAGTATGTTTCTGTATTTATATCAGTTGTAGAGTACCCATAATACAAGCTCTGCTTATTTTGGGACTAGATGACGTTGTGTTAGATGTACGAAAAAAAAAATATTTTTACTTAGTATTATTATTCAAGTATTTTATTTTACTAAACTATAATATTGTGGATAAATAAATTATATATCCGTTTTAAAAAAAACATTTAAACCTTAATTTCGTTATTTAAAAAAAAAGGAAACAGTATTAGCTCTAGTAAGACTGTAGGGCACGGTTTATCTTCTCTTAAGACTATTACAATTGAAGAGAAAGGAAGAGTAGGTCAATATAATATAATGCTGGATTCTTTGTAAGAAGAGAGAAGTAGTAAGAATAAGGGATAGCCAAATCTGTTTGCGTAACTCTTCTCGTTATTCATACGACAATAGAGAATATGAATTTATGTTATTTGTGTAAATGGATTCTCTAAGGATATGTCAAAGGTAAACTATAACTATTATACGTTTCCTTGACATCAAGACACCCGACGATTGGCTAATGAATTATAAACTAGTGAGTATATCTGTTTTAAATTTACAAAAATAATTTCAATTACCAAAATAAATCACAGAAACACAATGTTATTATTTCCTCAAAACGATATTTGAGACGTGCGTTATTGAAACTGCCTCGTTGGTTTAGTGGATAGTTTATACGACTGCTAATCAAGAGGTCTCGGGTTTAAATCCCGGGTCAAAAAGTGTTTTTGGGTTTTTCTTAAGAAATTCCTAAAGCATCCCGGAATTTGGAAGTTTGGCGGTGACGCCCTTGCCTCGGACAACTCGTAAAGCCGTCGGTCCCGATTGTCATGAACATCTATGGCAATCGTTTTTGTTAAGTCAGTGCCAACAAATTTACTGACAACTAGTTCAACCTTCGAATTTGAGTTCTTCCTTAGGGTTGCGGAGATCCGATGCCAGTCGCTCCGTGGAAAAACTGATATTCAAGTATAACCGGTTGAACTAGTAGCCGACCCCAAATAATATTGGGAATAAGGCTAGGAAGAAGTTATTGAAATTTAGCTTTCTCTCGTTATCTACTCGCAATAATCTAAGTCTACTACTTCATATCAAACCAAACCATTTTATTTCCAATAAACCACACAACGGCACTTTTGAAACGTCAAGTAGTCAGTCAGTAGTCAGTCGTGAAGCTAATTGTCTGTTCCAATTCGTAGATCCTATGGAGAAGAACAGACAAGAAACTCCATGGACACTCTTTTCCAACATTGTTTTTACAAGTTTTGGTTACATTGTTTAAGGCATTTTATTAAATGTGAGGTCAATGTAACGATGCCGATATTTACACAGATAGTGTTCAAAAATAATAAAACAATAAATAAAAGTTGTGAGATGACCAACCCCGACTGGCGGCGCACGTATCATGAGCATGACCTATGCACCAGCCATCGTCCAGTTCAACCATATCGTAGGGAGCCGAACGACTCGCTACACACGCCACCGCCAGCAGGGCTTTTGAGCGAGCATGACATACTCACAACCGCCAGTCCACAAACAAACTTATGCTACCAGTGACTACAAAGTGCTCTCATGTACCATTCAAAATGTTCGCAGTTATACAATAGTAAAACCATTTATATTATATATATGCTACTCTCTAAGAGTGCGATAAATATTTGGAACATGATGAAAGAACTGAACTTCTACTCTATATAATCTTATAATATGTTAAATGTAATAATACGTTAACGCAACCATTGTCTTTGTGTTTTAATTGAAATTAGATCACACGATTATTTAAATACATATTTATGTGTAAAAGTTTTGGAGTGTTTTAAGATTTGTTTACATGCATCTACTGCACTAGGGTATACCCTATTTCGCGAAGGAATCAACAAAGAGATACAAAATCACAGGTTCAAAAGCACAAGTTGTTGAGACACAAAGTTGAGTCTCATCTGGGGATCAATCTCATTCTCATCTCACACACAAGGAAGATTTGAGACGAAGTGACGGCTTAAAATACAACTAAATCCATGTATATATTGTATTAATAAAGTAAGATATTTGTAAAAACTCACCTCGGCTGCCTTCAGCTAATTGACAAATTAAAACACAAATAAATACTACATTGCCCTTCATAATTCTGACAAAAATAAATAAATAAATTAAAAAAAAAGAAACCACGCTTACAAGCGACAGCTGATAAAAGCGTGTTTCAAAGGTTCAATGTCACAGATGGAGAGTGAATGCGCCCTCTAAGTACTATCCTTCCATTTTATACTTCCATTACTTAATGTGATACAATCATCGTTATAACTATATTTATACAAATCATAAAACTGATATTCAGGTAAAACCGGTTGAACTAGTAGCCGACCCCAAATATTATTGGGAAGGAAGGAAGATGATATAAAGAAAGTACTTCTTAATCTATTAAAAATCACTTTTTGAAATTATCTGGCTTTTGTGGTTTCAAACTAATAGATGATCGTTGAAACGTTTCTAAACGTTAACATTACTAAACTTAAATGTACTTTGACTAAATTAATATATTACTAATGCTTATAGCACTCCTTCTAGTTCTATATGTACATTATATACCTGGAGTTGAAAGGAGTTAAATATAAAATAGTACTTACTTACATTACTTACTTCGCTGGCTCAGCGACCCTAAACGTGTCTTGGCCTACGACAGTAGAATGCCATTTTTTCCCATTCTGTGCCAGTTCAGACCAATCGGGCACTTTGATCTCTTTCATATCTCGGGCAATCTCATCTTTACAGCGGCCGTCAATCTACGGGCCTTCCGAGATATGCTCTTTTAACGGCTCAATCCTCACCCATTCTTTCGATGTGACCAAGCCAGCGAAGTCGGGCAGCTTCCATATCTAGGGTTCCTCAAATATATCTTATTTAAGTAACCGACTTAAATCATTATGTAGGTTTTTTTATAGGTACCCAAAAAAATAATTTTATTATATTATGTAAAACTGACTAATATTGATTCGGTGGACTGATGGTCGCTGAAGGCAACACGTGTTTGAATGGATGCGATTAGTTAACCGACCCAACTGTAACTGTTTCCTAGGGAATTCCTACAAAAGAATTCGTGTTTGTTATATTTATAAAGTAACTTTAGTATGTATTTTCAAAGTGTTACACTGTATTATGGACCTTGATTGGATTGATTAATTATTATTTAATTTAGTTTTAATGACTTTAAGTAACTATTGTACATGAGATTGCGACCCTACATTTATCTAACTGTTAAGGCGAAATGAGTATCGTGTATATTACATGGTACCTTCTTTTTTATATGTACTACGTCTAAGCAAATAAAAGTATATTATTATTTTTATTATTTGTTTATCTTTTAGAGGGAGGGGGACCTGTGTTCACAAAAATTGCCCTTCAAAGTTGAATAACTCGCAAATAGATACTCAAATAAAAAACTGTGTGAGCAACCTCTAAACATTTTTATAAGATCTATCTCATGATACGTCTTATAAAAATACAAAGTTCGGAAGGTAAGTCGAGTGCGGACGGACGGACGTAAGGAAACTATAAGGGGTCCGAGACGTGTACTATAGTTATTGTAGTCATCACTATTTTCGACCCAGATTCAGATATTTGGTGTCTTGAGTCCAGAAGTCGAAACATAAATATGCAACATCTTTTATCTGTTTAAATTGATTTAAATACTGATAAAAAGTTGAAAAATAACATTAAATATTAACGTAAGGTAATTTTAAAACGTTTTTACTTTCAATAAGGAAAATTGAACTCCCACTCTTAATCTGTACAATAGATTCCTTCTACAAACTCTTGCAGGAACTCTTATATTCTAAATCCCAATGAATGACGGTGGCACACTTTGCTGTTGGAATACACGCCCTTTAGTTGTAAATTTACAACAAAGAATTGTACTGCTAGCTATTTAAGAATCGACTTCTAAAACTGCAAGATCCTATATGAGAATAAGTTTGACAATATCAACGTAATCACTGTAATTGATTAAAAACTTCGTCTGCATTGGTGGCACAGTGATAGCGTATGCGATTACTGTGCTTGAGGTCTCGGCGTCGAATCCTGCAAATATTTGTTTTGGAGGTTGAGTGTTTTATATGAGTTTAGAAAAATAGGTATACATATTGTGTATTTAGCAGTTGTCTAGTACCAATAGTACAAGTTCTGATTAGTTTGAGACTAGATGACTAGGTGTCAGATGTCCGAAATATTTATAATTTTAATGACCATTGATATGCGTCCTTTAATACTAGTGGCAATGTGTATACAATTGACATTTAAATAAAACCTGAATGATGAATTCCAAAAGAAATTTCACTCTCAAACAAAGAGTATGTGTACATTATTGGTGACGACAGCATAAGTGACAAAAGGCGGGAAGCTACAACAATAAAAGTTCACCATTCAAGTACATCGATTACTGAGAAACAACTTGTATTTAATATTCCGGGTTCAACACTACTCGTCATATTTCTTCGTCAAATTTTTGTTCTTATCTTCAAGAGGAAAACATGTACTAGACGTAAACAATGCAGTCCCTTGAGTAAAATATAATTTTAAATATTTTATTCATAAAGGAGAATATAAGAACTCATACCACGTACTGGTTAAAAGATTATTATCTAAACTTAGCATTTTATGAGATTAAAAGCCGAAGAATTTGTTTGTTTGTTTAAACGCGCTAATCTCAGAAATTACTAAACTGATTTGAAAAATCATTTCAGTGTTAGATTTATCGAAAAAGGCTATAGGTCAATCATCGTGATACGTTTAACGAAACGTTTCGAAAATGGGGAATACTTATTCTATACTGAGGGCGTCCATTGCCAGCATTGCCTATATAAACATTTAAAGTTTTATAAAAACAACATATAAAGAATTGTTCCTCTTTAAAAAGATCTAAGAAAGTGGGCAAAAAAGGTTGGCTCCCAATAATCCTATTTATAACTTACATTCTTTAACTTATAATTTATTTTTGTAAAAATCAGAATACATTATTTAATACACAAATTAAATTAGTAAATATAAATTTGTCAGACATGATAAAAAGAACGCTCAATCTGGTTTTCCGTGCGTCTTTTCCCTATCATTAATATAACACACTAATTAGGGTGTATGACATATACCTGCTCAAATGACATTTTAAAATTGATGATGCACGATCTATACAAACATACATACATATATATATACTTCTCAACAGAGCAATCAATAAGTTCCTTGCAAGTTGTATGACAGCGTTTGCGGTAAAGTTTTATTGATTTATTACAAGTGCTCGCGAGGGCCTACGTAAATAAAGAATTTTCATTTCATTTCATTCTGTTACCTTACAATGTTCAAAAAATACCAATCAAATTTACAACCTCCTTCCTTTTTGAAGTAGATTAATTACATAAAAATATAGGATTTATTGAACCATTTTAAATATGCTTTTATAAAATTTATACCTTTACTTATACTACGGCACAGTGTGCTCCCACTAGCCAGGCAGTCAGTCTGCTCTGCTCTCTGATTGCTCAGTATCAGGATGACGACTTATTTTAAACCAATCTGAGGGCATTTGTTAAACTTTGTATACTTTTCCTAAATTGTAGATATTAATATTGATATGTTTACATGAACATGTTTTTTTATATTAATTAATCATATTTTATATCGAACTTGTACCACTTTATTATGTTGTAATGGCTCGCTGTACGTTTTGGGCAAACTATAAATGCAGTGAGCAGTTGAATGAATAAATAAATAAATAGGAGCCCCCTTATGTAGGTAATTAGCAACCCGTAACGTTCCACTACTGGACTCAGGGCACCTCCACCTCCGAATCACAAAAATGCTCAATTTCCATTCACCTAGGGCCACTTGAATATGATCGATTGTGAATAGGTAGCTCCTAAATTTTAAAAGAAATTTAAAGGTTGTTAAAAACGAATTTATCACCAAAGGTTATCTAACTCTCTCTAAGTTTTGTTAGTCTCATCAACAGATTTTTATAGTCCACTGCTGGACATAGGCCTCTCCTTAGAAAGTAGGTTTTGGCCTACTATACCACGCTGGCCAGACGGGTTGGTATAGGGTTGGTTTCAAGTTCGGCGAGTGGCTAACTACCGGGCGGAGAGTGGTGGAGTTGGACCTCCGCCCGAGGACGTGCGCGAGTGGCGCGAAGCCGCTCACCGAGCCACGATGGATCGCTGGTCGGTCCGGCTGGAGACTCCACGTGCTGGCTTCGCCACCGTAGAGGCGCTTCAGCCGGTCATCGGCGAATGGGCAGTGCGGCAGCACGGGACCCTTACCTTCCGACTGACGCAGGTTCTTTCCGGGCATGGTTGCTTCGGAAAGTACCTGCACTCGGTCGCCAGGAGGGAATTGAGTCCCGCCTGCCACCACTGCGACTGCAGTGAGGATTCGGCTCATCACACGCTGGCGGTCTGCCCCGCATGGGAGACGCAGCGCCGGGTCCTCACTGCAGTCATCGGAGGGGATCTCTCGCTGCCGGCCGTCGTTCGTTCCATGGTCGGCAGCGAGAGCGCATTCACCGCGGTCGCAACCTTCTGCGAGGACGTAATCACGCAGAAGGAGGCGGCGGAGAAGGCCCGTGAGGACGACATCCAATCGGACCAGATTCGCCGCCGGCGACTCGGGCGGCGGAGGCGCGAACATCTGCGCCTCATGCCGCCTTGAGTGTGGCCGCGGGTGGACGGGACGGGTTTTACCTCCACCCGCACTATGTGGCCAGCCGCGAGGGGGCGGCGTCGGTGTGTGCCGGACGCCGCCTAAGAGAGGTCGTACAGAGACGGTGCCCGCATCAGGAGCGGGCAGGCGCTGGAGAAGTTCAGAAGGAGATCCCACCCTGGACTTCTCCTACTCCTAAACGGAGAAGCGCGGAGAGGGCACACTGTGTGTTTTTTAGTCGGTTCAAGTCCGACACACCACCCCGCCGTAACCCCCGGTGGGGTGACGGTCCATGATGATTTTTCACACACTAAAAAAAAAAAAAAAAAAAAAAAGGGTTGGTTTCAAGTTTTCCTTCTCTTTGCATCGATGTTGTTTTGCATAGTTTATATCTTAGTCGTTTTTTACGAAACCCGCGGGATGAATAGAGGTGTGAGACTCTGACTCTATTAATACTCTGTATTCTTAATCCGTCACCACACGGACTTTGTTAGTTTACTGGGTTATAATTGATTTAAGACAAGTTGAGCAGTAAAGGCGGTACTGCTCCTGATCTCTCCCAAGTCGCGTCGATTATCAACCTCATCGAATTATGAGAGTGAAGGAATAGAAAGTGTCCCAATGTTGGGGCACTCATTTATGCACTCTGATATGTCTCCTGCGTAGTTGGCTAGTCTTCGTGGTCACTGTGGCATAAATCTTGAAAAGAACATCAAAGCCATTCATAAATTAGTTGATTTAAAAAGTTTTAAACATTCTTTTTATAGTATAGGAGGAAAAAATAAGCAAACAACTTTTAAACCTACAATGTTTTATCAAAGAATTAACAACTTAATAGATATTGATTGCATGATTGACTTTTTTCAGTTTTCCCACGAATCCAAACAAATGTGAATAAACAAATGGTTTTACATTGAGGTCAGTAGCTACTCTAACTGATCGTCATTAAATCAGTGTTTAAGATAATTCTCGTTATCACGATAATTCTTTAGAGTACGATTTTTTTCTTAAAAAGACAACTTATCCACATTAGAAATATATCCTGTGTCGGGGGGTACTTTACAAATATACAAGAAACAGACACAAAGAACATCCAGACAACAATTTATGGATCACTAAAAGTTAAGTCCAAATTAGGATTTGAACTCACGACATTTGGTGCAGTATAAAGCGACTAGGTGACCAATTAAACCACTACGCCAAACGTGCAGTCGAATTACTGTTAAAGTTCTCTAGTGCAATTGTACTGTAAAATTAATAAAGTAATAATATGTATTTGTAGCATATTTGTAGTTGTATTATTTGATAGGTAGTAGTTACCACCTCCACTGTGTGTGGAGACAATGCAGCATGGTGACCCACACTACGATGGCTTAGTGAGATGCTACTGCATCAATGGGTCTCCAGTGTAACACTCACCAACGAAACACGATTCCTGAGTCGCTCCAAATGTTTATGTGATCCGCAAATATTTGTTTCGGAGTCTGGGTGTTTTCTATGTATAATATGTATGTATTTTAAAAGAAAAAAGTATGTTTATGTATTTATTTCAGTTATCTACTACCCATAATACAAGCTCTGCTTAGTTTGGGACTAGATGACGTTGTGAAAAAGATGACCGAAATATTTATTTTATTATTTAAAACTTAATGTAAAGTTTCATCTAAATCCATTCAGTAGTTTTTGCGTGAAAGAGTAACAAAGATACATACATATTCACAAACTTTCGCTTTTATAATATTAGTGAGGATTATGAGGATAATACCGCTGTGTGGAGGATACTACCTTTGCCCAATGTGATCGACTAACAAACTATCAGCCTCCCTATAGGGCGATGTATGCCCTACCTTATGATGATTCTTGCACCGACATATCAAAAACATCGAGAGTTTCTATAATATTATTCTTCTTCCTAGCTTTCTTCCCAATATTATTTGAGGTCGGCTACTACACTCGGTTCCAAAAATAACGGGTCAGTCACATAAACCCGAATATCTCCCGAACTACGTATGCCATCCTAATGAAACGAAGACTGTTCAATTGAGAATTTAATTATACAGATAAAAAATAAAATAAAACTTAGTTACACCCACAATATTAATCTTAAATTAAAAAAAAACTAAAGTAGTCATATTTTTCTTAAGATTACATTTTTTTTATGATTGTTTTTTTGCTGTTTTTCATCACTGGAGGCTTCATCACGTGGAGGCAATACAAAGTATTAAATGAAGAAAGTGATGAAAAACAGCAAAAAAACAATCATAAAAAAAATGTAATCTTAAGAAAAATATGACTACTTTAGTTTTTTTTTAATTTAAGATTAATATTGTGGGTGTAACTAAGTTTTATTTTATTTTTTATCTGTATAATTAAATTCTCAATTGAACAGTCTTCGTTTCATTAGGATGGCATACGTAGTTCGGGAGATATTCGGGTTTATGTGACTGACCCGTTATTGGTTTATGTGACTGACCCGTTATTTTTGGAACCGGCTATAGTTCAACCGGTTTTACCTGAATATCAGTTTTTCCACGGAGCGAGAGGCAACGGACCTGAACTAAACAGAACTGAAATTCGAAGGTTGAACTAGTTTTCAGTAAATTTGAGGGATCTGACTTCCCAATAACGATTGCCAAAGATGTTCATAACAACCGAGACCGGCGGCTTGACGTGCTCCCCGAGGCACGGGCGTGAATCACCGACAAACTTCCAAACTCTGGGCTGCTATCAGAAATTTCCTAAGAAAAACCCAAAAACACTTTTTGGCCCGACCCGGGATTTGAATCCGAGACCTTTTGATTAGCAGTCGCATACGCTATTCACTAGACCAACGAATATGTATAGGAACATGGCTATAAATAAATAAATAAATCCTAGGCTTAGGCTTGCTTTAATATACAATTGAACATGAGAATTGTCAAGTCGTCAATAATTATTTACCGTATTACCGGCACTCAAAATGATTTTCACACCTAACTCATAAACATTCAAAGATGTATTATGCTGTTAAATTCTGTCAATACGAACTATGATCCTACGTCACGCAAGTAATAAAACGAAACCGCAAACCCTAATATCGTGGTAGGTGAACTAAATGGCTTTGATTTAACTGGAATCGCTGACTACACATATGTATATGTGAGTTTCTGACAAACACATTGTATTAGTGACCAAGTGACCTTAGGTGATTGTTTCCAATGTAAGCAACGATGGCGCGGTCAGACCTAGATGGGTGACCGTTTGTGGCATGATATTATGTCATAAGCGTTTCTGTGACTCAGAGGTCACGTTACCCAAAACTAGATATAGACCCAAGTGAAAAGTCATCAGAGTCGCATTATAATGGTGTAAGCGGTCATCTCGTCGTCTCCTATTCCTAAACTCCTTCCATTAGACAACAGCTATGGAACAACTATGTACTCTTGTGTCCGTTGCAATTATTTTTTTTATATTATAGGGGGGCAAACGAGCAGACGGATCACTTGATGGTAGGTGATTGTCGCCGCCCATGGACACTCGAAACACCAGAGGAGTCACAGGTGCGTTGCCGGCGTTTGAGATGAGAGTACGCTCTTTTTTTAAGCTTTGAAGGTCGTATCGGTCCGGAAACACCGCAGGCGACAGTTCACTCCACAATTTAGATGTGCGAAGCAGGAAATTTCTGGAAAAACGCACTGTTGTGGACTGCGAACCATCTAAGTGATGGGGATGGAAATGTTTGTAAAGTCAACACAGTATATATATTTCACTTCCTGAGCCCCGCGGTGTTGCCCACAGCTTTTGATGTACATTTATAACAACCGCGGGTAACGCCGCGCGGCGAAAATGGACAAATAAAAGTAGCCTTAGTTGCTCCTTATTTAATCATTTATCTATCTATCCGGTCAAAATCCGCCTCGGTATTCCAGAGTTTAACCGTAAAATATAGACCGGCGCAGAGACCAAATTAAAAATATATTGTTTTCTGCTATACACCAGACTGGTATAATCGAAGTGTGTCCGTATTTACTTCCATATTCATTGATTGTTAGTGAAAAGCTCATCATCATCTCCTACCCTCTTTCCAAATTTATTTGGGGTCTGTGCAATGAATTTTCTTCTTCCACTCTTCTCTATTACTCGACAGTTCACTGTTTATTCCTTTCCTGGCCACATCCTCTTTCACGCAATCCATCCATTTTTGTTTTGATCATTTTACTCTTATATCCGTCAACTTTCATACTTAAAACTTTTTTCACTACATTTTGCTCCTCTCTACGCATCACATATCCATACTGGTATGGACATGTGATTATCCTGGGATAATCTCTCAGCTTTTCATCTAATGGTGCTACTTTCAGGCTTCCTCCAATAAACACATGCTTCACCTCATCCATTCTAGTCACACCACACATGCATCTCAACACACGCATTTCAGCCACATGCAGGCGTCTCTCATCCGTTTTCTTTATTGGCCAACATTCAGATCTATGCAGGACGCATAGATCTGAGTGACCATGATTCATTAGTTAAAAGAAAGCTGTTAGTTTGAAAGTACAACAGACACTTTAATTTTATTTATTGTATACATTTATACGGGCGTTGTCTTTTTCTTTTAGAATATTCTGACTGTTTCCACGATTCATGTTTAAAGAATAAAACAAAAAAAAATCTGGTCAAACGCCACGATTGGCCTTGAGTTTTAACGGTTACAAACAAAATGGAGTTAAAATAGGTACAACAAATACAAAATATATCGCAAACAAGCTATAAAAGCACACAATTTGTCTCGGTTTGTCTGTTCTTATTGTCTGTCTGCTTCTAACATCACGACTGGTTTTCATAAGGAAACATTTAAGTAATAATAAATAAGTGTTAGCCATAACAAATCCAATTGATTAAGATTTGGTATAGTGCAGTAGGTATTAAATAATTCGACCGACAATTGGTTTTTGACTTTTTGTTTTTCTTTAAACTTTCTGTATTCCTTTTGCATACAAATCGTTATTCCTCTGTTATTTGCATTATTTCGTAAAAGGTAAATAAATAATAAATATACATAGAAAACACCCAGACTCCGAAACAAATATTTGTGGATCACACAAATATTTAGTCCGACCCGGGAACCGAACCCGAGACTTCTTGACTAGTCTAATGACTAGCGTATGCGGCTGCTGATCAAGAGGTCTCGGGTTCGATTCCATGAAATATACATATAATTTACTATTTAAAATAAGACCAGATTTACAATTATTTATACATGGAGTAAAACAGCACCAGTCTATTGAGACTCGCACCTATATAGTAAAATATAATATACCAATTTTATGAAAAGGTATTAAATACACGTATCATGTTTATGTCAGCGAATTAAGAGGAAAAGTCATTAACGCCTGATGAATCATAAGCCTACGAACTCCTATAAGAAACCAAGAAATAGTCCTATAATAGGCGTTTGAGTTTCAATGTATTCATTCTGAAAGAAAACTTAGAACTGAGTAGAAACATGTAATCCTTTTTAGGAGGAATGAAGGTAAAACAGATAAGGTGACTAAATTAAATGAAGGACAGCTGTACTCGGAATGACTTTTCATAACTAACTCGCGCTGAACACAGTCCTTTTTTTAATAAAGAGCCGGCCAAAATGACTGCCTGATAGAAATCAGTGTGTAGGTGCAAAACAATACAGCATGGTGAACCACACTATAGCGGCCTACTGAAATGCTATTTCATGCTCCGCTTAAAAGATCTGCGATAACAGTTTGAGTACCACGGTTCAAATGCTATCCCAATTCGACTTCTGCTCCCATAACCAACATACAAGTGATTCACGTGGAATCTCTTTCTAAAGCTAAAATTTTATTTTGACCTTGGCGTAAAGAAGAAGACATCCCCATACATTTGTTGGTTTTCTAATAATGTTTTTCAACTTGGCAAAGGAAACTTACTTTCTGGCAATAAGCAATCCTCTATTATGTTCTGATAGTTCTGATGTTCTGATATACTGTACTATATAATATAATGTAATACCTCGTTGGTCGTGGGTGGTGTATGCGACTTCCAATCAAGGAGGTTCGAATCAAGAGTCGGACCAAATAGTGTTATGAAGTCTTTCTGATTTTAGAAGTACTTAATATCAATCCTGAGGATGGAAGCAGGGGTGTTAAACTCCTTGCCTCGTAGAGCACGTAAAAACGTCAGACCCTAGCCTGATTTTCCCCCTTTGTGTTGGATAACTGTTTAAAAATATTAGGATTGTGAGGGAAGTACTACTTGCGTTGAGAGTTTGAGACTGACCAACGTGACTGACATTGGTTAGGAAAATAACATCACAATGTACTATTATAAAATCTAACTACAGCATCAATTATAGTAATTTTGGAATCTAATTTTACAGATATAATAATTGATAAAAAGATATTTTGTACCCCAATTATATCGTTAAAGTTGAATCTTAATTATTAAATTAAATGTACTTACAATTTAAACAGGCAAAATTAACTTTTCTGTTGGTTTCAGAAACCAAAAATACAGCAAAAACATTTACTTAAATTCACCTAACAAGGGGTTGTTATCTACTTAAATATTATTATGGAGTTTTGATTACGGTCTTAAAGTAATTAAATGAAAAAAACCTTTGAACAATAACAAGTTGTAATCACACCATGTCGAAAATAGATAAAACGAAAATAGTATTGTTTGGTGTACTATTATTGTATTGTTATGATTAGACTTTAATACAGGTTTACTTACGGGTCAATAGCCAAGGATTCGTGGCAAAAAATGTAATAACAGCTTTCAAATTATACATACTGATATTATAAATTCAGAGGTAACTATCAGACTGTAATACTTCAACACCTAATGCATTGCGGCGATTTCAATTAAATTAATTTATATATGACTTAGACTCTTGAGGAAATACATAGCGTAGTCTGTACCGCAAGAACCGTCATGTACCCGAGCAGAGCTGCAAGTAAAAGCTGGTAATATTATAATACCCATACCCTCAAAACACATGTGACATTAAAAAACTGAATATAAGAGGAACTGTTTACTGCTCCACATAAGCCTCTGCTTGTGTTATGAAGGGGATATTTCGAAATTTAAACTATTATATATTAGATACCTGTTTTATTTGACACTTAGATCTTTGTGGGTCAGAGAGGACGTCACGCCATCGTGTTGTGCATGAATGCTATAGTGTTTTGTGCTGAAACAACATTCTCAGTTGATATTTCGATTTTTATTCATATAGAGACCTGGTATTTCTTGATAATATAATACGTTCTTCTATATTTTAAGATCAATCAACGTCCATCAAGCACAAGTTATAAAAAACTGATATTTTTTAATTTCGTTTTGTACGGTTGGTAGAGGAATCTCCTCGTAGAACAAGTCAATCACAATAATACTTAGTATATATATAGGTATATAGATTTTGATAAACACTAGATTGGCCTATGGCCTGTAACCAATTTGTATACCGTTGAATGCTGCCAAACATGACTAAAGCTATTTAAATTATTAAATTTTGGTATGCAATATATAAATAAATAAATATTTCGGACATTTTACACACAACGCCATCTAGTGCCCACACTAAGCAGAGCCCGTATTATGGGTAACTAGACAACTGATATAAATACATAAACATATTTTTTTGTAAATGCATACATATTATACATAGAAAACACTCAAAGTCCTAAACAATTATTTGCGAATCACACAAACATTTGGTCCGACCCGAGAACCGAATACGAGACCTCTCGATCAGCATTCGCATACGCTAACCACTATCTAAAGGCTATCTATCGCATTTAGGATGTACGTGACAAGCAGTCAGTTGCCACAAAGTATAACGTACATCATTAGCCATAATTGATTCAAAAATATATAATTAAAACACCATTTAGAGTAATAACATTAAAATATAACAGTTTTATTGAAGTTTTATTAGTTTAATAATCTTTGAAGTGATTAAAATTCTGTACCTATTACTATACGAGGAGCAAGATCACGTTGGTACCGTCACGTAGACAAACTGATATTGTACTAGGACGGTAAAGTTGAGTCATGACTCATTTGTAATAGAACTAGCTGCGCCCCGCGGTGTCACACCCAGTGGTTGTTATACCTGGCTCATGTCACGAGAACGAAACATTTTCTCCAAACAATTAGTAGATCTTATGCTATTCTAGATTATAATTGGTTAAGCTAAGATTATAATCTGTTCAGCCGTTTATGTGTGATAAAATAACCAATATAGATCTAAAGTTTTATTTTTTTCGACGTTTTATTTCATCCTTATCATCAGCCCATCGTATTCCACTGCTGGACATAGGTATCTCCAATTGAACAGTCGCATACACTAATTTCTAGACCAACGTGTAATGCGTACTGATTAGTTTATTGTTACGGAAAGGTTTAAATTTTGACGAGCAGTTCATAGAAGACATCGATTTGAATATATGTTGATTTGATTATTACTCACTGCTTCAAAAAATCGGCCCTAAGCCTACGTCACGTGTGACGTGCCTGTGACGCAAGTACGTGAGCATTTTTGTCACGTACTCGGGTATATATTCATGTCCCATGACCACTTTTGGATGACCGGAGGTTCTGTAAATATCCTCATAAATATTTATATACCATTTACTCCATAAATCTGGTAGTGCCATGGATCCCAAAAACTTTAGGCCTATTACATGTTTACCAACTGTATATAAACTTCTTACATCTATTCTGAGACTCAAAATTACTACACATGTAAATAATAATTCGATACTTTCCGTTTCTCAGAATGGATGTAGAAGTGGGACTCGTGGCACTAAAGAGCTCCTTATCGTTGATATGACCATTAGCCAACAAGTACGTCGTAATCGTAAGGGTTTGGCGACATGTTGGATAGATTATAAGAAGGCTTACGACTCGGTTCCCCATTCATGGCTTTTGAGGGTGCTGGAGTTGTATAAAATTGATACAACTCTGTGCACCTTCTTGAAGTCGTGTATGGGGCAATGGAGGACAGTCCTTCGCTATCCTGGATGCCGCCAAACTGCGGTAAGCGACGTATTTGTAAAGATCGAGAGGGGTATCTTTCAAGGTGACAGTCTGAGTCCCTTGTGGTTTTGTCTGGCCTTGAACCCTCTTAGCACTCTCTTAGAGGGTTCAGGGTTAGGCTATAGGTTGCAGAGAGGTAGCCGGGCTATATCTCACCTTCTTTACATGGATGATTTGAAACTACTGGCTCCCACTAAATTACAATTGATGGAGTTAGTAAAGGTTACTGAAAACTTTAGTAATTCTATCAAAATGGAATTTGGTTTGGACAAGTGTGCAGTCATGTATGTAAAGAAAGGTGTTATTGTGGAATCTGAAGGATTAGAACTTTCAGATTCAACAAAACTTAGGTCTCTCTCTGCCACCGAAACCTACAAATATCTAGGCTTTTCACAATCCTTGGGAATACCAGAATCTGATGTGAAGCAAACGTTGCGGGAACGCTTCTTCGGCCGCCTGAAAAAAGTCTTTAAAAGTCTTTTGTCAGGGGGTAACAAGGTGCGAGCCTACAACGGTTGGGTCATGCCGGTTCTGATGTATTCCTTTGGTATACTTAGATGGACTCAGACCGAACTAGATGCCCTTGACAGGCGAGTTCGTACCTTACTGACTGCATTCCGAATGCACCACCCACGTTCATCGGTTATGAGATTGTACATCCCGCGAAAGTTTGGGGGTCGTGGATTTTTAAATATCAAGACCCTACATAATCGCGAGATATACAATCTCAGAGAATATTTTCTTAATACCGAAATGGAGGTGCATCGCAATGTAGTTGCAGTGGATAACGGACTCACTCCACTCGCTCTGGCTAAAGAGAATTGGCGCAAACCTGTAGTACTTAGTACTGATGATCGCAAGGAGGTATGGAAGGGCAAAGAACTTCATGGTCGGTTTTATCGGGCTTTGAACGGGCCCGATATAGACTTTAAAGCATCGACTTCCTGGCTACGGTATGGTGATCTCTTTGGAGAAACCGAAGGTTTTGTTTGTGCAATTATGGACGAAGTTATCATGACGAGTAACTATCGGAAATATATACTGAAGGACGGTACGGTTGACATATGTCGGGCATGTCACCGACCCGGGGAATCTATCAGGCATATTATTTCTGGTTGTTCTCGTCTTGCTAACGGTGAATATTTGCACAGACACAACCAAGTAGCCAGGATTGTACATCAGCAACTTGCCCTTAAATACCAACTTGTAAATTTGGAGGTGCCATACTACAGGTATGTGCCCGACCCAGTTCTCGAGAATGGTCGTGCTACATTATATTGGGATCGATCTATTATCACAGACAGGACTATTGTCGCCAATAAACCTGATATTGTGATGATAGATTGATCACAGCGCCGCGCAATGATTATCGATATCGCTGTTCCTCATGACGAGAATCTTGTGAAGGTTGAAAAAGAAAAGCAAATAAAATATTTGGATTTATCTCACGAGATTGTCGATATGTGGAATGTCGATTCGGCGATCATTGTTCCGATAGTCGTTTCTGTTCATGGTTTGATAGCCAAGAGCCTCGACCAACACCTTAAGAGGCTCGCGTTGGACGGCTGGATTAGGGGTCTGATGCAGAAGGCGGTCCTCCTTGACACGGCACGTATAGTGAGGAGGTTCCTGTCTTTGGAGCCCTAACCACCGGTTTCTTGGTCCCTGTACTCGAAGTCGGTGGTCTACTATTTTTTATATTTTTAAATGTATTTTTTATATTTATATTTAAAAATGTAATTTATATGTAAATATTATCAAATAAAGAGAATAATAATAATAATAATAATAAGCATTTATTCTCCTTTCACAAACGTTTGCTTTAAGATATAAAAGTAACAATTATGACTTGGCTTCCGGATTCCACCTTTGTGAAAGACTGGTGCCTGATATAGGTTATAAAAAGATAACCTGTGTTACAGGTCACCAGGCCCTCTGCACGGTAAGAATAGGAGGACAATAATGACCGTCTGAGAGACTTTACATTTTAACAAATGAATACTATAACAATAAAGTAAGGAAACACTAAACACAATATCTCATAAAGACATTACACTTAAGTTTAAAATACAATTTGATATGTATGCGCGTAGTGCATGTGTGTGTGTCAGTGTGTGTGTGTGTGTGTGTGTGTGTGTGTGTGTGTGTGTGTGTGTGTGTGTGTGTGTGTGTGTGTGTGTGTGTGTGTGTGTGTGTGTGTGTGTGTGTGTGTGTGTGTGTGTGTGTGTGTGTGTGTGTGTGTGTGTGTGTGTGTGTGTGTGTGTGTGTGTGTGTGTGTGTGTGTGTGTGTGTGTGTGTGTAAATACATTAGATTTGCGAGCGAACAGATGTAAACTAATATATGGAGGATAAAACGAAGACCAAATCAAGGATCAACTTAGTTAATTTTCCCCCTTTGTCGCGTGTCAAACGGGTTGATAGCGTAATTGATACAAAAATAGGTATTTAAACTTGTTGATTGCCAAAATTCACAGATATAAAGCCAAGTTGCACTATTTCTGGAATGACAAGATCTTTTGAAATATCAGTTTGTAGAATTATCCCGGTCGTGGGAGTCGTAGACGCCCGGTTATATTTTGCACGCTTTTTGTCCATTTATGTTAAAACGGTATATAAATTTAATTATTTTCTTAAATATATCAGGTTAAATTTATATACCGTTTTACTGTTTTTCCATCTGCGGGTGCTATTTTAAAAATGTATGTAGCCTATGTCATTACCACAATTCTAACAAATTCAACCATACTTCAAATGTCAAAATCTGTCGCTCCTTTTCGGCTGTAGGCCGTGCCAAACAAATGAACATCCAAACATTCATACAAATAAATAAATATTTCGAACATCTTACACACAACGCCATCTAGTCCCAAACTAAGTAGAGCTTGTATTATAGGTACTAGACAACTTATATAAATACATAATCATATATTTTTTTTGTAAATACATACATATAATACATAGAAAACACCCAGGATCCGAAACAAATATTTGTGAATGTATATACATACGCTCCAAAACCAATACCCTCTTTCTGACGCATTCAGGTTTTTTTTTTTTTTTTTTTTTTTTTTTTTTATATTTAAGCCTGCCAAAGTGTGTGTCTGGTCGTAAACTTCTTACCTCGAAGTATCACAGAACTATAACACCAATACAACATAATGAATGAATTGTGTGAAATAATTGCTAAGCAAAAGTAATTTGTATAAATATTTCCAAGTACCATTAAAAATGTGTAAATGTTAAGGTGATGTAATTTATTTGTGGCGACTTCCACATACAGCGCAAGCTAAATACATACAGCAACGCCATCTACCGAAGGAACACTGAACCACGAAGCAAACACGCGATGAACTATACGGAGTAACTACTAATCCTGAATCGCGGTGGAGAAATTCTCATCATTATAATCACGTCGCCTCCCTTTGGATGGAGGGACACTACGCCCATTCCTCCACATATTTATACGTAGTTGATTTAATTAGTTTAGAATAGTTTAGAGGACCGACGAACAGATGGATCTTCTGATGTACTGGAACGCACTGGGGCTGTTGAGTAGCAGTATAACTGCAGGTGCCGTGGATGGAGTTAGCCACTTAATTACTAGTAGGTTAGGTAAGGTGGAAGGTATACACCTTAGCAAATGGCATTTATGTCGAATGTCAATAGAACAGGATACAGGCAATTCATATTTTAATTTAATATTGCACCTAAAGTGGATAGATGGGCACAGCGCGTTGATGTCTTTTGCTATGATTTTTACTTGACATGGTTGCTATTATCTGTAAAAAATTCAAAACAACTTTGCTAGTGAAATTTAAAAATAATATTTGAAACCATCAATATATTTTTAGAAACAGTTTAAATAGAATACTAAAAGTTTTTCCTAAAATATTTTGAAGGTATCATGTATCACAGTCTGTAGGTTTTCTAAAAGATAATAATATTTATCACATTATGTATTTCATTATTATGTATTTAAATAGATGTACTTTGTTTATTAATAATTATATAATAAGGCAGTACCTATCATATTCTGATAATTTTGTCGGGATACAGTTAATTGTCATACATTATACCTTCATCGCAGATGTTAGATATAAACAACCAATTCTAATAAAAACGTTTAATTGCACAAAAAAATACTAAAACTAAATGTTCTGTACAGGCTGTTGTTTTATCATACAATAGAAATACATAAATATTTCGAACATTTGACATGCAACGCCATTTACTCGCAAACGAAACAGAGCTTGTACTATGGCTACTGGACAACGGATGAAATACATATTTGTTTTTTCTTAAATACATATGTACATATTAAAAAACTAAACAGTACTAAAATAAAATTTTGTGTACATGTATAATCTTATAAATTTTGTGTACGTTTATTATTAACTCGAAATTCTCCCCCCAAAGAGTGCCTACTATCACGGTTTTGGGCAGTCCACATCTATTCGTTACCAGCCACTTTCTTCAAAGCAGGTTACTCTAATTAAGGTTCTCAATCTAGCACATTTCTGCTCCAATGACTCCAAAACAATATCAGGAATTGGAAAGGCTAGGAGGATGATCACTAGTGCATAAAGTGTTATATTTAAAAAAAATAAAAAATTCACTTTGCGAAACATGCTGTATATAAAGGTTAATTACCTTTATATACAGCATGTTTCGCAAAGTGAATTTTTTATTTTTTGTATCCAGTGTATTGTTTGTTTGAGCTATCAACAGGTCTTAGTCATTTTCTCGTTTGTTCCAACTAATAATGATATAGTATTATCGCTAACTACTTAAATTAAACTGAAATACAATCGTGTGTCGAGATTAAACTGTAATTGCTTTGAGAATCATAAAATAATATAAAAAGGTTAAAATAATTTGGTACATATATAATACTTGAAGTGGAGGTTCAATGGCATTATGCGGTGTACCACTGTGGTGGTATAACCCCCAGGTTGGAAGTATACACTGTTACTAGGTATTTCGACGAGGCGCACGCACCGGTCATTATCGAATGGGTAAGAAGGTAGCATGGGAACCTGTCATTCTTACTGACGCAGGTTCAATGCGTGCACAGCGGTTTCGGGAAGTACTTGCTTTCAATCAATAGGTAGGTATAGAGTATAAGGGTATTGAGTGCTGCAATGCAAGTCAAAATGTGAAAAAACATTTTGGTCAGTGCAATATTTTCTTTCTCGCATGCTACTTTTTACCCAACTACGGCAAAGCTGGAGGAGGGTTACCTCCCGACTACGGTAACGCCGGAGGAGGGTAACTACCCAGAGGTGAGTTTTGATTTTGACACGTTTTTAAAATGCAATGTTACGTTTCTATGTAGCGTGTGTCTATGACTTTCAAACATAAATATTAAGTGTGTCTCTGTACACTGATAATTGTGTCCTGAGAATCTTGTTTCATACTTTTTCAGTGCCGTTTTTTGTCGTAGTTGGGTTTTAGTTTTAACTTTTTCTTTATACAAAACAACAACGTGTAGAGACTGTAGAGTTACAGATACGCAACCTTACCTTCCTTGAACTTTTTACCAGCACTCTTTAATTAAAGCCAATTAAATTTGCTATCCTCCCCTTCCACCAACAAACCCAATTTTGTAAGTAACCTCTACAGTTCTCGATTTACAACAAAACGCGACACTCCTACGAGTATTACGTTATGTGATTTAAAATATTACTTTACACAAGGTTCATACTTTGAATACACCTTTCCCTACATACACAGTCGCATTCACTATGTACATTATTCCACTGCTTTTCTAGCCTTATTCTAGTTTCATCATCATCATCAAAAACAAATAATTTGACTGCACGGTTGGCCTAGTGGTTTAAGCGGTCGCTAAGCCGCTTCCTATTGCGCCAAGTGTCGTGGGTTCAAATCCCACGTAGGATAACACTTTGTGTGATTCACAATTTGTTGTTCTGAGTCTGGGTGTTCTTTGTGTCCGTTTCATTTACGTTTGTAAAGTCCGCCGCGACACAGAAATTTATATTCCTAATGCTGGAGTTGTCTTGTAAAAGATAAAAAAAAAAGTCCTACTACTGGGCTCGCGGTTCCTCTCAGGAGGGTTGAGGCCATACTTCCCCATGCTGGCCGAATGAGGGTTGGGGACTGGCAAGACACATTGTGGTTACGTAATCTTGCCATTGAATGTTTTCAAAGTCGCCCGAAGACCTCCAAGTATGCTTCACGACTTCTTAACGGGACCGACTACTTAACGTGACCTCTGAATCACGGAAACGCTCATAACATCATGCCACAACCGTTACCCCTCTAGGTCTGACCGCGCCTTTCTTGCTTACCCTGGTTGATTCATATTACATTGGCTAAGTGTCAGATCTCGTAACTCCATTTCTTTTGTCAAATAACATTTTGATGCTATTGGACGCGTTAAGGAATTAGTAATAGAATAGTACCAAAAGTTCGTTTGATAAAAAAAATGTTCGACACTTTCACAGACGCGGCGATATTACATTATGTACCTATACTTAAATTATATGATATACGTGAGTGTATGTCAGTGTCTATGCGATGATAGAATAAAAATACCGAGTTTTACCGCTCAAATTCATCCCATGGGTGTAAACTACGCCGGACAACAACTTTCTTGAAACCAATCCTTTTTTTAAATGGGGGAACCCCCACGGGCTTTCACCCCTCCGGATTTTGCGGCGGGGCGGTGTGTGCGAACCTACCTAAACCACACGGTGTGCCACTCTGCCTTGAAATAGGAGTCGACCAGGTATAGCTGTTATCACGCCATCTGGACCCTTGAAACTAATTCTTTAACAACTCGTCTGGCCCGCGTGGAATAGAGAATAAAGCATTTTCATTCATTTATGCATTCATTCAAAGAGAGACCTATGTCCAGCAGTGGACTGTCAAAAGCTGTTGTTGTGATGTATGTCTAACTCTCTTCTGAGAGTTGACCCGTGTCCAGCAGTGGGATGTTATGGGCTATTGATGGAGGTATGTCGATACTTGTATATGTTTAAGTATATGTATTACTACATTTTATTGTAGCTAGGTATTATCCGCAGACTGGATTGATATCTTTTTAAAATAAATTATGCAGACTTCCAATTGATTTGTAAACTTCGTATGAACCCTGACAATGACTGCAAACAATGGCGCGTGATCATGACAAATACAAGAATGCAATAAGTAGGTATTTAATATTCTGCAGTATATGCACTTAATGATTTTCGGTCGGAGTTATTGACTCACTGACGCACGTCATTCCTTTTTTCTTTTTAAAAGTCAACTCCCATTACAAACATACATGAAATTAGAATACTTAGAAAAAATTTTGCTTACCACACAAAGTCCATTTGTCCATTTGAGGTTTAAACAGACAACACTGCCTGGTTGGTCTCGCGATTCGCGTATTCAACTGTCAATAAAGAGATTCTAATTATGATTCCCGAGTAGGTCCTAAAATGTTAGTATTTTTTTATCTATACATATAATAAATCTGTAGAAATACATATAATAAATCTGTAGAAAAGTCATTTTTGTACATTGAAGAAATTGAAACAAAAAATAGCCAGCGTGTGAAAAGATAAGTAACAGAACCCATTTCCATCATTTTTGAAATTTTTGTCTGTTTGTCTGTTTGTCTGTTTGTCTGTTTGTTTGTGCGCACATCACGTAAAATCTACGAATTCAATGCTGACAATGTTTATATACAAAAATTATACGCAACTTGAGGTTTAACTTAGTTTTTGTTTCATCGAAATCGGTTCACTCTATCAAAAGATATGATTAATTTAGTGAGTTCAAGAAGTAAAATATTACGTTACGCAATTAAGTATAGTACTTGCAACGACATCTTAAGACTAAAAATAGAACTAATGTTGATAGTTGAAATCTAAATCCGATAGATGGCGTTGTGCAAATGACGTCATTTTCTGAATCGCGGTGTTAAGATTTTCCGCGCGAGGATGACGTCCACCGTGTTTACTAGGCAAATTGGGTTTCTTTAGGTGTCTTAAAAGTTCTTGCGTGTGTCGTAAAAGTTCTTTGGTTGCTTGGTTTATCGATTTTCTAAATTGGTCGAAAAAAAAGTATTTGCTTATCTTATTGGTTTCGTTTGGTCAACTTTGGTCATTGGTTTGAAGTACGAAGTTAAGATTGTATTTGATTTACTTCGTAGTTTGAATCCAATAGTGCCAATCGTTATACAGTAAGTTAGTGTTGCCAATTCGTTGAGTCACGACCACGAACAGACGATACGTTGTCACACTAGACTGTTCGACGCACCGTTCTTTTAAGTTTGTAGGCTATTCAGTCATAAGTGTTGTTAGTTTTGTTTATTGCTTTAATTTTCCTTGAAAATGCCTCAAAGAAAAAAAACTAACCTTTCGCTGCGTAGCCGAAATGCGAAAAGGATGAGACTTTGTAGGTCTCAGGAATCGGAAGAAGATCGTGAAGCACGGTTATCTGCTAACCGAGAGCACATCGCTCTTTCACGTGAATCGGAAACGTTCACCGAAAGGGAGTCACGTTTAAGTTCACAAAGAACACGGACCGCGACTTTGCGGTCTCAAGAGAGTATCCAGGAACGCGAAGACCGGCTGTCTGCTGATCGGGAGCGCCACTCTCTCTCACGTGAGTCAGAGACATTCACAGAAAGGGAGTCGCGCTTAAGTTCGCAAAGAACTCGGACCGCGACTTTGCGTTCTCAAGAGAATATCCAGGAACGCGAAGTTCGGCTGTCTGCTGATCGGGAGCGCCACTCTCTCTCACGTGAGTCAGAGACATTCACAGAAAGGGAGTCGCGCTTAAGTTCGCAAAGAACTCGGACCGCGACTTTGCGTTCTCAAGAGAATATCCAGGAACGCGAAGTTCGGCTGTCTGCTGATCGGGAGCGCCAGTCTCTCTCACGCGAGTCAGAGACTTTCACAGAAAGGGAGTCGCGCTTAAGTTCGCAAAGAACTCGGACCGCGACTTTGCGTTCTCAAGAGAGTATCGAGGAACGCCAAGCACGTCTGTCATCTGACCGAGAGCGACACGCTCTCTCGCGCGAGTCTGAATCTCTCTCCCAAAGAGAAGAACGATTAGAAATAGCTAGACATAACTATGTAGGTGTACAAAGAAACAATGAAAGTTATCTTGCATCTGAAAGGGAAAGAATAGATGAACTAAGACGAGCAGAAACAGCAGAACAACGTCAATCTCGCCTAGAAATAGAACGAGCTCGATACCATATGAATAGAGAAACAAATAGCGGAGCTGATGAGTCCATGGAAAATGACGATGCAAATATTTTATTACCTTGGGACAATAGGGAAAAATCAGGGTTCACATATTCGTCTAGAATTAATTATGCTGGCTTTACTTTCGTGGGTGACATGAGAGAAATTTGTAATTTTTGTCATGCTTTGAAATGGAGGAAAGAGACAGATGGAATGTGCTGCTCAAATGGAAAAATTGTTCTTCCAAATTTCCAAGATCCACCACACTTACTTATAAGTCTCCTGAATGGCGATCATCCCCAGTCGAACCGTTTTTTGGATAATATTCGTTTATATAACAGTGCTTTCCAAATGACTTCCTTTGGGGCAAAACAAATAACGGAAGGACCGTTCATGCCAACCTTCAAAGTACAAGGTCAAGTTTATCACCTTATTGGATCTTTGCTGCCAGAAAATGAACCCAAATTTCTCCAAATTTATTTTGTATCCGATTACACGCAACAGCTCAATGTTAGAAATCACAATTTTCCCCAGCTCAATGCTGAGCTTTTGGGTCAACTTCAAGAATTGCTGCATCGCGTTAACCAGTACGTTCGTGAATTCAAAGCTGCATTGGAGTCAATTCCACAAGGCAGCAATGATTTCAAAATTGTTATAAGTGCCGATAGACGTCCTGTGGGTGAACACCGTGGAAGACACAATGCACCCGTCGCAGATGAAGTTGCAGTTGTTTTAGTCGACCAGGAGTGTGAGAGACGTGATATCGTGTTGCGTACACGCGACGATCGCCTTCAACGCATTTTGGAAACCCACCGAGCTTACGACGCCCTGCAATATCCACTAATCTATTGTCATGGTGAAGATGGGTACAATTTTGGGCTGTACCAAGTGAACCCTACTACGAGAGTCACTAATTATCAAAAAAAAATATCTGCTCAACAATACTATTCCTACCTTTTACAAATAAGGCAAAACAGTTTCGTATATTTGCAACGATTTCGTGGTTTGTTCAGCCAATTTATTGTGGACATGTACGCAAAAATAGAAACTGAACGTTTAGTGTATATTCGCACTAACCAGCGACGGTTACGCGCTGAAGAATACGTGCACTTGCGGGACGCCATGCAATCAGATAATAACGTCGAAAACTTGGGTCGATTGGTTATTTTGCCATCCAGTTTCACAGGCGGTCCGCGGTATATGCACGAACGAACGCAAGATGCTTTTTGTTACGTCCGTAAATACGGCCGGCCGGACCTTTTTATAACATTTACAACAAATCCAAAGTGGACGGAGATTTGCCAGGCACTTCTCACAGGACAGGCGTCATACGACAGACATGACATTATTGCTAGGATTTTTCATTTAAAACTCAAAGTCTTGATTAATCTACTTACAAAGGAGAAAGTTTTCGGTTCAACTCTTTGTTTTATGTATAGCGTCGAGTGGCAAAAGCGTGGTTTACCCCACGCGCACATTCTTCTGTGGCTGGAAGAAAAAATTCGTCCCGATGCTATAGACAGTGTCATAAGTGCAGAATTTCCGGACTATAATGCAGATCCGATTTTGCATGACATAGTAAAAACACATATGGTTCACGGGCCATGTGGCCTCTTAAACAGGGAATCACCGTGCATGAAAGATGGTCAATGCTCAAAAAAATACCCCAGAGCACTGAAAGAACTAACTATGGCTGGGGAAAATGGGTATCCGCAATACCGGCGAAGATCACCGTCACAAGGTGGTTTCACAGCTACTGTCAGATTCCGTGGACAAGAAATAATTCTAAATAATAGTTGGGTGGTACCGTATTCTCCAGTTTTGTCAAACGCTTTTCAAGCACACATTAATGTTGAAATTTGTAATAGCGTCGAATCTATAAAATATATATGTAAATATGTTAATAAAGGTAGTGATCAAGCCATGATAGCACTAAGAAATAACAACCAATTTGATGAAGTGACAAGGTATCAATCTGGCCGATACATAAGCTCTTCGGAGGCAGTTTGGCGCATTTTGAGTTTCCCTATTCATGAAAGGTATCCGCCAGTCATCCATCTTGACGTGCACCTGGAAGGCGGGCAGCGAGTTTACTTTCAGCCAGAAAATGTGGCAGAAAGAATGAACAACCCAAGACAAACCACCTTGCTCGCATTCTTTCGCCTTTGCGAAAGAGACAATTTCGCTAAGTCTCTGTTGTACAATGAAGTGCCACATTATTATACTTATAACAAGCAGCAAGGTGTTTTTAATCGCAGGAGACGTGGAACTGCTGTAGAAGGCGAGTCCGGCATTTTTAAAGAACACGTGATTGGAAGAGTATACACGGTGCACCCAAATAATGCAGAGTGTTATTATTTACGCCTTCTTCTTCACACAGTGCGAGGACCTACTTCTTTTGCTGAGCTCCGCAAAGTGGACGATATAGAATATCCCACATTTCAAGCTGCTTGCCGCGCACGGCATTTATTAGATGGCGATCAGCATTGGGATGATGCTTTAGCCGAAGCATGCGTCAGTGATAGTCCACATCGTTTGCGCCATTTATTTGCCATTTTGTTGACATTTTGTGGCCTATCGGACGCTGGGCAGTTGTGGCAAAAATATAAAGACGCGTTTGCCGAAGATTTTTTGAGACAGCAAAATATAAATAGTGAAACTTCTGACCAAGTACGTGAAAGCTGCCATAATAGGGCTTTGCTGGCTATACAAGATATAGTTACAAGTATAGGAGGGAACCCCCTCAGTCAATACGGCTTGCCGACACCGACAGTTGGTGGGGAACGAATTAATAGGGAGTATACATCTGAAATAAATTACAACCCCGAAGAGTTAGCAGAAATATTGCGAAATGGCTGTTCAAATTTGACGTCAGAACAACGTCAAATCTTTGATAGAGTATGCTGTAGTGTAGAACATTCATTAGGAGAAATGCTGTTTTTAGATGCACCTGGTGGAACAGGTAAAACTTTCCTCACTAAAGTTATCTTGGCTCAAATAAGGAGCCAAAACAAAATTGCCCTTGCCGTCGCTTCCTCAGGAATAGCTGCCACTTTATTACCAGGAGGAAAAACTGCACATACAACATTTAAAATACCAATCGACTTGGACCGCACAGAAAACCCTGTTTGCAACGTGTCTCGCAATAGTGATAAAGCAAGGGTTTTACGCGATTGCGCCCTTATCGTTTGGGACGAGTGTACGATGGCAAATCGTAAAGCTGTGGAAGCTGTAGATAGAACGTTGCGAGATATAAGACAAAATGACCGACCGATGGGAGGCTTAACGGTGCTATTCTGTGGAGACTTCAGGCAGACACTCCCTATAATACCCAGAGGAACGAGGGCCGATGAAATAGGTGCCTGTTTAAAGAGCTCTATTTTATGGCGTAGTGTCATATTAACTAATTTGAGCTTTAATATGCGAGCATATTTGGGAGGTGACGCAAACGCGCAGGTTTTCTCAAATTTACTACTTCAAATTGGTAACGGCACATACCCGACTCAAGAAGGAGGTAAAGTAACTTTAGTCGAAAGCCTGTGTTCTTCTGTTGCCTCACAGCAGGAACTCATTTCCTCTGTATACGGAGATCCATCAGAGATCTCGAACCATGACGCTGCTTGGCTATGCCAACGAGCTATTTTGGCACCTCGCAACGACCAAGCAGCAGCAATAAATTCTCAAATATTGGTACATGTTTCTGGAGAAAGTAGGGAATATTTATCTATTAACACGGTTTTAGAAGAAGGAGATGCCACCCACTATCCAGTAGAGTTTTTAGACTCTCTAAATACACCAGGTCTTCCAGCACACAAAATTTATTTAAAAGTCGGAGTACCAATCATTCTACTCAGAAATTTAAGCCCACCAAAACTATGCAATGGAACTCGGTTGAGAGTAACAAATCTCCAACGAAATGTCATCGAAGCCGAAATCTTAACAGGTTGCGGCTCCGGTGATGTTGTTTTCATTCCCAGGATACCCATTATCCCCAATAATTTTCCGTTTACTTTCAAACGTGTGCAATTTCCTGTAAGCCTCTGTTACGCTATGACTATTAATAAAGCCCAAGGCCAGACGTTATCCGTTGCGGGTGTAGACCTTACTTTTGATTGTTTTTCACACGGCCAACTCTATGTTTCTCTATCACGTGTTAGCAACCCAAACAACCTTTTTGTATATGCTCCGGGTAATTCCACCGCTAACATAGTATATAGAGAAGCATTAACGTAATCAACTATACCAAAGTCAGGACTCTTATCTAAATCATCAAAAAGGTGATATACTCTTATCTAAACGACGTTGTTTTGCTCTCGACAACCACGCGAACGAAGTCGCGGGCACAGCTAGTTTCTTAATAAGAACCTGGAGTGTTTAAATTCGGCACTGTTTCACGCTTATTCCTGGCTTAGGCACATTAAGTCGTCGGCCCCGGTTGCCATGAACATCTATTTCAATCGTAATCGAAAAGTCAGTGCCCTTAAATATACTGACAACTTGTTCAACCTTCGAATTCAGTTTTCCCTTTAGCGTTGTGGAAGTCTGGCGATACTACTCGCTTAGAAGAAAACGGATATTCAGATAAAAGTAGTAACCGTCCCCAAATAATATTGAAAATAATAAAAACTAAGAAGATGATGACTCAGCACAGTGAGAAGGGGCGAGGTAACCACTTAAGGCCACTGGTTAATCATTTGTTTCTTTCTTAATGTCTAAGTCTGCCAAAACGACTCCACTCTGCCTGATGGAAAGCATGAGCAGAATTCAAAAGTAGTTATCACCTAATGACAATATAGACAATGCAGTATGTTGACCCACACTATGGCGGCCCTTATGAGAAACTTCTTCGTCATTGGACTGTCGGTCTCGTACTCAACAAATATTGTTACTTTAGGTTGGTCTTCCGTGAGAGGGTAGTACTGCCTCGGTCAAGTAGGCCCGTTTGTGCTGAAATCAGTGTAGCTCCATTATTTGATTCCCGATTCCCGTGTCGGACCAAATGTTTGTGAGATGCGCAAATATTTGTTTCGGAGTTTGGGTGTTTTCTATGTTCATTTACAAAAAAAAAGTATGTTTATGTATTTATATCAGTTGTTTAGTACCCATAATACAAGCTCTGCTTGGTTTATGACTAGATGGCGTTGTGTATAGATGCCCGAAATATCATTATCGTGTACTTACATTGGTGTAAGTGTTTTATATTAAACCAAGAATAAAATGCTTTAGAATCTGTTTGTCTGTTTGCGAAAAATATTATTCTTAGTTAATATTTTGTTAATAGAAAACTACATATGGATCACGTACCCCCCATTTAAATTTTGTTTGTGCCTTGAATTCATAATAAGGCGAATGAATGTTCTCGGTAATTTTATAGATAAGGTTATTTTTAATTTTTTTCTTGTAGCAAAGTGGTCGATATTAATTATAATTCTTGCAGGCATTCTTAATAACTACATATAAAAATGAAATTGAAGTGTCTGCTCATAATTTTGGATTAGTTTTTTTTCCCTAAATGTGTATGAAAATATATGCTGTACTTACATCAAAATATATTTTTTTATTTTCTTTTGTTTGTCCGTCTACTTATTTGTTCCGACTAATCTCAGGAACTGTTGTGCGAAGAAAAATAATTGAAAGCAACACAAAATGGTTATATATTAATGAAAATCTACATGCAAAAGTATATATGAATTACTTTCTCAACCTTCTCAGAACCACGAAGTGTATTTTTATAACTCTCGCCTCAGAGATGGATTATGATTTGAAATACCACACGAGATATTTTTTTTTAAATTTAGTCAAATCAACAGTTATGTTCTTAAAGCTACATATTACTTACTTGACCTTCTTATAACATAGATATGTTTGTAAACAAGAAACAATTGTACATATCTATACATTTAAGCCCCCTATATTATAAGCAAGATAAGACTGACCACGATTAATAAAACGCCTGGTAAATCCACATTAGCAACATCATTTTCCTCGTCTAAAAATTAAATTTCCATGAAAGATAGGCGTCAAGTCACTTCGCTCAAACTCTAAGTATTATATGGAAAAGGGAAAAAGCTATCAATAATGGAGTTCTTTGTAAACGCCTATACATTATAACTAGTAAATATTTATACAATGTACTGTTAATATATTTTATACACAATTACAACAAATAGTGGAACCGCTTCACACTGCGCAAATACTCTGACGCGATATTTAACATTAGTTTATGTAATTGTTAGATATAACATTATTTATTTAAATTAATTCAAATCCGCATTTATCCTCATCTTTTGAAGTAACTCTTTTAAAATATAAGAGTATATTCAGAGAGGACTATGTGCTGGTTTATTTATATGAACCTGTCAAAGTGGCTCTACTCTGACTGATGGAAATCTTGAGTAGGATCATAATAGTGGGCACCATACTCGTTGTGAGTGCACATAATGAAGCATGATAACTTGCACCTCCGGTTGGACCTCCAGTTTCACATTCATCAAAGAAATACGATACGAATGTTGTTATTTTTTTTTGTTTTCTGTACGAGGTCCCAGTTAATCTGGCCCCTCCTCATTTCGTTCACTCTTGGCAAAGTGACCATAGTGAGCGATGCCGCAAAGAAGAAATATGGGCAAGACTAAGCTGCTTATGAGGTGGACTTTCGTGACTTTGGGAATGTTACGGTTGCACCTGTCCCTTTTCAACTTGTCAACGTTAGTTCGTATTACAGCTTGTGGCGAACGCACCTGCGCGCCTGCTAGAATATTTAATATAAATTAAAACATTATTGACAAGACGATGTGTTTTATAGCTAAGAATGTTCTAGAAGCTTAAGAAGTGAAGAGAGCTATGATGAGCCGTACTAGTTGTTAATATAGTATAATATTACAATTACTGTACTAGTTCGTAAAATATAAATATCTACTCCGTGACATGTTTTAATTAGCTGCTTACAATCCCAAACGATCATTGATAACCTTATGCAAGTTTAGAAGCTTAAGGGACCTTCAAGAGCGTTGTGGAAAATTCTATACCAGGGATATTTACCTTTAATATCCTCCTTGACCGCTGTCTAAGTTGAACTTTTCATTGTCATTAAATATTCAACTACCAATGTATTTTTCTCATCATCGACATCGTCATTTTAATCATGTTTTCCAAATTTTACTTAAGGTTTAAAAAAATTACGCATTATGTTACATTTCAAATCGACTGAGTGCTTTGATAATCTTATCTGATATCGTTTTCAGGCAGGATCAAAGCAGAAAAAAAATTGTAGTAAGGCACTGAACAGGTTAGATCAAAATCAAGAAGTTTGTATTTTAATTAGGTAATTTCAGACGTTTAAAGGTCTTGAAAATACCTGCAAGGTAGTAGAACCAAGCTGATTTCAGCACGAATGGGCCGCTTTAACCGGGGCAGTACTACCTTCACATAGAACCTGCTGTTGTATTTTATCAGTGATTGCGAGACCAGTGTAGGTCACCATGCTGCATTACGTGCACTCACAATGAGAATGGTGATCACTCTTGAATACTGCTTATGTTTTCCATCAAACAGAGCAAAGTTACTTTAGCAGGCTTATATAAAAAAAATGACTAAAGTTGCTACTCTAGATAGTTCGGTGGTTTCGAGGCAAACCAATTTCTTTTACTAAAGCGAAAAATACAGAAGAAATGGATAGCAGAATAGCGAATGGAGTAAAGTTGTATTAGTAAAAAAATCGTAAGAAAACCAAAGTCGCAGATGTGATAGCTAGGAGATGCAAGTGAACTTGGCATGTTGCCGAGTTCAGATGTGGCAAATGGACTGTACGTACTGTTGTAGTTAGGGCTAGAAGGCAGAAAATAACAGTTTTTTGACGGATGTAATTTGGAAAACGACCGGCCGAAATTGGCTTGACACAGTTTTTAACTGCACAATTTTTTTTAAACTGTGATTTATAAACTATTTAATTACAAAAAATTCTATTAGATATAGCTAAAACCATCTTTTGATGTAGGTATTAGTTTGTAAGTTATTCCCTCCCTCTAACGGCCTGGCCACGAGTTTTGGTCTTAGCGAAAAGCGGAGCAGCGTCGGTGAGCGGTGCGTTTTGCACGCCACGAACCTTAGTAGCGGTTAGTTGCAGCGGCGACGGTGGACGTATTTAGGTAGTCGAAACGTGTTAAAAATCATGGCGTTATAAAAATTATCCCCTGTCTGTTTAGAAACAACATATTTTTTTTTAATATGATAGAATGAGTGCACGAACTAAATAAAGATCGGTATTTAGATGGTGGATTTAGTGACCTATACGAAGGTCCTACCTATAAGAAGTAACTGATGTTTCCAAGTGTTTTGCTAAGTAGGTACTGACAGAGAGAAAAAACTTTAAAAACTTGTCAACTACTTACATTGCGTATAAGACATACTAGTAGTTTCGTGTGTAGTTATATCTACAGACAAAACTACTGATATGTAAACTATTTTGCTAATTAGGTACCTACTGACAGAGAAAACAATTAACTTTTAAAACTTGTCAACTATCCACCTACATTACGTAAACATACCAGTAGTTTTGTCAACATATCAGTAGCTTCGTTTGGTAGGTACCTAGGTTCTATGTTTTTGTGTTATCAATTTAAATTAAACGTAAGTACCATTATATTCCGGAAAACATTGTTTAATTTCTTCCCACAACCTTTTTATATTTATGTTGGGGATATTTTGACATCCATATAGGCGGTTTATTTAAATTTCTGTTATAAAAGCCTCGGTATCCATTACCGCCATAAAATCGTCTAAAATTTTTTGTTTTTATTTAACGCCGCTGAGTCCGTCACTCCTGCACCGCTGTCCACGCCGCTCTGTTTCGTGGCGTCGCACATACTAACTTGTGCCTTTATTCCTGCCGCTCTCCATACCGCTCGCCGCTGTAGCAATTCGCTCGGCAAAAACCGCTAGCTTTTTCGCCATGAGCGGCGACTCGTGGCGTGCCTCGTACATTTTTATACTTTTGATATCACCGCTCGGCGTTTCGCTCTTAGCTGCCGCTCACAGCGGAAAGGTCGTGAATGGGCCGTAAAAGCCAAACGGCTATCTCAAAAAATCTTGAAAAATACATGATAGTAGTTCAAATACTGAACTTTCAAGGAATACTATAGCGGTTTTGATAACTTTTATTTCTGGAGTTATAGGGGCCTAACTTGTAAAATGCACTCACTAGGAAAATTTCGTACAAAAATAAAGAAATAATAAGTAAACATAACAATTATCTATTGGACACGAACTTCCTACTTCTAACTTCCTACCGTTATGGGTGACTGCGGAACTATATTCTATGCATGACCTGACACGTACTTCACCAATTTTTTAAATATTAAAGATGCCAAAATCCCTCTACTCTGCGTGATGGAAAGCATGAGCAGAATTCAAGAGTCGTCACCATACTGATTGCGAATGTAGACAATGCAGCTTGGTGACCTATACTATGGTGACCTACCTAGTGAGATGGTTTTTCCTCACCCCGCTTAAAGGACCTGGGATCATAGTAGAGGGAAAAATGTGCGAAGATTTATTATTTTTACTGGATGGAGCGAAATGGTCATTGAATGATAAATTTTATTTTAAATTATCGTGGCTCTAATTCGATAAGTTACCAAATCGGGGTCATCGACTGTTATTTCTAATAATATATTTAAAAATTTACATTTTAATAAAAGATTCATCTCTCTCTATCATCACACAAGCGATTTATAACAGCTCTTTGCAGAAATCCATACTTCTATTTCTATACTAATATCTATATTAATACCTACTATAAATTTGAAACTATCTCTGTGTATCTGTCTGTCGGTTTAGCGTCTAAACCACTGTACCGACTTCAATAAAATTTAACGTTCAGATACTTTGATTCTTGAGGGAAGTTAAAGGCTAACCTTTACCATGATATCTTATACAGACGTGGGCGGAGACGCGGCCAAAAGCTAGTCCATACTATACTATAAATTTTAAAATACCTCTTTCTGTATGTCTGTTACTCTTATATGTCTAAACCACTGCACTAATTTCAATGAAATAAATTTTCCACGAATACGCTCTCATTCTTGAGGAAGGACTAGGGATTAGGACTTTACCGCGATTGTCTGCGACTGCTAAATAAATAAATAAATATTTCGGACATCTTACACACAACATCGTCTAGTCCCAAACTAAACCGGGCCGGCTCGACCCGGCCAGTACTATCCTCACACAGAAGACCATCCTAATAATGACAGCATTCTTGCTGCCGTATTTTGTTGGTGAGTGTGAGACCGAAGGCCCAATCATTCTGCACATTCTCCCACCCTTCGAAAGCCGGGAGAATGATGCAGAATAATCTAACCAGGCTGCCATGGTAAGGGTCACCATGCTACATTGTCTACCCTCACAATAAGCATGGTGACCCCTACTCCTGGATTCTACTCATGCTTTCCATCAGGCAGAGTAGAGTCACTTTGGCAGGCATAAATCTTTAAAAAAAAAAAAACAAAGCTTGTATTATGGGTACTAAACAACTGATATAAATACATAAACATACTTTTTTTTGTAAATACATACATATTATACATAGAAAACACCCAAACTACGAAACAAATATTTGCGGATCACACAAACATATGGTCCGACCCGGGAATCGAACCCGAGACCTCTTGATCAGCAGTCGCATACATTAACCACTAGACCAACGAGGCAGCCAAATATATGCAGGTGGAGCCGCGGGTAAAACTTAATAACCGATTGTGAATGAGTGTCGGTAACCCATCAACACAGCACGTACGAGCAATGCGTTTGCGCAATGTATATAAGGCTATTGGTACCCAAACATTCGCACAGTCAAGCTTGACCTCTCGAACAGAAAGTAATTTCAACTTAAATTTAAGTTTATTTTTAATTATACAAAATGCAAGTGCTGTGCCTTCTGGTGTTGATATACGCAGTCGGCGCGTACGCTGGAAGATTGCGTAAGTTTTTTAGATTTATAATACAATTAAGGAGTTTTTGACTAAATTAGTTTATCAGAAATACATTTTCAGCTAGTATTATTAATATTCATTAAAAGATATAAATTAAAAAATAAATAAAATAAAAATAATTATTATTTTTAATAACGAAATAATATGATGATAAGTTTTCTGCAATTATGATAACAGATCATAGGTTTCTGGTAAACGATGCCTTCTGGAGCAAGACAACAGATCATATCCAATGTAAATTACTATTAATTATGTAAATTCGTTAGTTAGAATTTTAGTAATTTAAATAATATTTAAATTTTATTTTTTCTTTATTTTGAACAAAAAACAGTTATATTCTAAAATATACAACGTAGTGCAGATATCACTCACACCCCAGCTTTTATTCGTTAATGTCTGCTATATAAAAAAAACATAGATTAACAAAAACATAATTAAAAGAAATAGGTGAAAATAATTTTACAGTGATTAAATATAAACACCTGTCATCATCATCAACAGCCTTTAACAGTCCACTGCTGGATATAGGCCATATCCAGCAGTGGACTGATATAGGCTATATAGGAGGTTTTGGCCTACTATATCCCGCTGGCCAGACGGGTTAGTATAGGGTTGGTTTTCAGTTGAGTCCAGAAGGAAATCCCCTCCCTGGACTCCTTCCAATACAAAGGCGCAGAGAGGGTCACACCGTGTGGTTTTAGTCGGTTCGAGTCCGACACACCACCCCGCCGTAACCCCCGACGGGGTGACGGTCCGCGGGGATTTCCACACGTTAAAAAAAAAAAAAAAGGGTTGGTTTTCAGTTTTCCTTCTCTTTGCATTGATGTTGTCTTGAGTAGTTTATCCCTTAGTCGCCTTTTACGACACCCGCGGGATGAATAGGAGTGTGACACACTGTATTCTTAATCCGTCACCACACGAACATAAAACACCTGTATATAACATTAAAATAATAAATATAACCTATTTTGCTGTCAAGGCGTATAATATAATAATGGCATGTCTCTTGAATAAACTATGGGAATAATCAAATATATCAATGTCACTGATATGTTTATTATACAAGGCATCGAAGAGGTATGCGGACGCCAACATTGGTCCTACAAGATGATGTATAAAAGCTTCGGTATTAATGCACTTTTCAGGTTTAGACTGTTCATCGTACATTTTTTTTTAATGGCAGTGCAGGTAATTCTATTATTACATAGGTCATGTAGCATCATGACTTCGAGAAGTAGACGTCTAGACTCCAAGCTTAGTAGATTAAAATATTCGAACAATTCAGTGTACGGTAGATTAGATCTTGTAAATTTATGTATATTAAGCTGAGCGTAAGATTTTATTTTGCACTTATTTTAATCTGTAAGTATATTCTATGTAGATAGGGTTCCATATTTCTATTGAAACCGTATAAGGGTTTTATACAAAAACAAATATTTAAAGGGTCCCACAAAGTTATTTAGATTATTTGAGAGAAAAGAATGCATAGTTTTTTTATATAGATCAACAAATTGGAACACAAGGTACTAATAAGTTTTGAGTTAGGTACCTAAAACTATTTAAGATTAAGGGTTTAGGTAAAAAAAGGTAATCGTTAGGTAATCATCTTTTACGGCCTCCTGACTCTTTTCCATCAGTGGGACAGTGGGATATCTTTGTACTATTACAAAACTAAAAGTATTACAGAGTACATTCATACGTGAAAACTTAACAAGTAAATAGATTGAAATGTCAAAAATATTAGCAACGTTTCAATAACTGTTTCATAACCATCTAGTCCCAAACTAAGCTGAGCTTGTATTATGGGTACTAAACAACTGATATAAACACATAAACATACTTTTTTTTTGTAATTACATTCACATTATACATAGAGAACACCCAAACTCCAAAACAAATATTTGTGGATAGCATCACAAATATTTCGTCATTATAACAAACTTCATTATATATCTTACTTTCTTAGTATCTCTCTTGGAATATTAAAATTTATTATACAGAATGTAAGTTCCGGGTTCATTCCCCACATGCTACAAATTGTTATTCTGAGTCTGATTTTTCTTTGGATTCATTTTATACAAATATTTAAATAGCCACTTGAATACCTGAAAGAACAACAAACAAACTGACATTATTATTAATGAATGATATTAAGTTATACTTTATATTCATAAAACGTACTGATCAATAATGCGTCACATCTTACATTCATTCAATGTGTGTGAATGAATTTGTGTCACCCGTTCAGCATTAATATGACAACGGAATATATTGCCTTTTATCAATGTATCTTGAGCCTAGTTTACATGATAATATTAAGATTATATAAATAACAAATAGAAATACGCAAAATTGAAGAAATAGATTTTTGAGCAACGAAGTCAAAACATTAAACATACAGATACATACATTACTAGCTGACCCATGAAACTTCTTATTTTTTTTAATGAGGTCTACCGCGATGGTATTCACCGCAAGAGGCGCTAGTGTATAACTTAGACCTTAGTCTGAAATGGCAAATAAGATTATTTCTGTAGGCGTCAGTTTATTTTCGAATGAAAATTAAATCTCTAATATTATGTTTGTGAATATTTTGCCTTAAGCGACATTAATTATGAAATATACAAATTACGGCTCAATGAATGTCTGTGCTTTAAAAGCGGAGCTGAGAAAAAGAGATGCAAAATTGACAAGTAGGACCCCATTCTACAGTGGCGCCCACTGGCGAGCACAAAAACGGTGGCCCTCATTACGCTCGGCTTCCAAAATCGCTTAGAAACTTTTGGAGTTCACGGGCATCAACACAATGATACGAGAATTATATATAATGAATAATATTAAATAAATAATAGCAAAACTATTGATTCTTAAGGAATAATCTTTTGCTTTTATTTCTTTATTTTATTTTTAACTGGAGACCCTGCCCGGCTTCACACGATAGAGCTTGATATTCTCGGATTTTCTCTTCTGTAGTATGCAAGTTTATACATATAAGTCTTCCTCTTGAATCACCCTGTCTATTGCTGAAATTGTGTTAAAATTTGTAGAGTAGTTTATAAGATCTAAGCGTAAAGATAGCGAAAGCGATTTGTTTTTGCACTATGTACCTACCTATCTAAACACAAATAAATAATATTTCGTAATAAATCTTACACACAACGCCTCATCATCTAGTCCCAAACTCTTGTAGATGTCTCAAGATCTTGTATTATGGGTACTAGACAACTGATATAAATAGATACATAAACATATTTTTTTATAAATACATACATACTGTACAGAAGAAAACACCCAAATTCCGAAACGTATTTGCAGATTAGACAAACATTTGGTCCGACCCGCGAATCGAATCCTAAACCTCCAAGCACAACAGCCGCATACGCTGCCACTGCGCCACCGAGACAGTCAAGTAATAGTATCATTATTTCCTCATAAGGAATAATATTTTGGCATTACCTATTATGTTTTAAATATAACTAATGATGACATTCATTCATCATTTAATCACTTTATTGACTATTCAAATACATTGTAACTTACTTTACACATACAGGACGTTCTAAAAAGTAAACGAAGCATAAAACTACGCTTTACAAGACACTTGCACCATTTATTGTTGCTAAGGTCGAATTGATTACTAATTCCACGTTTAAAAATATGTGTAAATAGACCTTAATATGTATTTTTAAAACGCGACTTTGCTCTCATGTTTATTGTTATTTGCGACAAACGGTAGCCTATACCCAACTCTATTGAGCTCTTAACTATCTCTATACCGAGATTAATCGAAATCACTTTAGCAGTTTAGCCGCGTTTCCAGACAGACCTGAAAGTCACAGTTACTTTGGAATTTCTGATATTGGTATGGATTTATTTCGAAAGCCAATTCGAGTTACAGGTTTGACCTTAACCTGCTTGCGAGCGACCTATTGCATACATTCACTAAGCCATCAATATAAGAAATGTCTCTTTCTTATCAATACGTTCTTATCTACTTTTCTTTTTTGTTTTGGGAGACGAAGGGCGTATGTGAGAGTCTCGGAGAACCCGGTCTACCTGCTATACCCCGCGGTGGCCTACTGCGGCAGTTGGTAGGAGTTCCGGGAATGCATCGGCGGCTTCTGTAGTCCCCAGTGCCGTACCTCATGACTGAGGTACATCCGTGGGTGGCTAGGGTCACCCCCGGCCCAGGTCGATGTCACGTCTCTAACCATTATACAGAGTAAAAAGAGAAACACCGACCCACCTTAGACGACATCATACACAGACAAGTGACACCCATACCAGTCTCGGGCAATTTTGCAGTGGTCACATTGTCATAAAATATGGCTGCAGCGACCCTAAGTTGGCGGTTAGGGAGACAGCGACCTCTACCGCGTCGCTGTCGCCGCCTTCGGACTTGGCTTTGCGGACTCCATCTGAAGTATAAACTCCTCGCAGAAGGAGACCGCGGCTTCCCAGACTTCACCACTCGAAGTTGTTATACGTGGGGATCGTATCTATCAAACTCATTACAGCAGGAAACGATGAGGTGACAGTTTAAACCACTAAAACATACGTGAATGTATAAATCTCATAGTGGTCTGTAAATGGCTATTTATATGCGTCTTTTAATACTAGTGGTACTAATATTATGCCAATGTGTATTCATTCAATACGTTTCGCCTACAGATATAGATAGATAGGTGCTCTTTATTGCACACGGTAATATAAAAGATACAATGTAAAATACAAACAATTAACAGCGGTACGATGGGTGGCCTTATAGCAGTCTACGATCTCGTCCAATCAACCGGTTTTTTATAAGTCCGAAAAGATCACTCTACTCTACCCAATGGAAAGTATAAGCAGAATCCAAGAATGGGGGTCCGACACACTGTGAATGCAGGCAGCCTAGTACAATGCTTTCCAGATCCAAAAAAAGAGATATTCTATAAACATTATGGTATTGTAAACTGCAAAGAAAAGGTGAAATTGAAACAAACTATACCAAACTGGTTAGCGTGGTGTTGTTTATAAGCATTAACAGTTTCAGAGTGAAAGGCAAACCTAAAATTTTCTTTAAAAGCTCTGTAGTGTGATTTGGGAGAGGCCTATGTCCAGCAATTAACTGCAACGGGCTGATGATGAAAACGGATAAAGAGTGGAAACTTGGTTCAAGGATACTTTAACTCTGGAAAGGAGACGTCAGAGTTAGGTTAAGGCGTATAAGTCCTGAGACAGCAAAAGTCACAAGAAAAAGAAATATTTTAAATCATACTAGGCTCCTATTGATCTAGAGATAATGTTAACTGTGCTATAATTGACGCACCAGTATTTAAAATAAAAAATCGGCCAAGTGCATGTCAGGCCACGCATAAAATAGAGTTTGGGAGTTACCCATAATGGCTTTCGTCGTGTCCAATAGATAATAATTGTTATGTTTAGTAATTATTTCGTTTTTTTGTACGAATATTTCCAAGTAAACGTATTTTAAAGTTAGGCCTCTATAACTCATTAACTAAAAAAGTCACGTAAGCCGTTATATTTTTTCTTTAAAGTTCAACATATGGACTAGCATCATTAATTTTCGCAGATTTTTCGAGCCAGCCGTTTAGCTTTTGGGGGTGGGGCATGTTTTGAGAAAAAAATGAGCTTAAAAGCTGCATGTCTCACAAACGAATGTCAAGCTTTTCAAATCGTCTTACCAACTCCTTAATACTTTTAACATACCTATCTTATGATACCCCACACAATGTGGTAGACGCGAGAAAAAAGTCATCCCCACTTTACGTAGGGGAGGTACCCCAAATAAAAATATTTTTCATAATATTATTGTAGCACTTTGTCGGCATAATAGAAACACATATTCATGCAAAATTTCATCCTTCTAGCACTAACCGTTTGGACGGTAAATCGAGGACAGACGGACGGACGTGACGAATCTATAAGGGTTCCGATAATTTTGGAATTCATCCTGAGCAACAACGTGATAAGAGCATTAAATACATATAAGCATTAATTTAGTTTACACAATACATGTTTGACTACAATGACATGAATAATAGAATTAGTCTCGTCGATATTCTTTACATTGTCAACACTTTTTGGTGACGCCATATTTCGAAGATTTCGACGAAATATTCAAAACATATAGGTCAAACTATTAAAACACGCTAAAATTTATTAGTTTATTAAATGGATGTTCAAATATGATATTAATGAAATTGAAGGTTGCTATGTTGTGCTGTATAGATATACATGTTATATGTGATATATACAGGTTGTTTTAGAAAGGTGGTCCGATAGAATGTAATCTCTATCACATTCTCATTTATTCATTATCAGGTGCTAGTGTGCGGACTTGTAATATCACCTTCTTTTACATCCGTCTGAATACTTTCTGTTAACTGCACTAACTTCTGCGTTCATCCTAGAGTGTAATAAAGTCAAGATCAAGTCAACCTAATAAAAAGAATCAACCTGTATATACATCTAAACATAGGTAATTATTAGTTGTTAATATGAATACATCGGTTGCATGCAAATTGTGAAATAAGTTTGATTGTTGAGTAACGCAGTTGAACTTGATATTTTAAAGTTTAAGACTTTTTTTGAGAAGCTCGTAAAAGTTGTTGTGGTGTTAGGCCACGGCCGCCCGACCAAGGCTGCACTTCAAACTGTAAAGGAACCACGATGTTAAGTTCTAGATTCTAATTTTAAAGAGATCGTAGAAAATAGAGAGGAGTGACACTTGCTCCACAGAAAAAGGAAGAGAGAGCGATACGAGGCAGAAAAAAACACAACTAGAACCTTATAGTATTTTTTTATTGTTTTTCAAAGTATTCATCACGTAGCTTTATACACTTTTCCATTAGCTCAAACCAGTTATTATTAAATTTCTTTCACTCTAAAGTGGGGGTGTTCAAAATGGCTGACTGGAAAGCGTGGACTGCTTCTTCACCGGACTGGAATCTTTGACCACGAAGACTTTTCTTGATTTTAGAAAATGTAAAGAAATCGTTAAGGCTTAGGTCAGGACTGTATGGAGGACGGTCAAGAATTTCTACTTTTCCTGCTTCAAATCCTGCGTCAATCTTTTGACGAGCGCGGTGTGAGCTTGCGTTGTCGTGGTGCAGGATAATTCGTCGCTTTGAGTTAGATTTCCGAAGTTCGGAGATGGCTTGTGGTAAACAAAATGTGGTATACCACTCTGCGTTAAAGGTTCTACGATCTTCAAGTGCAATAGTCGCGACATGGCCGGTTTTTCCAACGAACGTGGTCACCATCTTCTTTGAAGTGCTTCGAGAACGAAAACCTTTAGTCGGCTTTGGCTCGTCTTGAAAGACCCAGATTGTAGACTGTTGTTTGGAATCAGGATCATAGGAATAGATTAAAGATTCGTCACCAGTGATGATGTGGTAGACGTGATTTGACTCTCCTCAGTTGAACCTTTGCAGAGTTTTCTTACACCATCTGACGCGGGCCGCCTTGTGATCGTCCGAAAGCAGATGCGGTATCCAACGGCAAACTAGTTTTCTCACACCAAGCGCTTCATGTAAGATCTTCTGAATGGTTGTTCCTGAGATGCTTAATAGAGCCTCTATCTCTCGATATGTCACATGACGATCTTCGAGAATTAGTTGTCTCACAGCAATGCTGTTTTTTTCAGTGAAGGCGGATTTTGGGCGTCCTTCGCGAGATTTGTCACTAACACCAGTATGTCCACGCTAGAATTCTAAATACTAGCGCTCGACAGTCCGCAGACATGGGGCTTCATCACTGAACACAAATCTTAGCTCTTCAAAACACTGAATCCGTGTCAGGACTCTTCTAAAGTTGTAAAAAATTATTGCACCAACATTTTCCTTAGAAAGATTCATTTTCGTTCGTAACCTGACAGATTCCAATCGACGCTGTGACTAAACAATAGCATTATACCTAATACTTTCGACTGTTTTGAGATTCAAAATTTAAACACATTCTGATAAAGAACAGTTCCACATTCAAAATTGCCGGGAAATATGGAAACGATAGAACTTAAAAGGCATGCCTTTTAAGTAATTTCTAGCTTAGAGAATGTGTTACAACAGAATTAGCTTTATCTATACTAACATAGGTATTTGAAAACATTTTAAACTTAACAAATTATATACTAAAACCTTCCTTGAGAACAACCTTATGTATTGCTGCAAATAACATGAAAATCGGTACACTAGTTTTTAAGTTTAACGCAAACAGACAAGCAGTTGCGGCAGAGAACCTTGTTTTATAATATGTAGTGAACTCCGGTGCCCTTAAAGCGATTTTGTGTTTCGTCATATCTAAGTGCGACGGCAAGCAAGTGAAGGATAGCCGGATCAGATAGGTAGGTATCTGACGAGATACCTACCTATCTGATCCGGCTATCCTTCACTAAGTACATATTTAAGTACTGATGATGATGAAATGTTTAATTGAGTGCAACAGCCATTGAAGTAAGCAGAACCGTGAAGATCCTTTAATACACCGTTTATAAACCAATATGTACTCGTACGGGCAAGGTCAGTTTTATTTATTAGTTTCAAGGTTTTGGTACTCCAAAACTGTCCAGAAACGTTTAGTATAAAGGGTCCCTTCACTGGTTCTTGGAATCTTAACCACTGGTTTCTTGGTCCCTGTAGCCGAAGCTGGTGGTCTATTACTTTATTATATTTTTAAATACGTATTTTGTTTTATGTATTCAAAAAACGGACAAATGCATGTCAAGCAACGCATAGAATATGGTTCCGTAGTTACCAATGGTACATAGATTTAAAATCGTGTCGAATAAATAGATAATTGTTATTATTACGTTATTTTTGTATGAAGAATTCCAAGTATTAAGCACATTTTAGGTTAGGCATCTGTCGCTTCAAACTAAGCAGGGCTTGTACTATGGAAGTTAGATGAACTGATGAATTACTACTTAATCGAAAAAACCATAACCATAAGTTTTTCGAAATTCGTTATAAACTTTAAATATGTTTTGTTTATTGACCATGTACTTAATATTTGTATATCAATATGATCAAACTGAAGGTAATTGTGGTGTCGAAAGACAGTGCCAAGGTATCGATTGCAATAAGTACATCGCTTTATATGTTGCCGTTACACAATAGTACCTTAATTTACAAATATGGACCTTGTTAGGGTTCCGAAGTGCTCGAAGACTCGGAACTCGGCTTACCATCGTAACCGTCAGTGGTAGAAAGATGATCTATGGATATGTGTTTTATCAGGTCGATAAAGTGCTAGCAAAAAATCATGTAATAATATTTTTCTTTAGGGTACGTATCTACCTACCCTACAGTTTTTTCCTCGCAGCTACTCCATCGTGTGGGGTATCATTAGATATGTGTTTTTCAAACATTTTGAGGTTGTTAAGACGATTTTTAGGGTTCCGTAGCCAAATGGCAAAAAACGGAACCCTTATAGATTCGTCAAGTCTGTCTGTCTGTCTGTCCGTCCGTATGTCACAGCCAATTATTTCCGAAACTATAAGAGCTATACTGTTGAAATTTGGTCAGTCGATGTATTCTGTGAACCGCATTAAGATTTTTATATAAAAATAGAAATAAAACAATACATTTTGGGGGTCCCCATACTTGGAACTGAAACTCAATTTTTTTTTTTTATCATACCTATACGTGTGGGGTGTCTATGGATAGGTCTTCAAAAATGATGTTGAGGTTTCTAATATCATTTTTTTCTAAACTGAATAGTTTGCGCGAGAGACACTTCCAAAGTGGAAAAATGTGTGTCCCCCCCCCTCTAACTTCTAAAGTAAGAGAGTGATAAAACTAAAAAAAATATATGTTGTTCATTACCATGTAAACTACCAAAGAAAATTAGTTTGAACGAGATCTAGTGAGTAGTTTTTTTTTTTATACGTCATAAATCGTAACACGCAATATACCTTTCATCCAATCAATACACTAGTATAAAAACATCGATGAAAGTTACAACGAACTACAAGAACTTTTATATGATGTTACTTGCTGGTACGGAACCCTTCATGGGCGAGTCCGACTCGCACTTGGCCGTTTTTTTTTTTTATTTAGGTATCCATTTGCGAGTTATACATACTTCAAAGTTTTTTTTGTAAAAACAGGTCGTCCCCTCCTCTAAGAGCTAAACGGCTTGATCGAAAAATATGAAAAAAATTGTGATGGTAGTCCATATGATGAACTTTAAAGTAAAACTATAACGGCTTAAATGACTTCGTTAGTTATGGAGTTATAGAGGCCTAACTTGTGAAATAAGCTTACTTGGAAAACTTCATACATTTATGTAAACATAACAATTATCTATTGAATACGATTTAAAATCCGCGTTCCATTATCGATGACTACGAAACCCTATTCTATGCGTGGCCCGACACGCACTTGGCCAATTTTTTTTAAAGTTGATTTAGTTGTCTACAACTAAGGAATAGGAATTTTGATGTGAAACATCTATAGCCGCACGTAAAACAGATTTCTGGCGTGGCGACGCATGCCGTGGCGACGCGTCGCCACGCTATACGATGGTATATATATACAGTCTATATGCAGTAGTGTGTACGGTGTGGCGATGCGTCGCCACTGCGTACCACTACTACGTAATACAGTGCAACCTCAATATAACAAATCCGATGGGAACTCGTAAATATTCGCTATATCAAGTAATTTGTTAAACTGAGGTTTGTTATATTGAGGTAAGGTTGGTCTAAAATTTGTTATAAAGAGGTGAAAAACATTTTTTTATTCTACTGTTTACATTCAACTTTCTTCTTCCGAAAACATATCATTAAATTTTAAAATTGTAGTCAATGTACTTGCGGGAATCCTGAAATTATTAGCTATGTCTAATTTTTTCGTTGTAGGATTTTTGTCAACATAGTTGTTGATGTTTCGCTCTCCTGCGACTGATAAGGAACACCTTTTACGTTTCTGAGTCATTGCTACTAGAATCTTCAACAACAGTGCCGAGCAGCACTGTTGTTACACTACTTTCCATCAAACGACTTAGATTGTTTTACGAAAAAAATGTATTAAAAAAACCTGTAGCGACTGAATTGCATACAATGGGATTATGGGTCATATTGATGGAAACGTTATATAGAGGTTTTTGAGTTTACAAAATTCGTTAATTAGAGGTATTTACAGTTTTTTTGTTAGTTGAAAATTCGTTATAAAGAGGTTGTTCGTAAAAAAAAATCGTAATATAAAGGTATTATTTACATTGACTCTTATGGACCATTCAAGGGGATTACGAAAAATTTGTTAAATCGAGGAATTCGTTAAATTGAGGTTCGCTATATTAAGGTTGCACTGTATTTTATTTTATCATTATGACATATTTAGTTCCTATTACAATATGTTCTTTTCTGCATATTACTTTTACAAAATAATGGCGATGTTTCACATCTGCCAGGCGTCCCGTGACGGCTCACATTTTTTTTATAATTATTTTATAATTAGCTCGAAATTTAGATGACTTAATCAGTTTTTTTTTCACTGCGCTTAAACTTTGCCTTGCTTTAAACAAAATATTTCAAAGCCAAAATTAGCCAAATTGGTCAAACTGTTTCCGAGTTTCAGTAAGACTACCGAGAAACGTTTCATTTCTATCCCTACTAATATTGTAAATGCGAAAGTAACTCTGTCTGTCTGTTACGTTTTCACGCCTAAACCGCTGAACTGATTTAAATGAATTTTGTTATGGAGATAGATGGAACCTTGGGAAAGACAAATAGGCTACTTTTACCGCGAAAACCGACATACACGCGGGCAGAGCCGCGAGTAAAAGCTAGTAATAAACCAAGCAAACAAATTGATAATGGTTACCGATACCTTAGAGCTAAGCATTCTGTACATATATGTAGAACAGCTCCAATCATATCAAACAAAACCTGACGTTACCAAATTGAAACTTGTGAAAAATGTGACTAGATACGTACATATCTACATAGCATTCAGTACCCAAACCTGGCACTGGTTTGTTGAGATCCTCACCTTCAAATATTACATGCACTTATAAGAAACTTGCTATAGTCTCGGATATTTTTTCATTTTATTTTTTCAAAAAGTCCGTAATTCTCCATTCTGTTGAGCTTTTTCAATGATTGTATCCACAAAACTCTGTTATTTATATTAATTGTTTTGAACTTAATAAGCAATCAATAATCATCTTATTTTGTACATATGGAAACCCCCTCGAACCATCACCCCGCCAAGGATTGCGGCGGGGCGGTGTGTCGGAATCGAACCGAGTATAACCACACGATGTGCCACTCTGCGCCTGAAATAGGAAGGGTTCAGGGAACATGTTATTACGCCATCTGAGTGATCCACCCCTCCCAGTGAATGAATAATCATCTAAATTAACCTTGAAAAAATATTAATTTAAATGTATTCTTCTCTTTCCAGCTTCATTCTTCACACCATGCTCCAAATCAGACCCTCAGCTGAGCGAATGTGTGCAAAAGGTAATATCAGAGTCCGGGTCTAAGTTCACTGAGGGCATCCCAGAGCTGGGCATCGCTAAGCTAGACCCCGTCCAGTTGGGCACTGTGGTAGTAAACAATCCTTCTCTGAAGATCACCTTCAACGACACCGTTGTTACTGGATTGAAGGATTTCAGAGTCAATAATTATAAGTAGGTATTTAATCGTCTATTTAATATTTAAAAATCGATAACTCTGTTTGAGTGTCTGCTACGTTTTCACGGCTAATCCGCTGCACGATTTCAATGAAATTTTGTGTGGAGATACTTTGATTATTGAGAAAGAACAAAGGCATCAAAAGATCAAATCTCTTTACTGCGATACTACGACACTAAATTACTTTTACTAAATTAGACCACAGGTCAATTTTAATATTTTACATATCCTATGGCGAGAAGTACAAAATCAGAGTGGCGAAGTATGGGAGAACCCATGTAAGGAGTGGTTTCCGTAGTGCATATTCTTGGATGCATCAGCAATTGTGACAACCAGCAGTTTTCTTTTTACTGTGGGTAAAAACGCGTATAAAACTCGTTAAGGTTTTGTATAATCATGTAAAAAACTTAAGAATATGAAGACAGTTAGGTACATATTTCTCAATATTTTGTTCACACTTTTTGTTTTTTTATAAATACCTATATAAAAAGACAGCTCCGGCTTCATTAGGAATAAACACCCTGTGTCGCGGGGACTTACAAATAGATTTACATGAAACGGACACAGCACACCCAGACTCAGAACAACAAGTTATGGATCACACAAAGTGGGATTTGAAAACACACCAAATGGTGCAGTAAAAAGAGGCGTAGCGACCTCTTAAACCACTAGGTAGCCACAGTACGTTTCGCAAATCAGCTGACTTAAACGATATTCATTGTTTGTTACAGGATAAATCTGGAGAAAGGAAAGGCAACCATTGACTTCACGGCGAATGTAACGCTCAAAGCTGAATATGAGATGAATGGACAAGTGTTGATTCTCCCCATCAAGGGCAAGGGACAGGCTAAAATCAAAATCAGTAAGTACCTGTTTAGTTCGAACTTCGAAAATTCGAATACTGACTGCCCAATACTGGGGTAATTGACGTTCTTTGGGAAAAGCCGTCGTCCAGCCATGGATGACTAATTATTGTATTTAACTAATTTTAAACATTTCAATATTGGTATCCGTATATTTAGAATACCTACTCAATTACAAGAAGAACTAACATTACTTAAATTAGAAGAAGAGCATAAATCTAAATTTTCTTTTTTTTATACGTTCGTAAATAACGAAAATGAAAATTAGAACCTCCTATTTTTATGAATTCGGTTTACGAGTACCCACATAAAACGGGTTTATACGCCTATATTGTCGTATATTAAGCTCTGTGTTCCAGTATAATCTTTCAGATATCCTGGTACATAAACCTTTAGTGACAATTAAGAGAAAAATACTTAGACTAGACTGGTTAATAAAATAAAACAAGACACTAGTGAATGAACATGTCTTTTTCCATCGTTACAGCAAACTTAAACATCCAGGTGAGATACGACTTCAGTGAGTCCGAGGGTCACTGGATCATCACTGGATACAAAGACCACTACAAAATGGACCGCGCCTACTTCAAGTTTAACAACTTGTTCAACGGCAACAAGGAACTGGGTAAGATCAATTTAACTATTAATAGTCATAAATTATGGTTCTACTCCCGCCTTGGAAATAACTTAAATATAAACAAGTGTATGTGTCCCTCAGTCCTTTGATTATATACATGTCTAGATGGAGTGTTGCGCTGCATTCGCAATAAAAACAACAGGCCAGATTTGCAGGGCTTGTGTGCATGTTACACACACATGCAAGCGTAGACTACGGGCGCGCGCATGACGTGGGAGCGTTCTGAGTGATACAAGCCCTTGAATGTTTTCCATAAAAGGAGGGAAAATAATTGTGTATTGATTTTGAGATTTATAAGTAATTTGTATTAAATTTAAAGTCAGTCAATATGTATTAGAGTTTTTGCTTTTGAGTTACTAGGTAAAATATATGTTGGTGAAAAAGGGAATTGCTATTATGGCTGGTTTATTCTTAATACTTAACAAAAATTTGGTAAAAATATACCCTGTGCCTTAGAAAGTAGTCTGAGGTTCCGGTACTTTGAAAGGCGGACGAAGGAAAGCCAACTCACAGAGGCCTTTAATTAAGTTAATATACAACATAGTTATATTTAATTTAATTACTATATTTTTAACTAGATGTTCCCCGCAATTTTTCGTAAATCTTGTTTTTATATCGTTCTCGTTGAGAACTCAGAGAAGGTGTAGCTTCCGATTAGTGAAAGAATTTTCAGAATCGGTTCAGAAATTCTGGAGATTAGTGCGTTTAAACAAACAAACAATCTCTTCAGCTTTACGTCGTACATACTACTTTCATTAATAGCATCCATGGAGCGGCAAAATTGACACCCATATCAGATTAACAATATCTACCACCTTAGATTTAAAAATATATGATATATACATATTTAATATTTATTATCCAGCACTATAGTTATGATTCAAAATTTTGTAAATTGGCTAACACTCACATGGGAAATTTAAATTCAATTAACAGGCAACCCTGTAAAAATGCCGTCAAAATGGTGGTCGAACTTTGATAAAATTTCACTGAGTTAATTTAATTATTTCTTTACAATATAGTTATTTAAAGTTTACTTACCGATGATAACTAATTTTTTTAGTTGATTTCAATCGTCCAAAGTAATTCCTGCACACTTTTATCATGCAAAACGTCATTTTTTTAAGCCACTCAATACGTGTTTACCGTACAATGACAGTAACGCCACTGATCAAAGAGTATGTAACACTACGTATAAGAGGCGGGACTGCCATAGAAATAAACGATGTATGAAACGTGCTACCATTTTCAATACCAACGTTACGGAACTAAGGCGTGATACAATGCTGCCAACATAATGTCATTACTAGTGATGTGGTATGGTGGCTAGCGAAAAATTATCGATATCGATTGCAAAATTTTGGGTTTTCAGGAAATAAATAAAATATTAAAACTCAGATTGTTTTAAATCATATTTATTTACAAGGAATTAAACAATTACCAATACTATTGGTAGTTTTGATTTTAGAGATAGGTTTTACAAACACACGTCAATAATATTTTTATAGAACTAGATGGGGTAGACGTTTCTTATCTGAAACTCGTAAACATAAATTACATCATTATAGCAAAGTAATTTATTGAGAAATCAGGATGTCAAATATATTGACATAAAACAAATAACTAACTTGGTTCACACAAAAAGGCTCGGTGGTAATTATGTTCCTTCTGTATGACTGAAGATAATTCTGTAAATATAAATTACATTATTATAGCAAAGTAATTTATTGAGAAATCAGGGTGTGCTTTACAAATATATTGACATAAAACAAATAACTAACTTGGTTCACACAAAAAGGCTTGGAGGTAATTATGTTCCTTCTGTATGACTAAGGATAATTCTGTAAACATAAATTAAATCATTATAGCAAAGTATTACTTTGGTATAATAATGTAATTTATTGAGAAATCAGGATTTGCTTTACAAATCAATAAATATCTCACCACTGTATGAGAGCTGCACATTATCAGTTCTTCTAGCTGGCAATGGTGGACTTTTAGTAGTAGTATGTAGTGGAAATCCAACTAAAATTTCATCAGATAATGGTGTAGATGAGATTTTCAGACTCGGAATAGCAGTTTTCTTCAGTTGAGTTTTTTTCTTCTTGAAATCATTACTTCGGAAATGCTTTTTACAAACATATTTTAACTTATGCACTTTTTCAATTGGCAAATAGACTAAGTCTTCTTTCCCTATTACTTTGACCCATTGTTTGCACCTAAAAAGTGGGTGAAGTTATTTTTACTTAAAAAATACATAAACTACTGTAATATAAGAATGTAACAAAATAACTTTATACAATATTATGATACGCTAAAATTATATCATAAATCCATATATTTTATAAACTCTTTCGACCAAGTATAGCTTTACATGAAAGGAAATTTATAGTGACAAAACCAACTAATTGAGAAAACATTGATTTTACTTCCTTAAATCATTATCATCATCAGCATAGACTTTCCACTGCTAAACAAAACTTTGTCCAGTAATTTATATAACTAAACATCGATATCGATAAATCCGATTGATGGGTGATCTCACTATGCAATGTTTTGTTAAAGTTACTTTGATTTGATTAAAATGCACTAAACCTTTAGGAATTGTACTAGAATTGACTTCTTTAAGGAAATAAATATCTAATTTTGCTTACCGTTCTTTGTCTAATGGAAATTTAGCCAAAAAAAGACGTTTGTTCCAGTTTGTTCACAGTCATGGCATGTTTTTATACCACAAATTTCACACGTAATTTTTCTCATTTTGTTTATTAGAAACATTCGACGACAACCAGACAACAAATTTCTTATAACTAAATGATTGTTAATACACTTTTATGCAATTTATACGCGAAAATATAGCTTTAGAAAACAATAACAAACTAACTATCAAACGCTTAGCAAGAACTACACAGAGTACTTTTACTTGCTAGTGACACTAATGACAGTCAAAATTTTTAATAACCCATTTTGAAAATCGCCATTTTCATTTTGAAAATCGCCATTTTGACTGTCATGTCATGTGAAGAAGAATCGTAGCCGGTATAGTTCCAGAGTTCTCGGTGTTCTTCGTAATTTTACGGGTTATAGCCGCCATATTGAAAGGTACCCCGTTTCATAGGGTGCCCGCACACACACAATAATATTGTACAATAATATTGTGACACACGGCCCCGCACACTATAATCCACAATAATATTGTACAATACAGCCCGCACACACGCAATATTATCGGCAATACGTACTTTATTGCCAATATTATTGTATGTGTGCGGGCACCCATATATCACGTCTTTTGTATGGGAGTTTCGCCAGACTGCCACTGATCGGCCGCGACGAGCTTAGTCTCTTACAGTTAAATACAATTTTTTTGGACGTTTAGACGCTCGAACTCTCTATCTAGACATGTTTATAATCAAAGCCTCAGTCATTCATTCACTTACTCAGTGTACTATCTGTGAATGAACGGGATTTTTTTTGTTTTAATTATTCAAACATGTTAACTTTTTCATGCTCACTCAACAATATGCTCACTTTAAAATAAGAATCTGATTTATACATTAAATATGTCTTAAATTTCAATATTACTGTTTTACATTACCAAACAAAACTCTTACTTACAGCACAAACTACAGAAAGATTTACGAATGAAAACTGGGAGCTAATTATGAACGAGATTGCACCTCCCGCCATCAACCAGATCATCACCAAATGTGTTGAAGTGGTCAATTCAATATTTAAGAGCACACCACTCACGGAGTTGTTACTTCCTTGAATGGTTCGATACTATACCTACTTATCTACATCATCATCACCATAACCTGTCCGTGGTATTAGTTACAACTAACATTTGACCATAATATCTTTATAACACTAACAAATCTTCATGCATCCAGATATATTTTATTTCATACCCTCACTAACTCATCTGTCTATAATATTCCCAAATAGTTTGGGGGTGGCTACTAGTTCAACCGGAATTAAGCACATAAATCAGTTTTTTTACGGAGCCACTGGCAAAGGATCTCCGCAGCTCTGAAGACGAAATGAACTAGTCGTCAGTATATTTGAAGGCACTAACTTCCCAATAACGCTTGTCTTAGATTTTCATAACAGCCGTGACCGACGATGGCGACGACTTAATCCAAGGCACGTGACAGACCGGTAATTTTGGGCCGACCCGGGAATTGAATCCGAAACCTCTCGACGGGCAGTCGCTTCCGCTATCTCCTTTTTTTTTTTTTTTTTTTTTTTTTTTTTTTTTTTTATATGTGGAAAATCATCATGGACCGTCACCCCACCGGGGGTTACAGCGGGGTGGTGTGTCGGACTTGAACCGACTAAAAACCACACAGTGTGCCCTCTCCGCGCTTCTCCGTTTAGGAGGAGGAGAAGTCCAGGGTGAGATCTCCTTCTGAACTTCTCCAGCGCCTGCCCGCTCCTGATGCGGGCACCGTCTCGGTTTGACGACCCTCTCTTAGGCGGCGTCCGGCACACACCGACGCCGCCTCCTCGCGGCTGGCCACATAGGGCGGGTGGAGGGAAAACCCATCCCGTCCACCCACGGCCACACTCAAGGCGGCATGAGGTGCAGATGTTCGCGCCTCCGCCGCCCGAGTCGCCGGCGGCGAATCTGGTCCGATTGGATGTCGTCCTCCCGGGCCTTCTCCGCCGCCTCCTTCTGCGTGATTACGTCCTCGCAGAAGGTTGCGACCGCGGTAAATGCGCTCTCGCTATCTCCTAGGCCAACGAGACAGTTTTCATACCCTCATCAAAGAAATATACACTTCATATTATTAGCTGCTCCTTTGATCTTTTAAATATGCTTTGCAGCATAATAATTTGAAGGCTTGGAAGCTGGCTAATAAGGCATCAAGTCACAAAACATGCAATAACTATTATTATCTTCATATTCTACTATCATCCATCATGATTCAACATACAAATTATTAAATCCTCAAACATAACGAACTTACATCTTAATATATATAAATCTCGTGTCACAATGTTTGTCCTCAATGGACTTCTAAACCACTTAACCGATTATAATAAAATTCGCACACCATGTGCAGTTCGATCTAACTTGAGAGATAGGATAGTTTAAATCTCAAATTATAGTACCCGGTAGGTGGCGCTTCGAACAAGCTATGGGATTTCAAATTCGGGCGGTACGAAGTTCGCCGGATCAGCTAGTGAAATATAAATACATCTTACAAGTTCATTTAATTTTCGTTATTTATCGTTATTAACTACAAATGATAACAATTAACTAATCCATTATTTTTTTAGTACAAAATGTAACATATTATATGTTTCTGTTTCTAGCCGAGACGATCCATACAGTAATGAACGAGAACTGGGAGCCTGTGATAAGAGACATAGCACCTGTCGCCTTCGAGCAAATCATTAAAGCCTGTGTCGACGAATGCAAGAAACTATTTGCAGCCGTGCCGCTTAGTGAACTGATATTGCCTTGAATCAAATAATATGTTACGACTGTGAGTGATTGGATAAAATCCTAGAATAATTGCGAGTAATCCCGCGGTCTATAATGGCTTTTAAGTTTTGCATCGGCAGAACTAAATTAGTGTATATCTATACAAATAAATTATTAAAATAATGTCTGTAATATCAAATAAAAAGTTTTTAATAAATGCTTATGAAAGTACTGAAACAGGGTACTTACGTCAATTAAGCAATTTTTAAAAGCTTTGTTGAGGCTAATCCGTGGAACGGCTGGACCGATTTTGACGGCATTTTCACTAGCAGGTAGCTGATAACTTAAGGGATATTTCTTCGACTAGCTTCGCTCTACGGCGTTACTTGCGATTTACAAGAAAAACCGCAGTTAACACCGCGGGACTGAACTAGTGCGTGTAATAATAATAACAAAATAATATACTGATTTGGGGCATGTGAGAAGGTAGGCAGGTCTTATTAATTGCATAAATAAGTAATATAACTAAAAAATCTGTTAGGTTTATTTATAATTAAAAGTTAAGTAACAGACAATAATATTGTCCCGCCGAAATAGCTCACACTGCAGTCTTCTAGTGAATGAAATGATACTAACTTGTTTTTTTTTAATCAAGCTATTCCATCAGAGCATTTTTTTTGTAATTGTAGTTCATTTATCAACTGACCATAAACAAAACTGGTGCTAGCCAAGTTAGCCAACACGTTGACCAACATGCATCCTATTAATATAATAAACGCGAAAGTTTGTGAGTATGTATGTATGTTTGTTGCTCTTTCATGCAAAAACTACTGAACGGATTTGCATGGCACTTTACAGTAATATAGCGTATATATCAGAATAACACATAGGCTACTTTTTACTGCAATAAACGAGATAGGTACACGCGGGTGGAACTGCGGGCAAAAGGCGAAAATTTTGATTTATTGATTCGTGACAACGACAAAATATTTTACGAGTAATACTGATAACTGTAACTAAGTTCTTTCTTATCTATTTATTTGTGTAATACAGTTTGTGAAAACACGATAAGTTCAGCTTTAAAAAACAATGTGTAGTACATTTCCATGTACCAATCTATACAAATTAAATTGAGGTGTCTCTTTATAATATCAAACTATCAGTTATTTACCAAATGCATCAGAGATATTTACATCAAAAAAGCAATTTAAAAAAAATGATTTTCTGTTTGTTCCGACTAATCTCTGAAACAAATGGATTGCATTTGACGGGACTTTCAGTGGTATGAAGCTAATGACTTCAGGAGTAACTTAGACATTTTTTTTTGGACTAGTTTCTCTCCGCGGCGTTACTTGCGATGTGCAACAATAACACCGCGTAACGCAGCTAGCTAGTAGTTATTATGTACCTAGGTTATTCACTACACTCATTTTACTTTTTTATTTACTAAGATGTCTCATTCTAAATTCTTGTGTGTAACAAAAATGGTTTGATCATTTGTTTAAAGTCACGCCTAGATTAGAATTTTCTATATGTATGTAGTTGTGATAACTATTAATTTATGATTAAGGTTTAAAAGTTGTACATTATTCATAGACAATAATAAAGTAGTGGAAATGATGTGTTTTTTTTTTCAGTTTTGTTGCTGACTTAGTTTAATTTTTCATGATGTAATACCACTCTTTACAGCACTGTGTTGTGGGGTCAAACCCTACATGAGACACCGTGTGTGATTCACATATTGTTGTTCTATGTCTAGTTCTTTATATATGTTTCATGCATGTTTGTAAAGTTTCACTCTACACAGGCTATATTTCAGGGGTGTTGATTTAACAAAAATAAAAAGAATTTAAACTGGGTTTTCATATGTGTGTGTGTGTTTGTGTGTTAGTTGTCATCAATAGCACTTACATATGCACTTACAGAAACCTAAGTGCTTTTTGTTTTCTATTTGTTACAATAATGGATTGAATCTATTTATAATAATTATGACCTAATTGTGACCTTCTAAAATGAATTAATTAACGAAACCAAATAGTCAAAGCGTGCTGATTAAAAAACAAATGTTACTCAATGTTTAATGATTTAATAATAACAGTTACTAAACACTTATAAAAGTACCAAATTTTATACTTAACACAGATATATCAAATTGTGAGGAAATGCATCAAAATATATCCTTATATCAATATCAAAGTTGGGTAAAATAAGCCACTTAAAACACAGGTATAACGGTGGGTATTTATCGAGGACACATGGCATGGCGTCCTCCATCTACAGGCAGACTAGCTCCGGTAATATTACTAGCTAAGTCGCTAGCCAGAAATGCAATGGTCGCTGCAACCTCATCTGGTTGTCCCGGTCGTCCTAACGCATGTGTGTCCTTAGTCCTCGCTAAGAATGCAGCATACTGCTCATCATTTAAACCTCCACGCTTCTGCAATTCCGTAAGTATCACACCAGGGTTGACACAGTTCACCCGGACTCCCTTGGGGGCTAATTCTAAAGCGACACATCTAGTGAATTGATCAACCGACGCTTTTGATATGTTGTAGGCAAGAACTCCCGGGAAAGATCTTATTCCATTGACGCTCGACACGTTCACAATGTTGCCTTTAGTTTTTAACAAATGAGGCACAGCCAACATTGTTAAGTAGTAAATGGATCGGACATTTGTATTCATTAGACGGTCGTACTGAGCCAAAGATGTGGTTTCTATCGTACCAGTTTCAATGATGCCAGCATTGTTGATAAGAACATCTATCTGTCCATAATGATCAACAGTTTTCTTAACAATATTTTCTATGTCGGATTCTTTCGTCAAATCCGCAGTTACGGAGAATGTAGACGTGTTGGTTTCGCAGTTTTTGCTGACTTTCTGCAAATTCTCGATGTTTCTGCCAGTAAGGGAGAGCTTGGCTCCTAACTTTGATAAGAATACCGCTGTCGCAGCTCCGATGCCGGAACTTGCACCAGTAACAATCACAACTTTGCCGGCGAAATTCATATTATTTGATTTACTACAAATAATGAACTTATATCTTAGTATGAACGATATGAGAGACTACTAAAGACAGGTTGTACACTACAACTGTTATCAGTGACCTGCTTATTATGTAATACTTGAAAATATATTAACAATGAACAGTATATTTACATTTTAATGATTCAAGTATTCAATTCAGAACGTTTTCGATTACTTAATTTATCAGAAGTTGTAGCATAACTTGTGATTGGTCCACTCAGTGACAATAACAAATAATGATAAACTTATAAAGTTTACGACCTTACTGCGACAAACAAAAACAAACTAAGAAACTAACACGTCGTACTTAAAGTACATGTCATATGTCATGCCATACTTTGACAATTATGTCATTTTGATTAACAGACAGACCGTAACAGACTTAGACTAAGAATGACCTAGATAATCTGTGCAAATCTGTATGATATGTGTTAATTGTCAAAAGATATAAACAATAACAAACAGAAAATTTGAGAAGCTTAAGTTAAAACTAGGACTGTCGTTTTGGTGTTGGTGGCGATCACATGTGGTTTTTTTCTGACATCCATTTTGGCTATTTTAATTCTTTATTTTGGTGGTTTTGGTGTGTTTATTACCTGTTTGTGCTCGTCTGGTATTTATTTTTGTGTTTGTGTAACCAATCGTACATTTGGTAAGTTATTTTTATATAATTATTTTCTTGCGAGGTATGCTGAGCGACCATGGGGGATGACAACCGTTCTCCTGGCCGCCCGCCAGACCCCCCTCATCCCATTCCCCCACAATCCCAAGAACTTTTTACCCATTCTCCTGTTCTTACTGCTCCATTGTCAAAATTTGTAGCAATGGAAGTAGAAATCGCTAGCCAAAAGAGAAAACTCGACACCGAATCATCTACCGGCCCTACAGACACTAATGAGAATGCTTCTACATCAAAACGAGATCGGGTGACTGCGCCATCGTTGATTTCACGTTCTAAGTACTACGACACGGACTCTAAACCTTATTTGGTCTATGCATCAATTGTCGAATCAGACCCTAATTCTGGTTCTACTCTCCATCCTATTAGATTTGGCCAGTTGGTGCAAAAACTTAATATTAAAAATATTGTACGAGGGGGAATTAAAAAAATCGGTCGTAATAGGGTTTCGGTTGAATTTGAGGGGCCTGAGGATGCTAATGCTTTCATAGAAAATTCATCCATTAAACAGAAAGGTTACACAACTATGATTCCCACTTTTAACATCACCAGAATGGGAGTAGTGAAAGGTGTCCCTAGCGACTGGACAGACATGGAAATTATGGACAGCCTGAAATCCCCACTTGGCAAGGTGTTAAGGGTGCGAAGGTTGAACCGTAAGGTAATTACCGAAGGCAAGGCAGAATGGCTGCCTACTACAAGCATTGTTCTGACATTTGATGGTCAGAGCCTCCCAGACAGAGTTTTCTGTTATTTTAACTCCCTCCCTGTCGAAATATACAATTTCCCTACTGTCCAATGTTTTGGGTGTTGTAAATACGGACACACCAAGACTCAGTGCCGGTCTAAGCCACGGTGTTTCCGCTGTGGTGGGGACCACCTTGGGGAAGGGTGTTCCGTGGAAGAGCCTAGGTGCTTTTATTGTTCAGGTGCTCATGCTGCTAATAACCGACAATGCCCAGAGTATCTAAGGCAGAGGAATATAAAGGCCTCCATGGCAAGAGAAAATATATCCTACTCTGAAGCAGCCAAAATTCATGCCCCTTCCTATCGATCTTTTGCAGATGTTACAGCATCAGCTCCTCCTCCACTGTCTATCCATCAGACTCTTAACCATGAGCCACGTCCCTCCCGCCCCTCGATTCCTAATTATACCCTCCACCCCCTACCCTCCAAATCTCAATCCACTAGAAAATCTGTCCCATCCCGTCAGAAGCCTCATTCACCCTACCAACCTGGTTATGACCATAGGTCCCACCAGGACATTCTTAATAGTTATTCTTTCCCCCCATCTCCTAACGGTTGTGCTTTGACGGTTCACCCTCCCACTCATATCGAGAATGAACAAACCATTAACACCATTATTTCTTTGCTTTCCACCCTACTGTTAAATTACCCCTTACCGGACCACGTTGCCGACAACCTAGTCAATAAAATTCAATCCCGTAACATTCCATCTCCTGCAGTGGAACACCAGAAGCGCTCTTCCCAAAAAACATGAAATTTCCTATCTAATTAACCTTTATAATCCTGCAATATTTGCAATTTCTGAGACGTGGCTAACCCCATGTCTCAATTTTAATTTCCCTGGCTATAGCACGCTCCGAGATGACCGCTCTGACGGTTATGGCGGAGCTGCTATACTAGTTAATAATGTTCTCCCTTCCTCTCCTCTTCCCCTTCCTCCCCACGGAAATGAGATTAATGCTGTTGGTGTTAATATCCTTGGCATTAATTTTATATCTGTTTATATCCCCTCCCCCAATCCCTCCTGTTTTCAATATATTCATAACATATGTTCCTCATTTAATCCAGTTATAATTTTAGGTGATTTTAATTGCCACCATTCCCTGTGGGGTTCTGACCATTGTGACAGCGCGGGTTCTGAGTTGGTTGACCTTTTAGATGGCTTGGATTTATGTGTTGTCAACGATGGCTCTGTCACTCGCCTACCTAGACCTGGTCAGAGTAGGAGCTGTTTAGACCTTACCCTGTGCTCAGCTAGTCTGACCGCTCAATTGGACTGGAACCGACTGAGCCTCACGTATGGTAGTGACCACTACCCGATTTGCACTACTCTGATTAATAGGGCCTTACCTCATAGGGATAATACTCCTCTTTTAAAATACAGGCTGTCAGGTGCGGACTGGGCCTTATACTCCCAAACCGTTGAGGACATAATTCCCACCTTACCCCAAGTTTCTCAGGCCAACATAGACGACTGTGTGTCCCAATTTTCCGGTGCCATTTCTTCAGCCGCAGACGACAGTATTCCATTCAAGAATTCAGCCTCTGGAAAGTTATCATCTCCTCCCTGGTGGGATCGGGAATGTTCTAATATGATTAAATCTCGGAACGAAGCTGAACGAAACTATGCTCGTAATATGTCTACTGATAACCTGGTGGAGTACAACCGGATTGTTGCGAGATCCAGGCGCCTATTCAGGAAAAAAAAATATGAAGGATGGAAGAAATTCTGTTCTTCTCTCTCCCCTTCAACTCCTTCCTCACTTGTCTGGAAAAATTTTAAACGTTTTAAACGTGGCTGCTATTTCCGAAACTCTTCATCTATTCCTAGCGACATAGCAGAATCCTTTCTTAACAAATTGGCCCCCCCTTTTGCTCCCCTTTTAGGAGAATTCCCCTCACCTTCTGATGGTGGGGACAATTTCAACGACCCCCTAAATGCTCCCTTTTTGCTAAGCGAATTAGACGCAGTCCTTAAATACGTTCACGACTCCGCCCCAGGCATAGATGGCCACCCATATTCGTTTTTTAAAAGATTGGGGTCCTGCAGTCGCCAATACCTCTTATCTTTGATTAACGCTTGTTTCATGCTGTCCCATATCCCAGATACCTGGAAAACGCAGCTGATCATCCCTATACTGAAACCAGGGAAATCTCCTGATTGTTCAGAAAGTTTCCGGCCCATTGCGCTATCTCCTGTAATAGGTAAAATTTTGGAACATCTCATAAAAAACAGGTTGGAGTGGTTGGTTGAAAGCCGAGGCCTTTTGGCTGAATCTCAATTTGGTTTCCGTAAGGGGGCTAGTACAATGGATAGTATAGGTATCTTTATGGCTGATACCCGAATCGCCTTCAGCAAAAATGAGGCGGTTCTGGCAGTCTTTCTCGACATTTCAGCAGCTTACGACAGTGTCCTTCTTTCCGTACTCAGAAGTAAATTACGCCAGCTGAGTATTCCGGCAAAGATACTTAACTGCATCTGTAACCTGTTGACTGGACGTAGGTATAAACTTCATGTACCAGGAGAATCATATGACCCCAGAACTGTTTGGCGTGGTCTTCCCCAGGGTTCAGTCCTAAGTCCCCTTCTATACAGTATTTACACCTCTGATCTCCACAAGTCTCTTAATAGCGATTGCCAGATTTTACAGTATGCAGATGACCTATGTTTATATATCCCTACTTCTTCCGTGGAACTTGCTACGGAATCCATGCAAATATCTCTCAACTCCCTAAACCAGTGGTTGATTTCTCATGGCCTTAATTTGTCAGCCCCCAAAAGCTCCATTGTTGTTTTCTCACGTAAACGTGTTACTCCATATGTCCACCTTGAAATTGAAGGATCCCCCGTCAAGGTCGAGAACAACGTAAAATTCCTTGGGGTAATTTTGGACTCTAAATTATCAGGTGTCTTCCATCTAAATTATATCGCCAACAAATGTGAAAAGAAGCTTAATATGCTACGTGCTCTGGCGGGTGTTTGGTGGGGTGCTCATCCCTTCACTCTTAAGCTCATATATAATGCCACAATAAGAAGTTTGCTGGACTATGGGGCATTCCTCCTTGAACCCTGTGGTAAAGTGGCATTGGCTAAACTTGAGACCATTCAATCGAAAGCCCTTCGCATAGTATTAGGCTGTATGAAATCCACCCCTACCAACGCCCTACAAGTTGAGAGTGGTGACCCTCCTCTTCTTCTCCGCAGACAATATCTGGCTGACAAATATATGTATAAGGCATATTTTCTTAATAATCACAAAATTCTGTCTAAACTTTCCACTCTAGATAATTTATGCCGACAAAGCGAATACTGGAGTCATAAAACCCCCCCATTGATACTTAATTCATTCAGAAAAATCCGGAAGGTGGAAGAAAATTGTCCCATTCCTCAGTGTAATAAATTCCCACTCTATGCATGCCCCTATGAAATTTTAAATTTTGTTCCTACTTTTATTTCTTATATTGGATTAAATAAGGACACCACCAATGCTAATGATCATTTTCTTTCTGTAGTTAATGACAAGTGGCCTAATCATTACAAATTTTATACAGATGCTTCGAAATTATCCCCTGATGGTAAAACTGGTATTGCTGTCTACAACTCCAACTCCCAAATATTCCTTCAATTCCAGTGCCCTCCTGAGTCTTCGGTATTTACCGGAGAGTGCATTGGGATCCTAGAGGCGTGTCTATTTATTTCTTCCCACTCAGCTATTACAAAAGCAGTTATCTTCTCTGATTCAATTAGTGCCCTAGAGGCTATTGTTAAAAACTCTTTTAAAGATAACCTACGTAGTCCAATCATAGCAGAAATTAAAACTATCCTTCATTCGTGTTTTAAAAACAACATAGATATCGTATTAGTATGGATACCTAGTCATTCAAATATCAGGGGTAATGAACTGGTAGACATAGCAGCCAAGGGTGCTGTCACTAGTAGCCTGGCTGATAAAAAACATTACTCGGTCCAAATCTATGACTTGATTCACAAGGCCAAAATAGATCTTTTCAAATCCTGGCAAGACCATTGGTCCGAATCCAGTAAGACAAAGGGTAACTTATTTGCTTCTATTCAACCAATCATTCCTCCCAAGCCTTGGTTTTATAAATACAAGGAAACCCCCAAAACTGTTACATCTGTTATATGCAGAATACGCCTTGGCCACTGCTGTACCCCAGTTTTTCTTCATAAAATTAGGGTCCGGGACAGTTCTTTATGTGAATGTGGGCTGGATGATGGTTCCCTAGACCACATCTTCTTAAATTGCCGTTTGTATAATGCTTTTTCTTTTGATAAAGTTATCTCTAAATTAAAAATACAATATCCCATTAATGTCCGTCACCTCCTCTCATTTTTTCCTAATCCCCAAATTGTATGTGCTTTGATTAAATTTATTTCCACTAACAATATAAAACTTTAATACTTAGACATATTTTTCAAGTAATATGATATATATATTGTATAAACGTATCTTTTTATTTTATTTTTTATATTACTAACAATAACTAACACCTGTATTTTGTGTTGTGTTTGTTTCAGGGCTGGGAAAAAAAAAGGGCCACAATTTTTTAAGTTGGTTGAAGAATCAAAATTCTTATTAAATATACCCATGAGTAGTCACTACACGACACTGGCAGAAATTGCCGTAGTATTCGGCACATTGCCATAAAAAAAAAAAAAAAAAAAAAAAAAAAAAAAAAAAAAAAAAAAAAAAGAATGACCTAGACCGGTCATATGCGTGCACCCGTAAGGGATAGCAACAAAGTACATTAAATATGAATGTTGCCAGGTTAAAACAATTCCCCTTTAATAAGGGAGAATCGTTATTCCGTTTACTGTTCCAACGTTTTAAAAATCTGTCAAATATGGTTAGATTAGAATTGAAGGCCTTCAAAACGAAAGCTGAGGATGTAACCGGGATCAAGATTGAATACATTAAAAAAAAAACATTTTTTAGAAGGTTATAGTATTTATTGGCCCTTAAATAAAATAAGTATGTTGAAGAAATTAGTTTGTTTTCTTGTCTCTAGTTATACGTACGTTCAAATATTTTTACATATAGCTTTGCTATTGCCCAACCTTGTCGTCCAGTAGCCTTCAACCACATTTTACGCACATTTTCATCTTTTGGAAATCTGAAGGACAATAAAACACAAATCAAATCAAATTAAATTTCCTCACCATATGGGGTGATTTCAAAAGGCGATGCGTTATCCCTAAAATGCTGGTAACCTTGCAAAATTACCTTAACACATTAATGGTCATTCAAACTTTAGCTTTTTTTTTTTTTTTTTTTTTTACGTGTGGAAATCCCCGCGGACCGTCACCCCGTCGGGGGTTACGGCGGGGTGGTGTGTCGGACTCGAACCGACTAAAACCACACGGTGTGACCCTCTCTGCGCCTTTGTATTGGAAGGAGTCCAGGGAGGGGATTTCCTTCTGGACTCCAACCGGCGCCTGCCCGCACTGTTGCGGGCACCATCTCAACTCTAAACTCTCTAATTGGGCAACGTCCGGTCACACACGGACGCCGCCCCCTCGCGGTTGGCCTCTGCTGCGGACGGACGGGAAACCCGTCCCGCCCATCCGCGGCCACTCTCAGGGCGGCATGAGACGCAGGTATGCGCGCCTCCGCCGCCCAGGGCGCCGGCGGCGGATCGGGTCCGAGTGGATATCATCCTCCCGGGCCTTCTCCGCCACCTCCTTCTGCAAGATTACGTCCTCGCAGAAGGTTGCGACCGCGGTGAAACAACTGTCGCTGCCGACCATCGATCTTATGACGGCCGGCAGCGAGAGATCCCCTCCGATGACTGCAGTGAGGACCCGGCGCTGCGCCGCCCAAGCGGGGCAGACCGCCAGCGTGTGCTGGGCCGTGTCCTCACTGCAGTCGCAGTGGTGGCAGGCGGGACTCGGTTCCCTCCTAGCGATCGAGTGCAGGTACTTTCCGAAGCAACCGTGCCCGGAAAGTACCTGCGTCAGCCGGAAGGAAAGGGTCCCGTGCTGCCGCCCTGCCCACTCCGCGATGACCGGCTGAAGAGCATTCAAACTTTAGCTGTGACAACCTACGCAATTTGGTCGGATAATTACAAAATTTTCACACTTTAGAAACTAGTTTTTATCACTTATTTTCAATTATTTCTGCACATTAACAAACAAAAATTGATGTAATTAATCGTAGTTAATATTAAAAACAATATTAGGCCGATAAAACGCTATTTTTTATACTTACGTGTGAAAGGTTATATTTTCATATTTGCGTTCACTACGGCTTTTGCGGCCGAAAACACAACACTGTACCATATTTATTAAAGTATCTGGGTTGAAAACAATTAGTTAAACTTAAAATTACACAGTAATTCACTCAAAAAGCCTTATTTTCACTTCTGATAAATTCCCGCTTTGTAATTTGTTTGACACAAATGTTTTGTGACAAACCTATACGGTGATAAGGACAAAAAATACGTATCTCTATTTTTCTCTAACACACTGAAAAATGGTATCGTTATCTCACTCTCTCGTGGTAACGCTTGTTGGCATGTCAGGTCTTGGTCATTCTTAGTCTAAGGTAACAGACGATTTAATATAATCCGGAGTAATCCGGACCATGGACCTTAGAACACTAATACTCTATTGCTATCGACTGTCTGGAACTCCGTGGTCCGCTCCGTAGTGCACCAACGGAAAGTGCACCATCCTTAAACAAAGAATTACTATTATTATTATTTGTCTAAAGGTACGCGTCCATTGGCCCGTGCAGGACTCACCGCACGCAAAGGATTTTATTTTGCTTTGTATGATTTCACATAGTGCTGCGTCCACTATCCGCGCCGCCCGCACCGCACGCCGGCATTTAAGAGCAAGGCAAATCCGTTCAATCCATTGCGTGCCGTACGCGCGGTGCCGGCGGTGAGTCCGGCGCGGGCCAATGGACGCGTACCTTAATACACCATGTATAAAGGTCTGTGGCACCATCGGACAGTGAGGCAGTGTTCAGTGTTGCCGTTCTAACATTTTAGTCGCTAAAAAAGGTTTTAGTGACAAATAAATTTTTAGCGTTTATTAACTAACAGGCAAATGTAGGAGCGGAAGCTCCTACATAGGCCAAACTAAGCAGACTATTGCAGAAAGGGTCAAAGAGCATATCGCTGCTGTGAAGAACCGACAGACGAGCAAATCAGCGATTGCAGAACATGCACTCGATGCAGGCATCAACCACTGGATTGAATTTCACCGCACGCAAGTCCTCTCCACGGAACGTCACTTTTACTCAAGAATTGTACGTGAAGCGATTGTACTGAAATAGGAGAAGTCCAGGGAACCTGATATTACGCCATCTTGACCCCTTCCAGTGAATCCTCTCAGGGAAGTGGGCGTCGTCAATTCCTTAACTGTGAAACCACTAGCGTGTGTTGGGCTGAGTCCCGGGAGTGTGCCGGCTAAGACGCACGCCGCTTCATTCAATACGGTGTGGTAACCGTGTATGACTCTAACCACCAAAATCCTTTGGGGTCACCTGAGGTGTGCCCTATTTTGGGCGATCAGAGCTACCGCCCACACTGGTACATCGTACAGTGCCATAGACCGGACAACTCCCGTGTACAGTTGTCTCGTCGCAATACTGGCTTCACCCAACTGGGCAAAAGTCGTCCAAGAGCGGAGGTAGTGTCGACCAGCTTTGGGACAAGCTGACGGAAGTGCTCGTTGAAGAGTCACCTATAGACAAGGATCAGGCCCCGATACTTCATCTGGGCCCGGACTAGTACGAGGACCGAGTTGAACACGATTGAGGCGCTGGGGAGGTGCCAGATGATGAGAGGGGTAAGCTGTTTGAGAGGCAGAGATCACCCTCTCAAACAGCTTACCCCACCTCGTGTAGCAACACGATGGCCCTATAGGCCGTGACCGAATCGCAGACCATCCCGACTTCTGGAGTAGAACGAGCTTTTCGGTCCTCCAGCTACATTTAAGCTAATCGACGTGAGAATTTCTCTATCGCGAATCAGGATTATTTCTCCGTATAGTTCATTCCGTGTTTTCTTGTGTGTGGTTCAGTGTTCTTTCGGAAGATGGTTGTTATATGTTTTTCACTTGCTCTGTATGTGAAAGTCGCCACATCACTCCCCTTCAAGACCGGAGGTCGATATGATGAGTCAGCTATCTGTGCTCTGTTGTGAGCTCGCCAATGCCAGGCGTGAGTAGTTCTAGGGAGTTGGAACTGTATGCCGCTAGTCCCAGTGAGTCGGGGCTGAAAGTCCGCTGATCCCAGTGAGTCGTAATCGCATGCGGCGCATGGTGCTGCGGTGAGGTCTCCAGTGAGTCGGGCCGGTTGCTGCATAGTGGCTGGCTGCTGCGTAGTGGCTGGCTGCTGCGTAGACGGGAGAGAGATGCTCTGCTTACGTGTAACGTGTGTGCAGTGTGCTGTTCCTAGACGCTGATGAGACCGTAGGGGTTAACCAGACTGGAGCGGTCACTACCTGCGTGTGGTGTGTCCCTGTCGAGGCCGAGATTGCTGGCTGGCTGAAACTTGGTTGACGGTCATCGCTGTGGGAGTGAACAAGATGGCGCCGCTGATCTGCTTCCTTGAAGGCTGCTTCTAATTACCACGGGGTCACCACTGTGGAGGAACGGGTATGGTGTTCCTCTGACACAAAGGGATCCTCCCTTTGTGTCAGATCCTCCGATGGGCCACTGCCCATGTTGGTGATGATGTTGTATATAATGCTAATCGACGCGATAATTTCTCTATCGCGATTCACGATTAGTAGTTACTCCATATTAATCCTTTCGTGTTTTCTTCGTGGTTGAGTGTTTTTTCGGTAGCAGAGTTAACATATAACAGGGCCCTTATATGTTTTTGACTTGCTCTGTATGTGGAATGGCGATGTGTGTAAGAAGTCTGAAATATTTATTTTTATTAATTTCAATTCTTAATGCTTTTAAAATTTGTGTTAAATTGAGTGCAATGAAAATCGGTTATTAACGTTTATCGAATGTGCAATATCTTAATTTAGCAGTTTTAAGACTACAATTCGACATTGGTAACTGTGAAGACGACGACTTAGACAGCTCCAGTAAGGCTTACTTTTTTTGTAAAAACATACATATTTTACATAGAAAACACCCAGACTCCGAAACAAATATTTGTGAAGCACACAAACAATATTTGGTACGACACGGGAATCGAACCATAATAATCGTATGATTTTCCTATAAATCCATATGAGTAGGTATTCCTTTGGAAATTGAACTTGGGATTTGCACACCTCAGCTTGAATTAAGTGTTCCTAATCTGTGATACCTAATTATGTTGTTTTCATTCACTGGTTCATTTAAAAAATATACTTGAACCACATAGATTTTCAGAAAAAAACTAAATGTGAAGTTTACAATGAACATGTTGACACTTAGTAAGTAAACATTACAAAATGTAAAATAAACACAAATTATTTAGGCCTAAACTATTTTTTATTCAAAATTATTAGTAATAAAAATTTACTCTAAATGGCTATAGTGAGTGTAGACCAATACACTGTAGATGATGGAATATTGTTAGGAAGAAAAATATAATTGGTTCTTGATAACAAACATGGTTATTTTTTCAGAAAGAAGTAATTCATATACACATTGGTCAGTCCGGGGTACAAATAGCAAATGCCTGCTGGGAACTGTACTGTCTTGAGCATGGAATCCGATGTGATGGTATTTTAGCTTACTCAAACAATGAATCAGGTCATGAAGCGTTTTTCAGCGAAACAGGTGCCGGCAAAGTTGTGCCTAGGGTTGTAATGATCGACTTGGAACCGACACCAATTGGCAAGTATAACTATGAATAGGAACAAATTATTGACTACTATAAAGAACATTAATCAGTTACTGATTTCAGATGAAATAAGAACGGGGGCATATCGGGAATTGTTCCATCCGAATACCTTGCTAACCGGGAAAGAAGATGCGGCAAGCAATTTTGCACGTGGCTACTTTGGTGTCGGTCGAGAGATGATCGATCTAGCATTAAACCGAATTAGATTAGTGGCTGAAGGTTGTAACCATCTTCAAGGATTCATAATATTTCGCTCTTACGGAGGAGGAACTGGCTCTGGATTCACTGCCTTATTACTCGAAGGTTTAGTGAAAGATTATGGGAAATTATCAAAAATTGAATTCTCTATTTACCCAGCGCCAAAAATATCACCAATAATTGTTGAACCGTACAATTCTGTGCTCACGGCGCACGCTTGCATGGATACTGAAGATATATCCTTCATTTTTGATAATGAAGCATTATATGATATCTTGGCAAGATCACTTGAAGTTCCGCGTCCAACATACACGAACCTTAACAGGCTTATCGCTCAGGTACTTTTTTACCGTTTCAATGAAAATTGATAGTGACTAAAGACCGTGAGTAGGTACTAAAAGCAACTCATTTTAATTTTCTTCAGGTATCATCGTGTATGACAGCGTCATTGAGGTTTGAGGGTGCATTAAACGTGCAACTTGTTGAATTCAGAACTAATTTAATCCCTTATCCCAGAATACATTATCCTTTGATTACGTTTGCTCCATTTGTATCAGCTTGCAAAGCAATGCATGAAACGAACACAACCCAACAATTGATGATGCAATGTTTTGAACCTAGCAACCAAATGGTCAAATGTGACCCAAGACTTGGCCAGTACATGTCATGCTGTTTGCTATTTAGAGGAGATGTTAACACAAATGATATAAATTCTGCAATAAATCAAATAAAAGGAATGAGGTCCATTAAATTTGTGTCATGGTCTCCTACTGGATTTAAGGTAAATTCTTTCAATCGCATGTACATATGACTATTATTCTTAGCTTAACTTCCGATTTCGGCCAAAAGAACTACCCTGGTTTTCATAAAACCAAATTCCTAACAATCACCGGTAAAGCAATAGCTATTAACTATTAACCTTTTGAACGCCAGAGCAAAAACTCATCAACTTGCCCTCAACGCCAGACCAAAAATTTAGCGCAAATACCTACGAAAAAAATAAGCATTCCAAAACTTTATCGATAACATGAATTGTATTTTTATTTTCGTCTACAATTTCAAAATATATGTCCTTATAACACTGAATTTATTTCAACATTACACTTCTTCCTACTCTAGTAATAGTTATACACTATTTACAGAGTTGTTTAATACCGTAATAACAGAATTGAGACGACAATATAATTAAATATAATAACTATAGGTACAACATTATTCTTGATCTGTTGTCTTGATATTGTGACCCTGGCGTGGACGGTACGTCATTTTTATGAATATTGCGCTTCTCAAATAAGGATGTAGCAACGTACTGTCTCGCTTATCGAGTATAATATTAACTAATAATAATTAAAACATGTATTTTAAATTAGATTTCTATAATTCCGTTGAAGGATATTTAAAAAAAATACACGATTCAAATAGGTTAAGTATATAATCAACTATATAAAAATTTACAAAATGTAAAACAGTATGTACGTTTATAGCCTTTAAATACTAGCTTCTTTAAACCTGGCATAAAAAGTAACAAGTAGAGTTTTGAAAAAAAAAGCTAAGCAACTTTTGATGGACATTTTAAAACTTATTTATTTCATTTAAACCTCAGTAGTGTACGAAGCATTTTTTAGGGCACTGCTTATATTTTGTATCAATAACTAAGAGTCCTCTTTCTTCTTTACAAAATAATTGTCTACTTTAATTATCAATTTTAACAGAATAAGTATAATAACAAAACTTAACAACAAAAATAAAACAGGCTTACGAAATTTTAATATAAACTTACGATATCATCTAACGTGCCCTACATCACTAGTGGTCACATATTTGTGACTCTGGCGTGTGGGGACATTCTTTTTTAAGAGTTTATTTCTTTCTTTTTAAAGTAAAATTTCTTAATATCATAAAGCAATTTAAATAGTTTTATGGCAATAGATAACAGTTAGAGCTTCTTCTTAAGGTACTTATATAAATTTAAAGGCATAAAAGTAATGTTTAAAGGCTTTATTTCGTATTTCGGTGCACCGCTTTTTTGTCACATATTTGTGACGTTGGCGTACAGGGACAGTTTTCGCTTGTCACATATATGTGACCATGGCGGTCAAAAGGTTAAGCTAGTCTTCAAAGAATTCTGCAATCTGAGTGTAAAATAACGTGTTTCTCGTTTATTTAGATCCATGAAAATCTTTCAAGAAATTAATATCTGTTTAAGAAATGATCATTCAAATCTATATTGTCTTATTAATCTAAACACTAACCAGATCCTTTAATTAATGTCATGTTGTCGACAATATAGATTGGCGTAAACTACATGCCACCTGCGACAGTTCCTGGCGGTGATCCGGCCGCTTTACAAAGAGCCGTCGTAATGGTGTCAAACACATCAGCCATACGAACAGCGTGGGAACGACTCTGTAAACAGTTTTCTTTAATGTATGCCAAGCGCGCATTTGTACATCATTTTGTTGGAGAAGGCCTCGAAGAAGGTGAATTCCAGACCGCCCTTCGAAATATCAAAGCATTATCCAATGACTACAAAGAAGTAGAGGGATGAAACGAAATAAACAAATAGTTTACGTTTAAAATGTGTTTCACTTCTTTTTAGGGTTCTGTAGTTCATAACTCGGAACCCTTACAGATTATTTTTTTTCTTTTTAAAAATACCACTTCCGCATTAGGAATATAAATTCCTGTATCGCGGAGGACTTGATAAACACACATGAATCGGACACACAACACAAAGAACACTCAGACTCAGAACAACAAATTGTGAATCACATAAAGTGTTATCCCACGTGGGATTTGAACCCGACACTTGGCGCAATAGGAAGCGGCGTGTGACCGCTGAAACCACTAGACTGGTGCGTCCGTCCGTCTGTCCTTAATCTACCGCCCAAACGGTTGGTGCTAGAAAGATGAAACTTGGCTTGAATATGTTGTAATTACTCAAAGCTACAATAAAAATATGCAAAATATTTTTATTTGGGTTACCTCCCCTACACGTAATGGAGATGCTTTTTTCTCGCGTCTGCCCCATCGTGCGGGGTATCATTAGATAAGCCTTTTAAAAACATTGCAAGAATGCTAAAACCATTTTTAGGGTTCCGTTGCCAAATGGCAAAAAACGGAACCCTTATAGATTCGTCATGTCTGTCTGTCTGTCTGTCTGTCTGTCCGTCCGTATGTCACAGCCACTTTTCTCCGGAACTATAAGAGCTATACTGTTGAAACTTGGTCAGTAGATGTATTCTGTGAACCGCTTTAATATTTTTACACAAAAATAGAACAAAAGCAATAAATTTTGGGGGTCCCCATACTTAGAACTGAAACTCAAAAAATATTTTTTCATCAAAACCATACGTGTGGGATATCTATGGATAGGTCTTCAAAAATGATATTGAGGTTTCTAATATCATTTTTTTCTAAACTGAATAGTTTGCGCGAGAGACACTTCCAAAGTGGTAAAATGTTGGTCCCCCCCCCTGTAACTTCTAAAATAAGAGAGTGATAAAACTAAAAAAAATATATGATGTACATTACCATGCAAACTTCCAACGAAAATTGGTTTGAACGAGATCTAGTAAGTAGTTTTTTTTTTAATGCGTCACAAATCATAAACCGCAATTTACATTTCTTTCAATCAGAACACTGTTATTATAACATTGATGAAAGTTACAACGAACTACAAAAAACAACTACTTTTATATGATGCTACGGAACCCTTCATGGGCGAGTCCGACTCGCACTTGGGCAATTTTTCAATTAATTATCCGTTTGCGAGTTATTCAACTTTAAAGTGCATTTTTTTGTATAAACAGGGTGCCACCTCCTCCCTCTAAAAGCTAAACGGCTGGCCTGACACGCACTTGTGCAATTTTTTAATATCTTTGGCAATATCAGAGGTGTTATTTGTAAACCCTACCCATAGAAAGGCATTATTTTAGGCATTAGGAATTCAGTACCAATACAAGCACCTAAATGATACTTCTTTATACTGTTAAGGTTTATCAGAGTAAAAATCAATTCGGGGCGAAGCAAAAAACTTAAATTTGGATATAAGGCCAGGAAAGAACTAATGATTTAGGAATCTCAAAACAACAAAAGTAGACAACTGTAAAAACCTCTTTTGTAACACAATTCTATAGACATTTCAAAGATTTTTAAGGAATGATAACCATAAAAAATTACAGTTATTTATGATGTTGTATCCGTCAGTGCAAGGATATTTAAATTAAAGTAGCATTTATCTAGGATAAAAATGCCTGTGAAGTTACCACTTGACATGCTTCCATACAAATCGGTGTCTGACCACTCCGATCTCGCTTGGTGCCGGTTGCCACACCATTTATCAGAGTCATCATGACTATTAAAGTAAACAAGGCATTTCATAGCCTATTTTTTCTGTCGCGATTATGGGTTACCCTTATTATATCTATAGTTGCTTTAGTTGTGTTTTGGTGGTTCACATTGAGGATACAGTTGCTGGAAACACAGAATAAGGCGTTGTTACAGGGTAATGGAGATCCTGTAGTATGTATTTTTGTGTGGTTAAATTTGTATCAAACACAACAAAAATGCCAAATATGAAATACACTACTCTTAAATCATATGTTCATAGCATGAAAAATATTGACTAATAATCGATCAAATCATTTAATCCATCGAAATTAATACAGAAAACGATAGCAGGTAGATAGGCAGTTAGTGTAATGGGTAGAAGAGCCATGCTGATTTCAGCACGAATGTACAAAGCCGGGGCAGTACTAACCTTACAGAAAAGACCAACCTAAAAATGACAGTATTCGTGCTATAGTATTTCGTTGATGAGTGTGAGACCGGAGGCCCAAACATTCTTGGAGAATGATGCGGAAACATGTTACAAGCCCGCCATTTTGTGGGTCACCATGCTGCATTGTTTGCACTATCATTAATAGTGGTGGCCTCCACTTTTGGATTCTACACTGCTTTCCATCACTTTGGCTTCTATATAAAAATTAAAAGAATAAAGCAAAATAGTTAAGTAAAATACTTATATTAGCTATGCTCTGTCGTAGTTTACCTGTTAAAGGAATACTTTTGTTGTATTACTAATTTATCTACAATGATAGATATTTTGTTCGAAACAATTTTACCTAAAATATTTTCTAAAGAATTTCATCACAGGTAGTTACATGTTGTTTTATTGCAGATCAATAAATTTTTATTATTACATTTTCATAATATTTTTTTTCAGATATCAGGAGCAATAGATACAGCATGTGAAACATTCGACATTGCAATAGTCTGTATGGGCAGGGGGAACAGTCTAATAGTACCTATGCTGAAGTCCTTGCTGTATAACCGTCAAAATCCACTACACTTTCATTTCGTGGTGAACAGTAGGACGCAACGTGGCATCAGTAAAATCTTTGAAAGATGGGACGTACCTGATGGTGGGCTATGACTGTGGCATTTTATTTTAGTATTAATGACGACAATTCTCCTCGACGGCTACTGTAAAAACTTTCTCAAGCAAATGCAAAATAGGAGCTTAGAAAACTGCGAGTGCTTATCAAAATTCATGTCGAGTGAAGTTGTAAATTGATTTTTGCCAACTCATTCCTCAATGATAATATGTATTCAACAGACTTGAAAAAGTCAAACCAAAAACTCCTATCCAATGAGATATCTACGTCCAGCCGAAGACTTTAAGGCTATTGATGATGAAACAGGCTTCAACACAGTCACTCAGATGCATCCGGTCAAACATACTCCAGTTATGAATTTTGCCAACTAATAAATTATCCATCAGTAACTTATAGAATCCAACTACTATTGCTTTGTTTACAGTTACATACACATGCTACAATGCTGAGGACAGGATCTCTGAAATTAACTGGGTACCAAACACCCACTATTCAGGCGTATATGGCTTGATGAAACTCCTGTTCCCAGATATCCTGCCCACATCCTTGAAAAAGGTCATTGTGCTGGACTCTGATCTGATCTTTCTATGTGATGTTGCAGAATTATGGAATATGTTTAGAAACATTACTAATGACAAGGTAAGCTTACAATGTTTTAAGTAAGAGGGTTTTATAAGTTTTTAATATTTCACACAAAATTCAAATAGAACATCAAGAAAGGTTTAGAAAAATAGAAGTTGCTAGTATATCTACCTTAATTATTATAATTTATACAAGCCGTATCATTATTTTTCAGTTGATTGGTCTTGTAGAGAATGAAAGCAACTGGTATAACGGTAGTGACTCACGCTGGCCAGCGTTAGGCCGAGGTTACAACATGGGTGTAATCCTGCTAGACTTGGATAAAATACGCCGTAACATTGATTGGACCCGCCTTTGGTATGACGCAGTTTTCGATAATGTCAATAAGTTGAAGAAAACTGAACTTGGGGAGCAAGATATCATCAATGCTGTAATAAAGAGGTTTCCACATTTAGTGTACAATATAAGCTGCTTGTACAATATACAACTGTCTATAGAATCAATTGCGAAGCAATGTTATGGAGGTGATATAAAAAACGTGAAGGTATGCAAATTTTTATCTTACATCGAGTAACTTGCTGGAACAAATACATGAAATAGAAATATTCCTGTCTTGCGGGAGACTTATACAAACATATACCAAACGGACACAGAAAAAAAGGAAAATCGGAACAACCGTTTGTAGATAACACAAAGAATTGATAGATTTTGTCGATCGAAAGCTTAACTGGGGCATAGATTTCAAGTTAAAATATTTGTCTTAGTTACGTTTTCTTCAGGGGCGTAGATATGTGGGGGCAAGGAGGGCACTATTCTATCCCCCCCCCCACAGCTAACTCATTCCACCCTCCCTTTCCCCCCTAGTACTGTATTTTATTTATCCCTTTTACTGTACTGAAGCGTAGCTAGGAATTTTATTAGTCCCCTTTAATAAAATTTCTAGCTACGCTCATGGTTTTCTTGGGTTTTAAATTTCAGTTTTTACATTATTACTTTATTCATCATAAAATTTGTTGGAAAAATGCGTATTTATGTATTTTTTTAGATAATTCACTGGAACTCACCTCTCAAGCACGATATAAGGATCAGTGACTCACATTTATTTGAAAACAAATTTCTGTCATACGCAAACCTCGACTATAATAAGCTCAAAGTAAAACAGACTTGCCGCCAGCATACTATAAATGAATTAAAAATAAAATAGATTAATAACTTCATGAGTATGTGTTTTTATTTTATAATGTATCATCCTTTCTCTCACTTTATATAGTTTACTGCTTAAGAAACTATATTTAAAAAATATGAACAATAATAAGATTATTATGTACCTATCCGTAACTGAACGCCACCATAAAGATCAGTGCCTAGAATTTCATAGTGCTTACGCGTCTCGTCTGTACTATTAATATAAAACTGACGAGTTTGTTGGTTTATTTGGTTGAAACGCTAATCCCAGGCACTACTGATCCGATTTACAAAAGTATTTCACTTCTAATTCATTTATCGAAGAAGGGTATACACGCTAATTATAACTATGCTACGATCAATAGAACGTAGGAGCTGACTATCTAAGAAAATTATTTCTTTGAAAGCTTCTTTGGCGTGCGCTGCTTAGACGGTTGAACTTTCACACAATATTGAAAGAAAATCGTGCGCACAACATACCGCACGGTCCAGTCCACAGAGTATTACCTATCTCATTGGTATTAGTGCTGGTGAACTATAAGTAGGTAACGTCATTTATATTTGTCTAGTAGTAGTAGTCCATGTTATAAACTCTAAAGGAAAACTATACTGGCTTACATAATTTTATTGGTTCTTGAGATAAAGAGGTCTTACTTGTAAAATGCGCAAACTTGCAGGATTTCGTGTACAAACATAATGAAATAATAAGTAAGCAAAATAATTATATATATTGGTACACGAGTTTAAATCCACTTGTCATTATGAGTAACTACGGAACCCTATTTTAAGGGTGGCCTGACACACACTTAAACAATTTTTATGTATGAGTCTCATACATACTATCAGCTATAACTACTTATTTAAAATGTGATTGTAATGAGTTAAAAAAAATATTATTTAACCCATTAGTCGTTGATTATGTACCAACGATCGTAAACAAAAACTATTATATAATTAATTTTAAGTTTACGATTATAAGGGTTCGGTGATACTTACACTACAGTGAGCGATAGCACGAAGAAGTACCGTTTTCTCGTCTCAAACTTCTTCTAACATATTGCAGAATAGAGTGAGGTTTTTGTATTTACTAAATGGTTTTAATGTTAGGCTGGAAAGTCTGTCCGGACGTGTGTCCTTACAAACTCAAAGGACTAAAGAATAATCACGGACCTTTAGATTCCCAATTGGTTTACATCCTGGACTATTTAAAATTCAAGACATTACAGGAAAAGGTCCTTCGTTGCATTTATCCACAGTACCTATCTGTATTTTACGTCTCTAATGTAATTTGCTGTGTAACAAACGAATCTTACTAGAAAGTAGAATCGAATTAATGGCAACATGGCAACACTGATACAGAATGTTAAAAAAATTAAAAAAATACAAATTACAAAATAGTATGAGATAGGAGACACTGAGTTTGATTGAAGTATTTGTTAAGAATTTATTTGTTCTAGCCAAGTTTAAGTGCTGATAAAGGCGGGAGGGATTTTAGAAAAAGTGCCTCTAACTTTTGTATAATCAGGCTAGGGATAAATACATACAAGTAAGTTTTAAGAATTGCCATTAACCACAATCTCACTATTACACTAGTATTTCATAACAAAAACAATACATATTCAATTTTCTAATTAAAATAGCCAGATTAATTGAAAAATTCACCTACATTCAATAGATATCATGATGTGCTAATAATTTTCTCTTAATTCATTTTGTACACAACATTTTAGTATTTGAAAGGTTAATTCAATAGGTTGTTTGTTTATGTTAGGTGTAATAGAATAGGCATAATAAAATGTTAGTAAATATTTAACCAGCAAAGTTAGTGTTTTAAATAGTAAAAATTCAGTCAAAGGTAATCACAAATTTTAGGTAATAAAATCAATTAACTTGATTTATAATGTTAAGGCTTTATTTCAAGTGTATTTTCTTATCATAATTTTATTTTTGTATGGAAATGTAAAAATCATATTATTTTTAAATTGATTTGAGGTAGTTGGTGCCATCATCTACCATCCTATTGTATTTTTTTTTGTGTTACATTACCATCACTGCATTCCAGGGAAACCTCTATTGCTAATGCAATAGAGAAGATGAATAATACTATTGCATCTATTGCTTATCAAAATCATAAAGAAACATACTGAAGTTATATGTATAAAAAAAACATAAACTTTTTTAAGTCTTGTAACAAATTATAATCAAACAACACATATTTTGTCTGATAAACTACATATTTCTATTTATTTTAGTATGGTTTTATATAAACTAATGTAATACATACATTTTATTTTATTTTTTATTTTATTTATTTAAAGGTTTCCCACAGCTCGTGCATAAAAAATACATAATAGTAAGTGACAAAATTTTACAAGGCCCTACACACTTGCCAATTACGGGCTAACCAGCATTCATCATATCATTACTTAACATATGTACATTTATGGCATACCTAGCTGTACAATACTTAAATAAAAACCAACACAATACCAAAAAAAAAAAAACAACGAGAATAATCACAAAATAATCAAAATTTAAGGTAATATAATAAGGCTTATCACATGGAAGATATTTACCACAGTTTCCCGAGACTTCCTAGCCATTCTTTTGTGATTTTAGGTTCCTGGATCTAAGCAAACTTATTGAGTCATGATGCATGTCAAAATCTGGTACCGCTTTTAAGAAGGAATTCATCTCTCTGCAAATTCTGTTAAGTGGCGAGTTTACGCCTATATTAGTTTTAGATGGCTGAACATGATATTGTTTTGTTATAGGATGTCTTGGTATTTTATGAGGCACATTAATTAAGATGCGTGAGACAAGTTCGTTGCAATCAAGTTTATTATTTGCGAGTTTGTGGAGAAAAGCCAAGTCGTGTGTCCGTCGACGCTCACGTAGGGAGTTCATGTTGTAATATTTAAGGCGGGACTCGTAGGCACTCTGGGGAGATATCGTATTTGTTGTGAATGCGAGGTGTCTTGTAAAAGCTCTCTGTATGCTTTCAATCCTTTGAGAGTGGACCGCGTAATATGGGTTCCACACCACACTGCAAAACTCAAGGTTGCTACGTACCAATGAGTTATACAATATAATTTTAGTTCTTGCTTGCTTGAATCCTTTAGTGTTTCTTTTGAGAAAGCCTAGCATTCGCGCCGATTTCTTGATGATAAAGTCAATATGGCTCTTAAAATTCATTCCGCTGTCCATAATAACACCGAGATCCCGCACTTCGGGGACAGTGCTAAGATTGATAAGATGGTATTTTCCTTTTTACCTAAAAAACTTTTTTTTGAAAATAATAATTCTAGAAATGCCAAGAGAGTCTTATTTACTTAAATCATTCATACTGTAAATTTATTTTTAAACATTTATTTTTTCATTTGGTAAAGTATACTAACTATTTATATTCTCAATTTTTTCAGAAATGTGGGGTGTCCTACAGCTTTGCCGCTGCACTCAGTCGCTGCGGGCAGCTCAGGGCAAGCTCTCTATAGGTCAAGTGTCTGGCATGAGAAATGGCTTTAGTTCTACCAGTCTAGTCAGCAGACAACTCATTACACAAGCTAAACACAGTAAAACAATTAAAAGTAGTTGGAAAGGATTAAGGGTAAGTTGAATTCTCACTGCATGGCCTAAAGACCCCTACAGTAGTGTAGTGCAGCCCTACGGCTAAACTGATTTTAGACTATCGCAATACACATACTCATGTTTTTTTGCTGTAAATGGTACTTATTCGCGATAAAATTAAAAAGGTTACCTTCTACTTTCCGACGTTTCGAACGGGTTGTCCCGCTTGTGGTCACGGGTAGACTGCCAAGCTAGTACCAAGCAGTAGACAGGTAACATCAAAGCTCTGTAGAAAGTTTGTTGTGAGATTCTATAGAACTCCAACTACCAGTAACTATTGCCAAAGATAATCAAATGGCAACCAAGTGTACAGACTTAACATGCTCCCCGGGAGATGTAAAGGTTTCAATGTGTTACCCATCCAAATACTCCCTTGGCTAAAATTGCTTAGTTATATGTTAAACTACAGTTACCACTTAGTCATAAGCCCTTAGAATAGTTCTTAGAAAAGTTGTATGTTTTAGAAAAACTAACAGAAGTACCCTAACTGGTTTCGGCCAATGCACAGCAAATATCATGAGAGAGAGAGACCAGCCGACTATGCAGGAGAGTTTTTTTTTATATTATAGGGGGCAAACGAGCAGACGGATGTTATGTTGCACTCTCCGTTCTCTCACTCTCATACTCCAACCAGGGAGATTTCGGTAAAATAGAACCCTAAATATAGCTCTGAGGATAATATTTGTAGTCAACCATCACAACATGTTGAATACTCACTAATCTCATTATTATCTTCACATTAATGCGAGTTGTTTTAATGTAAATGTGGATTTATCAATATAATAGCAAAATTATCATATAATAGCCTCAGAAGTAATTTGTTTGTTTAACAACAGTGTCATTAATCAGACATGACGCGCTCATGGCTTAGTGGCCTTAGGTGATAGGAAACAATCAACAAGGGTAAGCAACGACGGCGCGGTCAGACCTAGATGGGTGACCGTTTATGGCATGATATGTTATGAGCGTTTCCGTGAGACGGAGGTCACCTTAAGCAGTCGGTCCCGACTGTTATCATAAGATATCAGTCTTGAAGCTTAGTTGGAGGCCTTGGGGTGGCTTAAAAACATCCAACGATAAGATTACTTAATCACAATGTGTCTTGCCAGTTCCCAACCCGCAGTCGGTCAGGGTGGGACTGTATAGCATTAACCCTCTCCTGAGAAGAGACTGAGCCCAGCAGTGGGATGTTAAGGGTTGTTGATAATGTCATTCATCAACAACCCATAACGTCCCACTGCTGGGCTCGGGTCATGTGGATAATGTCATTATCTATTGGCAAACCGTTTATAAAGGGGACTGAGACAGGTGCGGGCGGCGGGGGCGCTTAGTGAGATACACACGAGATGTCCGCCCGCACCTGTCTCAGTCCCCTTAGTCGTCATACCCCCGCGCCCCTGTTACCGCAGGCGAGGACTCAGATAAACGGTCGGCCTCTGCATAAATGTTATGCATTTAAATAAAATTGAAGTATTTGTTTATAATTTTACATTATTTTTTTTGAAAACTTATTAATTTCTTCATTAAGTACCAATAATAAATATTTCGCACATCTTACACACAACATCATCTAGTCCCAAACTAAGCAGACTTGTATTATACCTATAATAGTAATTTGTACCTACTAAACAACTGATATAAATACATAATCATACTTCTTTTTGTAAATACATACATATTATACATAGAAAACACCCAGACCCCAAAACAAATATTTGTGGATCACATAAATATTTGATCCGACCCGGGAATCGAACCCGAGACCGCTAATAGTTATAGACCGCGAATAGTTAGAGTATGCGGCCGCTGATCTCTTGATCAGCGGCCGCATACTCATAACAAAGTAGTCATCAATGAATACATTTAGTGATGCAAGGTAATATTATCTTCTACAGCTAAGTGAGATAATCAAATCAAATGGCATGCTGGTCCGCTTCTGTTCGTCAGCTCCAAAGCCCAAACGTTCCAAACTGGTGGGCTACTGGCTTCTCGGCTGCTCCGGCATGGTGTTCACAGCTGTCGTGCTAGGTATGATCGCTGGCTATATTATCCTACTTTATAGCATATACTATGTCATTAATTTGGTTGTAAAAACTACCAAAGACAAATAAGTAGGTAGGCCATTCCATTTGTCAAATAAAGATTATATATATTTTTTTATTTGTGTCATTGGTATTGTGATATTTAAGTCATATATTATGATTAGGGCTCGGAATAGGTAGTTTAATTTTATGTACTTGCAGAAATAAAGTCAACGTAAGCATATCATGGATAAACCATAACATAAAATTTGCAATACTGATTATTCCAAAATGTTCTTCAATAAAGGTTAGATCACGTCGAAGGTTAGGATTTTGCAATACTTCTTTCGCTTTCTTTATAGATTGTACTTCTTCATCATGAAATAAAGAAAGAATATGTGATATTTCATTAAAATATTTTTTATAGTAAAAAGCAGCTTCTAGCCATGTACCCCACCGAGTTATAACTGGCTCTGGAGGCAAGGGCATATAGTTTTTACAATCTCTGAAAATAGTAAGTTCCCCGGGATTTCACAGGCATATCCATAGTATTGATGTCACAAAATCGCAAGTACATAAAATTAAACTACCTATTCCGAGCCCTAATTATGATAGATTATATATGTATAGTTATATTAATAAGTGGGGCGGAATAATAAAATCTATTCAAGTTGTACAAATATTTGTATATAATTTCTACCTAAAGGTCTTTGGAAACTGGTGCCTTTGGACTGAATTTTATTGTGGGCATTTAATGTAAAAGAATAATAAGTTATATTTTACAAAATAATATTAATAATAAATTATTTACTACATGTGGTTAAGGTCTTTAACTTATATACTATAAAGATTCCGTTTTACTCATATTGACTATTGAACCCTAAAAAATTGGTGGTCTCGACATTAGTATGATCCAGTGACGGATCTTCTAGGTATACTGTATCTACTCGAAATGTTAATTTTTAATATTTTTCAATGTATATAATTTTATTTGGTTTTTTTTTATGTTAATTATTGTAAAATAATATTTTAATAGGTAAATTTATGGTTCTGGTGTAAGACAATACCTAGGGACTGTAAAGTTGGAATAAGTAATAAAATAATAATATTGATGTCTATGGCAGGTTAAGAATATTAAAAAGTAATAATACAATAGCTACTAACAGTATGGACCCAGGTTCAGTTTGTATTAGTACCAGTAGGATGAGCTCTACTCAAAATTATTTTAGATAAAATGTTGAAATTATTATTTAAAAATAAGGCTTTTGAAAAACAATAAAGACACTGAAATGAAAGTTTGTTAGTTTCATTTCTTTATATTTTTAATATACTTGAAATAGCTAACTGAATTGTGTTTGTGTTGAATGGAAGAAAACAGTACATTACCAATCGGCTAACATACCAGAAAGTATTATTGTGATAAGAACTAATCATACTTTTAGTTTTGCTTGTCAATTCACCATTTAAAATTCAGCTATGTTTAATTATATTATTCTTAGCAAAATATTTTAAAGTGATGTGATTTTTCTTGCAATAAATTAACTTCGATTTCTTTTTGACATCAGAATACACAATTAGTACTTTCTAAATATATTTTTATTTGTTACACAATTGAAAAGTCATAAAGGCACATAGTCCTAGAAGCCTTATTAGCAATAAAGAAGTAAAAACAATGGTTAATGAAGTATGTGGTGGTATGCAGGTGGCGTAACTAGGCTCACCGAGTCAGGATTATCGATGGTGACGTGGAAACTCTTGGGGGAAAAGATGCCTCGCTCTGAGGAGGAGTGGCAAAAAGAATTTGAGAAGTATCAACAGTTTCCTGAATTTATATAGTAAGTATATTTGACAAAAAAGCAATGTTCTAATGTAATAGCAATGTTCTACTGATTGGTGTGGCATTTACAGAAGAAAATAATTTTAACAAAAAGGAACCGACTTCAATGAATAACTATTCCGGGTACCCAAATCGCGACAATTGTGCCTTAGATATTTGAGGAGTTCCGTCGATTTCCTTGGGATCCCATCATCAGATCTCGATATGGTAACGATGGGACCACCTGTAAGCTACTCCCATTCCAATGCAATAAGAATTTTTGAAATCGGTTCATAAACGACGAAATTATCGCAGAACGTACATAAAAAAAAAGAAAAGATTCCGACGAATTGAGAACCTCCTCCTTTTTTTGGAGTCGGTTAAAAACAACTTTTAAGTTACTGAATTTTCCGAGTTAAACTTTCCTAGAGCTAAAGATCTAAACTAAAACTCGAAGTTCTTGCGCTACCAAACTTCATTTTCCCCGAACATGACGGTTTATACCAATCGTCATCATTAGGGCTCGGAATAGGTAGTTTAATTTTATGTACTTGCAGAAATAAAGTCAACGTAAGCATATCATGGATAAACCATAACATAAAATTTGCAATACTGATTATTCCAAAATGTACTTCAATAAAGGTTAGATCACGTCGAAGGTTAGGATTTTGCAATACTTCTTTCGCTTTCTTTATAGATTGTACTTCTTCATCATGAAATAAAGAAAGAATATGTGATATTTCATTAAAATATTTTTTATAGTAAAAAGCAGCTTCTAGCCATGTACCCCACCGAGTTATAACTGGCTCTGGAGGCAAAGGCATATAGTTTTTACAATCTCTGAAAATAGTAAGTTCCCCGGGATTTCACAGGCATATCCATACTATTAATGTCACAAAAATTAATTTAAAATTAAAATTAAACTACCTATTCCGACCCCTAGTCATCATAATAATCCAACAGAATCCTTCATCTGGAACAACATTCTGCTATGTTCTAGTTCCTCTGGAATATTCGCATTCGACATAGTTCATAAACCTGATATTCCTCTTTGCTCTCGTCAGCAAGAACCAAAGCATGACCCTGTCAGAGTTCAAGTGGATTTGGTACATGGAGTTCGCGCATCGAACCTGGGGCCGCGCGATAGGCGCCTGCGTGTTCCTGCCGGCCGCCTTCTTCTGGGCCAGGGGGTACCTCGACAAGGGCATGAAGGTCCGGGTCGGGGTCTACTGCGCTCTCGTAGCTGCTCAGGTAATTGCCTCGTAAGAAACTTTCTAGTTAGGTCTTCAATTATCGACATTCAGAAATAGCTGGATATAAATAAATATTTGGGACATCTTACACACAACGTCATCTAGTCCCAAACTAAGCAGAGCTTGTATTATGAGTGCTAATGATATAAATACATAAATACTTTTTATTTGTAAATATGTAAATACTTAATATACCTACATAGAAAACACCCAGACTCTGAAACAAATATTCGTGCATCACACAAATATTTGGTCCGACCCAGGAATCGAATCCGAAACAGAATTGAATCTTGATCAGCAGCTGCATACCAAGGAGGCAGTCAAAGGAAGTTTTGGCCTATTGTACCATGCCGGTTGGTATAAGGTTTATTTCTAGATTTTCTTATTACCTAAATATTTCTATATTTCTTATAGTGTTGTTGCTCTTCGTAGTCAGCTCTTGCAAAATCCACGGGAAGAATGGTTGTGGTCACACTTCATGTTCTCAATCTGTTACCCAGTTGTATTAATATTGCTTAAACAATAAACTATTATATAATTATAGCTAAGTTGTTATATAACAGGGTCTAATGGGCTGGTACATGGTTAAATCTGGTCTGGAGGATCGCTTCCAAGGCCCGTCGGACGTCCCGAGGGTGTCCCAGTACAGGCTGGCGGCTCATCTGTCGCTGGCGTTCATTCTGTACACAGGGCTGCTGGCCGGAGCCCTGCGGGTGCTTCGCCCCTTCCCGCCGGGAACTCTCACTAAATTGAAGGAACTGAAAAGCGTTACGGCGTTTGCGCATTCCGTTAAGGCTATGGCGTTTTTGACTGCGGTTTCAGGTGAGCGGGTAGCCGACTACTTTGACATAACGTGACGAATTATTTTGAAAATGACAAATTATGCAATGTTATTACTTTTCCCAGGTGCCTTCGTCGCCGGGCTGGACGCAGGGCTCGTGTACAACTCCTTTCCAAAGATGGGTGATCACTGGATTCCCGACGACATCCTTGCGTTTGCCCCAACACTGCGCAATTTGACTGAGAATCCCACCACGGTCCAGTTCGACCACCGCATTCTGGGCACAACCACGTTAGCCCTGGCCACCACGTTGTGGCTGGTGGCTAGAGGCAGGCCGCTGTCTCCGGCCGCCAGGAGACTCGTCAACGGGGTCGGGGCTATGGCGTGGTTACAGGTGACGACTTAATTCTTTCCTTTCTAATCTTAAAGGACATTCTGTATGTGAGCGCGGGGAACTCCATGAAGTGTCAGCCTACAGGAGGTAACAGGTGAGGCATCTGTAACCCTGGCAGGAGCAGACCCTGGTAGCTCCTGTAGGGGACTTTCCTTGGTTCATAGTACCCGAGACGGTGTACGGTTTTAGTCGACATAGCCATCAACTGGTGGTACCCGTGGGGCTTACCGTATAAAAAAAGAACAAAATAAGGAACATTCTGTATGTGATGCATAACTTCTGGGGAAATAATATTCAGTTTAAAGTTCCTTGTCTCAAAATACCTTTATTTTTTATACACGAGCCTATTAAAGTGACTCACTACATGATTGAAAACATGAGTAGAATCCTAGAGTCAACATATTTACCGCGAATGTAGAACATATAGGGTCTTTAACCCTAGAAAGATAATCATATTTTGTAGTACGGAAAAGATACTCATGAGTAAAATTGACGCATATGTTTTAATTAGCTGCTGGGCAAAGTATACTGATTGATTTGAAAAAATCGAATACTTTTATATATTTACACATATATTAGAATTAGTAACACTGCAGATAATTTAGTTTATACTCATTTGTTTATTGAAAAAAACAAACCCTTTAAACTTTGCTATAAATCGGCGAATTTTTTTAACACTTACTGTTACACATCAAAACTTATTTTTACTGCAATAACCAGTATTTTCTTTAATACAAAATCAACAACCTACCATATCTACTATGAGGAAAATATACAAAAATCAATTACAAACACCTTTGTCACATCTCAACGTTTTGCTCACGACATATAACTTTTTTACATTTTTCGCAGGACGCATTTGCCTTTCACCTTATTTTGGATCAGCAAAAAGTACAATAAGTACATTTTTTTATTACTGGCTCATCAATATTGACTTCTAATGTAGTAGGTACTTCATTTGGTAACATATTTGATATATTATCTCTCAAATATGTCTTCAAAATAGGTGCTTCTAAATGTCTATATAAACGAAGAAGACAGACCCAAGCTAATATTTTTTATATTTTTTTTGCGACTTAGAGGCTTTTTTCTTTGTTGTTAACATTGTGACAGTATATTTTATATGCGTTTATATGAGCAATGTTTGTCATTCCATACAAGAAAGCCATAGGCCGTCTATTTGTTTCCCTACTACAGGCCATCAGAGAACACATTTGATCTAGTATGTCTACCCCGGCTTTTGTTTGTCTATACGACCTTCTTCTGTGTCGCTCTGCACTTCATTTTCACTTTTGTGGTCCGCTATTTTACTGTCGGTAGCCCCACAGGGAAGCTCGTCGTCACTTTACATAAGAGCTACCTCCTCCTACAATGGTAAGAAGAAACTTAGAAAAAGACCATATCTATGGTCTTTATCCAAGTTTCTACTCCCCATTGCATTATATTGTTGCCTATGGATCTAGAAAAACAAAATAAAAATATAAGTTATGATATAAAGTACTTATACACAAAAAAAAACTATCGTGTATGTAAGTAAAAATCATAAAAGTCACGTAAAAGATAATCATGCGTCAATTTGACTCACGTGGTCGTTATATTTCTAAATCGGTGACACTTACCTTATTGACAAATATGCCATACGTCAGCTCCCAGCATCGAATAAGATGTCCCAAAAGCACAGTTATGGATTCGCGCTATTTAGAAAAAGAGAGCAAAATTTCGAAAACGTATGCGTCAATTTGACGCAGACTATCTTTCTAGGGTTAAGATGCCTCTGCATTATATGTCCTCTATCTCGGATGTCGTCAGTTTAGATCGGTTCACAGAAGGTGGTCGAGCCGACCTGTTCGTGCTAAAACCTGACTTAACTGCGTTATACATTACTGAATGTCCCTTTAGAACACCAAATTGCAACTCCCTTTACAAATTTTAGTTCGAGATTTCTGTAAAACACATTTTTTTTGTTGATGGGGTGAAAAATCCCTTTCGATTTTTGGCCTTTCGGGGATTGAGGAATCAGGATGTGGTGATTCTACTTATAAACACTTCGACGGCCGGTTTAAGGCACCTTGCTCTGAGGAGGGGCTGCGCCAGGTTCTATCCTAGAGGAAGCCACAGAGGCTTCCTCCTGCTTATTGGCTAGTCAATCAATCACGAGTGAGAAAGTGCGGAGGAAGAGTGTTTAATAATGTGTGTGTGTGTGAATGTGGCAGGTGGGTCTGGGTATCCTGACGCTCCTGCACTACGTCCCGACGCCGCTGGCCGCGTCGCACCAGTCAGGGTCGCTGATGCTGCTGACGCTCGCCATCTGGCTCACGCATGAGATCAAGCTGCTCAAGTACATCCCTAAGTAACCCAACACACACAAATAGTACATATTAAATGTTGATTTAGTACCTTGTGTTTTATTACAACCCAGTAGTTCTTCAGCAAACAAACTCTGAACATTCATCGTACCAGCCAAAAGACGTGCACTGCTGAACATAGGCCTCCGCCAAGGTTCTTCAAAACAACCGATCGAGTGCTGACGCCAATCCTCCTTATGGGGGAGGAGGACTAGACATTTTCCAGTAGGCAGTCGCCACGTTACAATTTTATGGTGAGATCGGCCATCATTAAACGGCATGGTTTACTGGATCTAACGACTTTGGCGAGTACTGTGTGATTGAAGACGGTTAAAACAAACGGAGGCTTTTATAGCAAGTCCCAAATAGAAGATAGTAGCTTTGCCCGCGACTACGCCCGCCTGTAGGTTATCTCGGTTGTTCAATCTAGAAAATGAATAACATGATTGCATCACCCGCAACATCAAATCTAGGTCGCACGCAGTGCTTGCACCGCACTCGGTACAGCCCTGTCAACAGTTAGGCATGACCGAGATTTAGGCAGCTGCATCGACACAACACACGGATGGCACACATGTAAATAGCCATCCATGTGTACTTAGAGTAAGATTAATATATAAGCTATTATTTATGATAATAAAATCAGTCATTTTGTCTAATCCGACTTTGACTCAATACCCTTCCCCACCTCTCACTGTGGCCAAGACACCCTTAGCCGTCAGTAGATCGGTCTTGTGAGTCTGCTCGACCGGCAGTGAGAAAACCATCTCCGAAACCCAGCTCCCGTCTCGTCTCCGTCTGTTGCTCTAGGTCTCCTGGTAACAGACTTCCCGCACTATCTATATATGTATATATACCCTCACCGCAGGGTTCGTATATTGGTAGGGCTAGGGATTTAGGTAGTTAGGCGTAGGTTACGTGCGAGTATTGAACGGTTCACTACGGTGCCCGATCGGTACACGTACTTAGGTTGTATGTTAGGTAGGCTTTCGGCGTAACGTACGAGTGCTGTTTGGTGTTCCACGGAACCCGGACCGCACCCGTACATTTGGTCCTTCGAGCCGGATAAATAGAAGCCTGTGTTAATCTGATTATGTAAACTATATTATTGTGAAGTTTCATTCAGTAGTTTTTGCGTGAAAGAGCAACAAACAAACATACATACATACAAACTTTTCGTTTATAATATTCGTAGGGTTGGTAGAAAACATGTAAACGGCCTACAGGACTATCTGCAGTTAAAACGAATTTTTTTTTTCATTACTTGCTTCAGCACTTTCATTTGATAGCTATCTATGCCAATAAATAAAATTGAAGAGTCTGTTTGTAATATCGAACGAATCTTTTTTTACTAAATGCATATGAAAGTATATACGATACTAACATCAAATAAAAGCGGCCAAGTGCAAGTCGTACTCGCCATTGAAGCAAGTAGCATCATTTAAAAGTTCTTTAGTTCGTTGTAACTTTCATCGATGTTTTAATAATAGTGTTTCGATTAAATGAAAGGTAAACTGCGGTTTACGATTTATGACGTATTAAAAAAAAACCTACTTACTGGATCTCGTTCAAACCAATTTTGCGTTGGAAGTTTCATTGCATTACCGGGAGGGATACATTTCACCACTTTGGAAGTGTCTCTCGCGCAAACTAGTCAGTTTAGAAAAAAATTATATTAGAAACCTCAATATCATTTTTAAAGATCTATCCATAGATACCCCACACCCCATTTTTTTTTTTTATTTATGTATGAAAATTTTAATGTGGTTCACATACTATACGAACGATACGAACTATACGAAGTAACTACTGTTCCTGAATCGCGGTAGAGAAATTCTCGCGCCCATAGCATATATTTAACATCCCAACATCAACTACTGTTGGGCATTAGCCCACCAGGCATGATCACCTGGCCTGGTCGGAGGATCCTCCCTTGCTGATGAAGGAACACGACGCCCGCCTTATATACCATTCTCTTCCACAAAATATGTATAACAGAAAAGAAACGAGGAATTCTCTCAATACAACACAAATGTTATTCACAAAGTGGTTTATTTGAAAATTTAAAATGCTAACATTGTTAACACACTGAAAAACTGTTATATGTACATCACCGTGTGTAGACAAACGCCCACGGGTCCGTCCCGCAGTGGACTCGCACCAACACATATATAGATATAGCAAGATAGTTATGATACACGCGTGAAATATTTATTCAATACAATACATCTATCTACATGTACTTACAGTGTACAGTACAGGCATGATCCAAACGGTAGTTTCGTCAAAACCCACATCTTGCATTGTGACTTGAGCCTACGACTACACCATTTAAGGTCAAGTTTTTGCATATTATTAGACGATTTATTTTTACAATATTCAATTTCGATAAAATAATAATGTTAACAATTAACAAGAAATACAAACCAAAATAGTTATTTTACTTTAAATTTAATTTTGTATTTAGTTAACATTTAATTTAGATAGATTTTGTAAACTTTGAATTGCAAGCTACAAAAAAGTTGCATTCAATAAAATTGTTTTTTTTTTTTAATACCACAACTATGTAGATTGTTTGTGTATCAATATTGCATTGTGTCAATATAATTATGGTACGGCAAAGCTGCTCATTCATAATGCATTTCATATTGATGAAAACTATTGCGTGATTTTATAATGAAACAAAATCATTTGTTACAATACATATAAACAAAGTATATTTTTACTTATGTATTTAACAAGACCTCGTCAGAAAAACCGCACATTGCTAAACGAAATAGAATATACCAAAAAGTTCTAGTAACAATATATCTTCCGTATAATTAAGGGATAAACTCGTAAAATAAATAAACTCCCTCCGATACTCACGAGTAGGTAAATAAAATAATTTTATTGCTTAAGGTACATCAATAGGTACAGTTGGCAGCAAAAATATATGTTTAATGCACAACTTAAACTTAAAAGATCAATGACAGAAGTAGATGTGAGTATGATATTCATATATATATAATTTTGGATATTACCCGTATCTGTTAGTCAAAGTATATTGTGAAAATATAAATGGCGAAACTAAATAGCAGTACAGCTAACGGATGAAACATATTGGGCATGTTCATCCGTAGGGCTGAGTTTCGGGTACCTGTTTACGTATAATCTGTTCCCTTTGCTGAGAAGAAAAGGGATGTTGACAAAACTCCTTTACAATTTTTATTTACATTTATGCTTTAACGAACATATATGGTGAAACGTTAACGACGTAACATAATATTTCTCATTATTCAACATCCCTATTCCTGTTTCTGGCGTTGACTGTAGCAAAAAATTGAGTACTGCAATCACATTTGTGAACGAACAAATGTATTTTCCCTGTATTATAACAAACAAGACAATAACTCTTGATAGTAGATAACAAAGGCTCTTTCGCGGTACTATATCGAGGTATTACCACAGTTTAGTGATCAAACGATATCCTGTTATATAGAGCACAAATTGTATATGATATTACTTGTTGATCAATGAAAAACAAGCCTTTTGTTTGTTTCACATGGATATTATATTTACGATCCCAGTTTTCCAGTTCGGCCATCCGACATATAACGCCATCTAGCCCCAAACAAAGTAGACCTAACATATTCAATACAGGATAGCTGACTTTAAAAAAGGTCAAATGATTGACTGTTACAGTACATTAAAAAATACTTTTGTTCGTTCACTTATACAATTTACGTTTAAAAGTAGGTCCCTTTGTGAAATAATAAATTGTAGCACCGCACATAATTCCTTATGCCGAAATCAGATACACGAGAGACCGTTACATACTATTGTATAAACTCCTAACTATGGCCGACTATACTTTGTAACCTAAATATTAATTGAAAATAATCAATGTGACAATAATAATCAAGATAATGGTAACACAGGGCGAAATTGTTCACAGATAAAAAAAAACATATTTTTTTCACTGGCAATTTCAGTCTATTTATAAGGCGATGTAAAAAGATTAATGAAAATTTTATTTAGGCGGAATGTAGCGATCTGGTGAATTGTTATCAAACTATTATATAACATTGTACTAGTCGTTTAGAAATGTTATTTGACATTTGATTTTCAACGAGATGATGACAGTTGCGACATCTGTGCTAGCGTCACAAAAGCCGGTGTGGTTATGTTAAAAATGAACTCTTTACTGATATGCTTTATTGTTCCATCAGAAGAGTCGCCATCGAACTAAATAATATGAAGCCTCTTCCCAATTTATCTATTAAATAATTATGTATAAACACTAAGTTAACCTAACAGTTAGTAGTTATATATAACCCTCTTACGATTTAGACATATAGCAACATACAGCGAGCAAGGATCATCTCTTTATATATATATATATAACTACGTACATACATACATTTGTATATATTCAGGCCGTTTGTTGTTAACCTTTCATTTATATGTATTAACAATATTATATGACCTTGACAGTCCACAAGACTATGTAGGAGCGCTGGTCCTGCAGACTCCAGTTACAACGTATTTATACCCGCAACAAAATACTTACAAGTAAATTGTATGGGTCTGTTTAGACATATGGATTTTTTAAACCTACTAGATTTAATGGTTTTTGATCCAAACTTGAACTATGTGGGTACTTCCAATTTCAGACAAAATAATTAAAAAATAAATCTAGTCGTAACCCGGCAAACAAATATCATACAAAAAGAATTAAAACAAAACTTAGTACAATAAAATAGAGTATTTCTATTCAGTTGCTCTCAATTAATTGTAACTGCTAACGTTTAAATAACCTATATTCATAATTTCGATAAAAAATAAATCAAATATTGCAATACGTAATAAATGCTGCTAATTATAGTTTACATTTTACCGAACAATACAAAACCAATATTATTATACCACTAAACGATTTATCGATATACTTTCTATCGAAGTCTATCGATATCTATAGAAATGTAAAGAAATAAACTATCGATGTGACGATAGTACGATGTCTGAATTTACAAATACAATTTCAAAGAAAAAATATTTAATTTAAATTAGAAAACCTGTTTTTTTTGTTTAATTTGATATGAAAAGTTTGTAAATACATATTGTATGTAAAATTCCTTTCTACATACAGGCCTATGTCCAGCAGTGGTCTGTTAAAGCTTGTTGATGATGATGATTGTGTACAATTTGTGTAAATGAACGTGCTTCTGAGTATCATACAAGACTTCATTGTATAGCGATGATAATAATACAAATTAGATCTACTAACGCAAACAGGAATCAAACCTTACACACGCCAATGTACCGGAGTTGACAAGTTATTTTAAAATGTACGTAAAAGTAGGTTCGTTCTGTTTTGCACAAGTCAGATCAGTTTTCGAATCTAATGAAACAATACATCAAAGAAACAATACTTAATTATCAATATACACTTTCATACATACATAATTATCACTGTTATATAAATTTAAGTAAACTCGTACTTCATAACAAATAATACTACAATTTATATCGAATATACCTCGCTAAGGACATTTTACCACCAATTTGAAACAGCGTAGTGGCCCTTCAATTCCGATTCACTAAAAGAGCTAGCCGTTTTTAGTTCCGACTCACTGGAAAAAAAACTATTAGTACCCGCATGTTGTGCAATAAAATATATGCAGCTTATTATATGATATAATGATAAAAACACTGTAGCTTAGCTCAATCCTACATCGCGCAATGAAAGTTTTCCAAACAATAAGTATGTATTATTACAACATCCTAACCTAAATGTGAAAAGTTTCAAAATTGGCAGTGAAATACTCCTTAAGCTTCAAATGATCTCAAATTAATATTTTTAACCAAATCTTATTCTATTAATGATCGTAATAAGAATACATTTTATAAATCACTAGCAAATTATAATATAACATATAAACGAGTTACAGAAAGTCTGCAGAACAACATAAAAGTACAGAATGTTCTACAAAATGATGATTTAAATAAATATCGAGTCTCGCTCCGACGTCATAAAGTGCAATTCAGGTCGCAGAGCGCTAATACTACTACCTAAAAGTTGCCAATTTCTTACCCCTTAATTTTTATCTCTTGCGAGGTTTGTAAATAAATAGCTGTCCTTTCGAAGTGTAGGTATAGTAGCTATATCAGTATATACATACATATCTATACATTTGTAAGATTCCAATGAAACATTTCTATCAAAAGGCGCAAAAAGACAAAATTGCGCATTTCTGTAACAAGTTTATATGAAAGAATGCAAACGATCCCTATCCAGCTATTCACAGTTGATATATTCATTAATTTATATTCCAAGAAGTTTTATAATACGTATTATTTTCTGAATTTAAAATCTTCACACAGCCAACAGACTGTCCTTCAAGAAATTAATAATGTTGCCAATTCTAATATATACAGAAATTAACTTAACTGCTTTCGTTGCAGTTTAGTTACGAAATGTAACGTGTAGCGATATTATCATGTAATTATATATTATTATATAATCAAAAACATAACTATAGATAGAATTGTGTTTTAATGAGTTATATATCAGTTCAGCCTTCGCTTTGTAAAATTGGTGTTGCCAACAACAATTTTGTCCAATAATGTGGTGACATTAAAAAAAGTGTGGATAGTGAACATTGTGAGCTGACACTATATTTGAGAGTAATATTGATTTGCAGAGCACACGTGGTGAAATAAACAGCAATTTAAGTAGATACCACGATGGCTTACACAATAATTTGAACTGTTGTCGATGGCACACGAATAGCCACACGTATTTACTACAAACTACAAAAGCAAACCTTGGTTCCTAAATACCCTATGTGTTTAATTATTTTGTCATGTTAGTGTGGTTAGGCGAATGATATAATTTACGTATAATTTAGTTATATAGGCCACGTGCACACTCACAGCACTTGGTGCGAATGCAATGTTATTGTCTCGTACCAAAATTCATTTTATAAAGGGACCGTTCATTAATCACGTAATGTTTGTTTTATCAGTTTTTAACCCACCCCAGCCACTTGCTGATACGTAGTTAAGTTTAGAACCTTGTTCCAAGCCTCAAACGTATTTTTTAGTACCCACAAAGAATGTTAAAATTTTGTCTGGCAACTACTAACTGTTCTGGCGAATAAAGATCAAACGAGAGGTTTAGAAATCGAATAATATGATATCATGTACTTTGTCTAGGTCCCCATTGTCATATTTCGTAATTTTTGCCAAACCTCCTCCCCCCTCCCCCTTTCGAGCCTAACGTGATTATTGGACGTCCCCAAAACGTATAAAATATTATAAACGTGTGCGGAAACTATCGCATTAGTCTCGGGTGTATATGTTTGCAACAGACTTCAGTTCAGCCGGTACTATAAAAATTTACATCTATCATAGTCAACAGAAGAACTAATAATTAATATTTTATATCATGTATATTACATTCAGTTATGTAATAGCTCCTTGAAATGTCTGTATATATAGATATCGAATAGCGCCCAGCTATCCTACAGTTGTCATAGACATACATTATTTACTACAATTGGGGCATTTTTTTATTGTAAATAATTTTATATAGATCTAACGAGTGAAGGCTATAAAACATGTAACCTTTAAACGGTTTCGATTATTTTTAAATAGAAGCATTAGTAACTTCAATTGCATTTATGACAGTTGAAATTAATTCCACCAAATTTCATAACACGATTCTAAAATTACCGTTAGAACATCACTTGTAACAATCGAGTGCACGGTTGGCTTACCGCGCCAAGGGTCGTGGGTTCAAATCCCGCGTGGGACAGCATTTTGTGTGATTCATTAACTGTTTTTCCGAGTCTGGGTGTTCTTTGTATCCGTTGCATGTATGTTTATAGAGTCCCCTGCGACACTGGATTCTAATGGAGTTGCCTTTTTAAAATAACTTTACATTCCTAATCATTTTTTGAGTCCCTCGATCCAAGTAACTTTTTATTTTATTTTATATAACGTATATCTTCATCATTTACTTGCCAGTTTTGGCACAAATTAAGTGCTATGCATTATAAATATACCAATTATACCAAAAATGCGTCTCGAAGTTCTAAAATGACAATCACTAGTGTCATTTGATCAATCACCTGTCAGGGATTGTGCCTAAGTCTTTAGACTACACATATTCTAAGTTGACCGCTCTGAAGTTGGATTTGAATGGTGTCTTAAATTATAGAGAGACCATATAACACTGTATCACTTCTCGATATACATTTAATTAAAAGCAATATCTGTTTTTCGAATTGTTGTTGCAAAACCGTTGCTAACTTCACACGGGCCATCTTGTATACGTGTTTAACAAAACGTTTCATGTTTTATGGCCGGTCACTACGAGTATTAATGAAATATACAATGCGACACCCCATCGAAAGCGATCACAACATTAAAACCAATGTTCACACTAAACAACGAAACTCGACGATAAAGGGCACCCATCGTCTACAGCACTTGCAAACATATATACATACATATATTACAATAATATGTATTATTGAAAATACCGTTCCTAACATTAGTAGGTAATATTTGAACAAATTTACATGATTTAAGAATGGTCTAAAGCATATTTTAGTGTATATGTCACTCAGTTATTAATTAATTCGCTCACTGTACTATCTGGTAATGAATGAGAAGGAAGTATTATGTCATCTCCAGTTCACGTGCGGTCGTGTCACAGTTCAATCGACTGTTAGCGACGATAGCGAGTGGGCGCGTGCGTCCGTGAGCGGACCATATAGAAGGATATAGTACACCAAATTAAACAATTTATTGTTTAATATAAACTGATATACCTATTACGGTATAATAAAAATTGCAAGTAGTGTACACGACAGGTGCAGGTATCAGTTAATATCCTACATACCTATTATACTATACTTTAGAATAGACTCGTTACGTGGATTATGTTGTTTGAGATACCTTCGTAACGCATCTCTGTGATATATGCTACAACTCGTATTGAAGCAGTAGGATAAATATTTAATATAAAATAATCCACACGTCTCTTTGAAAATCGACTAAGTGACGTAGAAAAAATGTAAACGTGATCACATAAACTAATAGTGGAGAGTACAAGTAATAATAAATATAAACGGTAATTTAACGGTAATCTATCGAAAAATAAACAAATCGTATTTCTAAAAGTCGTCAAGAGATGTCGCCGGTAGTACGGTTTTACAATTGGACACGAGACGGAGCCGTGACAAGTTCCCGAGGAGTGAACCGTATGCCGCGGCATGAAGGATCGCAAGGATGTGAAGGTAGCGGTGAGTGACTAGCTCGGCGGGTGCGGGTCGGAGCTGACGATGACCTGCACGATGTAGCCAGGCGTGACCTTGGCCTCCTCAATCAGCAGCCGGTCGCCGAGCAGCTTGCCGCCGTAGAACCATCGCTGGCGCCACGGTTCGATGTTTTCTTGAGCCTGGAATTACAAATACTCATGAAGTAATATAGGAAGGTGTGGTGACGGATTAAGAAGAAGAGAATACAGAGTGTCACCATCCTTATTCATCCCGCGGGTGTCGTAAGAGGCGACTAAGGGATAAATTACGGAAGACAACATCAACGCAAAGAGAAGGAAAACTTGAAACCAACACTATACCAACTCGTCTAGCCAGCGTGGTATAGTAGGCCAAAACCTCCTTTCTAATGAGAGGCCTATGTGCAGCAGTGGACTGTTAAAGGCTGTTGATCATGATGAATATGGGAATAGGACTGCACGGTTGGCCTAGTGGTTTAAGCGGTCACCACGCCGCTTCCTACTACGCCAAGTGTTGTAAGTTCAAATCCTACAGGGGATAACTTGTGTGATTCTCAAATTGTTATTCTGAGTTTAGGTGTTCTTTGTGTCTGTTTCTTGTATGTTTGTAATGTACCCGCGACACAGGAATATATTCATGATGCGGGAGTTATCTTTCTATAATTAGAAAAAAAAATATATATATATGGGATTCACGAATAAGTTATACCTGTCTAACAGATGAGTAAATGAGTGAAAAAAAATTTGGAATTAAGATCAGGGACCGATAACGTAAAAACTGGAGAATTCATTCATTTTGTTTCATTGGCTAATGTCAGTCAGTCACGTGATCAGAACAAAATATTAGCCAATGAAATCAGAGGATAAAGAAATAGAATAGAGAACGAAAAACGTTTGCAACTTGGCTAGGGGGGCTGTTGTCTTGTGCAATTTGCTTCTTTAGTAGGCTCTTACGACACTCACGGAATAAATAAGGATGGTGACACATGGTATACTTAATTCTCCATTTTTACTATACGATAATAGTTTTAAATTTTCAAGTACAGTAACACGTAAGTACGTTAAGTATTAAGTTCGTTACTTTAACGTATGTAGGTCGCCGAAGTAATTACGGTGTCCAAAAATGTAAGCCATTGCTCACCGCTACAGTGGCGACCTTAATCGTACAGAAAGTTGTGTGTGTAGGGCTGACAAACAACTATTTTTAATGGCTCTGGTTATATCATATAATTGCTCTAATAGCTACGGAAGTATAGACTTAAAAATACAATTACAGAAATAAATGTATTAATGGATTTGTAACTCGGTTAATATGACATTTATTTCTAATATTTTTGTTTTCTATTATAAAACATATCTTTTGAGGGTTCGGACTGACCAGCTACAGTGAATTTCGGATACAAATATTAAATAGTTGCTTTGCTTTTCAAGAGGTCTAGGGTTTGACGCCAGAGTCGGGTCAAAAAGTGTTATCGAGTTTCTCTGATTAATAAAGTCTCTGATCCCTTAGTCTCACTAAGGGATCAGAGAGTGCACCTGTACTTGCGCACATACTTGTGCACTACAATATCTCCTGCGTAAATGTAGGAGGACATCACACCACAAGAACAATCAATACGTTCAAATGTATATTAATTAGGTCCCACAACACGTCATATTGTCGATTAAGTAAACATTTTAGGACAGTCAAGTAGCAGCTATGATTTGTTTTATCACAGAAGCAACTGAAACTTGCCAACCCTACACAAAACAAGATTCGTAAAGTACGCATTCGATGCAAATAATAGCATCGCATTGCTTACGTCATACACGCCCGTGCATCCAGCCCTCTGCACAATACATATTACACAGCTACTTTGAACGCTGATACATTAAACTTGTTAGCTTTTGCTCTTCAATCCATTACTGTAAGCAATGTTCTTCCATTGTCTTATTTTCTAACTTATACACATATATCCCTATAAATATACCTACACTTAGTTTGACAAAAGGTGTATATTGTATAGAAAGGGGGTCCTTGCCTAAATCATTTGTGGTGAGTGAGAATTAAATGACCGTGCCCGATCTGGAACTACGGACTTAAATTGACTGAAACAAGGAAGATCTAGGTGGGGTTTTTCAGACAGTCACAACCACAGCTGTTTGTCGAATCGAAACGATGTCGAACCTTGCATCGTGCCCAGCGTATCCGAACACACTGCAGTCACGACGACCTGATGAATGCTACCGACAACGGTGTCAAAGTCGCCGTATTCTGCCAAAATATAATTAATTATATCGATGTCGAAACGCTAAAAAAAGTTTGTCCATCTCTAATTCCTAAAGCTGTCCGTAAATTCGTAAATCCGATTGTATAAAATTATGAAGAAATGAAGGCGTTTAATATACCTTCGGTTTACTACATTACATTGATATAAGGTCAAGGGCAGTCAGATCGCATTATGAGGTGATCGGGCCGCAACGTCGTTAATGTAGCAATTTTGGCGGGGGTTTGCGGGTCTGAAATCAAACGGTCTGAGTCCTACTCAGCGAGGTGCCTGTGTCCGATTCGTAGGGTGGTAATTGTAACAAGGGAATGTTTTTACTACGGCGAAGTCCCAAGGAAGGGTGATAGTTTTGGTAGTGATTTTATTGATTCATGTGCCAATCGATTCGTAAAAACGGTTCGAGTCTGTAAACTTTTTACGTAACTCAAAATGATACTAAAAGGGGTAATCAGTACCGTATTTATCATCTTTTCCGTCCCTAATTTTAAAACAGTACAGATTTGTTCATGACGAACGGGTATTGCGCCATCAATTCATACAAATAAAGAAAATTGGAATGTCTGTGTGTAATTTCAAAAGAACTGTTATCTACTGCATATGAAAGTATTTCTAAAATAGGTTTTTTTTTAAATTTTTGGCTATCTGTCTGTTTGTTCCGGATAAACTTCGGAACTTCTGGACCTGATAGGACTTTCACTGACAGAAAGCCGATGACATAAGAGTAACTCAGGCAATTTTTTTTTGGACTTGCTTCGCTCCGCCGCGTTACTCGCGATTTAGAAGAATAGCCGCGGGTAGCACCGCGGGACTAAGCTAGTGTCACATAAAACATCGGCTAGCCTCGTATCCTCTATAATTATGATAATGAATTCGTCGACACCGAGCCGGTAAGCGTCACTGTTCACACCTCTCTCGGCGCTTATGTTAGTAATCGATATTATTGGATTGCGAAGGATCCTAGACACGTGTCGCCTATGTTTTATTATTCTGTAGTATTTGCCGCGGTGGCGCAGTGGTGGCGTATGCGACTGCTGTGCTTGAGGTCTCGGGTTCGATACCCGGGTCGGACCAAAAGTGTGTTGTGTGATCCACAAATATTTGTTTCGGAGTTTGGGTGTTTTCTTTAAATAGTATTTATGTATTTACAAAAAAAAAATATGTTTATGTATTTATATCAGTTGTCTAGTAAGTAGTACCCATAATACAAGCTCTGCTTAGTTTGGAACTAGATGACGTTGTTTAAGATGTCCGAAATATTTATTTTATTTATTTGGGAGAGGCTTGTATTCTGTCATACAGGCCTGTACTGGTATTGATACTAGTCTCTCACATAGGAACATAGCATATTGTCAAATGTTAATTTATCTTATAGTGCTCTTAGTTTACATCATCAACAACCCATAACGTCCCACTGCTGGGCTCAGGTCTCCTCTCAAGGGAGGGTTAAGGCCATACGTCCCCACGCTGGCCGAGTGCGGGTTGGGGACAGGCAAGACACGTTGTGGCAACGTAATCTTGCTGTTGGATGTTTTTAAGCCGCCCGAAGGCCTCCAATTAAGCTTCACGACTGCTATCTTATGATAACAACCGGGACCGACTGCTTAACGTGACCTCCGAATCACGGAAACGCTCATATATATCGATACCTCCCACGTAAGTTGTTGTATGCCACAAAAATGACTTTTTTCGTTTTTACTAAAACTATCCTAATTTTGCATTATTCCATGCATTCAAAGTGAAAAAATAACCAAAATACGTTTTTTTTAGGGATTTGCCAGTCGTATAATGTTGTAACTTTCGAACGAGAACGGACTACAGCATTGTATGGACCTTTGCAATAGTTTACGCGGGGTGAGTGGAAGGAAGAATTACGCGCCCGCGGCTCGTATTGGACACATACAACATGCTACGCCGGACTTTCAACCGGTCGCACGCATGTAGGAACCGTTTAAGTTTTTCAAAGTAATATATATATACGTAATTAAATTACTTCAAATATAAACTATGAATTGTACAAGTATAATAACAAGAGCGCGTAGACTATGTGATATGGTCAATAATATGAGTATACAAAATAGAAACTCCGAGACACCCATTGAAATAACAATGTTTCATTTGATGAAATACAACTAAACAGTTTTCATGATTCAAGTCTCTGAAATTTTACAGTATATTTATTTTTGTAATATTTTATTTGCATTAGTACGGTTACTGTTAGTCTTTTGTGGTGATACTAACCTAAAATGTTGTATAGACTACTTACAACAGTATACGTCGTTAAGCATTTATTAAAAATGTTGTATGTAATACATACAACATTTTACGTTTAAATAAAAATAAAAATATTATTGTACGTGATAGATACAACATTTTACTTCGGGAGTTCTTATACAAAACTTTGTTGTATGGTGACATGCTATATTTTACTTTGCTATTCCGTTTTTTTTTACTTAAATTCGAAGTTGTATGTCAAAAGTCTTTTCTAAAACTTTATCTTGCTACATATAAAATGCTTTGCCCTGGCTGACTGACTTAGTCCTGTATTACAGAACGTCACTCAATCCTCAAGCATAACTTAAAACTTATGATCTACCAACGCAGGTTACACAGCCTAAACAGCTGGTCCAGCTATGCTATTCTCACTACGAGGTGCTCGTCGTCGAGACAGAGCCTTGCAATAGTGTCGCGACAAACAAAGCTGGGGCAGCCCCACACAAGGCTTGTATCCTTAGAGAATAGCACTATTGGAGAGGTAAAAGCTGTATGTGTTCCTTATACGATGTAGGCATCTGATAAGAAAGGATTTCCCGAAATTCCCAAGAGATTAGGAATTACCTGGGTTGCAATCAAATTAAAACGATAATACTGTCTCAGATTCACCATTACCAATAAGTTTTAATAAATCTAAATTAAAGGGTTAGTAAATATAATAGATGAAAACATCTTTGAGAGCTTAGAAGTAGCAACAGATTCTGATACTGTAAATCTTGAGACACCGCACCCTCCCTCTTCTTGTAGTATCAACCACTTGGACTACGACTGTGGTTTCTGCCCATAATATATACAAAAAGAAAATTTATCAGCATTCGATATTTCACTTCAACCCTCACCAGCATGTATTTATAGCTGCTTGACGTATACAACCATGAACAATAGTCCATTATCGGATATTACGAATAATAGTCCTTCCACAAGCGACCGCCGTTGTCCATCAAGGAAAGATAAAGGCAATGTAAGACAAATACATTTTAAAGAAAGGATAGATAATAAAAGAAAGTGTTTACGTAATTTGGGATAAGAGTATATGTCCAGAAAAGGTTAAAATACAAGAAAGTAGCAAGATGGGCCCACCATGTCGCTGCCGCAAGAAGTGCTTTGACAAATTAAGCGAAGAAGATTTTTCAGAGTTTTTGAAGCTTAGGTGATCTATAAAAGCAATGGATGTATGTGGCTAATTTATTAAAATAGCAAAATAAACGTAGAGTTTATACAGTTTCAAGACGTAAGTACACGTTAAAATACTCAATACCAGTAGGTCATAGCAAAGATCATAATAATATTAATTATGTGGATGTGTGCAAAAAATACGTTGTCTGTCAGTGATCAGGTAATTTATAAGGCTCTAGAAAAGATGGATACGACAACGAGAGTACTAGACCCAGATCAAAGAGGAAGAAATTCAAACCATCCTGTAAAAAAAACAGTTTCTGTTATAACCAGTGTGAGATCACATTATGAGCGTGCAGCCGGATGAGTCACATTATACGAGGTAAAGGTCAAACAAGCTATGTTTGGATGAAGATTTGAATTCTTTAAATTATTTGAAATGTACAATGAATGGCTTCAGGCTAACACATATGACACCCTAATGTTGACTGGTAGAGAATACCTTGGGCATTAAGTCCGCCGTTGTACAAATTTCATAAAGAAATAAATAAATACTTTAATAAATATAACGAGAAAGCTGAAACCTAAAATCAATATAGAGATATTGTAAATGAAAATTTTAAGCTCAGTTTTTACATGCCTATTAAAGAGTAATGCGATCAATGTTACATTTTTAGAAATACAGACATACTGAAATCCTGAACAGCAAATATTTTACCCATAATAGAAGCTCCGCTCGGAGAGCACGTAACGCCGTCGGTCCCGGTTGTCATGAACATCTATGGCAATCGTTATTGGGAAGTCAGTGCCCTCAAATATACTGACAACTAGTTCAATCTTCGAATTTCAGTTCCCCCTTAGGGTTGCGGAGGTCCGATGCCACTCGCTCCGTGGAAAAACTGAAATTCAGGTAAAACCGGTTGAACTAGTAGCCGATCCCAAATAAAATTGGGAATAAGGCTAGGAAGATGAATAGAAGCTCCGCTTAGTCTGGGACTAGATGATGTGTGTAAGATGTCTGAATTATTTATTTATTTTACTGTCATTATTGTTATTCTAAAAATAATGATAGTTTTCACTGGTTTAAGGCTCCAATGAAACTAAAAACTAGGTATAATATAAATGAAAGTAACTCAACCGTTTTTAAATATGTATCAATGTGAAAAAAATATTTTCTTATTCCTATTATAAATATAAAATTAAAGAAGTTTATTCTTGATAATGTCTTTTTATTTTCTAGTCTAATATTTGTTTACTTAGAATAACGCAAACCAATTTTTTTTTTGTAATTGATATTGTTACTTACAGTGGAATGAAACTTATATTTTTCAATGTATACAGTTGTAAGTACTATAAACAACAACTGACGAAATCTAAACTCCGCGGTAAAATGTTGTAAGTATGAGATACGACAACTGTCGCAGCCTGTACTCCGCAGTAAAATGTTGTATGAACAATATCTCAGAAAATATACATAATTTATTATTTATCTTTCAACATACTCAATAAAACTAAAAATTACATTAATATACCAAATTTTACAATAATACATTAATAAATGCAGTTTTTAGTCCAATTGGAATGTTTAAAATGCTGTACTGTAAAATTGCAGTTTTGGGGATACAACAACTTACGTGGGAGGTATCGATATCATGCCACAAACGGTCACCCATCTAGGTCCGACCGCGCCGTCGTTGCTTACCCTTGGTGATTGTTTCCAATCACCTAAGGCCACTCGGCTATGAGCGCTTCGTTTACATGGCACATCGTAATAGATATAGATAGACTTATGAACATATTGCGAACGTTTTTTTTAATAATGGACTTCGGTGAATCGCCATTTCACTATAAAACAAAATAATAATTGATGTGGCTTTTAACAGTTAATCAACTCAAGTGCTAACAGCATTTCACTAAATTCATTTGAAAGTATACATCGAAAAGTCAATTTTGTTATTGTCAGTCATTTTGTTCTGATTAATCCATGGAACGGCTTGAACGATTTCGACAAGACTTTCACTCGCCGAATGCTGATGTTATAAGGCTATCTATACTAGACACGACGCGCAGTGTTGTTCTTGTACAAACAAGGTACAAACATAACTGCGGGCAGTCGCGGAAAGAAGCTTCATTTTTTTTTTTTAAATTTAGCCTGCCAAAGTGACTATACTCTGCCTGGTGGAAAGCATGAGTAGAATCCAGGAGTAGGGGTCACCATGCTTATTGTGAGGGTAGGCAACGTAGCATGGTGACCCTTACCCCAGAATGATTGGGCCTCCGGTCTCACACTCACCAACGAAATACGACAGCAAGAATGCATTACCGACACGTATGTATCTTTGTTTGTACGTAACCGACTTGTGTAAGCGTGTTTTTTTGGTTTTCCAAACTGTATTTATTTGTGATCGACTTCTGTAAGCGTGACCGACTTCAGTAAGCGTGACCGGCTTCTGTAAGCGTGACCGACTTCAGTAAGCGTGTTTTTTTGGTTTTTCAAACTGTATTTATTTGTAACCGGCTTCTGTAAGCGTGACCGACTTCAGTAAGCGTGATTTTTTGGTTTTCAAACTGTATTTATTTGTGACCGACTTCTGTAAGCGTGACCGACTTCAGTAAGCGTGTTTTTTTGGTTTCTCAAACTGTATTTATTTAGTTTATGTTCACTGCTTCGCATCTATATGTCGTAGCGTTATATTTTATAGCATACCTATAACTATTATTCCAAAAATAAATGTTCTATCCAATACACAAAGATCATTCGTATTGGGACCATACTTCCAGAGATTAAGCCAAGACAAGCAAAATAATTTAAATTCTTTCATATAAATATTAGCATTAGGCGAGAATGAATCCGCGACCTTTGACATGTGTAAGTAGGAGAATGCGTCACTACCTACTAGGTCACATGAGTCACTTAAATTAGCATCACACACGAGAAAATACTTTCTATACAATCGTTTGTATTTTGACACAAAAAAATACAAACAATGATTTTTTTTTATTATAAAATAATTTTGGGTTTTTCTACAAGGAATTTGTTTTCTAAATCAAAATAAAACAAAAATAGAACGGTCTAGAATTGGATTACAAATATTGATTTAAGTCTTAAAACGAATGTTGTTATTATAAAGATTGATGTGTATGAAGATAATATGAAAATAATAGAAAGTAATTATCAAAAATATTGTAAGCTAGCTTTTGCCTTAGCATCTGTTCGCTGCGATTCGGAGACCATAAGAACACAGGAATGAATGCTTATTCTGTTATTCAAATACCCTCTAATTTAAAAATCCCTAAAATTCATATGTGTCCTGTAAAACGTTGTACTAAATGTACAATATCGACTAAAATTAGATGTGACACACTAAAACTAGACGTTATCTAAATATAATTATGTATCTGTCTATGGATCTCTCAAATATTCGAGAAAAAGCAATGAGTCAGTCAGAAACTCCAATAATAATAAATATATTGTCACATAGAACAACGAACTTTACTACAATAAACGAAAGGCCTAATATTTATTGTTTGTCGTGTGTTGGCTTGTTTATATTTCTCGGAAGCGTTATGTTCGAGAAGTTTTGTCTTGTTACATCGTCGTCAGAAACATCGGGAATATACTAGTGCCCACCACGTCCTATATAAGAAGGCATCTCACGGACTGCAGTTCAGTTCAGTTGGAGCTAAAGAGCGACGGATATTCTGATAACAACTTATAATCCCAGCGATCTCGGCTACTATTAATAAAATCGTCACAAGGCTTTTTTTTTCAAATTGTTCGAACCCTTACATCACAACATTTTAAAGAAACTTTAGCTAACTGTTGAAACAGAATTAACACCAGCATTTACGTTCGAGTATTTTACAACCGTTAGAACAACTGAGTCATCTGGAGTTAGTCTATTTCCGTATTTTTTTTAAATATTATTTATTTCACACTTTCATTAACATACAGGAATATTATTTCTTTTTTTGACATACTTTATTTGTCAAAATAAAAACAAATACTCATAAGGTAAATTCAGACCGCTTTCAATAACCTACCTCTAGTTTAAACTGGGGATAGATTATGGAAAACGATTATTGGAATTGATTATCAAAATCAACTTACATGTAATTTATTCTTGCACTGCGCGATTGTGTGCTTCGAGTACACGGCCAAGTCTACGTCTTTGCACGTGCTGGACAGGCGCAGCCTCAGCGACACCTCCGTCCCTCCCTCCACCGGCTCCGACCACTCCGCCGGCGAGTCGCGCCCGCTGGCTTCCTTCACCATGTTTATTGGTGGTGATAGACAGTATATTGGGACCTGGTTATAGAATAAATAGAAATAAATTAAAAAAAAACTCAAATCTTACTTTTTATTAGACTCATGCATGCACTTTATCCAGACTCTCGGGGAACTTTACAATCACACATGAAACGGACTCAAATAATACCCAAAGCATTCAGAACAACAATTTGTGTTCAATGTGAGATGTTTGTGTTCTTAAAACAGTGGTTTAGAAGTGTGGTCTACATTGAAAGCTAAAAATAAATTCACAATAATAGACCTTATGTATAAATTCTCAGGCTTTCCGCATTCACTGGGGGATATTGTTTATGCTGTCCAAAACGTTCGTTTAAGCAATATCCCACCATTCACTTCTTTATTTAACTATCTTTCGTGAAACGAATATACTTTAAATTTACTCGACCAACCGTTCTGTGTGCGGCTGATAGCAATAAGCTTGTACCTTATTGTCCTAGAGAAAAAAAAATGTTGCCCATGTTTGGGCGTATAATACTATATAAAAAAAAATGTGAGCCGTCACGGGACGCCTGGCAGCTGTGAAACATCGCCATTATTTTGTAAAAGTAATATGCAGAAAAGAACATATTGTAATAGGAACTAAATATGTCATAATGATAAAATAAAATATTACTAATTATTAAAATAGTAGTCTATATGCAGTAGTGTGTACGGTGGGGCATATAGACTGTATATTATATACCATCGTATAGCGTGCCGCGGCGACGCGTCGCCAGTCGCCAGGCCAGAAATCTATTTTACGTGCGGCTATAGATGTTTCACATCAATATATCCGTCTACCTCTGAAGATACAAGCGTATCGGAGCATTCGGAGCATAATATCGGAAGTCTAAGTAAAGTTAATTATTAGTTCGTGTGGTGCCTTTAACAGAGATCGGAATTGGGTGTGTGAAAATACCTAAAGTTTGCAATAATAATATGGAGCTGTTACAACCACTTAAGTTAAAAAATTAAGTTAAACCAATATTTATCATTTCTAGGAAAAAACTAATATTACGCATGTCCCGAACTCTGAATGTCGAAAATAGTTTACGCACAACTTTCTTGCAATTGAAATAAATGTTTTTAATTTATTTCTTTATGCAGTGCAGGTTTAATAATTTAAAAAAAAAGCCGACTTCTAAACTATGTAAAGACGCGAAAATGTTCGTTTTCTTTGCATCAACCTGTAGCAAAACTTTTTAACTTAAGATACAGATCAAAAAAAAAAATTAAAACCGCATTAGCATTTTGCAGATATATAAAATTCTGTGTTTGACCGACAAAGAACAATTGGGACTAAAAGACCGAATTTTAACCGGAAAAGTACAAAACAAAAATTTATTTAGAACTGTATTAGCAGCTTGTAAATGTTTATAGTTCGATGTTTCAAAGGTAAGGAACATGTAAAAAAAACAAAACTAAACCGGTAAAATTCAAACCCGGTTTAACTTAAGTGGTTGTAACAGCTCCATATTATGTCCCGCTGCAAACTTTAGGTATTTTCACACACCCAATTCCGATCTCTGCTAATTAAGCACCACCACTATTCATCCCTTGGGCGTCGTACAAGCCGACTTAGGGAGCAAACTATACGGGACAATAGCACTGCAAAGATAGGTAAAAGCATTTTTTCTTCGATTATATAGACTCGGTGGAACAGTTTGTTAATACAATATCTCCTTTCTTAAAGAGAGGCCTATCCATCGATGAACTTTCAAAGGTTGTTGATGAATAAAACGTACGTAGTTTCTAGACATTCAATGATGTATAATAAGTATAATAACCTATTGTATATAAACATTATTTTGTGTTTGTACAACTTGTAATCAATTATAAAACATTTCAGCCTTCACTGACAAAAGTATTTATCCACTATACACAACTAGTACCAAAAATCGATCTCTTTCTCCTAATTTTTCAAGGGCTATGTCATAGACAAATAATATTATGTTCTCATTGTCTTTGTATGTAAGGGGGCCAACCAGGATCCATCGTTCTAAGCTAAGCTCACGTGGTACATCCTGCTAAACGACGAACGAGGCTCTGGCGACCTACCGATGGGGGTATACCTATACAAATAAGCGTAGCTAAATGCAATAGGCAGATGACGGACAGCAGATCATCGCCTACTCAGCGTTTTGATTAAGGGCATCAACCTTCATGCGTAAGCAACGAATGCCACGGCCCTCAGTTCTCTGTAGTTTCGTTATTCCTGGTCATGTTGGTGATCACGGTTACCGCGGGACGGGGGTGCTAAAAATCTCGGGATTACGGGAGGCCACCACAAAAGACTAACCCTGGCGACATTTAATGGCCGCACATTACGGCTGGACTCGCATCTAACACAACTCAAGGTGGAACTTAGGAAAATTAGATGGCATATCTTGATGCCATGCGAAGTGCGATGAGAAGGGGAGCGCCTCGACTCAGGCCATCTTATGTACTTTCGTGAGGGAGACCAACAATCCCAAGGTGGTGTTGAGTTTTTGGCTAACAAGTTCCTTTCTAGCAACGTTGTAGAAATGTCTAGTGTGTCGAACAGGGTAGCGTACCTCATATACAAGCCCACCGAGAGGTATAGCTTCTAGGTAGTGCAAGTGTAGGCATCGATCTCGACACACTCGGACAATGAGGTGGAGGATATATTATATTCGATAACATATCGAAGGCCCTCCACTTCACGACTAAAACCCACTAGCGTTGTTATGGGTGACTTCAACACCGAAGGAGAAGTACAAAATTGCAGCGAATCGGTTACAGGACCAAATCCCGTTGATTACTTCGTTGATTGAATAGGTCACCAAGTGAAAGACATATCGCACGCCCAGAACGATACTGTATTAAGTCGAAAAATCACAAAATCGACTTTTTACTATATTTGAATAGCCGAAAATTTGCCGCGTATACCAAGAAGACAGACGTATTTATATTTTTTCAAATGTGAAATAGAGAGCGTGCTAACTCTCTATTGCTGCAGACGCGCTGTCATAATCATGCCGAGAACACTAAACTATTTCTTGTTGCAACTTGTCTGTCTTGGGAGCAACACACAGACAGCTTTACGAAATAGTGTATTATTTTAATATAATACAGTGTTGTTGAATGTAGTGTAAAAATCACGTCGGATCATTTAGTTTTGATTTAGTATTGGTGACTGTCTTCATATATCGAATTTGATACTAATTCGAAATAGTGCTCTGTTGTTAACGAAGGTAAGTTACATTTATTGTATTATTATAAAATAAATCTCTGTTGTTCGAAAAAGGTGAAAATCTGTGAAATGATGCGCTATTGATGGTAGATATAAATTGTGTCTTAAATTGTTATAAAATCACTTATATTAATTGATTATGCTTCGTAATATTGCTAAACTAAGAAACTACAAGAAACAGTATATTCACTATTTACATTCTTCTTTACTAACAACGATATTATTGTTTATTTTAAGATAATGCAGTATCGTTGAATAATTTAAAGTTGCAATTATTAATTGGCAGATTATGAAGGGTCGTGGTCTCCTATTGCTTAAAAGGGCAACAAAAGGAGCTACAGATGAAGGCAGACCTTCTGTTCAATAAAACAGACTGAAACAGGGAGTCGCAAGTACAACCGTTGCGGTAAAAACAACAGATGGCAGCGATAACATCATCAAATCCTATTTTATCTGATCATAGCAATGAAGTAGATTTTATTTATGATTCCGATGCAGATCCAACTGTTTCTGTTAAAAAAATATCTCAGTGATTGATTTCCTCAAGCTCCTGGTTAGACAGCTGATCATCGACATCATCCAGATCATCTGATTATGAATTCAGTAGACTGGAACCTTCTACAGAAAATACTTAAGTTTATTCCACTCTGACAAATGTGACCACATCTTCTACTGTAGACACTGCTCCATTAGAGGATGAACCCAAATTAAGTAAAAAAAGAAAATGATACAGGAAAGGCGTATGTTTCATTAAAAAAATCTACAAAACTTATTTTACTAACTAAAATAGACGAATGGTGAGACAAGAAAATGTTTAATAAGTTTTGGCAGTTATGAGATAAATATAGTTGCATCAGTTCTTAGCGGCAGGTAGTATGCGGCAGCGAAACAACGAAAAAACTGTTAGTAGTATGGCAGTATTTCGCATACGCTACGTCTCACTCTAGCACTAGGCTACATGAAATAGTTGCGTCCTTAAATATTATTGAATTCAATTCGAAATTATCCCGAATTATATGCAGATTATAAAAATGCTTACAAAAAAGAGGTGGCATGGAGGAAAGTCCACAGTCCACGTAAATTACAATGACTTTTCTTTGCGAAAAAAAAAAATGTACTAACGTTCCGCAGATATTTCGCTACCTCAGTAGTTTCGCAGTGATTCGCTGCCGCATACGAACGCGTAGGTGTACTAACGGCGTAAATTCAGCTAACTATTACGAAAAAGACAATAACAATACAATAATAAGATAACTATAACTTAAAAAGTAAAGATAACTAGTACTTAACAATGTTGAACACTGTCCAATTTTATTTTATGGAGATATTAACATGTTTTTATTATTAATCTTTTTAACAGCTTTAAAAACTACCCGGTTTAGTATTTTAAAAAAGAAAAGAAGCATATAATTTTGAAGACAAATTTTCAAAATTATAATTTTCTTTTAGTTTTTAAGAATTTGTAATGTGCCATTTTAATTATTGATAATGTTAAATAGCCATACAAGACTTACCGCCTGTGATTGTGGTAATATAGTTTTGCTTAAGAAATTTTGTATTTTTTAAGCAGCTTTAGTTTTAATTATTTTGTTTCGCACTAGTTTGCAATTTGTATTTCTTACGTTTTAATTGTCTTGAATAGTTTTAATGTTGTTTTTTGTGAATTGTATGTTTAATTAAAACATTTTTTTATAAAATTTGGTTTTTATTTTATTTTTAACAACGCTATTTCTTAGAACAAAAATAAAAGTTCTATATTGTATATTGTATCAAAACTAAAAATCAATAAAACAACAGTGAATTATTTCAGAATCATTCATTAAAAAGCACTTAAGTCGAAATAATATTTTTTTATTTCTTTTAGTTATTCCACAATAGTGAATCAAATCAAAAAATGCATTTTTTTTGCATTCACAGTATGTTTTAAGCTAACTGACATATATTATATTGACAAGAATTAGTTTGCAAACATGCAGAATTTAAAACATATGTAATAACCTTTGTACAGAATAAAATAACGGTTTTTCGTCGATACTGGAAAATGCGCTATTTTGAGTTAGTGCAGTGTCGTTCTGGGTGTGCGATATGTTGCTAGTAAGCCACTTTTGACACATTTAAGAATCTGGGGTCTGGTGAAGTGATGTTTGAATTTCCGCGAGAAGAATCACCATAGCCTGCTTAGAACCCAAAGGCTTCTGTGTATTTGGTTTTCCCAGTATAATAGAGTATATTTACATAATAATCTAATAATCTATTTTCACTTTACTTTTGTCTCCTGCTCAGGCAATGAGTTTATTAAATTTACAAGTCCCGTTCTTCAGACAAATTTCATTGCGGGTTCCAATACAGCATAACTTTTTCTGAGACTTCCCAAGTGCTTTGTGGACATTGCTACTGATTCTAGTGTACAGGACTTTCAGTAGTGGGTGTTTGAGAGACTAGTTCATATTAAGAAAGCTGCTTTCGTTCATATTTTTAAGTAATATATTTCAGCCTAAAAAAGTGAATCTACTTTATCTGATGGAAAGTATGATGATCCTCAGTGCAGGCAATGCAGCTTGGAACCTGCACCATATTGGCCTAGTGAGATGTCTCCGGAGGCCGGAAGAATGTTGCAGGGCCTTCGGTCTCACACTCACTAACGAAATACGGACAGCACTAATGTTGTCATTTTCAGGTTGGTCTTCTGTATGATGGTAGTACTACTCCGGTCGAGCCGGCTCATTCGTGCTGAAATCATCGTGGCTCTACCAAGTATGTTGTTTGATAGGTATAACTTAAAGTGGATCTATTAAAAAAGTTGATGTCACCCCAAGTTCGCATTAAAGCTTATGATATCACTACACTCTTGTGATAAAAATACCATTTTAATGGTGCTTACTCACTTGCTATTAAATGGTATTTATGATGCATAGGATGGGCGACGGCTTATGATACTTTACAATTCCACAAAGTGCTATAATAATATGGTATTTAAACTAAAAGTCGCCTAATGGACGATGTCCTCCCTTAATCTACTCAAATTGCTGAACTTAGAATGCTATTTTTAATTTCGTAGAAAATATTTCTACATAAAATACTCAAACTTACTTTTCAAACGTATCATCAACTGTCGCGTAAATAATCGTTACTAGGTTTGTAATAAGTTCTACAATTTATTCTTTAATATTCGATCCTTAGCGATCAACCTTGGGACTAACCTTGACTAGAGATCCCAATTAATTGAAGAATTACTGATATTACTTCAAATGGCGAAAGTATTGCGTAACACACACAAAGAACAAAACACTTTCTCTTTTCTGAAGTTTGATGAAAAGATACTGGTTTGATTTGACAATAATTTAATTCTCTCTTTTATTTAATATTTATGTAATTACTCTATGCACAAATATAATACATATCCATCTGTAGACTTATGCTTAAGCCTTTATCTGGCAGTACACCGATTAAAAAAAGGATGGATAAATGGAAAAAATATGTTTATGATTTGTCATCACCCTTATTAGCTTCTTGTTTTTAATCACAAACTGTTATGAGAGGACAAGTCACTAGATTGTATATGATGACTACAGTCGCCTGGACACCTCAAAACTCAAAAATCAAGTATCCGTACCCCAGAACCCCTGAGGCAAGGTTTGGACTCTGGTGACTCTTGGTTCGTGTCACTCAGTGGTCGAAATACGACCGAAATTCATTTTGTTTCTGAGAGCTTCTATTTGCAAAAATATGTTAATAATTTTTTTTATAACTTTTAAAAGGCAAACGTATTTCAAGCATAACTTGCGAAACTTTAACCGTTTACGGTTTGAAAGGCTTGTTTATCTTTTAAAAGTTCCCAATAAATTCTGCGCCAGCATACGTCTGTATATTAAGGTATATTAACTACAATCTTTTTTATGGTGAACAAATATGTTCACGCTGCATAACATCATGCTACCGGCAATATTGGACGCAGTCGAGGTGGCGTGGGTAAGCTAGTATTGTTCAATCTACCAAAAGCCTCACCGCCAATCCATTGTCATACAGCGTCACTTCCCGATAAGGCAAGTGTCTACACACAGAGTCCCGAATGACCGGAAATTGACACTTAACATTACCGACGCGTTTAGCACCTTGCTGTGGTATTGCATTAGAATGTATGTCTTTGGTAGTCACCCCACTAACATTACAGCACAGTTACCAAAACCATTTTTGATAACAATTGTGACGGTATCAATTCTGGAAGTATTCAATGTCACATAATGTCACCAAAATCTAACACATCTACTATCAGCAGACTTTTGGTTTTTTATTTTTATAAACTTAAACCTGCCAAAGTGACTACTTCATCTGAGGGAAAGCATGAGTAGAATTCAAGAGTAGAAGTCACCATCCTTATTGTGAGTGATCCTATTGAGATGCTCCTGCATTGTGGGATCCCAAACTCACACCTACCAACGAAATACGATAGCATAAATGGTCTCATTTAATAGGTTGTTTATCTTCTGTAAGCGGGTAGTATCGCCCGGTGGAGCTGGTCAAATTGTGCTCAAATCACTCTACTCTACTGCCTTGAATGTCTTAGTGCTGTTCCTGCAAAGTACTCAATCATTCAACTCTTACTACACCCTTGGGATGAATAGGAGTGATGACACTCTGTACTCTAAGTTCATTCGCACACAGAAGTAAAAAGAGTATTCAAATAATATCTTAATAGTGCCATAAACTAGTTTATAGTTTAACAACAGTAGAATGAAGGTTACTGTTATTATTGATTTAGTAAAGAATTGATTATATTGAAGCAATACTACCCTATTAAAAATGTATATTATATAATGTATAACATACATATATTATTCAATTAAAATAGTTGAAGCATTTTTAGCAAGTATTTTTATACATTTATACCAATGAGTATATCGAGTAAAACCGTGGTACTATTAAGGGTGCTCCAATACAGGGCAAGTTGACAGAAACCAGTTTGAGGTGGTATGGACATGTTATGATAAAGTCAGAGTAGCATATAGACCGTTCTAAGCCTACCAGAAGTCAAAAGAAGTCGGGGACAACCTCCATTGACATGGTGGACCAGTATGATCAAGCTCCTAAAAAAGGAGATGTTACCAGACCCGACAACCCTTGACAGAATTGGTGCACAAACTAGGAGAGTCAACCCCACCCCACAAAGTGAGAAAAAGCTAGGAAGAAGAAGTTCAAGCATTTTTATTGCAAGAACACTTAGTGTATTAATATTTCCTATAGAATCAGATGATTCTAGGTGTTTACAACAATTAGGGTCGAAATGTACATCTCATATTGACTGCCTTGTTGGTCTAGTGGTTGTCATATGTGGCTGCTGATCAAGAGGTCTCACATTCAATTCCCAGGTAGGACCAAATATTAGTGATTTGCAAAAAATTTGTTTCGGGTTTTCTTATTTTTATATAATGCTGCCCAAATGACTTAGTTCAGCCTGATGGAAAGCTTAAGCAGAATCCAAGAGTGGTGGCCACCGTCCTCATTACCAATGTGGACAATGCATCACGGTGATCCACAGTTTGTTGTTTGCTATGTATAATATGCCATAATTTGTTTGCTAAGGACAGGCCAATGTTTAGCCATGCACTGTTGGTCTAGAGAGTTAAGTATGACATGATAATATTTCAGACATTTTACACACAATGTCATCTAGCTTCAAACTAAGCAGAGCTTGTATTATGGGTACTAGACAACTGGAATAAATATATAAACATACTTTTTTGGTAAATACACACATATTATACATAGAAGACACCTAAACTCCAAAACAAATATTTGTGGTTTACACTAACATTTGTTCTGACCCGGGACTTGAACTCAAGACCTCAACCATAAAAATGTATATGTTATACTAACAACATTGGTTTGTGTATGTTTTAAAAAAAACTGGAAGTTTTCCATTGATTGGCTCAATTTTGGCTCAATAAACAAGAATTGTTATTTTGAAACGATACTTAAATAATAAAACAAAACAATAAGAAAGATAAACTATTAGTTTGCTTCTCATTTCTCATCAATACAAGCTTAATACGAAATGTGGCAGGCTCTGCCATGGATTATGATAAATTGATAGATTGATAAATTATTCAAGAAAGTCATTCAAATACTTCATATGAACTTGGCATAAATACTCAGATAGCATAAGCATCTCATACACATGCTTAACCACAAAAGTGAATATATATATAAGTATGAATACCTGGTATCTGGTACCCCATTCATCATAACACTCAGTGAGGTAACCATTCGGAACTGACACACTGGCGCCGTCCAGAATAGCTTGCGCCAGTTGGAAGTCCATCGCTTCTGCAGCTACTGCGGCTGCCCGTAGTGCGTCCCAGATCTCTTTTCTCCCCTCGAACGCCGGCGCTGTGTCCCAAAATTCATCTCTCTTACTTCGTAACTGTCCTTCCGTTAGTGGCACGTCCGATTTCCACCTTATAGTCTCATGAGACAGCGACTGATTCTTCCTGAGACCACCTAAAACAAAGAGTTATGAGAACACGCACTCGACGTCTCCACGGCAACAGATGACCGTTTACCCTACCCGAATTAGGCCGAGACACAGTGGCCGAAGACTCTTCCATGTGTCCACTACCACTTCTCGTTATTCCAATGCAACCTCCCATTATGACCACATTCTACAATTGCTCATTTAACAAATATTTACAAAAAATTATTAACAAATAACATTTTTTATCTTCTCTAAGCTTCTGTCAAAAAAGATTAGCTGTATATGTTTTGTTTATGCTCTGAAAGGTCGCCTTTGAACTAAGCACGTTCATGGTAACATTAAAAAACCCAAATTTCTTTTCAAAGTTTAAATATTTTAGTTTGTACAAGATTGATTTTTTAAGCAAATTGTATAAAAGTTATGTTTCCACATTATCATATAGTACAAAACCTTTCACATTTCAAGAGATAGAAACAAAACGCAAAAAGTGAAACATGCTTTTTATTATTTTGAAATGGCAATGTTTATTTTATTGCGTTTAGATTAATTTTGTGAAAAATTTTGTAACAAAAATTATATTTCAAGTAATTTTACATTTTTTTTCTTAAATATTTTGAACTTCGTCATAATGAAAACAATATTTACTGTACGTATCACATTTAAATTTTGTTAATGAAAACATGTTTGGAAATGAAAGACCATAACAATACGTGTATGTATGACAGCAGACGTAAAACAAATGTCAAATTCCATTTATTCAACTGTTGATCGTTTTGTTTTGTTATTATTTGATAATTGATGGTCATTATTAACGAATTTAAATCAGTAATATTTATTTTATAAGTACTTGTATGTAATGCAATGAATATAAAAGAATTTAATATAGAAAATTATAAAATAAAAACCGTAAGTTGTGAAACATCCCATGCGAAAACATAACACCATTTATACAATCAGATAATCTTATTCTTATCTCCAGGCTCCACCGACTGCTTACTACGTGTCGGAATTTATAACGAGAAATGAAGAAAATTCAATTCTATCCAGTATTTATGCGGCCCCAAAGCCAAAATGGACTCAACTCTCAAACAGAAGACTACAGAATTGGGGAGGAATACCGCACAACAAAGGGATGATAGCTGAATCTATACCGAGTTGGCTCGATGTGTATCTAGAAAAAATAAATAATCTTAATGTAATGAATGGGAATAGACCCAATCATGTTTTAGTGAATGAATATCTCCCGGGACAAGGTATAATGGCACATTTGGACGGCTCATTGTTCTATCCGACTATTACAACAATATCTGTTGGATCTCACATAGTGCTCAAGTTTTCAGAGCCGGCTGTTGCTGATGCAGATAATCCTAACCCTGTATTTTCGTTTCTACTTGAGCCTAGGAGTTTGCTAATCCTTCAAGATGAACTGTTTAATAACTATTTACATTGCATAGAGGAGCTGAGTGAAGATGTACTGGATGACTCGGTAGTGAACTTACAATATTGTTCTAATAATTATGTACGTGGCAAACGGTATAAACGTGACACAAGAATATCACTGACCATTCGACACGTACCTAAAACAACTGCATTCAAACTTAATATCGGAAATAAAAAATGAAACTTGCAAGTAATTTATTTGTATTTTCTATAGTGAGCTTCTCAAAAGCCATATAATGATCGCTCAGACAGCATAGAGGTTTCAACGGTTTTCACATCACTTTCTATAGCGGTCAGTGTTGTGACTTCAAACTACTACAACTAATAAGACAACCCTTTGTGAGATCTAGAAATTATTGTAACTAGTCTGGGCATTCTTTGTGGGCATTTTCTAGCATGTTTATGAAGCCCTGGCATCAGATTTCTAATGTCTGTGATGTCTTTCTAATCACAAAACATTACACAATCCTCATATATATATAAGGTGACTTAGATCACATATCTTTCAGTAACCAAGTGGAAGAAGTTGGTCCAAGTCCCACCTTTTCTTTATTTTGAGTTATAAATTACTAGCTTTTGTCTGCAGCTCTGCCCAAATGTATGTCAGTAACACATAGCCTGTCTTTCTACAATGTTCAATCTATGTCTATACAGTAATTCACCCAAATCAGTTCAGCGGCTTAGTTGTAAAAATGTGACTGACACACAGACAGAATTACTTTGAAAGTAATATTATCAAATAAATATTTCCGACATCTTAAGCCGGGTACTCACTAGCGAACTGTAACCGTAACTGTTGCATGATAAGTAACCAAAAATTATTGTGTGTACGTGATTCGCGAACTTGCCGCGAGCGGATCGAGTTGCAGTTCGTAGCGAGCCGACAATAAACAGGTATTCATTATGAAATGTAACCGTTGGACGTTACTGTAACCACAAATCATAGTGTGTACGTAGTACGCGAGCGGCACGCAGCTAGCTGCTGGATTTCGGTTTTTGACGCGAATTAAAGAAAGCTCGCAGTGTGTTCGTGGACATCGAGAGTGAAGTTCGCTGCACACTGCGAACCTAAAAGTATTCTTCTCGAGATGAGTGAGTGGACAGAGAATAAACGTCTTTTACTGATAGACGCCTAAAAAAAAACTATAGAACCCGAAAGACAAAGATTACTACAAAAAACATTTGAGAGAGGACCAAAATTGGACAAATTATGAACGAAACTGGAGAAGTATGCCAACAAAAAATGAATGTATTATTGGCATCGTACAGAAGGGACCGTATGAAAATAAAGAAATCAATTGGAACAGGGACGGTAGGTACTAAATTCTACTTAAAATTTATTATACTAAATTCGTCTTTTATTTATTACATCTATTTATTTATTCTGTTATAACATATTACATGTGTATACGAGTAGTTATAACCACTATTTTATACCTATTTCTTATGTTGCGGTAAAAGATGAGCCTTATGAAAGTAAATGGTATGCATTTAGGGCGCTCAAATTCTTGGACGATCGTTTCACAGCTCGAAAAGGACTCGAGTCTGAAGATTCGAATGAAAAGGTGGATTTATATCGTCCCTTGTTTTACGCATAGTGATCTTGCCTTGGTATTTTACCTTCATTTAAAAAATAATGTGCAAATTGTTCTCGGCGAGGAATAATCTGTAGGGAACGGAATGATGTTCCTTCCGTGTCGTTTATCATAGCTCCTGGTATGACTTAACGCTTCTCGGTGTTTTCGTTATCTATAGAGCTTTAGGTGTATACACCGAGCATGATGAAGAACGCCTTAGAAAATTATATAGAAGCACTATCGTCATTACAATTGTTTCAACTTGCCGTGGCTGCAGTACAAACGGCTTTCTTGGTATTCTAAAAACACTCGCGAGAATTCCAAATGCATTTTCGACAACTCTTCTGGCTCTTGATAACCTAAAGTTGAAAACTCTTTCTTTAGATCATTTCGAATGATTGCCCGCGTACGGTTTCATTAGGTTTTCGGCAAAAAAAATGCTTAGTCACCAAGAAAGTAGTAAGAAGCTTGTCTCGATTTCGTAGGGGTACATCATCATCATCAATCATCAACAGCCTTTAACAGTCCACTGCTGGACATAGGCCTCTCCTTAGAAAGGAGGTTTTGGCCTACTATACCACGCTGGCCAGACGGGTTGGTATAGGGTTGGTTTCAAGTTTTCATTCTCCTTGCATTGATGTTGTCTTGCGTAGTTTATACCTTAGTCGCCTTTTACGACACGGGCTGAATAGGGATGGTGACACTCTGTATTCTTAATCCGTCACCACATGGACTGTAGGGGTACAGGTTCAGGTAAATTTAAAGATTTCTCGTCCATCATTATTTTTAAACCACGTCCTTGCAAAACACCTCCATACACACATAAAATTATATTGTGCATCTACTAATGCTAATAAGACTAGGTATGCTGAACTCAGATTTGTAATTGTAGAATTCGGCTCCAGTATTAATTGAACATGATAAGAATATGTTTGCCGTCGATTGCTCCATTTGTATGAGGAAAGTGCCATAAGTTCTCAAACTACTAGATACTGTTACTGCATTTAACCATTCTGTATGATTTGTGTAGGCATCTGCAACAATCGATCGTTTTTCAATTATTATGGGCATGGGGTTGTTGTTAAATCGTGCGCCACGTATTTAATTATGATGAGATGTGTATTCGATAGAGGACAGTCACTTTTCATAACAAACTGCTTTTCTTTTTGTGAGCAAACGCGTAGTTTTTGTGAAAATCGAAAATGAAAATTGCAAACTTTTTGTGAATGACACTCAATAACTTTGTTAAAACTCTACAGAACTATAATACATATTTGCTCACAAAAAATTAGCATGATTCAAAAATTTAACTATTATTATAAATAGTGTAATACCTCTATATTTGCGTCCTTATAATAACTAAGAAACCATTTTATTTGCAGGCGGTGAATCCTAACAAAAACTGAAACATTGATAGTGGCTCTGCATCACCTGAACTAGATAGTAAAAAGCTAAAACCCGACCCTAATTAAAACGTTGAAAGAAGCTCTGGGTTTGCTGAAAACACCAGCTAATAAACCAAAAAAGAACTAGTGTTTCTTTGGTTTTATCCAAGAAAAAATGATAAGCTACACTAGGGATACAAAAAATGCTATTCAACATGAAATATTTCAGATAATTATGCGTGCTGAACGAGGATATTACAACTTAATACAAAATTATGGTTCACTATTATTTTTCACATAACCAGCAAACTCCACGTCCTTCAATCTCTTCCTCCACAATAAATGATGCTTCAACTTCTAGCTCTAATCAAACCAACAAACTCCAGTGCAAAGCGCAGAACTCCCCATACAGCAACAGTAGCAACTATTCGTCAGATATGAATTTTGAATATTGTGTGTAACTAATTGCAATAAATTATTACGTACCTTAATTTGTTCTTTCAATGTTGTATCAGTGTTTGACATAATTCCGGGATAATTAAGCTTATAGCTTGTTTGGATATGCGATAGGTACAAGTATTGCAAAATTGTAAATGAATCACCTGTAGCTAAGTATCTCAGCGTTACAGCTAATCTGTCTTGAACCGACATGACAACGCTTCTCGAAACGCAGTGTTTTTTCGTTCAATCATAGTTCCGATTGAATTCATCAGTTATTCAAAATCACTTGGAAGTGATTCTTGTGAATTTTTTGTAATGACCACTGATTTGTTGATTTTTTAAAATAAAAAGTATATTACTTCTTTCCCTGTACATTCTGTGAGTCCACGATCTTCGTGGCCTTTTTAGGGTTCCGTTGCCAAATGGCAAAAAACGGAACCCTTATAGATTCGTCATGTCTGTCTGTCTGTCTGTCCGTCCGTATGTCACAGCCACCTTTTCTCCGAAACTATAAGAGCTACACTGTTGAAACTTGGTCAGTAGATGTATTCTGTAAACCGCTTTAATATTTTTACACAAAAATAGAACAAAAGCAATAAATTTTGGGGGTCACCATACATAGAAGTGAAACTCAAAAAAAAATTTTTAATCAAAACCATACGTGTGAGGTATCTATGGATAGGTCTTCAAAAATGATATTGAGGTTTCTAATATCATATTTTTCTAAACTGAATAGTTTGCGCGAGAGACACTTCCAAAGTGGTAAAATGTTGGTCCCCCCCCCCCTGTAACTTCTAAAATAAGAGAGTGATAAAACTAAAAAAAATATATGATGTACATTACCATGCAAACTTCCAACGAAAATTGGTTTGAACGAGATCTAGTAAGTAGTTTTTTTTTAATACGTCATAAATCATAAACCGCAATTTACATTTCTTTCAATCAAAACACTATTATTAAAACATTGATGAAAGTTACAACGAACTACAAAAACTTTTAAATGATGCTACGGAACCCTTCATGGGCGAGTCCGACTCGCACTTGGCCGCTTTTATTATTATCGAGTAAAGCATCTGTAAGTATATAATAATATGCTGCACACGCGAAAGACATTTCGTCCAACATCGCCAAGCTCCAAACGAACACCGTGTCAGAGCTGGATTGTCGATACGTTCACAGCAATGTGGACATCGCGTACACATAGGTACTGTATCTATTCGGTTTCGGTAACAGTTACAGTCGACTGAATGAGTGCGGTGGGTGAGGGGGTTCGATGGACACGAAGACTACAACACGCGTACACACTAGAACCACGTTAACTTGTAACTGTCCGGTTACAGTTCGCTAATGAGTAACCCGGCTTTACACACAATGCCATGTCGTGCCAAGCAGCTCTTGTTCTATGGGTACTAGACAACTGATATAAATACATAAACATAAACTTTTTTTTTGTAAATGCACACATATTATACATAGAAAACACCAAACTCTGAAAGAAATATTTGCGAATCACACAAATATTTGATCCGACCCGGGAATCGAACCCGTGACCTCTCAGCACAGCAGTCGCGTATAATACCATTGCACCACCGAGGCAGTCAAGTTAAACAATTAATTAAGTTAGTATGGATTAAACAACAATGGTTGATTGTAACGAGGGAGACATCTCTTTAACGTTACGAGTACACATCAGTCTTTTTAGCACAGGAATAAAACACAAAATTAATGTCAACACTTTTTATTAAAACATCTAGGTACATGTATTTTTTGTTTTGCAATATCACAATTTCACACTGACAAAACTTGCAGCTACGTTTATATAACACTGAACTATGGAGTTAAAAATTAACATATGACCAAATACATAGATAAGTGTTGCCAAGTACTCATTGAATAGATGAGTGGCCATTCCGAATGGCTGGTTGCCTTATAATAATTGTTTATATTAAAAAAATCGGTGGTAGCAAGTATACATATCAAAACAAGTAGTAGCAGTTAGAAGCAATTATGTAGAAACTTTCTCTAAAATTTAGATGTTATGAGCGGCGGTTCTGACGATCACAACTATAGCTGCTACCAGCAGGACTACCTTTACTATACGAGGCCAGATAGCACCAGGTTCAGTGGCTATCAGAATCTACATATAAAAACCCAAGTTGATATGACAAATAACTGGAATGACTCCTGAATTCTGGTTAATTTGGAGACAATAGAATTATACAAAATTATTTAACCTTGGAATACCGCCGAGTAGAAGTCGTTAAATACGATCAGGATAATTGATATTAAGTAAAAATGTATTATTTTTTACAAACAGTTTGCTGCTCATGTTTAGATTGTTGCTCATGCTTAGAGGCTTTTGGTTTAGATTGAGTATCGCGAGCAATGTTTTCTAGAAGCATGGTGAGCGTTCGACAAGGCCTGCCCGTCATGCGGCGCGGGTCCAGGTAGGGCGGCGCCACGAAGTGAGCCACCTTGCCCACGCCCGTTATGTCCATGTGCAGCCAGTCACCGCAAATGAAGTTCTGAAAAGATATCATAGATGAGATGACTACCGATTCGATATGTTCTTGAGTGATAGTACAAATAATTTCAACTTGTTCGAAAATAAAAATATGGAAATGATACTTTTAGGCTGAAAAAGTTTGAGAAATATCCTGTACCTATCCTTATCTGTATGGTAGATAACGTGTGTAAGATAAGTGGTGATAAAAGAAAAAAATGGCTTAGTGGTTTAAGTGATCAACTTCCTTTTTGCTTTTTGCTGCTCTAAATAGTAGTGCGGAGTTCCGCAGTGTTATCTTTAAAAATATATTACATGTATAATGAAGTTCAGTAACAAACATCGAATATCTAAAGAACTACTTAGTATAAAACCAAATACAAAAGTAAATGTCCAAAAGTGAAATATAAGATTTTTTTGTATTTAGAAATGGGCGAAGTGGTTACGTGATCCGTGGATAGAGTTTATTTTTACATAGCACATTCTTTATGTAAATATGACTTTTTAACAAATCACCAAACAGTATTCGGGAATTCCGACTTAAATTCCACATGTCCGTTCCACCAAAATAATAATGCTGTGAAAATCGTACACAACAGAAATATGTAGCGAATATTAACTTACAATTTTTTTTGTTTTGGTCCAAACCTGTTCCAAACCACTCCAAATAATATAGCTAGATACTTCAGCTAGTAAATTTAATCCTTAACAAAGCGTAATTTTATGAATGCGAATTAAAAACTATAGACACGTTAATGATAGAAACTCTAAAGTTTAAACCTAAATAAGTCCAATGTAACAATGTGCAATGAATGTGCAATGAATTCAGGGTGCTTCTGGGATTGTTACTTTGTATGGTCTAGACTAGTGAAGTCATTACAATATGAGTCCGAATAAACGATGTGAATTTAAGTTAGTTAAGAACTTCGAAGCACACTGTGGTTTTTTAGTTCACATTTTTATTTAGAAAGAGAATATTACCTTCAGGAAGGCAGCGCCGAGGCAAGGGGTTGCATGTCCAGAGCCTTTGTTTCTTAAGTCGACCGATGGTTCATCTAGAGTTTGAAGATAAAAGTTAGGCTAGTCTGATTTAAGATTTCGAAGCGAATGTGGTTTAGCTATAACCACATTCGCTTGTGTTATAGGTATAGTTAGAGTTCTTCGAAAAAAGTTACGCCTTCAACGTAATTGGGTCTGAAGGAGCCCTAACAAAATGAACGTTTTAAAAGTTATTTTAGAAAGTTCTTGTTTGTTTATCTTATATTCCAAATTTGTATTAATTCTTGGCAATTCGAGCGAAAGCCATTGTTTTTTTGTATATGATGGCATCACTCATCCATGGAGCGTATTATGCAGACGAACATAAATCCAAAGTGAAATCAGTTTAAATTTCAAATAAATACGTAACCAGAAACCCTTTCAAATTATGGTAACTACGGAGGTCGAGACTCGGCTAGCAACAACGCCTTAGGGACTTAGGGTATATAGTGTAAGTGTAGGTACTGACTGGTGATCTGCTTCTGGTAGTAGTTCCAGAGCGGGAAGCGCCAGGGCCGGTCGCCGGAGCTGGCCCCGGCTGCGCGCGCTGCGGCCCAGGCGCGCTCGCTGTTGCTGAAGCACCCGAACGCGCCCCCGCCCGTCGCCATCAGCACGCCCTCTGCGACACACCGCCACTCACTACTATACTTGGCACTTGGGCCATTACAAACGTGCGAACAAAGTCATAAATCATTTTTTATCAGACCTCTGGCTCGCACTTATAACCATATCGGATCTCTCGTGGAACACTGGAAGTGTGAGCGAGAAGTCTGATAAAAATGATTTATGACTCAGTTCGCACGTTTGTAATGGCCCAAGTATACTCACCTCCCCCATACCCTCATCACGCTTCGACCGATATAAGTTGAAAATCAATGAAAACGTTACAATAACGAAGAACATTTATAGCTTGGAAGAGAAGCATATGGAGTTAGGGGGCTGAGTTAGTTACTATTATAATGCCTTCATAAAACTTGAGAAAAAAACTTCGTTAACGGTGCTGGACCTAGGTGCCTCAACTAATAAATAGATCTCTAAACGTCATAGCACATTAAATTGTAAAGTTAAATTATTTATATTTTTAAGTCCTCATACGTGTAAAGGTGGCCACGTCTATGACCAAGGAGGGTTTGTAAATAGCTTGACCGTAGACGAGCGCGTCCGCCATCATCAACCGACCCTCGTAATCCGTATTCTCTATCTGAAAACAAAATTTTTGTATAAGTATTAGTAGTTTCTTCATAAACCAGGTACGGAATAGTTTTTACTCGTAAAAAAATTGCTATAACCAAACTTAAAACTTGTAAACTATTGAACCCAACTCGTTAAAAATTTTAATTCCGTTTTAAACTGGTAACACTTTAATATAATGAAGGTGCGGTTGGTTTCATTTGTGATCGGCTGGCCGCCTGACGCTATCCCTCTGTGGGAATCGTTCTTTATTAGATAAAAGAAAGAACACGGACGAAGCAGTACGGCAACTCCCGGGTACGAAATCGGGACTGAAAGTACCTTAACTCGAAGCGAACCTGGTTGTCACTTACTTGTATTGAGAGTCCGTTTAGAGCCTTCACGATGTCGCCCACCTTCATGCATTGCCCACTCACCATGTTCTCACACAGTGGTATACAAGCGATGACGTTAATAGGTACCTGCGTACAGGACAAGCGTGTTTCACTATGCCTTGCACTAAAAGTAACTTTGAAATAGACTTTGAGATAGGTATTTAGTATAAAAAGTTGCAATGAATGCGATTCAAATAATTCCATATCTGCTTAAACTCGAGAAAAATACAAATAAACGAAGTTATTCTATTTCTCACTCAATAACAACAAATGGCGAGAAAGTATGTGTTCGCGGTATACTCATGCTATATTGTTCTCATTTGCAATGAAGGTCTTGGAAACGATCTCGAATTCCAATCGTGCTTTCCATGAGACAGTTACAGAGTTATTTCGGCAGATATCCATAGGAAAACAAATCATTTTCTGAGTAAGTCTCAGGTACGTCCACAAGATGAGATATAAGTTAACTACCTTCAGTTTAGCAAGAGCCTTAATAGTGCCGAGAGCGACCGCAGCGCCGGCCATACTGCCGCGGTTCTCCGACATTGACTCGCGTGACTTCAAACATAGACCCCCGCTGTTCACACACATTAAAAAGATAAATATGTTTTCTGTGGCCATCTCGTTGAGTAAACTTAAAATTGGAAAGTTTCTGTATCCAATAGAAGATCGCTACTAATCAGGATTTGTTTCTAATGTATGTATACCTAGTGCTCTCTGGGCAGGATCACACGTCAGTAGCATCGTATTAAGCAAACAGACCATAGTACTGAGTCATTCACTTTGAAAATGAGCGTTACTTTGCTACCCTCAAACAGTGAAAATCAGGATCTTGGGAAAATTTGACGCAAAGCAAATATTCGATTTAAAGTTTTGATGCCGGTCCAATTAATATTTGACTACCTTAGTCGTAGAAAATTTGACATCCGCCCACTATACAACACTATTTCAGCAGGGAGAGGCAGAAAAAATTTCAACCAACTTCAAGGAGTTACATAAAATGGTATTCCTAACGGCAATGGAAAACTTTCATTCAGATGATTTTCTATCGTATCTCTGACGCTGTCCTGCTAGTGAAGCTGACTGACCTGTCGAAGGTGACTCCCTTGGCGGCGATAAGTACGGGCGGCTGCCTGTCGGGCCCGCCGCGGTAGTCCACCTCCAGGAACAGCGGCGCGTGGCACGAGCCCCGAGCCACCGTCAGGAACGCCTCCATGCGCTGCGCGCTCATCCACTCGCGGTCGTTCGCCTTCACCGTCACGCCCATGGGACACAACTCGTCCAGGGCCGCCTGTGCGAACCAACTTAACTATTTAGCTCCTTCACTCAATCTGCGATCGAGTGCTAAAAATGTTACACAATACCATCGAGTTTTAAGCTGAGCAGACTGATAGAATACAGTTAGAATAGATACATACTTTTCTTTTGTTAATACAGACCGCGACTGGCCTACGCTACCACTATACCATATGGTACCATATTGAGGTAGTCGATATGTTCCAACCTTGCCTTACCAATCAATGCAATGTAGTAGTAGATATGTATGTATGATGTTACCTGTGCAAGATCCACTGGAGTCATTCTGTTGGCGGGCATGTCCGAGAGGTAGCGCGCCCAGTTCTGAGCCCTAGCGCGGACGGAGCCCTGCTCCCACAGTTTACTCCTGTCTTTACCGTAGGGGTGTACATGGCACCTCGGTTTGCGGTCCTTGGACGACTTAAATACATTAAATCTGAGAAAAAGTTATGTAGCATGTAGTGAAAGTAAGAGATTTCAAGTGTCGTCCGAATATGCAAGGTGATCATTCCTAGGAAGTTTTATACTAAGATGCTTATTGGCGCGAGAATTTCTATATCGCGATACAAGATTAACAGTTATCGACTCTGTAGTGCAGTGTGTCTTCATAGATGGCGTTGTAGGATGTTTTTGTTGCACTGTATATGGAAGTAGCCACAGACACGTTTTTATTTGATACTCCGAACACATCGAAATAATTAATTCAGTGAAGATTAAAGATTACCTCCAAGCCGCAAGTTCAGCGGCTTCGGCAGCAGCATCAGGAGCCGTGACCGTGTCAACGTCGATAGTCCCACAACCACGCAGCAGTAGCAGGCGCACACCGGATCCAACGCACCAGCGAATATTCTCCTGTAATTTAATTAAAGGTACTTGTGGAAATTGAACACTGCACCTAAGTCATTTTCAGTAGATCGCTCTAAGTCGGTGAGAAGTATTGTATATATAACTAGGTTCTTTCATAGTTAGTTATCAAATTCAGTTACATTACAAATAGACACAAATTCCCAAAGCTGCACTCTCAAGTGAAAACTAAGTATACGAAGTATACGAACTGTCACAATACAGGTCGATTAGAAATCGAGTCTTTATTAGGTAATGTTCTCATTGTTTATACTTAGGTATTGTTCTTTGAGTAGGTATAACTGCTGATTTTTAGTTAACAGTTAAAAAGCAAAACATGGCTGTTCTCCATAAATGGGTTGTAAGTAAAAATTATCTTGTTACCCTGGCTTCATCTAGCGACTCTAGTTCATTATAGGCGCAGCCTTTGGGGCCGAGAAGAGAAAGAGCCACGGCGGAGTACTCGGGTAACAGGTCCGTCACCACGAAAGCTCTCCCTATTTTCATCTCGCCTGACAATCTGTTGCAAGGAATAAATAATAAGTACCTACTTGTAAAATCTCGATGTTTTAGTCACATTGCTGCCACGGGAACGGGAACTTACTCACGATATTATATTGTGTAAACCAATGTAATCCAGCACACTGGTGGATTATTATTTCCTATCAAAAGTTAATCTTAGACAAGTTTAACAAAACATTTCGTGGTCGTAAATATATCCTCAATGAATTCGGTTACGCTTGAAGTATGTAAGTGAAAAGTAGTGAATACTTTTATTGTTAAAAAATCGGCCAAGTGCGTGTCAGGCCACGCACAGAAAAGGGTTCTTCAGACACCCATAATGGTACGTGTATTTAAAATCGTATCCAATAGATAATTGTTATATTTACGTATTAACGTGTTAATTTTGTATGGCGTTTTCCAAGTCAACGCATTTTACAAGTTAAGCCTCTATAACTCCTGAACTAACAAAGTCATCTAATCCGTTATAGTTTTCCTTCAAAGTTCATTATATGGACCACCATCACGATTTTTACCAGATTTTTTGAGCCAGCCGTTTAGCTTTTAGAGGGGGGGGGGGCGCCCTGTTTTTACAAAAAAAGTGTCCTTTAAAGTGAAATATATCGCAAACAGATACCTTAATCCAAAAACCTTACGTGTAGGGGAGGTACCCCATACACATAAAGTGTATGGGGTATACACTTTATGTGTATGGGGTACAATTATTATTATTTTCATAATTTTATTGTGTGCTACAATAAAATTTGTCGACGTAATTACAACACATATTCATGCAACACATGTTTCTAGCCCTTACTGTTTGGACGGACGGACACGACGAATCTAAGCCCGGTTTCCACCGCGAAAGGGTAATGAGCGAGAAATGGTAAGCGGAACGGACTCCTTTTAAACAAAATAGGTTTGCATTTCCACCAACAAAGAGTTTTGCCACTGCGAGCGGATAATGACAGAGCGGACTCGGCGGAGCGAGACGAACGGAAAATGAGAAATGAATCAACTCTTTGTTGGTGGAAACACATGTATGCAGTTTTGTATTGCGAGGTAAAAGGAGTAATTAATGGGTCCGTTCCGCTCGCGGTGGAAATCGGGCTGGGTTCCGAGTTATAAACTTCGGAACCCTAAAATTATTATTCGAAAATTAAACAGAGAGCAGTGTGTTTTTTCTTGACTTCAATAATGTAGGTAATGAAAATGATCTATTATGTAGTTATACACAACCGAATAGAGAATGTTCTATTTCGAAGTCGATTAAAAAGTAAGAAACAACGAAAATTGTGTTTGCTTAAATTGAAAACTATAGGAAAAAGGAACAATGCTTTTACTTACTCGTTCAAATATTTACATATTTTGCCACCACTTTTCTGGTCGACTTCTTCGGCGGCCGGTGTCAGGCAATATTGCTTGTTATTTTCATATACGCCTAGAACGAGGCCTTTCTGTGAAACATTACAAGACAGAAATTTTACACTGTAAGTACATACCCAAGGGGTAATGCGTGACTAGTCGTTGGAATATAACAGAATCCGAAGGATCATAAAAAGAAAAAGTTGGAGGAGAAATTTGAAGAATACTTAACATTTTGCTGGAGTTTATTTGGGGACGGCTACTGGTTTTACCGGTTTTACTAGATTTTTTTTTTCCTTGGAGCGACTGGCATCGGACTACGCAACTCTAAAGGAGAACTGAATTTGAAAATTGAACTAGTTATTAGTATAACGTGATCTCTGAGGTACATCCAAGTCCAACTATTTGGTAAGTCCTATCAAAATTGGTCCAGCCGTTCCAGGGATTAGCCTATTAAAACGTCAAAAATTTAAAAAAACGTTATGTTGATGCGAAAATCTTATAATTTCATATTACATCAATTTGACTAATGTTACCTACACGCTGACAACGTAGCTTTGCCACTGGTCACAGGTCATAGAAGTTTTAAACTCTTTTACCCATGAAAGCGTAACAACTCACTTTCGCATTTTTAAATTAGTTAAGACGTTTATCAAATCCTGTTTTGAAGGTACGAATGTTCAATTTCCAGACTAGGAAAGATTCAATAAAAATACTCACTTTTCGACCATCCACGTGTGCTGGTTTATCATCTTTCGAAGATGCTTTATTAGCGCAGGAACATGATCTAACGATTATATTGTCGAACTTTTCTGTTCTTTGGAAAATTTTAGAATACCTAATTAATTTATAAAATCTCATTTTTGAAAAAAATATCAAAAAAATCTAAACACCAACTACTTACTGACATAACAATGTATGCCATCTAGATGCGGTATTAAAAGTGTATTAAGCTTAGGTAATCTTTAAAATTAGAATTTAAGGTTTTTGTTGAAGAGGTGACATTTTAACTAGGTATCCTATTTACGGACTCTATCCGTTACGTCAGGCCTACGGAACGTATGACCTAGCCTAGATGGAAGGATATGAAAAGACCGCACCATCTCAAAAGAAACAAAAATGACATTGGCACAAACCCTTGTCTTCCCAATATTTGTACGTTGTACGGTGTCGAGGCGCAGACGTTAAAAGCGGCCGACCGCAAGAGCATTGACTTTCAAGATGTATGAAACTGAATATTCGAGAGTACCTTTCATCCCTTTTGTCTGCGTAGAATCCTCGAATATTCAGATCATATTGCGAGGAGGGCAGATATTAACGACGCGACGTCACGAAATGTTGATAGTGGCTGGCAAGATCGAGAGGAAAATAAATATTTAATAAATAAATATTTCGCACACCTTACATACAACATCATCTAGTCCCAAACTAAGCAGAGCTTGTATTATGGGTACTAAACAACTAATATAAAAACATAAACATACTTTTTCTTTTGTGAATACCTACATACATAATATACATAGAAAACACCCAGACCCCGAAACAAATATTTGTAGATCACACAAATATTTGGTCCGACCCGGGAATCGAACCCGAGACTTCTTGATCAGCAGCCGCATACGCCAACTAAACCAACAAGGCAGTCAGTTGCATTGTGCTGGGCAGTCCAAATCTCCACTCTCAGAAATGCGATCCATGCTGCCCTGCACATTGCTCAAGACAGAATTGAGGATTTACGTAGGTACCTACTCGTGTTCAATGATAGCATTTATCTTATAACAAGAAGTCCCCGTCTTAGTAGAGTACTAGCTGAGCCCCGCGGTTGTTCTTGTACTTTTACAACTTGCGGGTAACGCCGCAGGGCGCAGCTAGTCTAAATAAAATCGGCCAAGTGCGTGTCAGGCCACGCACAGGAAAGGGTTCCTCAGTTATTTAAAATCGTATCCAATAGATAATTGTTATGTTTACATATTAGGCCCCATTCGCACGACAATTTTTTTAACGGACGTTAAAAAAGCGTTCATATTTAACAAATGCATTCCCAAGTAAACTCTTTAGCAAAAAAGCGGCCAAGTGCGAGTCGGACTCGCCCATGAAGGGTTCCGTACCAGCAAGTAACATCATATAAAAGTTCTTGTAGTTCGTTGTAACTTTCATCGATGTTTTTATACTAGTGTATTGATTGGATGAAAGGTATATTGCGTGTTACGATTTATGACGTATAAAAAAAAAACTACTCACTAGATCTCGTTCAAACTAATTTTCGTTGGTAGTTTACATGGTAATGTACAACATATATTTTTTTTAGTTTTATCACTCTCTTACTTTAGAAGTTCGAGGGGGGGGGGGGGGGACACATTTTTCCACTTTGGAAGTGTCTCTCGCGCAAACTATTCAGTTCAGAAAAAAATCATATTAGAAACCTCAACATCATTTTAGAAGACCTATCCACCCCACACGTATAGGTTTGATGAAAAAAAAAATTTTGAGTTTCAGTTCCAAGTATGGGGACCCCCAAAATGTATTGTTTTTTTTCTATTTTTATATAAAAATCTTAATGCGGTTTACAGAATACATCGACTGACCAAATTTCAACAGTATAGCTCTTATAGTTTCGGAAATAATTGGCTGTGACATACGGACGGACAGACAGACAGACAGACAGACAGACTTGACGAATCTCTAAGGGTTCCGTTTTTTGCCATTTGGCTACGGAACCCTAAAAAAACGGGCACTTATGCAAATAACTATTTTATAGTTACTATTTGTTTGTTTGTCAATTTTTTGGTATTGTTATCCTCAGAATGTTATAAATTACTTAGGAAGGAATAGTTTCCATCAGTTTTATCATAACATTTTCATCTAATTATTGAGAAATAATGTTTAAACTCAAAACACTTTTATTGTACCTGCTCACTGAATAAAATGAAACGCATTAATTTCTTTGTTTTTATTGAATACATTAAAAGCAGATAAAAGTTTAGTATTGAGTGTGATCACTTCTTGCTGAAATCATGGCTTACATTCGTCTGGGCATGCTAGCAAGTTTAACTTTTATGGTTTCTTGGGGAATACGTTCCCACTCCGCGGTAATCACATTCTTTAGCTCTCTGATCGTCTACGGAACCGGCTGCACTGATCTCACTCGTCGCTTCAGAACGTCCCAGACATGCTCTATGGGATTGAGGTCCGGACTTCTAGCTGGCCAGTCCAAACGACGAATTCCGATTTCTAGCTTATACGCTTTCACATCGCCAGACCGGTGGGCGCGAGCGTTGTCGTCCATAAAAATTAAGTTTTCACCAAGAGAAAATTTCTTATTCTGATGGTGCATAAGGAATTAGAACTTCCGTTATGTATCGGTGTCCAGTCAGTGTACCGTTTTCGATTAAGACCAACTCCGTACGATCCATAGAATTTATTCCTGCCCAAAACATAACAGAGCCCATAAGGTGTGATTTCTTTAAAACATGCCTCTGCAAAGCGTTCTCCTCGTCTACGTAGCACTCGCCGACGTCGGACTTCACCATGTAGACATATCCTGGCTTCATCGGAGAACAATACCCTATCCCAGTTTTTACGCTTCCACATCGCCAGACCGGTGGGCGCCAGCGTTGTCGTCCATAAAAATTGAGTTTTCGCCAAGAGCGGTTAAAGCGGGTTGTGCATAAGGAATTAGAACTTCTGTTATGTATCGGTGTACAGTCAGTGTACCGTATTCGATGAAGACTAACTCCGTACGATCCATAGAATTTATTCCTGCCTAAAACATAACAGAGCCCTCTCCATAAGGTGTGATTTCTTTAAAACATGCCTCTGCAAAGCGTTCTCCTCGTCTACGTAGCACTCGCCGACGTCGGACTTCACCATGCAGATATATCCTGGCTTCATCGGAGAACAATACCCTATCCCAGTCTTCATGAGTCCATGACACACAATTTCGAGCGAAACTAAGCCTGCAAATCGATGTCCACGAAGTAATTTAGGGCCGCGTGCTGGGCGATGACTGTGTATATTAGCAGCGAGAAGCCTCCTCCTGACCGTCCATAGATTAATTTGCGCATTTCTTACTTTTTCGAGTCTGTTCTTGAGGTCCACATAAGAAGATTTGCGATTTCTCAACGCTTGACTAGCTAGAAAACGATCATCCCGTGGTTCGGTACATGTCTTTCTGAAAGAACCAGGCCTTCTCTTGACGAAACCGGACTCTTGATAGCGCTGCCAGGTCCTTTGAACTGTCGACCGACTCACATTTAGCCTCTGAGCCACGAAGCATTGGCTGCAACCTTCTTCAAGCAGCGCAATAATTTTGCTCGCTTTTATCACTTTATCTACCATTTTCGAGATTGCTAAACAGCAATTACAATACTTTTAAATGTCAAGGACATCAGTTAATTTAATAAAAATTGACAAAAAGTTCATTAGAGTCGATATTAACTATAGGGAATTCGCGCCACAAAATGTAGTTACAAGTTGTTTTCTTTGAAAACCTCAGGCTCAGTCATTTTATTTGGAAGGTACTCCTCTAAACATTATGGGACTTTTATAACTGGCCAGTTACATGTTTAAATGATTAAAACCTTTTTGGTATTTTATTTTTTTCAGCCAGGAAGAAAATCGGAACCGCCCGTTTTTTTTGCAAATGTGTGTATATGTTCACACAACAGCGTTTTTAAAACACGACGCTTTTTTATCGAGCAGTGTTGCATTTTCCACTTTGGGCGTTGGAAATAGACCATAATTTTATGCAACCTCATACTTGAACGCTTTTTTAACGTCCGTTAAAAAAACTCTAGTGTGATTGAGGCCCTAATGCGTTAATTTTGTATGACGTTTTCCAAGTGAGCGCATTTTACAAGTTAAGCCTCTATAACTCCCAAAATAACAAAGTCATCTAATCCCTTATAGTTTTCCCTCAAAGTTCAGTATATGGACCACCTTCACGAATTTTCCCAGATTTTTTGAGCCAGCCGTTTAGCTTTTAGAGGGGGGGGGGACGCCCTGTTTTTACAATAAAGTGCCCTTTAAAGTGGAATATCCCGCGAACGGATACCTAAATCAAAAAAAATTCTTAGAAACCCTTTATTGTTTTTAAAAGACCTATCTCATGATACCCCACACGATGGGGTAGCCGCGAGAAAAAAAAATCATCCCCACTTTACGTGTACGGGAGGTACCCCAAATAAAATTATTTTCCATAATTTTATTGTAGCACTTTGTCGGCGTAATTACAACACATATTCATGCAAAGTTTCATCTTTCTAGCACTTACCGTTTGGACGGTAAGTCGAGGACGGACGGACGGACGGACGGACAGACGGACATGACGAATCTATAAGGGTTCCGAGTCATGAACTTCGGAACCCTAAAAATTGGCCTAAGATACTCCTTAAAAAACATCAGCTATCTGCCAGTGAGTCTCGTCAAAATAGGTGAAGCGGTTCCGTATAAATTGGTTTTGGATTGTAAGAATAGTATTTCCTTCTTATTTTTGATCCTGGATTCTTTAACCAGAAAAATTTAGCGAAGCCTAAGCAGCCTAGTGGCCTGACCTTAGGTGATTGGAAACAATCAGCGAGGATAAGCGACTACGGCGCGGTCAGACCTAGATGGGTGACCGTTTGTAGCATATGTTATGAGCATTTCCGTTATTCGGAGGTCACGTTAAATAGTAGGTCCAAGTTGTTATCATAAGGTAACAGTCGTGGAGCTTAGTTGGAGGCGTCCGGCGGCTTTAAAGAGTACCTACATTAGCACAGTTCACCACGACGCCGAACTTAGTGGTGACGAACACTAATAAATAGTTCTTGGCAATGAAAGTTTATTAAAGGAGTAAGGAATTGAATTTGTTTTGCATGTTTTCGTGAAAGTGACCACCCGTTCCCTATGTCCTCTACATAAAACTACTTCAATTTTTTGTCTGTTTTTAGATAATCTCTGGAATAGCATTTTGATGGCACTTTCACTGGTAAATAGCTGATGACATATGGAGTAAATCGCGTTTTAGAACAATATTAGTCATTTATATCTTAAATACATCATACATACGCCATCTAGTATGAAAACTAAACAGAGCTTATTGTACTATAGCGTGGTTATGAAAGTACCTACTTATTATGAACATACATACTTTTTTCTTTTGTAAATACATATAATGTTTTACACAGAAAACAACTCACAGACAACAATATCTGCAGATCATACAAACATTAGGTTCAAACTATGAGTCGAACCTGAGACCTTAAGCACAGCCAGCCACATGCTACCACTGCGTCACCGAAGCACTCTGGCTTTGAGTCAGTTTGAAACTGATGATTGCCACACCACCCTTCCCCATAATTTATGGTAATGGTCGAACTTAACATTTATTCCGCCGTGGGGCAGAAATGAGATAAATGAATAGAATTTACCGTGCTATATAATACAAGTTAGTGAGGTCACTGGAGCACAGACCACTACAGTAGACCTTTCCATTGAAAGTTTGGCCTCCTTCAGAGATCGAACACCGGACCGGCGGACCGGCCGGTAATCTTTGACTAAGCAACAATTTCCAATTAAATTGAGGAATAAACAGATCTTTAATAGTAGTCCAGTCAATAAAAGCTTAACTTTGCCATTTTGGTTGAACACCTGCAACCAACGCCAAAATTTCCGTAAGTCTTCGTAGATTAATATACTAAAATTGCAGGGTGCTGCAATACCGGCAAAGGGTGCAAATACATTGCAAAAGGGTGCAAAAACAACTTTTTCGTCTATATCTCACGATTGGCTGGAAAAATAAAAAAAGATCCTACTACAAAATTGTAGGAAATTAAATCCCCTACAAAAACTTTGAAATGTATTTTTGCGTATCTCTCATAGTTTTTGCACAAAATGCATTTAAAGGTGCAAAATGAAAAAAATGTTACTATCAATCTTTTTTTTTCATATTGAAGTGATACTACATGTTTCATTGGGATTCAAATGATATGTTTCGGGCATTTTTTTTTATTTATTTACACTTTTTTTCAATTACCTAATAATCTTGGCAAAAAAAAACATTTAAATTTTATTATATGAATAGCTGACCTGGCATACTTCGTACCGCCTCAGAATAATCATTAAAATATTATGATTAGTTATTAACTGATACTGATAAATTGACAGCAGTGCCACCTAACGGGCCCCGGCCGGTACCGCCACAATCGCTTTGTTCCTGCATTTTAAATCTGTAATATCTTCAAAAATATTAATTTAAATTACATACTGTAAAGGGTCATTTTAATCTATATTAGATGCACAAAGTATTTAAGGTACTTAATTGGATAAGGATTAATACTGTATTGCTTATAATCGTTTCGTAAATAATCCATTATTTCTAGCAAAAAGAAAGAAAGTATTGTAGAACTTTTTAAGGTGTACAATACTGTAGTACATTATTTTGATCTCTCTCATAGGGTACAGCCAGCGTTTGCAATGTCAGCGTAAAAAAAAGCGGCCAAGTGCGAGTCGGACTCGCCCATGAAGGGTTCCGTATCAGCAAGTAACATCATATAAAAGTTCTTGTAGTTCGTTGTAACTTTCATGGATGTTTTTATACTAGTGTATTGATTGGATGAAAGGTAAATTGCGTGTTACGATTTATGACGTATTAAAAAAAAACTACTCACTAGATCTCGTTCAAACCAATTTTCGTTGGTAGTTTGCATGGTAATGTATAATATATATTTTTTTTAGTTTTATCACTCTCTTATTTTAGAAGTTAGAGGGGGGGGGACACACATTTTTCCACTTTGGAAGTGTCTCTCGCGCAAACTATTCAGTTTAGAAAAAAATGATACTAGAAACCTCAATATCATTTTTAAACACCTATCCATAGATACCCCACACGTATAGGTTTGATGAAAAAAAAAATTTTTGAGTTTCAGTTCCAAGTATGGGGACCCCCAAAATGTATTGTTTTTTTTCTATTTTTATGTAAAAATCTTAATGCGGTTCACAGAATACATCGACTGACTAAATTTCAACAGTATAACTCTTATAGTTTCGGAAATAATTGGCTGTGACATACGGACGGACAGACAAACAGACAGACAGACTTGACGAATCTATAAGGGTTCCGTTTTTTGCCATTTGGCTACGGAACCCTAAAAATGGGTTTATTTACGACATCACAATAAAAACCTCTAAAATTATCAATGTTTCTCTACTTTTATGCATGTATTATACATGTCGTGGATTGATCGTGAACTAATAAATCGTTACCGGAAATGTCGTGGATTGATGCTATGGTGCGACGGACAGCGCCATCTAAGAATTATTTCAGTGAATTAATAAATCGTCAACGGAAACGCAAGTGGCGCCCTCCCGCTTGGACACGATCGTCGGTAGAGGGGATGCAGCGATGACTGGCGGGAAGATATGGCGGTGGTCATTCTACCTCGGACAGTCTTGGCATACGCTCAGTACCAACGCACGTGTCTGTTTCCATATTGTAAAAACCGTTAGTAAAATAAAGTAATTGTTGTGATTTAAATTATCTTTCGTTCGAGTATCCAAGTCAGTGCCCACATTTATCAAAAACTATGTCGGATCATGATGAAGACCCGATGTTTCGCATCTCGGCCACCCCTGATGCGACATCAGAAGTTGGGATTACCATGTGTTCAAGGCTGTTCGCTATCTAAATTATTTAAAGTATTTTAAGTGTTCTTTGTATGCGTTTCATGTGTGTTTGTGGGGTCCCCCGCGACACAGGAATTTGTATTCCTAATGCGGCAGTTCTTTTTAAAAAAAAAAAAAAAAAAACTGTTCGTTGTGTTTCTTAATTCAAATCGATAAATAAAGTTTTGGTCAAAAATAACTAACGGCAACAACAAGAAAAATAAAATGGAAAGTTAATTAAAGATGCCGGTATATAGAAATCATAAATAGACATGTAGAAAACGAATTTAAATCATTTTAGTTTTCAGGAATGTTGTTATACGTGTGGTACATTAAAAAAAAAAAAAGTAAAAATAATGCGGGTACTTCACGCTATGTTTCAGTGTGTTCGTGTGTATAACGCTTTCTTTCCAGTTAGTAAACATTGTGCCAAGCGATGGAATCTGCATCCGTGCTTTGAACGGGATCGACAGAGAGTGCAATGTGAAAGAGGTGCAATGCAGTTCACCAGTGCCGTCACGGTAATCAACGAGGTTACTGAAAAGCTTGTGAGTTGTAATTAACGCTACACTGGTAAGATCGAATCATATTTTCATATCGAGTTTTGAATTATTTTTACGTAATTTTGGTTTGTGGTGTACGAAAGTGTGTGCGCAATTTAAAGCGATAAAACGATCGATAACGTGTGTAAGAAATTGCCTAAGGCTGGTGTAAAGCTGTGGCTTAACAAAGGGGTTAATAGTAATCGTAGTTGATTGAATTTTAAGACTAAATTCATGCTGTTTCTATCATTGTTTTATATTGTGAATATTTTTTTTTGACTTGATGAAAACTAATTTTTATAACTACCCCACCTGTGCATAATAAACTAGGCGTTCCTTAATATGATTACGCATTGTTTACCGAATGGGTGACGAATTCATAGTAGTGGCAGTATAAGTGGCTGCTTAATGCAACGTTAACCCACTACTTGGAAAAAAAAGTAACTTTTAATCGATTTACGTAATATCAAACAAAGTAGTATTAACGCATTAAGTATGCAAAAGATAAAACACCCACCACGCTGTGTGAGTACTTGAATTATTTTTATTTATGGGGACGGAAAACAGAGGTGAGATTTTAACAAGATACAATGTGTATACCACAACGAACATGTAAACCGCAGTACTACTGGTCATGTTTATCGAAATGCAAAGTATTGACACCGGTAAAGCCTGTGTCGTCTTTCGATCTTAGTAGCGCGAGTTCTTTCATGCTATTGCTAAAGTTATTAGGACATTACGGAAAGTTTTAAAAACCCTTAGGTGCCAGGTTTTCAATGAACTTCTAAAGTGTTAAGTTTGCTAGACAGCAGTGTGTTGTTTGTGAGACTTATAAGGGTCAGGTTAGGCCGAGCTTTTTTTATGGTTTAAGCACTAGTCGGTGCAAGAATACTAAGTCCTGTTAGTCGTCGGACAATTTCTGTGCCTGGTTGGCTAATTTATGTGTTAAGTTTAATGGCCTTAAATTTTTACTACACGGGATGACGAGCAAGTTTGTAAAGACATTATTGAAAGCTTGACAAGTGATCTATTGCTGGTTAGTTTAAATCGTTCCTTCCTCACAGTGTTCGAGTATTTACAAACACTTGTGTACTACGGTGTCTTCTGAGTAAGTGGCTTGTCTCCGTTGAGACTGGCCGCCGTGACAAGAGATAAGTCATCATATTGTCGTTCTATTGCAGACTAGTGACGGTAATCGTAAGCAGCCTAATGCCTATCACAGCATCTTCTTGCTGTCTACGCGAGCTGAGCGCGTGCTGTGATCTGCTGTCTGCCACTGCCTGGTGCCTGGCAAGCGCGGATCTCCGGTCTACGCGCCGCCTGCTGAGGTGCGGACCTGCTGTCTGCACGCCGCTCCGTGAGATGTGGACCTGCGGTGTGCGCGTCCTCTGCGTGACATGCAGCATACGGCCGGCTCACACTGTGCGCGAGGCGCAACCTGCGGCTACTCACTGTCTGAGGGAAGTAAAACCTTTTTTTTTCTGTTCGCCGTCTAGCAAATGAACGCTAGATGCGTGCTCAGCCTTCTTCGAGAGGAGGGTGACGCCAGGGGTGCTAATGTGTTTAGGCCTTTGAAAAAGCATACAAGGGTATGGGTCTCTGAGCTCAAGTGTCATACATTCATAGTTTTCAATCGTTAGAGCCTATGCTGCAAATACGTGAAAACGACAAGCAAACTTGACCTCTGTCGTGTAACAGTGTAGGGCGGGTGATGTAAGAACGGATTCTATCGTTCACGATGAACGGAATTTTATTTCTATTGGTGTTCAATCTGAAGCTATTTAACACTTAAAGACAGACCCTTGTCTGAGCTCGCTTGAGTGCACGCTTGCGCCCATGGGTAAAAAAAAAAAATTAAGGTCATTTCTTTTCATTCCTTCAAAGAATATGCTACATTTTCTAACACGAAACTGGGTAAATAAATTCAATGTTCTGTTTGTTTATTTCGGAACATGAGCAAAATCATAATTATCAGGTAGGCAAACTTGGGTGGTGTTCTGGGTGCTGTATCACTCTAGGGTGTCTCATCACGGATGACACGGGTTGTCATAGTGACAGCTATCTATTAAAGGTCCTTAACTGTAACCGTACCTTTAAATACGCTCATGATAAGTTGCAAAAAATTCCGGATTACCAGAACATAACTGACGATATCGATGTAGAACAAGGTAGTTATTTTGAGGAGTGTTAAACTTAAGTTTGTATGATGGTTGGACCGTACCAGAGGTTTTCGGGTAGAGTCATGGGTAGACTCGGCGTTCCCATGTGGGGTTCGCACAAAGATGAGTAACTGGAGGTTACTGTGCTATGGTATAGCAAAATAATCACATGTAGAGCTTAAGTATTTTGGTTTGCCCAGTACGATTAATGTCTCTAGTGAGAGAGACAACGTGATAATCAAGTCAGTTGTGTTTTGAGTGTATCGATTATTGTTTTTGCAATTATTTGATGAGAAAATCATTGGTTTGATGTTAAGGATTTTGAAATTGTCTTGATTTGCTGGTGCGATGTCACGAGAGACAGAGCTATGTGATGCTGCTTATTGAATTTTGTTTCAGAGTAACACACAGAGACGTGTGTCCCGTAGGATGGCCGTGTTGGAATAAACCAAACGAAGTTTCAGTCGGCAACGGTGAAATGTCACAACTGCGACGCAGCAACGCCGTACATTTCGCAACGAAATGTCTACGTGGCAACAGTGGAGCTGGCGCGGCAGGAAGCGCAAGCAGTTGCGAAAGCAGCGCCTGCAGCAGCGGCGAACAACGCAATCCCAGCGGTACGCTGATGATCACTGGTGGGTCATATTCATTTTATTACGATTCTGGTGCCGAATGCTCTCTCATCAAAGATTTTGTTGCGTCAAAGCTTAGTGGAAAGCGGGTAAATAACACTGTCAGTTTGACAGGTATCGGTCATGGTAGTGTGAAAAGTACCCTACAAATTACGAGACTAGTCGTGACCGCTCTTTGCAGGACGCTTTGAGAGGTTCAGTTGGCTACTAACTCTACTGTTAATGTGGTGACTAAATCTAGCCCTCTCGGGTTGATGAAAGGCAGCACGCAGGGCCACTTGGTTTAGTGACCGCTGATGATGTGAGTGACGTTAATTTAGATGAGATTAGAGAGCAAGCGACACAGAATAATGAGAAAAATGCCAATTATGATAAAAATCGATTTGATCAAAGTACGGCTCAGGTTTCTAAGCTAGCGATCAATGATTGTGTTTTGATTGAAAACGAGGAAAGGAATCAAACATTCCAGGTCCATTTAAGATTATTCATGTAGGGGGACAGATACTTACCAAAGGCGCTTGACTCTAAGCGAACGTACAAATAATCATGGGGGGGTACCCATGATCGTGTGAGAAAGATCCCCGATCACCAAGTTCCTCGAGAACTAGATGTCACAGTTGTAAGAATGGCTTGTATACTCATACTCGAAATCTACACGGAATCGCTGGTGCGATTTCTGTCTGTGTTGGTGCACGGAACGTTTCATGTGTTGGAGCACATGTTGCGTGATATCTCTGAGAGTCGTTGGTGCGATTCTTGTCCGTGTTGGTGCGCGGAGCCCCTCATGTGTGGAGCATATGTGGCGGCAGATCCGTAACAAATCGTTGGTGCGATGATAGTGAAAGATTCAGGAGTTGAGTATGCATTGCTTATGAATTATGGTAAAGGATAACAGAACTGTTAGAATTACCTTGTTTGGTCATTTGGACTTGTTGGTCGGATCTTTTGCAATGAATGATATAGTGCAGGGAGCACTGTGTATGTAAACTTAATTATTTCAAGTCATGAAAGTTGATGATTGTACCTAGACTTAGGAGAAACTAAGTACCAATGAGAAACTGCTGCCTTTGGTTCTATTGGCAGGATAGCCGAGCCAGTTTACTCTGAGTATATTTTGTCCACAGGTGCTACACCCGAGGACGGGTGCTAGTCAGAGATGGCCGTGTCGTGGATTGATCGTGAACTAATAAATCGTTACCGGAAATGTCGTGGATTGATGCTATGGTGCGACGGACAGCGCCATCTAAGAATTATTTCAGTGAATTAATAAATCGTCAACGGAAACGCAAGTGGCGCCCTCCCGCTTGGACACGATCGTCGGTAGAGGGGATGCAGCGATGACTGGCGGGAAGATATGGCGGTGGTCATTCTACCTCGGACAGTCTTGGCATACGCTCAGTACCAACGCACGTGTCTGTTTCCATATTGTAAAAACCGTTAGTAAAATAAAGTAATTGTTGTGATTTAAATTATCTTTCGTTCGAGTATCCAAGTCAGTGCCCACATTTATCAAAAACTATGTCGGATCATGATGAAGACCCGATGTTTCGCATCTCGGCCACCCCTGATGCGACATACATATAAACCTTCCTCTTGAATCATTCTATCTAGTAAAGAAAACAGCGTCAAAGTCCGTTGCGTAGTTTTAAAGATCGAAGCATTTATACGGACAGACAGAGAGTGTAAGCGACTTTGGCTTAAACTATGTAGTGATAATTTATTTTTAGTTAATTTTTATTCCATTGGATTCAGAGCAAATGCATTTGAAACGTATATTTGCAGTATATATTACCTCTCCATTTACCTGAGCTATTATAAATTTAATTTCAGGGGGACGTTTATAATAATATATCACTGGTGGAGAAAGAGCGTGGTATATTTTATATTATTCTTTCTACTACTATTCTACTCTTTTGCTCCCACTGATTCCAATTTTCTATAGTAAGAGTCTTCAATACAAGAGTGAATAGGTAGAATAAGACAAATATGAGACCCTTGCGCTCGACGTAAATAGTCCCATTCAAGATCTATAGGATAGGATCGAAAAATAAGACCCATGTGCTCGAATAAGACCATACGTTTCCTAACAAGAGCGAAAGAGATAGAGATTTAGACAAAAATTAGAACCTTGCGCTCGATGAAAATAGTACCATTGAGAACACACACACATGCGCTTGTTTTTCTATCTCGCTGAGTGCAATGAGTAAGACTGCAGCAGAAAATGCTCAACTAACTGTTTGTCACTTACTGTCACTATACTCCAAACTGTCGTTTCAGGGATATTTCGTTTTTGTGCGTCTTACTGTCCAAAAGTGATTTTTTACAAAATAAACTTGATTCACTCTTTTCAATTGAAAGATACAATGAATCCTTCATTTGTATGAAGAAAACGTAAGATGCAACAATTGTTGTGAAAAGTATGCAATCCTCTCAGGATTGCATACTGATTTTAGTGATTGGTATGGTGAGAGTGAGGACCTCAGTGAAATGGCTAAGAAAACAAATATCATTGTTTGTGCAGAAATTTTACAGTACAAAATAAACTCGTTACGAAACAAAAAGTTATCTACAACCGGACAAATTCCCTGATAACGTTGTATCAGAAATACCTCCACTATTAACTTGCTTCAAACATAAATTATTATTAAATGATGAAAGTATCGTGTGAGATGAATGTCCTGTTATCCTAAAAATAGACACTATTGCCTATAGTGTTATTTCAGCACTTCGTCCTAAATCCTTCATTCGTTTCTTCAACTAGCTGTTGAGACATACATTTATCGAAAAACAGGATCGATCTTAGTTATCAATCTACTAAGCAAACTTTGTGTTTGCACATCATACCATAATATTTAGCTTCATGAAGCTTTATCAATAATTTAACCTCAGAAGACTATAATTACTGGATGCTTTCCTTCAATATGTTTTTGATAATACTGACCGTAATACAAGGTGGGCCAAAAGAAATCACCCTATTGAAAGATGCTCTTATATTTGCAAATGGCGGCCAATGTCAAATCTTATAATCGCGAAAAGTGACTGCATGGTGCGCTGTTCAAGCTGGAACAGTCATCGATCCATTTTTTTTCGAGGACGCCGCTGGTCATACGACAACAGTAAACGGTACGCGCTATATGGCCATGTTAACCGAGTTTTTTCTGCCAAAATTGAACGAATTAGGACTGGAGGACATGTGGTTCCAACAAGACGGAGCAACGACACACACTGGGCGAGACACAACCGATATTCTGAAGGCGGTGTTCCCAGGTCGCCTCATCTCTCGTTTTGGCGATTTGCACTGGCCCGCAAGATCGCCCGAATTTACCGTTCCACACTTTTTAGTGGGGTTTTTTGAAGTCCCGTGTTTATGTGAACAAGTCCGAGACCCTGAAAGCCCTCAACGACAACATTCGACACGATTGCGAGAATCTGTCGCCCGAAGTTCTCGCTGAAGTAATGAAAAATGCCATAAAACGAGCCCGCATAGCAATCGATTGTGGCTGCACCCGTTTGGCCGATATCATCTTCTCGACTTCACTAATGAAATTCTAAAGGTTCAAATAAACATAATCAAAAAACAAAATCGAAGTTTTTCATTTAGAAAAAAATTAAAAGCCAAACAACATCGGATGACTTCTTTTGGCCCACCTTGTATAAGAACCTCAGATAGTCAGGAGACTTTTCATTGTTTAGGAAGCATAGCTGTGTACACACCAGCAAGTAGTGTTTGATATAAAAGAACTCCAATCAATGGTAAAAAAATCTGCAGCGCAATTAGCATCTACAACAGATACCACCGATGAGATGTATGATGAGAGATTGCCTTCTGGATTAAAAAACATCACCTATGCAGATCCTAGTAAACTATGTTTAAGCATTTCACCTCTTGTATCACCATCGTATATAACATTTCTATCAGGCATATTACATGCCTCCCGTTCATTTGATGACCATCCTCTCAAATTTGAAAATTTGTAAATTTGCGCTGAATCCGATGGAATAAAAAAAATATAAAATAAAAATATCATTTATTATAATTGAAATGAATTTTTTGTCAAGTTTATTAGGAATATGAAATATACCTTATTTCATATTCCTAATAAACTTGACAAAAAATTTTGACAAAAGATTTTTACATAAATAAGTAATAAAAATGTCCGAAAAATATTAATTAAATCCCAAGGAAACATGTAGGATCGCTTCAAAATGAAAAAAAAAGATTAATAATAATATTTTTACAATTTTGCACCTTTATATGCATTTTGTGCAAAAACTATGAGAGATACGCGAAAATACGTTTCCAAGTTTTTGTAGGAGATTTAATTGCCTATAATTTTGTAGAAGGATTTTTTTTTATTTTTTCAGCCAATCGCAAGATATAGACGAAAAAGTTGTTTTTGCACCCTTTTGCAATGTATTTGCACCCTTTGCCGGTATTTCAGCACCCTGCAATTTTAGTATATTAATCTACGAAGACTTACGGAAATTTTGGCGTTGGTTGCAGGTGTTCAACCAAAATGGCAAAGTTAAGCTTTTATTGACTGGACTATAGGTGCTCTTGTTGTTCATGCGGGCAGGTGATTGGAAAAGTATCCGCAAGAAAAACTGTGGACCTACTGTGATAGTCGGGCCGTGGACACGGCCTCCACACGATAGCAAAATATCCGTCGTGGGCGTAGCAAAGGAGTGCCCTCATGGCTACCATCGGACTGGGAATTCTGTCGCTCGGGAACATGAGAACATGTAGACCAGGAGGGATTTAGGAGTCTCCAATCAGTTAGGCCCGGGAAATGTCTGTCTTTTATAATCATAAGGCTCAAGGGTCTCAGGAGAGCTAAAATGGCAAGCACTGCGGAGACCACGCGTCATTTTTGGGATAACATCTACAGAAAGGTAACATCGTAGTTACTACAAAGGAGGCCGCATGCCAAATTGCTTTCTAGGATACACCTATTAGTGCCCAAGATGTCGTATGGTTTTTGGCAAATCCTTTTAGAGTAGGCGGTATTTGGAAGGAAAAAAGATGCTCTACTTGTTGACCCCCAGATTGACATCTTCAAACCCTTACAACTTTTGAACCGGTGAACCAACAAATTCTGGGCTGTCAAGAGCTGGTAGTTCATGATAAATAGTCTCATGCGAATTGTCTATTATCTTAGTTTGTGTAACAACAGTGTCTCGCAGTCGACTCGTCACGAGTGTTGCACACATGTCAGTGGCCTAGTTAAATCTCACATCTCAGTAAATGGATGCACCTTTTGAATTAGTTACTACATAGTTATTTTACATTCCGTTGCACAATTTGAAACAATACAGTGTTTATTTGGACATAAAAAGTAAATATTATGGGGTTAAATGAAACACGGATGCTTATTGACCTAAAAATGAAGAAACATTTATTTTCAGTATGTCTTTTGTAAAATTGAATAACAGAATGAGTCAAATGTGGTAAGATATAACAGAGCGGATTACTTTCCATTTCGATAGAATTAGTTTCACCAACTATAGAAATATAATATTTATTAATTCATTTACAGATACATTAATTCAATACCGATAAATCTAATTTATTCGTTTACCAAGTCAGTTAAATTTAAACATTTATTACGATTCATAATGTACACGGAGTGGAGCGGGACGCGGCAAGGGACCGGCCCGGGAGGTACACTAGATTTTTTTGGGATTTTTTTAAATTTTTATTTCTCACGTACTTTATAAATATCTCATACTTGAAAAAAATTTACATTAAAATGTATCGGAAAGGTGCGGACGCTAACACCGGTCCGCCGAAGTCGGCGAGACGCGGCCCGAGCTCGGCCAGACGTCCCCAGAGCCAGCGACCAGGGGCCGAGTAACCAGGCCGAGTGACCGGGCCGAGTGACCAGGCCGAGCGATCGGGCCGAGTGACCAGGGCCGGCAGCGGTGACCAAGACCAGGCTTGCATCAGGCAGAGCACGCACGCACACATACTGACGCCACGGAATATACACAACATATAAATATGAGCCGACACGAACCCGAGACTTATACCATCACATTGCGACGCACACCGATTCGTTTTCCCTTTGTACCGCTACAGTTAAAATTTTTCTTACATAGTAAAATTAACGGAATACTTTAAAATCTAAATAAAAAGAGGAGGCGGAGGCGTCGGACGGCCCGCCAGCCGCCCGACGCCTCTGCGTCCACACCGTACGAGTACATCATTAAACTGAAACGATGACAATATTTAATTTATCGCAAACACTAGAGAAATGCAGGTCCAATACGATGGTAATATTGTGTGTCATGAAACAAAATGTATATTTAAATTCTCTGCTTTTTACACACACACTAGCCGGCGGCTCACTTCGACGTCATCATGGTGACGAATTCTGAAACAGAAAACGAAACAGAATTAGTTCACGTCACCGAGAGCGAGAGAGAGCCCGCGACACATTGCCGAGGTTTACAGGAAAACTTCACATAAACCCTTGCATAACATGTCTAAGATAAAATGTTAAAACAAACATTATTAACACAACGAAAGTAACCGACAGAGATAGAGGTGCACTAATAAGATGTAACCGCTAGTAGACAAATAACCACTAGATGTATTAAATATCGATTAACACCAGACATACACATACCCGGCCGGTCCGACCGCGCACAGCACAGGGCAGGTATATATTTGATGCAGCGACAGACAACATAAAGAAACCGAATATACGTATTTTACCTCAACATGCCACTACAAGGGATTATGTGAAATACCACCCTATGGATATATTCAGATAAATGAACAGTTACTGGTCGAGTATGTGTGAGCGAGAGCAGTCACAGTCACACGTACTCGACCAGTTCCCGAGGACGACAGATCGGTTACGAGTTCAGTGCTGTGAGCGAGTTCCCGAGTGTGTAGTGCCAAGCCTACGTCTATCGGCGCGGCCAATGTTTGCTGCTCGTCGTGTGCAGTGGCAGTGTCTGTGGGTCAGTGTGTCTGTAAGTGTGACCACGCAACGCAATGTACGAGCGGGACCGGGCCGCGGCGACTCGCCGGATAACACGGATCACCAGGTGGTATTTCTATAATAAAAAATCTATACAAACATTAGACACATGCACCAGTCAAGGAAAACATATTCAACACCCTGAGCGGCCGCGTGTAATTTTGTCCCCGAGAACAAAATTGCAGACGTCCCTCTTCGCCAGTTGTGAGTTATAGACAATCGATAGCCAAGTGTGAGATCCCAACGAGAGTGTGAGAGCGGAGCTGGCCGGGGCGGGACAGCTCGGGAGGGAGCAGCTAACATATCCAAGGTAAGGAACAGTTAATAACGAGCAGCAAACCATTCAGATTAACACTGGGGTATACCTATTGTCGCACCGCACCCGACGTAGGCCGTAGGCATCGATCACTACACACTATTAGGGGAAATTGTTTCGAGATCACAGCGTTGAGTCTTTTCTTAATGTTAATTACGATACTAATATCACAAGTGTGCCTGGGCGTGCGCTAACGGCTGCCGTCGCCGCGAGCGAAAATGATTTGGGCGAGTGCATGGAAGTCTGCAAGAGAGAGAACCGAGGTCGGATGATACGGCTAACATAGCGCTGCAGAGCTGGCTACAGACGATATTGCGCCCGCTGCACGCTGCACGCGACACACCACATTCCAATTTTATGTGTGTATGCAAATAACTATGTCGGCAATTGCTCGTTAACTTCTCAATTGCTCATTACAAATATGCACATTATTAAACTTTTCGTTTTCCGGTTCGCAGTCCGAAGTTATAGTTGACAATATTGAATTTAATTTTTGCTAAACCAAATTAAAATTGGAATATGCGTTTCGCAAGTACGTATTATAATTCAAAACAGCGGATTAGTGTTCGACGCCAAACCCCTCGAATGTCTACCCCTCCATATAGTCATTGATCCATGCAGCAGAAAATCAAGCTCAACGTACAAGCCAGAATTCAAACTATAGTGATACGACTATCAACCCTTCACATGTCTCGAAGGCGTCGGGCCTCCGACCAGTTAGCGAGTAAAAGTAGCAAGCAATCAAGTGTCTTGTCATCGGCTGTATCTACTTATCTAAATTACAGATTATAAACATTACAGGATCATCGTTTTCTTTTTGATCATAAAATGTAGTAATCGTAAACAAAGGGCAACATGAACATTTTACGAGGGAAGGTACTTTCGTGGTGAGTGAGTTTAATAAATAAAGTGGACTTTTTGGATACAAGCAAAACCCAACTGTTAGTGTGAACACGAACTATGTAGATACTACATGCTGGAGTGTAGGTGTGGAGTATCCTTGATACCGTCGATACCGACGTACGTGGTGATATAATATTATAGGTTAGTGTTAATCTGTCGACGAACATTTCGTGGTACTGCGTCAATTTAATACGTTCAACAATTTGCGGTTACAGCAAATTTTAGTATTTCTCTAGTCGTCAATGAATATGTAATTTAAATTCTTATAATAAAGATCTATATCTACTGGCATTCTAGAAACAAGTTTTGAATCATCTTCGAGAAGATTACTATTCAATGACAGTTGGTTGTTTCTACAATGCGTATGTTTCGTCAAAACACAAACATCGAAAAACACCCTAGTAGCAGTGTGCACTCACCCTCATAATTGACTTGTCCGTCGCCATCGATGTCGGCCTCGCGGATCATTTCGTCTACCTCCTCGTCGGTGAGCTTCTCGCCGAGGTTGGTCATGACGTGGCGCAGCTCGGCGGCCGATATGAAACCGTTGCCGTCCTTGTCGAACACGCGGAAAGCTTCACGGATCTCCTCCTCGCTGTCCGTGTCCTTCATTTTGCGTGCCATCATCGTAAGGAACTCGGGGAAATCTATCGTGCCGTTGCCTGGAAACACAAAATACATACGTTAGTATCAGATCCGTATACCAAGAATAAATTGAGGATGATTTGTGTTGTATTGAGAATGTTTGTAAATCGTCAGCCTGTTAATTTTCCTACATTTGCTTTTATGTTTATTATTAGCCGCATATTTGCGATTTCTCTCCCTGAATATTAATTTAAATAACTTTTATCACATGTTAGTTTATGTCCAACGTATTGTAATGTTTGTTAGTGTACATTGTCGCGCGCCGATGTTGCGAGGGACGTTAGATGCTGTTTGTTTTGTTCACGCCCATAAGTGCTGGTGTTTCCACGAACGAACTGGTAAACACAACATGTGATTTATCATCTGGCTGGATCTGTACACTGTCAAGACACGTGAACGCGATGCGTGCGAATAATAGATCATATTTTATAGCGGCAAATCCATACATTTATGTTAAACTTTAAATTATGTTTCGTCTGATGAATGAAGCTTAAAAATATGATGTTGCTTTAGATCGTTTCTTCGAAGCAACATTAATGTATTATGGGCCACTTTCTTTCCACTTTTAGAACGGTTGCTATGGTCTAAAGCAGTAATCTTTTCAGAATTTTATATCTACGTATAAAAAGCCAAGTAGAAATTATTAAGGCGCTAAAGTCTTGTGTAAACACTACGTGCATTAATTTGATTAAATTTTATGTGTCATCCTATCTTGTTGAAAAAGTTAGAGGTAGAAAAATATTAGCTTTTATTGTTAGTGCCACACGTATATTGTAATGGTCACCTTATTTGTCGTGGCGCTATTCCAAACATGTAATCCCGGAATCGAAGTAGTATGAACACTCAACAAATTTCACTTGCTGGGAACAGCGGCCGCGGAGTGCGTAAAATAGAATAATTTATAGCCGATCGAGACGTGTACCGAGCGCTCATTAAAATACTACCCGTCGCTATCCATATTTACATTACACATCAATTTACGAGTTTATCGAGATTTACAATGTTTCTTTTTAACTGATTGCAACTCAGGTTAGGTCTCACATTGCTTCAGGCGTGTTTACGCAAACTTTAATTTTACAATACTTGCCAACATTGTTTTTTATCCACGTTTGAAAAGTGCAAGACCACACTAACTAAGAACCTTGCATTGAAATTAGTAGCATAGGTACTTTTTAATTTAACCAATAGTCATGTTAATTTCTCCTTCGAATACACACAGGATTATTCGGTTTTGAATTAAAGAAGCCTGTGGTTAGAAATAACTGCATTTCTGCACCTGAACTTGTCCTTAGAATTCAAATATTTCCTTTAATAACATGCTGTTAAACGTTTGTAGACGGAATGTCAGTCAGCAAATACTGACAGCATTACATTTTCCATCTCAAATTGACGAAATCCTGAAATATATTTCTTGGCAATCATGTCTGGAACTGTCAATGAGATCGTAAAGCTCATATTTACATACTACAGGTGCTAGGTTGTTAGATATCCGCATGGCGCGGATATATTCTGTTGAGGTGTTGCAAAAATAATTTGCCGAGTTAAGTTTGGACTGTCTAATTCTGGGTTTAACCTTTCCGATGTGGTTCGCGAGCTATTAATACGCGCCGCGTGAACTGAGCTTTTAAGAGTGCACTCAGCACACCCGGTATTCGCCATTACTTTTAGGGCACATTCTGATCGAGCAACTACTATGTTCTGTGCTATTGTTGCCTTAAAATAGGATTTTAAAACTTTTAATCTAATATTAGAATATGAAGTTATTAGTAGCTTAGTAAGATTCAAGAGGCAGTCTTGCGAAATGAAAGTAACGGCTTAAATCAAGACCAGAGTTTCTTTCTTTAAGATTCTTTAAGCTGAATAATTATTACCAAATATTGTTTTACAGTAAGTTTTCAGTCTAGAGATCTTAAGATATCCGCGAAAGAGGTCAGTGAACTATGCAGCTAGCCTTGTACGGTTGTTGCACAGAATATATTGGTTGGTAACAAAGCGAAGCATTATCCTCTTTACACATACAATTTTATTCGTCGGAACGTGATCAAAGATCGGGAGAAAATTTATGACGGGTATATCTCAACTTATCAGAAATAAGTACCTGAGCAACTGCGATTAAATTAATAGTCAGCTATTTATCTTGCATAATTTATATTAAACATAAGCTTCCATGATTCAGTGTATTTTAGCGGCCAATAATGTTTTTTTTTGTCACGTTTGTTCTAAAAATTAAACAATTTATCATAGTATGTTTACATTTAATGCTCATATTGGAAGCAATGCGAGATATAAAGCGGTACGGTACTTATCACGGTAACATTGACTACTAACACAACTTTTTTATGAAAATAGAGAGACAAACGAGACCCCCTATGGACGGAACAAAACATTTTTACTATAGCTAACTCGAGAGTTACATTTAAGACTGCACGGTTGGCCTAGTGGCTTAAGCGGTCGCCACGCCGCTTCCTACTACGCCAAGTGTCCGTGGGTTCAAATCCCACGTAGGACAACACTTTGTGTGATTCACAATTTGTTGTTCTGAGTCTGGGTGTTCTTTGTGTCCGTTTAATGTATGTTTGTAAAGTCCCCCGCGACACAGGAATTTATATTCCTAATGCGGGAGTTGTCTTTTTAAGAGAGAAAAAAAAAAAAAAAAAAAAAAAAAAAAGTGCATTGTAATCTTTCGACCCTTACTGACGATAACTAAGTAAAATAAAGCTCAAAGAGATGAAGAAACACAACACGTACTAATAGCAGATATAATTAACTAAACGCACTAAGCCGTGGTATTTTGGTATAGTTATGAATTAGTCCCACGTGAACCTGGTACAAGTAAACCAACCAATAAAATCTATCTCTCACGCGTTAAATGGCTATTTTACAACTAGTATTATTGCAAATAATAATTTATAAGAGCACAGAATCGTAAAACATTCATTTATGTGCGCAGTTCACAGTTTGCTTCCTATCATAGAATTTATAAGATACGTTACGAGTCATACAGTAGTGTAGTGAGTCAATAAGCAATCACTAGCACTATATACAAGACCTTTTAAGGGAACTCGCTTATTAATTACAAATGTAAGATAACGATTTGTAAGAAGTAAATATCCAAAACAATCCTATGGGACAAAAATAATATACTGGGATGTTTTCTTCCTTATGGACCTATTTTTTTTCTTCAGGATGGCATAGCATAGCAGCTGTGGCATTTGTTTTTACTAAACTTCCGATGATTAAAGCATATAAATGAAACATTGATGTTTCTATAAAGTTTAAGTATTCTCCGCAGTATAAACCTTTAGTCACTGCTTCGGTCTCAAAGATCGGAGTGTGAAACAATACGTTATCTACCTCAAAATGTACTCATCAATACAAAAAGAAATATTCAAGCAAGCAATAATAAGCAAGCAAGTCCAACGCTAAACAAAAGACAACTGGAATATATAATATTTCTTTCTAAACATCTCTTGTACAAATAATTGCCATTCACGAAACATAATCCAGCTAGTTTAGAGATATCAAGATGCGATAGAGACAGCTTTTGCAGAATCCAGCTGTTGAACGAGTGCTTCAGATTCGTTTTGATGGACCCAACGTTGACCTTGCCTTACCCGCTCGCGTATAATGACGTGAGATGGCTGTGTGATGAATTGATGATGCAAACAATGTAAACCATCTATGATTTATTCATGAGCTATTTTGATGACGGACTGGCCGACAGGTTGATATTACACACTTGTAGTTTATTATCTGAAACCTTTCTTAGCACAGATGTTCTTTTACGAAATTCCGAATTTTCTTAGCCTGCAGTACAGTTCCTATTATTGTAAGCAAGTGTCAGTCGGGATAGCTTAGATACTTATCACATAACGAAACAATCGTTAACAAACTAGGCTCAGCTAAGATAACAAAGTCACTTTTCAACTGGTCTATAATTTAATCGATATATACGACGATTTTGCACTTTAGTAATAGATTCTAGATTCAAATAATACGTTATTAAAATATGTTAATTCAATTACCTGTCATTAGTCGAAATATCCAAACAGTGCGAAGGTCTAACTAGTTAATGAGTCAGTGCGTTTAATTGAGCTAACTAATGCTAATTCTCGATCGTTAAATCATCGATGTAGTACATTTCACGGAATCGGAGTTTCAGTGTGGTGTACTGTGCCCCGATCGATACCCGACGAACCAATCCCAGGCTTGACACACTTCCTCACAGGGAGGTTTAAATGGGATTACATGTAAGCTGCTCCACGAAATGTGCTCGAGTTTACACGACACAAATACTCGTCTCTCAATCGAAAACAGTAAATTAAAACTTCATTTTTTGGAATCTTGTTTAAAACTGCCACCATTTGAAATGTGTATCTTTGAAAGTATAGTTATAAGTGGCTTCGCAGAGTACTAAGTATAACAAAAAACTGACAATCCTACTTCAGATATAGATAAAAACATAAAATGTACGTTTGATTAGCATAATACATTTATAACAGTTTTAATTCCTGAAAGAATAAATGATGGGCATTGTAACAAACGATAATTTAAAAAGTTATTTGTGTAATACGCAGCTTTCGCAGCTGTCTTCTTCACTCTCGCGAACGCGCCTCTGAAATCCAACCGCCAGTCTAACGATTCGTTACACGAAGTATATTCTCAAACCAGCTGTTACCAGCGATGGTTGGCGTACCTTTACAACAACTAAAGCGAATAACACCACGGGACGAACATAGTCTAACATAAAAGTGGTCTAAGTTACTCTTTAAAAAAACGGTATAACCGTTTTAGATATTAGCCGTAATAAACAAACAAACAAAATTAAAAAAAAATGATTTTTATGAAGCACTAAGCTGATAATCCGCCATAAATATAGACACTTCAACATTATTTAATTGTTTAGTTAATGACAATTTACCAATTTTAAAATCATAATGCATTACGTAAAAAAAAAAAATTATTTAGTAAAAAATTCTGCTCAAAAGACTTGAAAACGTCTCGTATCCGTTTTTTACAGAACTATAGTGATGCAGTAGTAGGTGTACTTTAAATATTTACAATAATAAGACTGACTTCAAAGCATTTCACGAAGGCCGACACAGTAGCAAATCTCAGGTGAGTACGTTCATGGAGTAAGATCTCATGTTACGTACGACATAACGAAGTGTATTAAAAAGCAGTTTTCTAAACCCGATTACGAACTAAGAAAAACTGGTTTTCTGTAGCAGTTTCGGAATAAGACTTGATCATTTAATAATTCGAGATACTTGTGTGAACTGTGGACTTTGTCCTACGTCTTCCTAGTACACATGCGATTATGCAAATCACATAAATGTGTCCAAATTTTACGAGAATTAAATAGTTATAAGTCCACAACAATTTTATTTATTACACGAGTTTAAGAAACCCGTGATTTGAGCTTTTAGTTGTCGATAGCCTCGTCCCTGACAGAAACTTTTAGATGGAAAAAAATATTTTCATATATACTCGTAGGTTGAAATCCTACCCATACAAAAATGACCTTTCCGGGACATAACCCCGACGCACATAGGTAGATTTCAAAGATTTAGGCGGCCATAAGTCATTTTTTCAAAGTCAATTTAGACGTAAAACTTAGACCGGTACCGTTAGAAGACACTTCCAGGAATCTATCCCCAATATCCCCACCCTTGGGCCATGTGCCATGAATTATTTACAGGTAGTCGAACCTTGACCTCCGTTCCCGGTGTATGTTACAGTTCTCGACGCTCTCTGTGCAACTTCTCTTACAAAGTCAATATTTTTTTTGTGACGGTAATTACCTTAGTGAAAGTGATGGATTCGCATAATTCAGGTATGAATCTTCAAAACTATATATAATAATGGTGTTTTATTACAGATTATCATATATTTTTTTCACTTGAAAGACAAGATCTTTTTTGTACAAATTTATTATTGATTTTCGATTTCTCAAGGGTTTTAACTATACTTCAGGGTCCGTCCCACCTGTTTTTTTTTCTTATACGGTATAAACAGGGTCTTAGTATTATAGTAAAAAAAAAATTAGCCGCTAGAAACCGCAAATCTCGGAAAAATCCTTATTCAAAGATTTTTTGTAAAAAAACATGAAAATAAAATATTTTTTCTAACGCTTCTAAAATAAAGTTTTCTTTGTTTTAGGGTCATCAAATACCTCTGGCGTGAAGGTAGTGACGAAAAAATATTTATTTGACCTCATGCAGGGACAAAACTTACCTTCCTTTGATGAGAAATTGGATTATTTAGAGAATTACTTGCTGGTGTGCTATGGTGATACAGAAGACAATAAAATAACTCTTAAGCATAAATTTTCATACGTTAGATCGCAAATGAAACAAGGATGGTTGAAAGCACATAAAACTAAAGAGTTTTTCGAAAAAAATAAATAGTCTTGGTTAGGTGGAACCTTTGAGATTCAGATTGAAACGACTCATCGCCAGGGTCGTCCAAGTAAATCGTTTTCCGATTCGAGTGAGCGAAGCAAGAGAAGGAAACAGAAGAAAAACGTTATTCTGTGGACCCTGAAGTAATAGTCCATGTTGCGCAAGTACTTTTACAATCAGATTGAAAAAAAAATGCGTCCAAAGTCCTGAAGGACATAACCAATTCGCTAACAAAAGTCAGTCAATAGAAAAAGGGTTATTCTAAGGTTAATGAAGCTATCCCCCGTTGACCCCCTTCGAAGCACTTAAGATGTTTGTTGAAGCTGATCTCACACGTAGACAAAATGAAATAATAAGAGCAACAAACAAAAGACATTTCCCTTGTTATGACCTTTTGTTGAAAGTGAAGCAAGAGTGTTACCCGCCGAAATCGGAATAAAATTATTTTGTAAATATCAAATGTCTTTAATTTTTTTTCATATAAGTATACTTATTTAGATTTTTTATATATATTTATTTATATAAGTAAATATATATATTTATATATATATATATATATATATTTATACAGTTAAGTCTCAAAGGGCCTCTACATGTTGGACCTATGTCCCCATGCAAGCCTCTCAAAGGACCGGGCATTGTCGTCATATAAATTTTTATTAAAATCATAATATTCATACATATTTTTAGTAAATAATATATTAAAAAAAAAATTTTGTACTCAATACAGTGTTTCATTTTATAGTAACCTCTTTTAATTACTAAAACCCCATTTAAAAGCTGTTAACACAATAAAATATTTTTGGCCGCCTAAATTCGCGAAATCTACCTATGTGCGACGCTATCCATTTCATGAATGTAACAGAATACAAAATGTACCTACATGTTACGAAAAAAGGCAAGTCTGCTAGAGCTACTGTATCTAGGTAAGTATATAATGTTGGAGTATATTTAAGCGTTGCTAATGTGGTGAATACGAGCAAGCGAAGCCTTGCAAATAAGCCTGCAAGGACGCTGACTCAGTAGAATGGCGTCATTCGACGGTATGCGAGCGCCTAATACATTTTTTGTGTTATACAAGCCTAACCAATTTATTGATAAAATAAATTAGAGCTGGTATTTATCTCTATACCTATCAAACACAAATTGTGTTGTTGGTAATGTGTATATGGTGCGATTGGTTTACATGGTGCGATGTATACAAATTTTGTTTTTTAAATCGGACAGGTATAATATTAACCAAGTTATTAGAGGAGAGAGTTAGCGAGAACACTGACGTTAACAAAGCTTGAAAACCTTGGAATGGAACCCTCATGAATGAACTTACAACAAGGAAACTATCATTTTGATATTTGAGTCTAGACTAACCGAATGTTTGGTCGTCCAAAAAGGTTGCGACAAGTATGTGTGAACGTCTTTATACGTTCCAGCTGCGGATTAAACCTGAAATCGTTTATCAGACATAAATGATATCACCAAGATAGTATTAAGATACGGTAAGATATGATTCATACAGAATTTATAACAATGATATCATATCCAGAACCTACACGATCAGCTAATGGCTAATATAGTTATAGGAAACTAATATTTAATCGTCAAGCGAACGGCGATTTTTGGTAATAATTGTGTTACGTGTTCTGATGTCACGTAAATAAGAGCGATATTAAAGTGTAACAATAGAATTGGATGAGACACGCGGAAGCAGCAACAATCATTATAGAGCTAAGAGCCGTGCGGGTTTACTGTACTCGTTATTGTTATATATTTATGACGCGTGTCGCTCGTGGAGAGGCTAGCAATAGTAACCTTAACTATGTAGATAACACAACCGAAACACCATAAAATCGAGACAACACTTATATAATGCTAGTGTGAAATTTTCAGTACATCGTCATTTTCAAGACAGAATAACACGTTTGCAAATAAAACTTCCCATATGTTTGTACGAAAAATAGGAAATGCATCTGTAACAGCAAATATTTGACGAGTAGTGTGAATGACAAGGATATATATTTATCTATTATAATAACAAATAATACACAAGTTAGGGCGATGCTCCGATATTCGCAAAACCACGCGACTGAGAGCGAGCGGTCTTTGGCAAATAGCCAACGGAATATGCAAAATCATTTGAGATTTCGTTGCGATTCTAGTAGAAGCTTAGATACGTGGGATGTCAACAGTGTTTACCATTCGTTTAAAAAATGTTTTGATAAAAAACAGCTGACGAAAACCATTGTTGCAAGCGCTCTCAAATTTAAACAAGCCGTCAGCGCATCTGGCTTTAACCTAGGTTCAAAATAAATTCGTCCAAGTGGCTCGTGATTCACAATCGGAAAGGGCAGTGCAGTTAAGAAGACAGTGGGTCAGTCATGTGTACAATGTACGGGGGAGGTATTCCTTGTGTAACTAACAGTAAAGCTACCTCGATCAATACGCCGCTTGGCAAGCTCCCAATCGCCGCGGTACTACACATTGACATCTCATACAACAATAACAAGCGTTATTTTTCTTTTTCATGATAATTCGACACGTAAATCGAACTCAGGTATGCTATATATTCAGTGTCGGTCACAATCAATTTAAAGTTTTTTTGCCAACTTTTATGTAAGTAATAAAATAGCATTGCGAGTAACAGTGGGGAATATTATATACTACTGCGGTTGGTTACACTACACTGCCTATTAAATATCTACAAATATTATGACAATTGGACTGGTAAATAAGTTACTTCCCGTTCAGCTGGATCGGTCATGCAGGATGACTGCTGTTTGTAATTTGAAGCGTATGATTATAAACGACTTCTATTAAAATAACTAAATTGTTTGTTGAGTAAGTATACTAATTGAGGATTTTTTTAAAAACATCTAGGAAATGTTCAAGTAAATGTTGTAGTCAGTGTAAACGAATAAAACCGTCATTAGTTGTCTCGCATGAACATAGCGTAATGAGTTGGAGCTTTCAGCAGCTATCTCATCATCTTGATAGATTTATAACGCTGATGCAATTAAGCGACACAAACCAGACTCGGCATGAAGCGTTTGCAGAACGACAGCATTCAATTACTAGTTAATATTTAACATCGCCGTACGCCGCTTCAGATAACAGAAGGAAATAACTAGTATAATAGCTGATACGGTACTAATTGGCAAACAGTATATACATTGTTAACCGCAAAAACACGAACAATATTAATGACCCTCGCTCGGGAATGTCACACGAGAAGGACACCATATGACATTGCGAAAAAAACATGCGCTTAATAATGAGACAAAGAGCTTATTTGGACTTAAGCACTACATTTTATCTAAAACGATTTGAAATGAGCTTTACTAGTTACTATGTTGACCAAACTCAAACATTTCAATCTTAAATCACAGTACTCGGTGTTTGTTATTTTAGAGTTGGATAATTATTTACAAGATTTTTTGTTATACTGCTATGGGCTGGTTCCAAATTATTTCACTGTATCAGAGATAGTTTGTTATTTATCTTGTATCCGAAAAAGATAAGTTTTAAGGTATACAATTATTGTCTTCACCAGTAAGTAACGAACTATCTATCGTACGGAACAATATCGCTAAATGGCTATTGGCTAAAAGGCTTGTTCTCAGTTTCAATCAACAATGATATCACTGCCCGATTCGGTGTGTAAGAACAATACGCTGTTTAGCAACAATAGGCAGTTGTAAAGTCTAGTAGCTGACTTGCAAGGTCACAGGCTTGTTAATGTAGACAGCTTAACATTATAATACATAATAAAAAAATCTGTACGTATATTTCCCGTATTGATTGTTTATTTCATCTTGTATTGGCGATAGAAATACATTGGCCTTTGTCATAACGAAAACGGACAAAGTACGTATGTCTGCTTGTTTACACTTTCAGTAATCAAAGTGAAAACAAGGTTTTACACTCGAGGCGGTTTCGTTGTCAACAATTAGTACGAGTTTTTCAGCAGAAACTAGTTGGCTTTGATATTGCAAATTGTTCTAAACATTGCCGGTTATAGAGCAAACTGTAATAAAATCACGAGAAATAGTAGCTGATAAGACACATTTGAAAAGGTTATTGTAAGCGATAGAAGGCGCGATCGATAGAAAGTTGTATGACCGGCCCGTAACCTATTTTTATGGACAATCGTGTCGGGATACAGTAAACACGCGCGTGCGCTGTGCGAACTCCAATCTTTTACGAGCATAGATCAAACGGTACGGCGAGTAGGTGTCATTGTTATGTTTTCATACTCATTGTAAAGGACCAGAACTGGTCTTAAATGTTGCAAATTATTAATAAAAATGCTTTTGATGTGATCGGGAACTTTACGAGAAGCAGATTCATTTTGATGATTGTCAGACTGGGTCAATCTTAGTCTTAGTAACCAACCCGATATGTTTGAACTTCAGATTATTTGAATATCGAACAATATCAATGAGAACCAGTCTGAATAAAAACAAAAGGTTCATTAATGAGCTACCAGTGTTACACAGCTAAGGTGTGTATCGATTAATATAACATGTTAATCGATCCACACGTGATAAACATATAACAGAATTAAAGAGTTATCAATAGTGACGGAGGTCGAAGCGGGTCAATCGAAACGGTGCGCCCGGTATAACACAATACAATCGAGCTAATTGGCCGTTCGCCTCGATGACAATGGTCTATCAACTGAGCTCGTCGTGCGCCACCCACCTACAATAATTACATGACGCATTCCAATTTTTATTAACCCCTTATAATAGTTCGGGTTTACTAGAAACGGGTCATAAGTAACACGACAAATCTGTTCGACAGACACGGATGTCCGATAATTCAAACACGGGAGATTAGGGCGGATTTGCTGTGAAATTTTCAAGCGGTGATGTGGGCCGTGAAGTCAGGCGACCAATTACCCCCGACACGAAGCTCGTATCGATCGCCACCCCGTAGGCCGCCACACGCGCCTCCACAGCACCGCCTCATGAACTTATACGTATGTCTGCGTTTTACATCTTGTTACAGAAGGACTTTTATATAGAATTCGAATAAAAAACAGCAGTAATAGCTGGAACAGTTGCAAGAGGAACATGCACAGTATTGACGGTTTTGGTTTATATTAAGAACGCGTTTCTCTGTAATGGTCCAACAAAATTTAATCAGTTTTCGGTTTAATTCCTTTTTTTTTTAACGACCTCCGGAGACCGGGAGAATGATGCAGAATGATTGGGCCTCCGGTCTCACACTCACCAACGAAATACGACAGCAAGAATAAGGGTAGTACTGCCCTGGTTGAGCCGGCCCATTCGTGCTGATATCAGCTTGGCTCTATTACCTTCAAACTTGGTTATGGTATTATCTACCAAAATTGGCAAGTCAATCGGCTATGGCAGGGGCAATACAATACCACTCTTGTTGTAGATCAAAATATTCTGACTTAGTTTTCGATTATTTAGAGTCGCGCTAGCAAAGGCACAAATTGTACAGAATAAACTGTCCACTTCATAAAAAGTCGAGGGTTCGACTTATAAAGATTTTAAACCAGTAGGTTGTATCGAGACAGCTGAAGCCCTATTTTGTATTTTTCCCCTTGTATGGGTGCGTGGCTACACTCAGGATGTAATTATATGTCAATAAATTGTTTCTGGGCCGCTGTCGATATTATATTACGTTTAAATTTTGCTGTAGATTTATTGAAGAAACCAATAAATGTCTTATGTAGGACTAACACAGTGCAATTATTTATTCAATCGTTCGAATTACTTTCTTTTAATTAATAATTTCAATATAGCTCAATAAAAATTTACAATATTTCTCAAATACATATCCGATTTTTATCAGCCGTTCTCAGTGGTGAACACGATTAGTCGACTGAACCATTCGAGTTTGATGGTCGGTAGCATTGTGCCGCAAATAGCTCCCGTGGTGCCGGCTCGTTCAAGAGAAACACGGCGAGACTATCTCTCTCTGTCGAGTGAACGACTTCTTATCTCAACGTCCGTGACATCACCACCAAATCTCATGCCAACTAGAGAACTGTTACTTCTATTTGCCGAGTTTTCCTCTACTATAAATATTCAGCAGAATAACTACGCATACGTTTGTGTTATGCACGATACACGATATAACGCGTTTAGCCTTTATGCCTAAGCGGATGCATTTCTGCATACTCGTTTTGCTTTACATAGCATGAAAGCGCACTCGAGAACCCATAAAACGTCCTTTCCACATTCCGGCTGAGGTCGATGAAACTTGCTAGAAGTCATAGCTCTTTGGATAGAACGAACTTTGGCGTTAGTTGATAATGTAAGTCACGATAGGGGGAAAAAAATTGGCAAAGTATGTGTACTTCGTCTGGTATGTTTATTTGGGATTTTTAAAATAATCAGTAGGCCACGCTGTTGTCAACCGGCGCCGGGATTTTCTTCCGGAATACTTTGTCACTGCATCCGCAGTCAATAGATTGTGTTATCATAATATTGTAATAAATGTAAATTGTTAATGTTTGTTTATGTGAAGTGGTCTAGTACAAGGTCTCGCTAACACAATACAATACTTAAGGGATAATTACAATTGGTATGAATATTGATAGGTGTTTAGAACTAAAAATAAATTCTAATTTGTATCGAGGTGCGACATCGTCGGGCCCAAGGCCGGTAGTACAACCAACTGTGGATTTGCCAAGAGCATAAGCATTCATATTGTAAAGTCAGAATTTAAGTGGCTGGACAATAAAATAATTGTTGCAGAACGGGCCGACGACGTTCACTAACTGCGGAAACGTTGATCAAAATAATATTTATCGATCTAAATCAAACGTACACATATTTTGAAAAGCGACGAAGACAAAATAAAAAGCACGAAATATGAAATTCGGAGTGATTTTATAAAATTCAGAACCTAGAACTATTTAATGAGGGAAAATATCAAATGACTTGTGGCAGGAAGAAATACTCGAGTCTTTGAACCATTTAGACTCCAGAATTTTAACATTTGATCCAAGAATAGAGTTTTAAACATTGATTACGAAAATATTTGATTATGGGCATAAATAATAGCACTAGTTAACGTAAGTAAATGCGGGGCTTTTGTTGGTTTAGCGACCTCCAATGGGTTTGTTAACTGACAATTCAAATTAGTACCTTCTTACTAAATGTCACAGCAGTAAGTTATATACAATTTTGTAAGAAATAACTAGACGGAAAAACCCATTTAGTTTAACTTGCCATAAACATATATTTGACATGTGGTGAATACGACACACCAGACAACAGTGATTGTTTGAATTTTTCCAACTTTATGTTATCTACCCACATACGTAGCCGGATATATAATGAGGCGTAACTAGGATCGTTTAGAGCAGACACCTCCATTATTCAAATTTATGACCGTCCGTCTTGCACCAGCTATTACAAGTTAAACCGGCGTGGATTGTCTGCTTGCACAATTTAACGTCACTAGTTTTCTGGTTTAGTTCATTTCTGCCGTTCCTGTTCGCTTCATTGCACAGCGCGTAAATTACACAGATTATGCCAGACTATGCTAAATTGTTCTCAATGTTACTAGAAGGGATTGTTCAGTTCCGATGCATTAACTTTTAAGGTGAATATTCAAACACAATAACCCTCAAAATTGACCCTATTTAAGTTGACAAATTCTCTAATGATTGTTCTTAGATCAAAACGAATAGCCTTCTTGATTCATGAAAACATGACAAATTACTTAAAAACTTTTTTTTATCGCCATCTATCCTTGAAACAACTACCTACGCAATTAACATAAACGGTCAAATATTTGTCTACAGATACGTCCGAACGTGTAACATTCAGTCATTTTACTTATGAAATGTTACCATTTCTGTATATAGACAACATTTAATTTACAAGTAACCTTCCATTCGTATTGGAGTGGTGACGCAAAGGCCACCGCCCGTTCGGCCGGATATCATACAGTATTGTTGGAAACTATGTACGGAAATGACAGACGTCATTCACCGTACTTTGATTAATTACACAACATGAAAAAACAATTCTCCTCCTCTGAGATTGCATAACTGAAGTTCGGGAACACGACCCAGGTCTTTTCCAGTTAATGTATCTATCGTATTTCCACATTCTCAAGGAAGACTTTTTCACTGCATTTATATATAAATATATAATGATTTAGTATATAAATGCAGTGGGCCTAGTTCACAATAATCGATTGTTAGCAATTTAAATGCACGTCTCCTCTTAGTAGTAGACAGTTTTATTGTATGTTTGGAGCATAAAATTGTTCTACGTGACTTCACTCTCTATCACTGTAAATTCAAAATGCTATATTTATGGGTACCTAATACAATTGCCGTAATGCTATTGTGAATTAAATGTGAGACACCCCACGTGGGATTTGAACGCACTACACTTGGCGCTTAGAAAGCGGCGTGGCGACCGCTTAAACCTCTAGGCCAACCGTAGTCTTATGTACTTTAAGAGTGTTACTATTATGTATACGTAGACTTTTAAGCCCTTTGCCGAAAGGTCCTATCCTGGTAAGTTTACTTCAAATTATTTGATAACATATCGGTTAGTAACGATGTGGATCAAGCCTAGTGACCCAGAACGGGTTATACATTACGTTTTTATTCATAAGCAACAAGACTGCACATGTTCGCATATATGTATTTACATAGTTAAGTTTTAATCACCTGTAAAGGGTGTATATAGGTAATATCGATATGCTATCCACCTTCTTAGTAACCGCTATATATCTTTGATAATAAATGTTATCATATGTTATCGGAAATCACATATTGATAGGTAAATTGCACATACTTTTTTTATCACCATACATACGTAAATTCGTCATTAACCTTTTAAGACGATCTAATAATAAATCTTTTGTATGAAAATAAGTTTCAATTGTTCTTTTGGTAGTTCACGCCTTGTGTAATGGTATCTAGCGCTTTATCAAATCGTTATCAAACAAGAGCTAGCAGTAGTAGGTATTTACATAAGCTCGTTAAAGTCGAGGGAAATTCTCGCGTTTTGATTGCTACATTAATTTTGAAGGATTTATACATTTTAATGGACTTTGACACAATTTGTGATTGTATTAACATCTAAAGTTGTTTATTATTTCATGTGTTGCTATTAAAAACGTGTCATTATTTAGAAATAATCTTTATTCAATACGAGGCCAAAATATATCGATTCGATTATGTTTTTAAGATTTATTTTTTAATTATTCTACGTGTTCTATGTAGTTCCGTTGGAAAACAACTGTATGACGTTACAACATGTAACAGCAATTGTAAAGAGGTGCTCACGCGCCCTTTGTTACTTTCTTCAAGTGTGTCAGTTGTTTACCAATGTAGAACTTTATTTATACGAGTATAGTAAATAGAATACATAGTTAATCAATTCTCACATGTTAATTTCTCTTGGAGAACGGATGGAATACATTAAAGAAAGAATATCCTGGTTGTGAGGGTATTGGATTAAACTAGAACCTAATAAAATACACCTATTACAACTTGTATGAACATGTAAAAAGATTTTCTTGGACATTTATTTATTTACATTATTAAATGCTAATAAACTATTGTGATATTATTCACGAATACCAAAGACGTGATAATCATTTTAATAACAAATATGTACTAAAGTTCATAATGATGTACTACAATTAAAGAAATCATCATTTTAGTGTCAATTCCAATTAAAAAAACTTATTATGTACAATATATAGTATTGATGACATAAGCATTCTTATGTTGTGCATAATTAATAAATCAACGTGTTACATAGAGACTATAAATGGGCGTCTAAAATTTGACAAACGTCATGGCCAACCAGTTTTAATGCAGTCATTTCATAACAAATATATAGGTAGATATATGTGGAATATAAATGACATAATAATAGTGACCTTTACTGTATGATAATATTGTGTACCCAAGTCAAAGTCGATATATATGTACTAATATTTATAACAGCTGAAGAGTTTGTTTGAACGCGCTAGATTCAGTAACAGCAACTAGTCCGATTTGAACAGTCATCTCACTGTTAGATAGTCCATTTATCGAGGAAGGCATGGGCTACCACCGATAGGAGAGAGTATCAATGATTTTTTTTTTAAACGGGGGAAAATTTCAAAAAAAATTTACAGCGACAGCATAAATTATATTTATCTTTTAAGGGTGGTTTTCTTTATAGCATTATTTTTAACGGGAAATAGAAGTTAAACAGCTGCACAGTTTTTAATGAAACTTTGTACCACCACTAGCAGTGGACGTTGCTAACCAGTAGTGGTCTTTTGGCCGAAATGATGATGATTCCTACTTTTTGGTCCCATTCAATATGGAAGAAAAAGGTGATCTAATATGATGATTTTGGAAATAATAAATAAATAGCCATAACCCTCTCATGAGAGGAGACCCGAGACCAGCATAGGGACATGATGGGTTGTTGATGAAATAAATATCGTAATCGATCTACTTCGAAGTGATGTGACTCAATGCTCCAATTATCATAGCTTTTATGCTTTGGGCATGATATCACTTAACTAACATTCGTCTAAATTGTTTATGGTATCATCTGTAGCAGAACGACGATGACGTCATATACAGTGCTTAGAACTGTGGAATCAGAGACAGACAAGTTAATGTTTTTTAAATTGTCTCGAAGATTTACCTGGACATTTGACATTTTTTAACTAGATAACTGCTGAGTAGTAGACATGCAGAATCCCTCTAGTTCGATGGAAAAAACCATAGTTCGGCTTTTAACCGTAATTTCAAAAATTCCATTGCATATAACCTCATCAATTCTTTTCCTACAGTAATAACTGTACCGGTAACATTACAAACAATTCAAAATATAAATTCGCGAAACCAGTACAGCTGTTCCCGAGCACAGCGCTGCAGACAAACAATTGCTTTTATGTATACATATTTATACAGAGAATGTTTACATTAACTAAATACGCAGTACAGCAAGACAACGGTAGAAAGAACGCGGAGATTTCCCTTATCAGTAAATATCACAAGGTGTTGTAGTGTTAAGTCGTGTATAAACATACGTGAGGTGTTCCATGTGTGCAATCACGAGATTCACACACGTTTACTCAAGATTATATTTTAATGTTTAACATACAAGAGTCGCAAATAATAAAAAGTTGTTTAATTACGCCCTCGTTTGTCAACTAGGGTCACTAAATGTTTGTTTCAAGATATTATCGAACGTCATTCTAACTGATGTTTAATGTCAAGTGCTTTTAGCTCTTTTTGACATTTTAATATTGTAGTTGTTGAGATCATTGTGACGACGGATTAATACAATCACATTACAGTCGGCTGTACTTTACTATTAGAATCCATTTCATGACATATTGTAAGATCGAAGGTAGATCGAATTTTATTACAAAAAAAAAACGTTGTTACGGTACGGTCTCAGGCTTATCTGACCACTACGAATGCAACAAAATGTAGTTGCAACCATTCTGTGATAGTGTGTAAAAGAAATATCTTTTAAACATAATCAGTGATCACACAGAATCTTTAATGTTTTTGTAACGTTCTTTTTTGTCTCTCGTGTCTTCGGACAGACTTTTCAATTCTTTACAGTAACTAATGCTCACGAAGAAACAACATTAATTGTAATAATTTGTTTGTACGTCAGAACAAAATCAACGCAAATGTCCGAATCAACTATTAATTTTTAGACCTAATGTTTAACACGGTTTTCATGTTAAATAAAATCACGGTAGTTATTCAAATAATCAAAACGAACAGATCGACCATAGTAGGTAGTTTTATAATAGGTACGCCTCTGAATTAAGGAAGTGCGCAAGTTTGAATCAGAAAAAAAACCTTTGTGCAAATATTCTGAAAAACTTCCTTTTCCTCATCGCGGAGTATTAGACTTAGCTGACGACTACGATTTCATTTTGTCACGCTACTATTCACGCGAGTCACGCTCAATTTTCATTAGTTTTTTTTAGTATGTCAACACCCGCACTAGGACATATCCTGTGTCACGGCCTCACGGGGGACTATACCAACTTATATGGAAACGACAAAGAAAAATTAATGCGGATCATACATAATCCTATTGTTATTGTGTCGTTTCCCACACAAGATACGTTTTGAAATTGTTAATGTCCTACTAAAAATCGTCTTTGTTCGAAAACTGCGTATAAAAAGCTTCTCCTAGTGGACTGCTTATAAATATTATTTCTCTGGGGATCGAACCCGCAGTAGAGAGCTTAAACCGCTACCCAGTCGTGCAGTCGTATTATTTTGCAGATTAATACCGTCATAAAATCACAAGACACAGTGAGATATTTGTTTTATAGCCTCGTATGAAGCCTTTTTTTCATTATCCTCACTCCAATTATTTCATACTATATTAATAACTTATAGGAATTTTTTGTAGGCATAAAACTTCCTTTCTAAGGAGAGGCCTATATGTCCAGCAGTGGACTGTTATAGGCTGTTGATGATGATGATGATTTTTTGTTTTGTATTTCTTCATTAAATATAATACGTTATTTCGGGGTTTTTCTTTACTCCTTGATGACGTAAGTATCCAAACTTCTATCATTTTCAAATACTTTTAAAAATACCATAAATATACAGTGTTTCAACTGAGGCGTAGGCGAACAGGGCCTGCTAAATATTTGTCTGATTATATCACAGATATCGACGGAAGCGTGATGATTACAGTTTAATTGCCATATTTGCCACGTGTTCACGACATGTTATCAACTAAACTATATCATTTTTATTTGCTTGATTACATTTTAATATCGATAAGTGTCAGCGTGGACGACACGTTGCTGCGATGAAATTGAACGTTAATGCTACAAATATTAGTTTTAATACAATAAATAACACATGACGAATTATAAGTAAATTAATCTATTATGCTATGTTTATGACTTTATAGCGTTATCAATTACCATAAAATCTATTTATCACAGGTATTTTTCATTCTATAAATCTTTAGATGGATTTTGGACTATGATTATTTTTAGAGTTCATTACTAAAATAATGTGACCTTAATATTTTCATAGTGAAGGTAGGAATCTTCAGATTTTTTTCATAGAACGAAAAAACATGCGTCAAAAAGGTATTATTTGACTTTTAATATGATAATTTGTAGTGAGGTAGGTAAAACTAAAACTTGAGGAAAATTTAATTTGTATTTCCTGTTTTTTACCTTTTAATCGGTAGGTATCCTCATTGTGGTTTAATATACATGAAATATAATTAGGTATCAAAGCAACGTTAGTTACTCACCGTCCGCGTCGACTTCGTTGATCATGTCTTGAAGCTCAGCTTCTGTGGGGTTCTGTCCTAGAGATCTCATGACGGTGCCCAACTCTTTGGTAGTGATGGTGCCGTCGCCATCTTTGTCGAACAGTGAGAACGCCTCCTTGAACTCGGCGATCTGTTCCTCTGTCAGTTGATCCGCCTGAAATTACATACAAATATTATAGCAACTACACAGAAATGTATTTCTTTTGTAATAATTATGTTCACATACAGAATTGACGACCATCGTGCACGAGTGTTGTAGACACAAGAAAGTACAGAGCGTTTGTTATCAGTTACCGCTGTGATAAGATTACACCGGCGATTATACATAATTACCGGGCCGGCGGCCTCGCCACGTCACACTGCGGTCTTTTACGTGTTAGATACTGAATACTGCATTGCCATTTGTTTATCATTAAACAATAAATATTAAATTGTGATAAAAAAACTCAATAAACACAGCTTGTAGTGTTGAGTAATGCCCGCACATTTATTATCAAATAACCGTCAAGATAAACTAATCATTATATAGAAAAACCATAAAAAGTTAGTACTTCTTCAATGCCTTTATTCAAACCAAACAACAATATCAGACCTTATTGTAAGAGTGAGATGTAATGTTAGTTTTATTCTTACTTGGTTAAAGACTAAGTTAGAATTAAAATGTGTTGTTTTGTTTGTTCCAATGCAGTATACATATTTATTGTAATTGTGTTTTAAAAAGAATCAATATCATTAGCCTGTTGCAGTCCTGCTGGACTACTAGGATAATCTCATTGTACTCCACTCTGATTGATTTTAGCCTTCTTACATCCAGCTCCCGACAGCTTTTTACATATTAGCAATCCTTACTCCTTATGAGCTGTGGGCGTCCTGCACTACTATGGTGGATACTACATGAAAAACAAAATAAAGTTGAACCATGGCTAGCCGTTACCATATTATTTATTTGTCAGAGTTATGTGGGTCCAGGTGTGGGGGAAAATATTTCCTGTTACAGTTGATATAATGTTCATTATTACAGTAAAATAATACTGTAGCTCTTTTCCTGCTGATATCACAGTGAAGGATGCAATCATTGCTAAAAATAAAGCATGACTACAGCTTCTAACTACAAACACCATCAATTATGGAGCGGAAACCATTGTTATCTACAAACAATATCATTATTACACACTGACAAAATAGGTTTCTATGGCAATTATTGGACACAAAACCTTTAGGAATATTACAATTTGTAAGAATAGGGTACACAGCGATTTTATATATGAAATCATCTAATCAAATGGATTATATATTTATTAGTGATAATAAACTGGCAATGGATAGTGGTGTACCAACTTCTAAATTATACAGCTTCCTTCAAGCACAGTACATACTATTGTAAAAAATAGAAGGTAGAATATCAGTCTGTATTTTATTTCAATCTTAATGATATTCAAAATAGGCCTAAACAAGAATATTTAATTGTAATAGCCTTAAACTTATTCGACAATTTTAAATAGAATCTGGTTATTCTTTGACAAAACCAGTTAACCTTCAGCTAAAATATTAATACCACAAGATCACTCCAATTAGAATCGTGTTCGCTTATTAGAAAAAGACAAATGAGAGTCAGCTGTGCCAGGTGCAACGGCTAACTATTGACATACCATCGCGACAAGACAATACGACCCAGAGGTAGTAAAGAGCCGGGAAACCGGGAGCACTTAGACAGGCGCAGATATGTGCAAACCGTTCAGCGAATGGCGTATGAAAAGTAAGCGAGCGAGGTGATGAGTCAGTCAACGGACGTTTGACAGTTGCGCCCACCCGATCGATCCACCGTCAACAGGGCGCGACTACTAGCCCTAACGCGACAACACACTAAACCCACTTGTTTTCATACAACTGACGGTATAAACGCCATTTTAAAGCGTCATCGACGACCGGCTTCGAACCAAAACTAACGTCATTTAACCGGCACCACCTACGAAACTATGGCGACGGATGTTTCTCGAGACTTTCTAACGGTCGTATTGGAAAGTTTAAAAATAATTTAACACTCGCGCATATCAGGTACGATCCCGAATGAAAGTTCTCTATTTGCATTGCAATGTCAACGTAGTTGCTGACCCGCAATGCGGTAAAAAACGGCCATCACAATAATATCATGGTGGCCGTCATCACTTAAAAACACCAATGCACCACATCTCGAAAATATACCCTGAAACCGATGCAGAACGTTTTCCCGAATGCACTTTCGACACCTTTCAGCAAAAATATCACTCACCATCGTAGATTAACTTGGATTAACAGGAGCTACACTAAAAAATCACAGACTACGCCGCAAAAGCGACCGCTCGGACCGACGGTTGAAACGATACTGCCGCCCTCACTCGCGCGAACGGCCGCGCCGAGAAACTCGCGACCGCGATTCGTTTCGTGCTCGGTCGCGAATCGTTCCGAATCGACTATGAGATTCACCGTATTTTCATATCCGTTTCCTGAGAATGAAACGGTTTTAACACTACGGTCGTAGACGTTCCTCTTTAAACACGAATCACTCGAACGTCCAAGTCCATGTCTCGGGACGCACGACACAGGATTAAATTTGATCCGCAAAGGATAGTCGGTTTTATATCGGGGTGGTGCGGCGGTGTGGACTAGCGTTCGGCGCGCGCCGATTGGTCGCCGCGCACCTGCAATGCGTCACTGCGGGCCGCGGGGCGCTAGCGGCGGCCGCGCGTGTCGCCGCCGGCGTCGGCGGCGGCTCTCGCTGCTGCCCTACTTCACCCGACCGCCCGGCCGCCCGACACCAGGGAGCGTCGCAGTGCCGCCCGACCTAACGAGATAACGCGCCCGGCGCCGCCCACGCCCAGCGTAGGCTTCCCGGCGGCGGCCGGACACGCACCGCATCCTACATACCGTACCGCCGCACGCACTTCTTACGAGGATGCATGCCGCGTCGCAATATTGACGCAATAGCAGTGATTCTGCAACGGTTACACACACCGTAATATACATACATACTTCACTCGCTCACGTTCACTGGATATATTACTAAATGGTCAAAATAATAACATCCAAGTACTTACACGAAACAGAACTATCCATGATACACAGTTATTTCTATAATCCATAAAGTAAAATTAAGATTTTAGTTATGTCTATGGTATGGTTCTTCACCTAAACGATGATGAATGATGACCGTACTTAGTTATATTAAAAATCCTAGATAAGTATTCTACCAATATTCAAAGCATGTATGATTCAATGTCTTTAGTACTTCTTGCTATTATTTTTTTAGCTGTTTTGATAGATCATACCTTGTTTGATTTAGCGACTTTCCCAGGTACATGGCTTTTCACGGCTTTGAATAGCTTTCCCTTTTTATCAGATAGAACAAAAGGATTACTAATAGGTTTTATAAGTCCTGTAAACCCATCAATTTCAGAAGTACAAATAAATAAATACAAAGTTATTATTATTCGGTTACTGACTTGCATTACCGGTGATTTTAGTAACAAAGAAATTATAAAGTACGTCACAATCCTAGGAATTGTCTTACTAGTTTTCAAAATCAACAACAGAGTCAATGTAAGGACGTCACTATTTTATGAAGTTTAATTACAACGATTATTTTTAAATGTTTATCAAACGAATAATTTAAGTGTTCGATTAATTCTTCGAGTTACGATTTCAAAACAAACTAGACAACAAAATGTAATGTAATGTGGAGCACTATCCACGTTAAATATATTTCTAATTAATTATTCTAATATACGGTACGGATATATAATACGAATTCATGCACGTTTGATTCTCGTTTAAATTTAAAAACGTGTGGGCAAACAATATTTGGCCATAGACAAATATTTATATATACGATAAAATTTAATTCTCACTAAGGAAAAATAATATGTTATCGATTAAATTTTAAATCTATTTAAATTTCAAATATTTAAGACTTTAATAAATTACGAAATATTTATAAAAAGAAACTAAATACGATATTGTCGTTGAGTTTGATCTGATTCATCGTTTGATATAGATTGTCGATCGTCAAGAACTGTAAACTACTGGATTATGTACTTCATTATGTATAATTTCTCTTTACAAGCACTAAAAGACCCGAACGCCATCTGTTACCGAATAGACGCAATACCAAACACATACTTCTTATCGATTTCAAATTTCACGTTCAATTTGAAATTATAGTAAAAATGGATTACTACGGTTTACCTATTTGATTTAACTCCTTACGTTTTACCCACAAGTTAAGTAACATCAAATTCCAAGTATTGAAAACGTGTTAAAATCATCATCGGTAATTTAGGCAAAAGACGTCCACGGCTGCACATAGCCCTACAACAATTCTCCATATTAAAGTAGTGTGCTGCACCTTCAAATTTATGATTTTAGTATGGATAATTAGGCGTCGGGTGGGTGGTGCCCTCGAATATTTTAAACTACCCTACATTTTTAAATATAATAGTTGAATTTCGCGCGGTCCAATTGTTGATCCGGTCCAGTCAACTCCGGTCCGATGTAAGTCGATCCAGGACAAAACTAACATTTAGGTAATTTAGTTAAACCTGTTTTAAACGATTACATTATCTGTGCTATCAAAAGACTTTCAATACTAATTCTAATAAAAATACCTACATTAAATAAAAAGATTAAATTAGTCTATAACTTACTGTAGAAAGTTGTATTTCACAGATCTGTAAGTATATTTTGATTTTAATAAGTTAAATCGAAACACAAGAAGTCATAGTCTAAAGTCTAAAAAAATCAAGGTACTTCATTTTAATTGCTGAAATTCGATAAAGTCTTCTTATTCGAAAAGTTGTGAAAGAAAGCCGATAGGTTTTTCCTCAACAAATTGGCTTAGGTTAGAAGAAATCCAAGTGTGAACAAGCCAAGTTACAAATGTTTTTACGTTTTCTATTATATTCTTTATTCTTTTGTTTCATTGGCTGATGTCACTTAGTCACGTGATTTAAACAAAATATTAGCGAATAAAACAAGAAAAATAGAATAGATTAAAAAACGAAAAACGTTTGCATCTTGGCTAGTGGGACTGATAGTCGTCCACACTTGGACACACTCCCCTCCACAACCAGGCCTCCAGTCTGTGAGCAATGTGCTATTGCAAGGCCACTTACGTTTGGTAATTTTCTGGGTCATATAATTAGGTATTAATATTTAGTTACTTTATTAGTAGGTACTATAAATATTGACAGGTATATTTACGCCCTTTGATCTAATGATTTAAATTTAGTTTTAGATAAAACTTTATATTATCAATAGAACCATAAAAGTTTTATCTATATTAGTTTACGATACGATTAGTTGCTTAAAATACTCGATATACGATCGTGCTAGATAGAGAACAAGTAACAAACAATATTTTGTAATGCGAGCCGGATCGTTTGGTACAATCTCAACAATGGCGACCTTATTGCGAACCTCACTTCAGTGTTACCAGATAACCCTTTTCGCTCGTTTTTTGTTTCAGTTTTCGGCTCATGCCGGAGTTTGGGTATTTCCTATGTACTCGTATGTATGTAAAATATTATGTATGTATTTCCGAAAAGATGTAGATATATAAATATTCTATCAGTCAATACCCATTAAAACCTGTGTCGCGGAGGACTTTAGAATTTAAAAATATGATACATGTTACATAAAACTCCAAGACGCATAACAACAAATTTATGGATTACACGAATGTTGTGTATATGTGTAGGTATGTGTGTGTGTGTGATGTGGGGTTTTAACTTGAACCCACAATACTAAGCGCAGTAGATAGCAGCGACCGCTGAACCATTAGGCAAATCGTGAAGTAAATGTTTTCTTTCTATGGTGCAAAATATACAATAATAATAAAAAAAACTTTATTCAACGAAATCAGAACTACAATGCTTTCTATAACATAATTAAAATAAGTATATTATATTGAATTGAATTGCAGAAAATAGACAGAAGTGGCGATTGTTCCACCGACAAGGGTCTGACGCTTAAATTGAGAAGAAGAAGATCCAAGCTGATTTCAGCACGAATGGGCCGGCTCGGCCGGGGCGGATCTACCCTCATACAGAAAACCAACTTAAAAATTACAACATTAGTAGCACTTTGTCAACGTAATTACAACTCATAAGTATTCGTGCGAAGTTTCATCTTTCTAGCACGAACAATTTTCTGCGGTAGGTCGAGGACGGACGGACGGACATGGCGAATCTATAAGGGTTCCAAGTCATGAACTACGGGACCCTAAAAAAAGTATAAAGTGCAAGAGCTATGCTCCGCTACATATGGGCCAGACCAGGCCAGGCCAGTCCAGGCCATCAACCGAAGTGATACTACGTCTACAGTAAACTCATCACCTTTCTAGTATTTATTATTCCCAGTATTATTTGGGTTCGGCTACTAGTTCTACCGGCTTTACTTGAATATTAGGTTTTCCACGGAGCAACTAGTATCGGACCACCTGAACCCTGAGAGCGATCTGAGTTCGAAGGTTGAACCAGTAATCAGTATATTTGAAGGCCCAGACTTCCCGATAACGATTGCCATAGGATTTCATGATGACCGAGACCGATGATTCAACATGTTCTTCGAGGCACGTGCATGACTCATCGCCATTTTCCATAAATTTTTTGTAAGTAAAACCTAACAATATCTTGACCCGGGAATCGAAACTGAGATCTCTTGATTAGCAGTGGCATACGCTTACCACTGGACCTACGAGTCAGGTCAGGTTCTTCACAGTAAACTGATGTTAAACAGTTCTGTCGTTACTTTTTACCCCTCGTTTCAAGAGGAAAGAAGGCTAATAATAGAGGTAAAGCTTGCAGGTAACCACTTCCCATCGGGTAGCTAACCCCGTAACCCGTCTGCTAGGTTTCCCCCTATGCCTTAAATAAGGTATGAGACTGGTTTCGTGGTTTTAAAAGGTCATTTGAGATTCTCGTTTCTATCGAAACTTAAGAGGGTGGGTTCCGATTTTTCAAAGAGGTTTCATTGTTATTTCAAAAAATCGCAGTCGGGTGTAGGGTATAAATTGTAAACAGTATTCTGCCGATGAAAGCAACGTCAAAAGAACACAGCATTTATTGAATACTGCATAGAAATACACCTTTCCATTGTTAAGGAGTTGATATATAGGGAGCAGTTTGCACTCATAACATTATGTGTATTGATATTTCAAAGACATAAATTTTTCTTACTGAAGACCTTCTAGTTAAACAGTAAAATAATTCTGTAGTTTAGGTTCTTTTGATAATCTTCTCTTCAACATTTTGCCTTATCGATAACTGCAGGCGCGTATCGGTGAAAAAATTACACCAAATTCTTTATAAGTAGCATCTAAAGCCATGCTGAAATAATTTTCTTTAATTAATATCTTTACATTGTCTAATAAATAATGCAGTTGCATTAAAAGACCCAGATTCCCAGATACAGCTTGTGCTAGTAACAGGCGTGCGACCCTGACCTACTTAATAGATGCTATTGCATACATTCCCTAATGTAAGAGATACCCCTGCCCTAATATTGTCTTTCCTTTTATATTTACTAAGTATTTGTCTCTCAAGAGCCACCTTCGTAACAATAAGTTTTATTTTAAATTGAGTTGTAATGTCAAAGTTTTGCTATAGTCGGATTTTTAATTAGACGATATCCACTGACGTTTACTGTGTTGTCAGTTTTTGATGAAATAAAAATAGTGTTGTGACAAAGTGAATGATTGAAAAAACTCCTGAATGAATAAAATGAATAAAAATTAATAAAATTAAAATTAATTAATAAAATTAAAAAACAATCCTAAACACAAGCACACAATTAATTCTGTGCCATTACAACCAGTGGACTCCCAAAGAGACCTCGGAGTTATCATAACACATAACCTGAAGTGGGATGAGCATATTACAATAATAACAAAGAAGGTAAACTCATTATTGTATATAATTAGAAAGGCATTCTATGTTATCAATAAAGAATTATTTCTCAGCATCTATTTAACGTACATTAGACCCTTGCTGGAATTCGCCTTTCAAATATGGAATCCATATTTAAAAAAAGATATTGTAATGTTGGAAAGAATACAAAAAAGTAACTAAAATGGTCTTCTCTTTGAAAAGTATGTCCTATGAAGAACGTCTGCTATAACTCAATCTACCAACACTAGAAACTCTGTTCTAAAAACATAAACAGTTCTGTCCATAAACAACAATTTATGAACTCTTTTGTATTTTCTATTAATACAAACTTATATGTCATGTTTTCATTGACCTAAATCAAAGCCGGAATTTTCCAATGAAAGAAAAAATGTGGTATGGGGAAGGGGCCCGCCCTCGTAAGACTTTGGTTAAAACCTCATACCTAAACATTTCTTTTGGAGGAACGGGGGTGAAGCACCATGGAGCCGTCAAAGACCCATGTTGCCACTTTGCCTCAACAGGAATTAACCCAACCTGTTGAGGGATGTCAGTCTGGGCTCCGACCAGCTGACTTAATGCAAGGGAGGACAAGAGGGTGCCAACCTTCTTGTTGGTATGAGAGTGGCAAATTATGAAGCTGTGCATAGCGCCTCAGCCATCAGATACGTAACAGAATATCCTTGGTATCCGGTGACAGTAACTCTACATAAAATATTGGTTTGAGGTAAAGAGATCATAAGAAATTCGGCGCTTACAATAGGCATGCTATCTGGACAGGCTGGTGAATCTAGAAATAAATTTTAAAGATATGACCGGGAACACCATGCCAGAAAGTCAGGCCGCGAAAAACATATGACAGATCTATTTAACAGGGCACTTGTGTCGTCTGACCCCTACATTTCTGATGTAAGAGTGAAGAAGAGGCTACAAATATTAGACCGTAAGCCACTACCGGTGAGGGCTTTAGAACTGATCCAACCATATCAAATACCAACATCAAATTTAAATGAACCAGATGATGTAAATGACCTCTTTGAAGATTGTGAGGATTTAATTTTTACATCCGACTTTCACAATTGATTCTTTTTAAAAATTTATATAAATAGGCAAAATTTTCTGTCTGTCTGTTACTCAATTCGATTCGTTTATTTTTAACACAAGTGCAAGAAAGTACAACAAACAAACAAGGAAACCAAAACAATAGAGCAAATCTATTGATGTTCAGTAATTTAAACACTAGAGTGAAATTTATTGACATATAGGTATACTGCCAATACCCTTCCTGTTTGCTTTGCTTTTGCCCACAGACGAGTAATATCTCTATTATCAACCCTAAAACCCAAGAAAAAAGTACAAAACTCGAGAAGCTTGTAACTTAAAGATCCTGGATGATTAGGATTTGTTTTTAGGGTTCCGAAGTTCATAACTTGGAACCCTTATAGATTCGTCATGTCCGTCTGTCCGTCCGTCCGTCCGTCCGTCCGTCCGTCCGTCCGTCCTCGACTTACCGTCCAAACGGTAAGTGCTAGAAAGATGAAAGTTTGCATGAATACGTGTTGTAATTACGTCGACAAAGTGCTACAATAAAAATATGAAATATAATTTTATTTGGGGTACCTCCCCTACACGTAAAGTGGGGATGATTTTTTTTTCTCGAGGCTACCCCATCGTGTGGGGTATCATTAGATAGGTCTTTTAAAAACAATACAGGGTTTCCTAGACGATTTTTTGATTTAGGTATCCGTTTGCGAGATATTTCACTTTAAAGGGAACTTTTTTGTAAAAACAGGGCGTCCCCCCCCCTCTAAAAGCTAAACGGCTGGCTCAAAAATTTTGAAAAAAATCGTGATGCTGGTCCATTTAATGAACTTTGAAGGAAAACTATAACCGATTAGATGACTTTCTTAGTTCAGGAGTTATAAAGGCTTATATGGTAAAATGCGCTCACTTGGAAAACGTCATACAAAATTAACGTATTAATACGTAAACATAACAATTATCTATTGGATACGATTTTAAATCCACATACCATTATAGGTGACTGAGGAACCCTTTCCTGTGCGTGGCCTGACACGCACTTGGCCGATTTTTTATTGTATTACTGTTACTATTGCAGGCTAGTTATTTATCAAGGTTTTGAATCCAACTAAGACAAGATATAGCTGTAAAAAAATAAATCCTGAAATAACATTGTTTGTTTTTCTCTCCCGTATTTTTCATGTTATGGTTTATATTTTTGTGTTATTTGTGTATGTTAAAGCCGCAAAGAAGGACATTAGTAGATTTACGGAAACTTATATGGGATCTAAGATATTTTTTTTTTTTTTGAATATTTACAAAAAAAAAACATATCTTTTGATCAAAGCACATCAGGAATTCTCATCTTTCTCTTTAAATTAATTTATATATTTAATAAAAATATAATAAGAGGATGGTTGTTTTTTGAGTCAAAAAACATAATGCGCGGCGTTGAGCCGTCAAAAAACTGATTGTTGTTACATACTACTAGTATCTTATATTAGAGCACTTTTATACAATTTCATTCTTAAATAGATATTCTTTTATAGTTTGAAATGATTAACTATTCACACTCATTGTTCATTCATCTGATTGAATGAGAACTGAACGCATCACTATTACTTTAAATATGGCATCATTATTTTATTAAGGCCCGCGACACCAAGCGTGAGAATTTGTGATTGAACACCCACATATATATTTTACATGCACACAGACGCATCGCGCACTGTCGCATACATACCGTAGCAAGCAATCACCGACTTTCGGTTTTTTGCTTATGTTAAATATCCATCAACTGTTCGCCTTTGTAGAACGTATTTTAATGTGTTACAACGCACGCAATGTATCTTGCCATAACGTAAAGCCCGTAGGATTCATTCAGTACAGAAAGTCATAATACTTTCTGTATACCAATCGTATGGTCAAAGATTATAAAATAATTTTACACAGTAAAAAATAAATTCGCTCGCGTGCATTGTCTGTCAACTCAGATCCTTTTAAATACGCAAGGTATTTAAATACGGTTTTCATCATAATTAAGGTTACCTTTTAAAGAAGATTTATTAATGTTATTTTATTATTTTAAAGGAACACATAAATAAAGCCAATATTGACAAAAGTTTACGAGTTACTTAAATTAGGAATAACCTACAGTAATACTTTTATAATTATACTTTTTTAATATTTCTTTATTATTTTATTTGTGAATATTAATTTCAAAGTAATTTGGAACAATGTAATATTAATCCTTATCTTAATAAATACTGTAGACATTTTAAAACAATTTTATTCTACATGAAATATGTAGAATAAAATTGTTTATTACACAATATTATTTAAATAAATATTTTATAATACTTCAGAGCGTTCATCCAGGTCGCACCCGTAATTGGCCGTAATCTTACACTAGTGACTCTCAGTGTAAGATTTTATTATGTCAATAATGCGTGTTTAACGATACGTGGTCATAAAGGTATTTAAAAAACATTTAAAATTTGTCAAATTATACCCTCCTTTAAAACCAATCTATCCATTGCTGCAAACATCATGAAAATCGGTGCAGTAGTTTTTAAGTTACGTTATGTTTTGAGTTTAATAGACAGGTTGAAGAGGCAGACTGTGGACTGAGGACTGTGTTTTTTTTTAATATATTTAATGCAAACGGCTCATTTACGCAATAATGTTACTAAAATAAATGTGAAAGTAACTCTGTCTGTCTGTTTGTCTGTTACCTTTTCACACCTAAAACGCTGAACCGATTTTGATCAATTTCAGTATAGAGATATATGGGACCTCGAGAAAGGACATGGCTACTTTTTACCACAAAAATCGACACACTCGCGGGCGGAGCCATGGGCAAAAGCTAGTAAAACATAAATACGACTAGCGGTTTATACATACGTATTGAAATACTAATCATCCAAGACCAAACCATTGAGTAGTATTACTTTCCATCATCAGCTGAACATCTTGAAAGATACGACTAAAGGTAACACACATATACGAAAGTAACTCTGTCTGTCTGTCTGTTACGCTTTCACGCCTAAACCACTGAACCGATTTTGATGAAATTTGGTATGAAGATAGAACTGAACTTGGGAAAGGACATAGGCTGCTTTTTATCGTGAAAATAAAGGTAGAAGGGTTTGAAATAGGGGACGAAAGTTTGTGTCGAAGTTCCTTATTATCAAACATAAAATCAGGTAAGATTGTTTAATGAGCCCTTACCATGTCGTGTGATATAAACGAATTCCACGCGGGCGAAGCCGCGGGCAGAAAGCTAGTTTATAATAAATAACAATAAATAAATATTTCAGACGAATGACACAGAATATCATCTACCAAATATTCGTGTGATCCGCAAATATTTATTTCGCAGTTTATAATACATAAACATACTTTTTTGTTATAAATACATACATATTATACATAGAAAACACCCAAACTCCGAAACAAATATTTGCAGATCATACAAACATTTGGTCCGACCCGGGAATCGAACCCTAGACCTCTTGGTTAGCAGTTGCATACGCTGACCACAAGACCAACAAGGCAGTATGATATATTACAATAATAAATAAACAACTATTTCGAACATCTTACACACGACATCATCCAGTCCCAAACTAAGCAGAGCTTATATTATTGATTCGACAACTGATATAAATACATAAACATACTTTTTTTGTTGCTTACCTATAGAATACACCCAGACCCCGAAATAAATATTTGCGGATCACACAAATATTTGGTCCTACACGGGAATCGAACCTGAATCCTTACTCAAGCAAAGTAGTCGCATGCGCTACTACTGCCCTCATCATTATGAAATGATGGCTACCAGATATTGCGTCTGGAATAGCATTACAAAATAAAAAAAATATATAATAACTTTTTATAACATGCTTATAAAATTTTAGGGTTTCCCTATAAACTAACACTGAAAACAGCCAACACCTAAAAAAATAAATTTTGTGGATCTCATAAACATTTGGTCCGACCCGTGAATCGAACCCGAGGCCTCAATCGCATATGCTACCACAGCGCCACCGAGGCAGTCATATAAAATGAATTTTAAAAATCGGTCCACAATTGACAGAGTAATCAATGAATGTACAATAAAAAAAATCATTTAGTTAAACATAAATAATACTCCTTTTTTGAAGTTGGTTAATAATAATTTAAAATATAAAGATTGGTGTGTCTATTCTCAGACCTACCAAATATTATCAAAAGTTACACACAGTCACGTCGTCGTATGTAAACAATCAAATCTCTGTGTGCGTGACAGTGCGTGTGGAGCTAAAAACGAGCGTGCGCTCACCTTGAATATTCGGAGAACACTGAATTTTTGGATCGCGTGAACTCTGTTTTATTGCAAATTATTTCTCCATACTAAAATGTATGGAACTTTTGCCGCTAAAAATTAATGATGTTTAAGTTTAAATTATGACTTTCTGGTGAGAATTAATAGAAACCTTAAATGGTTAATCTCTTTTTTGTACTTTTTTCTTGCAACTAATAAAATATTTATTTCAAATAAAGCAACATAATACTAGATTGATTCCAAACAGAAAAGGTCGATTTCGGTGATTTTAGTCACTGTTGATGATTTTTTTCTCGAAAATAAATAATCGTATTAGTAATTTTACTCGGTTTCTCTATAGATTGCTTTATTAAGGAACTGAAATATTTTTTTTACTGTCAAATAATGAATTAATTTGTTTCTCTTGTCATAACCGTAAGTGCTTTTTCAAGCAGTTATGGAAACGATCACCTTAAGTGACATTAGCTACTGTCAGGTAGCTTCGTCTAATTAAAAATACGACTATAGTTGCCGAAATTTGACGTGATTGTATGACTGTAGGTGTCTGTCACACAGATTAACAGTAAACAATTTATAACTCGTGCGACCTAAGATGGCACCTGACTCAAATGTCAGTCGTTTAAAGTACTGAGTGCAAGAAAAATATACTTTATTCTAGTTTTATTAAATTTCAACATTTATTTTGTTTCAAGTAGTTTCTCATAACATACTACTTTAACTTAAGTGGTACTTTACTACCTGAGTTAAGAAAATACATATATGCATACCAATAGGAAGCAGGCCTCATTCATTATTTACCCGAATGCATTCTTCGTGCAGTGATATAAATAATATTAGGTAATAACTAATATAATTTTAAATGAAATTAGGAATTGAAATATGGTTATAAAATACAATTTTAAATAGTCATGATAAGCCTTTTATTGGTAGTCTCTAAATATCATATGTATATGGATATTCTTTATTTTAAACTATTGGGTCTCATAGTCGTCATACTGGTTTTTTTCGTGTGACCTTTCTTAAAACAATTGGGTTATCCAGACGAATCTAATGATATATTTATAAAATAAATTCGTGGAGTGACTTATATGACATTAGGTAATACCTAATAAACTAAAATTATTATTGAAAGATTCTTGCAACGGTAATAGTGTTGCTAACGCTACTCGCAGGATGACAGAGGGGTATCACGCGGGGGAACGGTGTCACGTTTCGTTTTGAGCCAGGTGCCATCTTAGCTCGCACGAGTTATATATCTTATGGGGGGCTGGTGGGATATAAATTGTTTACATAGTTACAATCATTAGTTGTATATTTTAGTATGGTTTTGCAATGCGTCTGCAATTTAATGGTCTTCTCACTCATGAATGATGATTGATGATTAAACACACTAAACTGAAAGCCGGGCTTGGGCACTAGTCAGAGTTATACCATGGCTAATTAGAAATTCGGTGTATATTAGCTGACCCGGAGAAGTTCGTACCGCCCTCAATAGACATACCGACAGCACTGGGTTCAAGTGCTTTCAAACCATCTAGTCACCCATTGAAAGATTTTTTTTTTTTATTAAAATCAATCTAGCAGTTTATGAGTATACAGATGGAAAATATCAGTAGGTACTGAAGAATTATGTATGTTAAGATGGAATATCTTAACATATATAATTCTTAGTTTAGTTAACACGCTTACATAAATCAGTAATTTAAAAAACATACAGATGAATCTAATAAAAGCGTGTCAAAAAGAGTAAGCTCGTAGCTGTAAATAAAACAATACATTTGAACTCTTTTATTGCATGAAACGGCAAACGAGTGTCTTTAAAATATATTTGAATAATTTGCAGAACAAAATAAACTGCCTTTATATCTGTCTATTCAAATAAAATAATTTTAAAAAATTGCTTTGTACAATTTGTTAGACAAAATGATCAGCCATTTCTACTTTATTCGCCTCGTTCAATTTATAATGTGACAAGTAGCCGTATTCCAATTCAACATCTAATAAAAATAATGTAAATACATTTATTCAGACGATGAAGATGGAATATTTAGAAGTTTTCCATAATGGCGGCCACAATCGCTTCCGAATAAATCCGGCCTTTCAATCGTTACCTTTTGAATATTTTTGCGTTCGGCGTCATTCACTTTGATATTTTTTACGCAACCCGAGCTGCAAAGTTTAAAGCCGCTTGAAATGTTAATTAACATCGGATTAGGTAATATATTGTTAAGATAAACTATTCTTAACTACGTACATATCGAGATAGACGTGTTATCTGCAATCGGGCCGGCTTGCTGTACATATAACTAGAGGATACAGGGACAGGACAGTCCCTAGTATGTTTACTGTGTCGACTGTTTAGGCTTTTATTTCAAGCTGCGCGTTTCTGCTTCATGTAAATTCCCCAGTTTCGTTACGAATAAAGAGCTTATGTTTTATTCATGAAATATTCAAAAGAACGCGCACATTGCTAACAAAAGCCCGTAACAAAGTTACCCCGCTACTGATTCAATAATACAATGAAATATAATAAAAAAAAGTTTCAATAAACTTCGTGAGCGAATCAATAGAGTTTCCTTTTACTTTTTAAGTGGGCGTCTCTTGATTTTTATGAGAGTCTTTAACTCGTTTAGATGTAGACACTTTAATTTACTTTGACGACTTTTTGAACTAAAATTGAGTTTGTTATGTTAGGAAATTCTCAAAGACATGTCTCATAAAATGTTTATCTTGGATGTCAATTCAAAAAATCTTCTATTACAAGAACAAAATGGAATCGTTTGTCCGTTTAGATGCCAAAATAAAAGTAAAATGAATAAACATTTTTATGTTTTTAGTAATAATTATGAATACCTAAGTATAATTTGAACTCGAAAGATATGATCGTGTCTTTGATTATATACATGTCTAGATGGAGTGTTGCGCTGCATTCGCAATAAAAACAACAGGCCAGATTTGCAGGGCTTGTGTGCGTGTTACACACACATGCATGCTGTCAATATGTATTAGAGTTTTTGCTTTTGAGTTATTAGGTAAAATATATGTTGGTAAACAAGAGAATTGCTATTAAAGCTTATTTATTCTTAATACTTAACAATTTGGTAAAAATATACTCTGTGCCAGTGTAAGTAATTCCTGCACACTTTTATCACGCAAAACGTCATTTTTATACGCCACTCGATACGTATTTGTTGTACAATGACAGTAACGCCACTGATCGGCCGCGACGAACTTAGTCTCTAACTGTTAAAGACTATTTTTTTGGACGTTTAGACGCTCGAACTCTCTATCTAGACATGTTTATAATCAAAGGATCGTGTCTTGAAGTAAAGCGATAGATAATATGTACTTCGATTTGATATTAAATTTACTTATAGATTAAATATTTATTTTAATTAATATTTAGGTAATTTAATGCCAGGTGGAGGCGGATGTATATAACCAGTCTCGCAAAATACAAACTACATATAAATTTCCTTTTTACGAATCCTGTTGCCAGGCGCCAACTATCGAACTATGTCTAGTAGCATTTATGTAAATGAAAACCTGTACAATATCTGTAAGTGAGCTTTTGATGAATGCAAAGTAAAAAGCGGGTAATTTACAAATGTATTAGTTTTCCACAGTAATTAGAAAGGGCGCGGTGCTGGACACGCGCTAATTCATTAAACTCAACGCGAGGTGTGTTTCAAAACACGTAGTTCCCCAGTAGGACTGTGCGAGTCACACCTTCCTGTAATATACGTACGAGTATGTAGCTACTTCGTGAGTTCTATAAACACTTTTTGTTATGTCTAATGCTAGCTAGTTCACCCACAGATATTAATTAACAATACTGTTAGTGAATGAGTTTTATATTCTTGTGCAAATTTTATAAGTCTGGTAATTTTGAGTATTTCATTGGTTGGTATTTCAACCTGCACACCTGGTACATACATTTAACAATTTTATTGTCATCATTATCAATAGCCTTTATTAATAATTCACAGTTGGAAATAGGAGGTTTAGGTCTATTTGGATTTTGATAGTACGAGTGCTTGTTTACTTTTTTTTATATTGTACCCTACCAAAGTGACTGTACTCTGCCTGATGGAGTGCATGAGTAGAATTCAGGTGTAGGGGACACCATCCTCATAGTGAGTGTATACAAAGCAGCCCCCCAAAGGCGGGGAGAATGACGTAGAACGATTGGGCCTCCGATCTCATATTCAATAATGTCATACCACAGCATGAAACTGTCAGTTTAGTTTGGTCTTCTGTGTGAGTGTAGTAAAGCCCCGGTAGGGCCGGCCCATTTTTTTATTTTTTTATTGTTGTAATGGAATAGGCGCTTGTCTTCCATCTCACCTGATGGCAAGTGTAGATAAAGACGAAGATAGTACACGCCCATCCAAAAGAAACCTGTTCACTCTACTCTTAAAGGCTCCAGAGTTGGAGCCTTAAGAACTTAACTTGGAACTGACTTACTTGAAACCAGAAATAATTTCGGGAGTTTCTTCTCAAATTTAGTCATAAGAAATGGCTAATTCATCTTTAGCCCTTTAAATTTTTGAGAATCCTTAAAAAACTTATCATCATCATCGGCCTATCGCACTCCACTGCTGGACATAGGCCTCTCCAATTCCACGCCACTTAATTCGATCCTCGACTACTCGCATCCAGCCCCTGCCAGCGGTCTTGTGCAAATCATCACTCCTCCTGGCCTGTGAACTTCCTACACACACAACTAGTAAGCAATTAAAAGAGTCTGGATTTCTTTTTTCATAAATTCGTCATACCAATAATGTTGTTTGAAGAACAAAATATAATATGTTTATTTATTTTTCAAATGTATGAATGCTATTTAAAGAAATACTTCAAGATTATTATATAAGTCAAATGTCAATTGAATCATCATTATAATCATCAGCCTATTGTAGTCCACTGCTGGACATAGGCCTCACCTAGTACACACAACTTTGATCTATTTTGGGCCTCTTCAGTCAAATAGGAACTGTAATCTACATCTGGAATCTGTAGTCTGTAATCTGGAATCTACATAGTGAAAAAATACGACCTCCTTTTTTAAACTTAATTTATTGTAAAAAACAATCAACGAATTCACTTTTGTCATTTTGGCATCATTTATATGGCTACATTAACTGCATTTTACACAAGTTTAAAGTGCTATCAATAACGTACAACTGACTTTATAGTTAAACGATTAAAACGTTTTCCCGTGCCAGTGTGTAATGTTAGAATGAGTATAAGCGAACGATACTCGGTACAGCTTCACCCGTAATAGCACTCCCATACTTCTGCCATTTGTTACAATAGTTTTAATCACCGTTAAAGATATTACTATCTTTTATATCACTGTATGTTCCTTTAGCTATTGAACCATTAATAACTCTGTTCCAAGTTCTTCTTTCATTTTCTACTAGATTTCGCCCGCGTGTTCGCCTACTATGTCGGTTATCGCGTTAAAAAGTAACATATGTCCTCAGGCTCCAGTCTATCTGTGTACCAATTACCAAGTATCAGTTCCTTTTAAATAGCTTTTCGGTTCAGTAGCTTTTGTGTGAAAGTGTGACAGACAGACAAACAGGGTTACATTCCAATTTAAAGTAATAATAAATATTAATAAATAAATAAATATTTCGGACATCTTACACACAACGCCATCTAGTCCCAGACTTAGCAGAGCTTGTATTATGGGTACTAGACAATTGATATAAATACATAAACATACTTTTTTTTTGTATACATATATATTATACATAGAAAAACACCCAAATTCCGAAACAAATATTTGTGGATTACACAAACATTTGGTCCGACCCGGGAATCGAACCCGAGAACTCTTGATCAGCAGCTGCATACGCTGACCACTAGATCAAGAAGAAAGTAAAGATTTATAAACATGGTTTTCTGTCCACCTATATATTCATATGTTTGTAAGCTTACCTTACCTTAATGAAATTATCTGAACTAATCAGATAGCTTCTGAATGTGTTAAGTACCATAGATCTGAAAATTATCCAAATTAGCCAGTGTCTAAATTGTTTAAGGTTAATACAGCGTTGACAAAATTTCTAGAAATGACCTATTTATCAACTACAGTGTCGTGTGCTCAAAATAAATAACACCTCCTAAGTCCAATGATCCAGTGATAAGCCATCTCCAAATATTGTAAAGATTTTAGTTGTTTTCAAATATATTTGTACGCGTTATAATCTTGGAATCAACACAGAAAATGGTAAGCAAGCCTTCACGTCATATTGGTTGTATCGCTTTGACGTTTGTTACATTACGGTCACCTACGTGAGGTTGTAAAACACGATAAACGTTGTGAGAGTAAATATATCGTCGGTATTGCCTACAGTAGTGTAATTCCTATTTTTATATGTCTATCGCAGTATTGAATAAGATATTAAATTGTCATGTAACAAAAATAACTTATTTTATCGATTTCAGCTACCTTGTTTCCAATTTAATTTGGGGTCGATTTTCTTTAGTTAGAAGGTTTGTTTCAAGTTTACTTGCAATGATTTGTTCAAAATAGTTCGCTCTGTTAATCGGCTCTCACAACACTCACGTGATCAATAAGGTAATAAGGGTGATGACACTGTATTTCTTATTCGTCTCCAGACCATTGGAGTTGTATCTGGAAATCAGTGAAAACATTTTCAGTAACTCTTTCTCTCTCTTCTGTGTTTGCAGGAGCACAAACGGTGTCTTGGGTGAATAACTTCGAGAGCAGCAACGCTCTTGTGACTCTTTGGGATTTGTGAGTTTTAAAAGTTCCAGGACACTGTTACCACTAGTACCTGTTTGCTCGTTTGCCTCTTAATAACGTAAATAACAAGATACCTCAAGTTTCGGAGAGGAAAGCTTGGATTGGATTCGGTAGTAATTTGTTGAGCCTGAGGTTGTTTATCTTATGATTGGAGATCTCATGGATTTATTTAGTCTAGTGGAAGTCATCACTTCAAGTTATTGGATATCCAAATGCGACTTACGCAGTTATAGTTCAAACAGACTAGTTTGACCCATTTAAAAGTGTTTGAAAAGATATACCTATCTGTAAACAATAGTTATAAAACGCCTTCAAGATGGTTACGAGTTCTAATAGTACTTTGTAACACAATAGGGAACACTTTATTCAAGAAGAATATAGTAAAATAATTATTGTTTAAAAGCAAGCCTTAGCTCACTAACCATAACATTAGTGCTATAACACTTTATTTATGTATGTTGTTAAAGTCTCTATCAAAATAGATAAACACCTGGGTAAAAGAATATTATGAATATTTAAACATTTAGCATTGATAGCGTATGTCGAGAAAGGGCGTCGTCATCATTTAACCTCATCCAAACAACCTCTGAATAGACTGAAATTCTTTTACTATAAGTATTGTGATTGGTCTGAACAGGTCGGTAGTCGTATTTTATATTTACATATAAATTACAAATATCTTAAGAAATGAAAATGGTTAAGTACTAACTACTAAGAGAGTATTCATAACATATCAAGACACATCTATGCCTCGGCGAGCTCGTTGAGCCGTCGGTTTCGGTCGTTATTATTTGTGGCAAAAAAGTACTAAAACAGTCATACATAAACAATCAGGGCTTCGATATCGCCTAGCAGTGTGGTAATGGAGGACTGATGACAGTGGCTACAGGTAAATAATTTAAGTTCAACCATATCGTAGTAGACTGCGGGTTGCCTTCCAGTTAGGGAAAATATATAGAGGATGATTTCATAAAAATGTTATTTTATTTCATATATAGTAAATGAAAACACATAACTTGTAAGAATCCGAAAGTTGAAATCTAGAAAATTGTTTTAGATGGGCCCATGGAACGTTTATTGAGAAAAGTTTTCATATCAAAATAATGATGTAAAAAGTTTGTTCGGCAAACGATTACATCACGAAACGTGATAATGGCGCTAACATTAAAATATTACATTTACGTGTTTCGTATATGATCCTTTACATCAGCCATAAGTTGTTAGCTTCACAGCTTGCTTTAACCGTGGACTAGATTCCAATAAAAAACATTTCTAATAGAATCTAGTTCAGCTCAAGTAAATAGAATTAATTCATAATTAAAAATCTATTCGTATTAAAATCGATTGTAATAAAGGTCAATAGTTTATTAAGTTAAACTTTATTTGTCTGTTCCTATTTGTATTTATATCAACTTACGACAGAAATTGTATTGGCAACAAGTTTTTTATTACAATAACAATGGTTTCATTAAATCATCAAGTTATATACACACTTTCTGATGTCAATAACGTATATATGATAGAATACATATTGGACATGTGAAGGTGTATAACAGTTTCGGTTAGTTACTAAATGGTCCTTCAACTTATATTCTTTATTTGAAAAATGTAGGGCAGCACATTCTACTTAGATACCTTACAATGTTACACATATTCTCAGCGATCAATTCAGGCTATTTCTGTTTACTGCTGAATAGAATCTTCTATTTTTAAGCAACAACTATCCTGGTGTTGCACATTCAGCGTGCATCCGCTGCCAGCCATTTCTCTCATCATCATCAGCATACAGAAATTCAATGAAGTAAAGGTTCAAGTGAGGCGCACACAGCCAAATTACTCATATATATTAGAAACAATCGGTCGGTTGTCATAGGATAACAGTCTTGAAGTTTAGTTGGTGTCCTTTGAGCGAGAGGAGATTCAAGCCGAGAAGTGGAAAAGTAACCTAAGCGAATATCTTCACGATGATGTTCATATACAGATGAGTTAATGCGATAACATAACTAACTTTAGTATTTCGAGCAGGTTGCGTTGAACAGGCTGTAGTCAAAGGCTGACCACAGACTTAAAGGCTTAACCTGATTGCCAAAAATAAATGATTAAGATCTGCTCCCTAGTCAACTCACAAACGGTATTCGTTTTCTATTCCATTTCTCTATTCTCTTGTTTCATTGCCTAATGTTTTGTTTTGATCACGTGAATAGAGAAATAGAATGAATTAATGAAGTAAAATGAAAAAAGATAGTAGAGAAATAGAATGGAGAATAGAATAGAAAAAGAGAAACGTTTGCAACTTGGCTAGGGGTGCTGTTCAGTCGCTATCACGCAATATCCCCACGACATGTTAGATTGCCCTATTCAGCACTAATAATAAAACACAGAACCCCCCCCCCCATCCCCTCTAAAAGGTCAACGGCTGGCTCAAAAAAAAAAAATGCATGATAGTAGCCATTATATAAAATTTTCAAGGAAAACTATAGCGGTTTTGATAACTTTTATTTTAGGAGTTATAGGGCCTAACTTGTAAATTGCACTCACTTGGAAAACTTCGTACATAAATAAAGCAAAAATAAGTTAACATAACAATTGTCTTTAAATGTCTTTAATGGGACACGACTTTAAATCTACCTACCATTATGGGTGACTGGGAAACCCTTTCCTGACATTGCCTGACACGCACTTGGCCGATTTTTAATATTGTATTTAAGTAAATCAGCGATAATTGCAAGTCAGTATTTTACTATAACATAATAGTGATGAGACATAGTAAATAGGGATGTAACAGAACGAACAGCATTTCATTTTTATTCACATACACATTGTACGGTGGAGTACATGTGCCCATTATTTTCCATTGACGTTAGTAGTTTCGTAGATCAGAATTTATGCTTTATAATACACTAGCTTTTGTCATTTATAAAAAATATTTCTCTACACCTTTAAGCAGGATTTAGGATTTAGGATTTAGGTTCAAAAAATACCCGCACTAAGTATAGAGAAGGTACAGTAGTCTCTTTCGAGCCCTAAGATTAAATACCCTACACAAGTCCAAGTTAAATGTTTTCAGTATTTTCTTTTAAATAAGTAAAAAGTTTCTTTATAATGTATCTTAATTTCTTTCACTCCTGAGTAACTGTATTGAAAATTCAATTATGATTTTATCAATTAACAAAAAATTACAAACAGACTTTTGCGTTTATAATATCAGCCATGATACCGCTTAGTTTATTGTGAGCATACATCTTAGCCATGTAAAATAATATTTTTGTTTCGTTTAAGAGCATATTGTGTGACTATATGTATTTAAAGTGTAAGAAGGTTGTTTTGGCAGAACGTAAAATACATTACTTTGTGAATAATCCCTACTATTATTATCACTACATAGTATAAAACAGAGTCGCTTTCTCTGTCCCTATGTATGCTTAATCTTTAAAACAACGCAACGGATTTTGCCATTTTCTTTTTCTTTTTCTTCAAAAGATATAGTGTTTTAAGAGTAAGGTTTTTATTCATAATACATGCTTAATATAGTAGATCATAATTTTAGGGGTTTCAAATGTGGTGTAAATAAACCCATTTTTTTACGCTTACATTGCAATCGCTGGCTGTACCCTACGAGATAGATCAAAATAATGTACTACAATATTGTACATCTTAAAAAAGTCTACAAAAAAGTCCGCGATGGTATATGTCTATCTCTTAGGGATAACTCACAATAACCGTGTTATTATTTCCTTTTTTACGATAAATAATGGCTTATTTACCAAGCGATTTTAAGCAATACAGTATTAATCCTTATCCAATTAGTACCTTAAATACATTGTGTATTTAATACAGATTAATATGGCCCTTTGCAGTATGTAATTTAAATTAATACCTTTGAAGATATTACAGATTTAAAATGCAGGAATAAAGCGATTGTGGCGATACCAGCCGGGGCCCATTAGTTGACGCTGCTGTCGATTTGTCACTATCACTTAATAACTAAACACAATACTTTATTATGAATTAATATTCTAAGGCGGTACGAAGTTCACCGGGTCAACTAGTAATATTATAAATACTCTGTCTGTCTGTCTGTTACGTTTTCACGCCTATACCGCTAAGATGGTAGGAGATAAATAAACAACCCAGTAGTAGTAGTTGGTGGTAGGTTGAAGGTAAGTCGAGTCACTTAAAAGACAATACGCTGTTGCCCCCTCCTCTATTACTACGAAAGGAGGAGGCAATTTGGGCTTAAACCAGCTTTCTATGATTTTAGATTTCGAAGTATGGCTATCTCAAGGTCAAGATCAAGATCTGTGTAGAATAACCAGTCGAAAAGTTATTATCGCAAAATGTAATCTTCAGAAACGGTGCAACGATCAGCAGATTCAGCAGTAATATTCAAATTTGAAGCATTCCAGATATTAGATGCGCGCTGGAACATCGTCTGCAATATTTTATGTTAAGTCCAAATTACTTGTGATGAAAGCATAGCGGGTTCATGACTTTTGTTAACCATCAACCGTTCATTCGATTGTATGTGGCTACTTCTCGTGATGAAACAAATTCACGTCTACCAAAGTTCGCGACAGTATGTGTTATGAGTACCTATTGTTATAAAAAGTCTTTATGGTGGGCAACAGGTATTATTTTTCTTAAATATAAATATGACTGTAGCTTTCACAGTTATGAAACTTGTTAGTCAAAGTTCAGGTAAAATTTCCTTATTTTTCTGACTCTTAGAATAAATTTTCTTTTCAAGGTTCCGTAGTTCACATCTCTAAACCTCAAATCATATATTTAGTTTCGTTATGTACGTTCTTCTATCCTCGACTTACCTTCTAACTATTTACTACTAAAAAGATGAAACTTTGCATGGATATGTATTTATCACGCCAACAAAGTGTTAAAACAAAAAACATGGATACATTTTTCTTTACGGTAGCTTCCCTAAACGTACAGTTTGAATTACTTTTTTCTCGCATATATTCCATATGGGGTATAAAAACAAAAGTTTAAAAGCTAAAACCCAATTACAACAAAACTTTCAATAAAATTGGTATAGCCTATGTCACACCTTGTATTATTACATATCTATTATTACCACATTCATTAAAATTAAGACTTCACCGTAGTCGAGTTAAAAGTAAAATATTATAGAATAAGCCGGAAACATTTCGATTACTGCCTAAAAACCGTTGGAATTTGTGATTTATGAAACCCGGCTAGCTACGAATAATTGACTTCTACGCAATATTCGACTACGTCCGGACTCGTAGTACTCTACGGCGCGGGCGTAGGCATTTTGCGTACCGGGATTGGTCGGAAATTACGTTCGCCCACAAAACTACCTTGCCATATTTCCAGTATGGGGTTCTTAATCTTTAGGGGGTTGCGTTGGATCGTTATAAGACTTAAAGTGTTTTGATTTTACCATTTGTGTGTAATGGACTAGAGCAGTCAGAACCTACCTTTTAAATTTAAGCCTACCAAAGTGACTACTCTGGCTGATGGTAAGCATGAGTATATTAAGTCAATCAATCCGTCTAATAAAAATGTTTCTATAATGAATAATTTACACCATCACTGTCAGCATACTTTAGATTATGCTGCATAATACAAGATGGTTGAATACTATAATGGAGAATAAAAAACAAGAGAACGTCAACACATTATTTCAAGATGGCTGCGACCAGTAGCTTGGCCTTCACGTTTTGTTGCATGCTACTTAATTTATATACTTAACTAGTTGACCCAGCGAACTTCGTACCACCCAACTTTAAAATTCCAGAACTTGATCGCAGCGCCACCTACCGGGTCCAATTGCGAATCTAAACCATTCCCAGACAGCTTGAACACACACAAAAAATTTCATCAAAATCGGTCCAGTCGTTTGAGAGAAGTTCAGTGACATACACACTCACAGAAGAATTATATATATAAAGATTTATATATACACTCTCTTACTCTGTTTTAAAAGCAGGTTGTTTTACAAACCGGTAATAACTACTCAAACAACTAATTAGCAAAACAATAAAACATTATTTCAGTGTAAAGTCCTAAAAAGTAGGTAGGTATTTTTGGGTGGTAACTCTGCTAATTAAACGTCACAACGTACAAGCTAACACATGTAGTGTGTAATGACTTCAGTGAAGGCCCGACCTAATTTGTTTACCGACTGCCTCGTTCATCATTGTGTCACTCAAAATATTAACTTGTGGAGAAATTTGGAGCACACGAATGACATGATTCGCGTTAATACCATGATGTTTGTTTTAGATCATTTTAGAGACTGATTTGTTTACTATATTAATATAGAAAAGTGGCCCGAAGCCACCAAGTTTCTTGAACCTCTGCAGTTGTGTAAAGATATCGTCACCTCACTCTGTCACCCATTCTAGGGAATGGGTGACAGAGTGAGGTGACGATATCATTCATTCACTCATATATAATAATAATAATCTTTATTTGAATAAAATGTGGTTATTACAATAGGTTGTTGTGGATGTTTAAAGTTCGATAAATAGATAGCATGCAAATATTATTGTGAAAGAGAAAATATTCCTAATTAGATATTATACTTAGATAACTAGTTTAGAACTCACAACTTATAATTTTAAAATTTATTATTTCATTAAATTTGTTATCTTTATATAACTCTAACATCAAAAAAGGACTAAAGGAAACAATAACTAAATAAATATTAGGAATAGATTCCTATTTATTTTAGACAATTCTAGACTGTAAGAATTCTTTAATGGTGTAGAAGCACATGTATAGACCGAGAGTATTGTGCGCACGTGTTGGTAAATCTATCCTGTCAAACGTACACCCCCGAAAGGCACGTATCCAAGAGGGTAATAATAAAGTATGCTAATATTCAGATTTACTATTCATATTAAATATTATAAATAATTGTTATCTTTTAAATAAAAATAAAATCTGTTGTGCCAGATTGGCTGTACTCTGTAGGTATAATATTTATTATGTCAGCGTAACAAAATAACATCGTGATATTCTGTACTTTGTGCCTGTGATAAATTTAAAAGGGTACTCATTAAATAAAGCTGCAAATACATTGCCAATATAATTTCATGGAAATGGAGTGGAACGTAATGTGCCGGTAAAAATGAGCGTCGTCCGTTTTCCGATAGAATATTAGATGAACTGGAGTGTGCCAAGTACCAAACTCTTGTCATTTGGCACTGCGAGCAGCGACGCGTCACTTGCCAAATTAGAAGACCAGATATGCAGCTTATGGAATATTATCTTATCAAGAAATAAACATCTCTTGATAGGGATAGAAATATCATAATATGATTTGTTTTTAAGCACACTTAAAGTAACTCTACAATGCTGATTTTCTGAGCTAATAATTAGCTCAAGGTAACTTTGAGCTAATATTTAAATGAAATATAAATAATCTCGAATTTTATTTTAAGAGTAGGCCGAGGATCGAACCAAGTGTGGCGTGTAATTGGAGAAGCCTATGTACAGTAGTGGACTGAGAAAGGCTGATGATGAATCATTTATTATATTTTTTTTTTATAAAATCTTCAATCACTTTTAACCAATATAGTTACAATTTATTAATACATCAATGGTTATAAGGCATTATGTTTCACCGAGTTTGTCATTGCCGTGATATCAGAACATCAGAATCAATTCCAACGACCTATAAAAGCAAATTATTCGTTGTATTTCCCGTATAATATTGCAATCCATAAACACTTTATTTTTACCCGATAGCGTCAGAAGGAGAGTAATGTTTCCGGACGTGTTCCAAACATATTTAATGACAGATATCGTTACAGTATGACGATGTATGTGTTGTGGAACCACAAGATGACTTACATATTTCCAATAAAATACAAATTTATTTGTCGTGTAAGAATAATACGAGAAAATTCTTTGGCGTACAGTCCCTCTATGAATATGCGCCACACGTTGCGAGGACGCGCTATCCATGTATGAACGTTTACATAATACTGCCTAATATAATTTTAAGTTTTAGATGAACATGAGATAATAGACGGTGAATACAATAATATTCTATTTAGAGTTTTTATTTATTCATTTTGATATTATTTAACTATGGCAAGTGTCGTGGGTTCAACTCCTACATGGGATAACACTTTATGTGATTTACAAATTGTGTGATCCAAGAGGAGTGGTCACCGACATATTGCAAAGGAAGACAACGCAGCATGACGTTCGTGACCCATACTACGGCTGCCTATGTAATGTGTATATGTAATATGTAATCTAAATAATCACAAGCTTGACTACAGCTTAAAATGTCTTAAAATGACAGTGATCTTCGATAAAATTGTTATTATTAATTAGTGATTACAAGTAAAATAGCTAGTGATTACACGAATGCATTGAGTTAGGCATAAAATATAATGTTCGTTCGCTGTACTTATTTCACTGTTGTAGACACAGAAGTGTTTAGTTCTGTGTACATAACTTCATAGTGGGTATTGACTTAACATAATAGGCCAATACGGCCCGATTGACGTCAGAAAAGTCCAGAAAGATCTGGTGCCTATTAGAACATATTGAAATATTCTGTTTTTTTTCTGCTCAGACGGGGACAAAGTAATCAGTAGAATTTATTCTCCTCCGTTCGTGTTGCTCAAGTTGAACAGCCCTGTCAGCACCAATCATTAACGTTACAGCAGACTAGGAGTCGCAATGCAGGCGCATTAGCATATTACGTGATAGTAAACACGCCCCACGGTAATTACAGTGCACGCTGTAATTAGTGGATTGTACTCCTTAAAGCACGGCTCCCGTGTATGAGTTGCGAGGGGGTTTCGCAACAAAAGAAAACCCTACGACACAACTGTTTACTGAGGTAAAGAAAGTTAGATGAGTCATAGTTACAAAGTAGTAATACAGATATAGTGAACTTCATCCACAGTGAATCGTGATAAAGCATACTACAACGCCATATTACGAAGATAAAATTACCTACAGAGTTTCGCAGTATAAAAATAAATCACAAACCAATTATCATGTACAATATACGATCAGCACAATATATGTAACACTTCTTAATATGAACCGGGTCTCGGCCTGTCAAACAAGACGACTACTTCGCTCGCTCTGAGAATTTTCTATCTATGTATGTTCACAGTGGTGAATCCAACGTGATACGGATCAGCCTTCAAATAAGCATATCAAACCACCATTGCCGAAATAGTAGCCGATCCATGCAACCCCGTCCGCATTTTTTTATTATCCGTAACCGTAAAGCCGTAGATTTGACTTCGTTCACGGTGTTATAACATCACGATAATAGCGTGAACGAAGTCAAATATTCAGTTTTATAATGTTAAATATTACTATTATGAATTATAAGAAACTATATTGTAAAAATTTGCTACAAATTAAATTGTGTTTGAAAACTGACGTCGCAGTTAAATGTTACCATACAGATTTATGAGTCGCCCAGCTAGCATTCTTTAAATTGTCTCTTTGAAGGAGTAAAGAGGCTTACTGAGACAGTATCAGGCATCAGCATTGAGTCGTGTAGAAATGAACGAGCTCGAAGAATTCGTTCATTTTCTCTTTGTTTAAAAAGGATCTGGTTAAAAAAGTTATTGTTTATAAATGACTCGAAACCGGTTTAATTATGTAAATATAATTCACCCTAATCACGGGTTCGCGTTTTAAGTAACACTTAATTGTACTAAGCGTCAACGGTGCTGCAGGGAGCGGTTGCACTCTTTCCTTTCCCCTGCAATCAACTGCTATAAATAAAAATATGAAACATTTTTTTACTAAAATTCGCATAATCGCGGATTATGTACTTGGAAGAAGGGAAAAAAACTAAGGAAAAAATCAAAAACTGTTGAACTAGCTTTTCCTGGCGGTTCCACCCGTGTTTATCCAGTCATATGTATTCAGAAACTATCGCACTTAAACAAAGTCGCTTTCGCTCTCTGTCTGTCATTATAAATGCGTAAATCTTTAAAACTACACACAGATTTATGATGCCATTTTATTTAATAGATAAGAGTGATCCAAGAGGTAGGTTTATATGTATAATACATGCATAATATAGTACAATAGAGAAATGTTGATAATTTTAGAGATTTCTAATGTGATGTCGTTATAAACCCATTTTTAGGGTTCCGTAGCCAAATGGCAAAAAAACGGTGCCCTTAAAGATTCGTCATGTCTGTCTGTCTGTCCGTCCATATGTCACAGCCACTTTTTTTCCGAAACCATAAGAACTATACTTTTGAAACTTAAAACGTAATCTGTGAAGCGCTTTAAGATTTTTACATAAAAATAGAAAAAAAACAATACATTTTAGGGGTCCCCATACTTGAAACTGAAACTCAAAAAAAAATTTTTTCATCAAACCCATACGTGTGGATTTTTGAACATCTATGGATAGGTGCTCAAAAATGATGTTGAGGTTTGTACTATCATTTTTTTCTAAACTGAATAGTTTACGCGAGAGACAGTTCCAAAGTGGAAAAATGTGTTTATCACTCTCTTATTTTAGAAGTTACAGGGGGGGGGGGGGGGCTGTAACTTCTAAAATAAGAGAGTGATAAAATTAAAAAATATATATGTTGTACATTAGCATGCAAACTACCAACGAATATTGGTTTGAACGAGATCTAGTAAGTATTTTTTTTGTAATACGTCATAAATCCTAAACAGCAATTTACCTTTCGTTGAGTTAATACACTATTGTAAAAACATCGATCAAGGTTACAACGAACTGCAAGAACTTTTATATGATGTTACTTACTGATACGGAACCCTTCATGGGCGAGTCCGACTCGCACTTAGCATCTTTTTTACGCTGACGTTGCAAATGCTAGCTGTATATAGATAGATCAAAATAATGTACTACCGTATGGTACTCCTTAACAAGGTCTACAAAAAATTCCGCGATGGTATATGTCTATCTCTTATATGAAACCCACAATAACCATTTTTATTTTTTTTCTTTTACAAGAAATAATGGCTTATTGACTAAGCGATTTTAAGCAATACAGTATTAATCCGTATCACTTAGATACGGATTAATACTGTATGTATGTACCTTAAATACATTGTGTATTTAATATAGATTAATATGGCCTTTTACAGTATGTAAATTAAATTAATATTTTTGAAATTTTTGACGCTGCTGTCGATTTGTCACTATCAGTAACTAAACACAATACTTGAATAAGAATTAATATTCTGAGGCGGTACTAAGTTCGCCGGGTCAGCTAGTCCCTACTAATATTATAAATGCGAAAGTAACTCTGTCTGTCTGTTACGCTTTCACGCCTAAACCACTGAACCGATTTTGATGAAATTTGGTATGAAGATAGAACTGAACTTAGGAAAGGACATAGGATACTTTTTACCGCGATAACCGACATAAAGGCAGGCGGAGCCGCGGGCGAAAGCTAGTATTATATAAAGGTAGAAAGATATTGGTGACCCTTTACTTTGTCTACAAGACATTCAAAATTCTGCACAGAAATGTCAGTTATCGTGGAAGGCTATAAACTATTATATCGTCACGCTGCGACCAAAAGCAGTGAGGTATCAAAAAACAATAAAAAGAAGGGAGGAAAATAATTATTTTTAAGTGTTTCCGTCTAAATATTAACTAATATGATTGGAAGAGTATGTTATCTATGTAACTAATACCAGTATATTGGTTTCTAAACTCGTTGATATAACGAATACTTTATTACCCATCGTTTATAATACAACAAAGCAATCCAATACAATAAAATAAATAACATTAAAATAGTTACAAATAAATAAAAATGTAACAAAGGAATATGAAAAACCTTTGTCATGGGGCTTGTAACCTGACAGCCTCACATACCGTCCTCAATAACTTCTGTCCCATTCATCTTTACTTACAACACATTCTTTGAATATATTTTTATGTACAGTCAGCTACAAAAATGATTAAATTCTTTGAAAAGATCTAATACTTGATTTTGTAAAGTGTAAGCTACTTATATCACTGTCAATATTCCTCGCGAATTAGAAAATCTTGTAATTCTACCAATGTTATAAACGCGAAAGTTTGTGAGTATGTATGTATGTAAACGTATGTAAATGTTCACGCAAAAATTACAGCAATGATTTTGATGAAACTTCCCAATAATATAGCTTACATATCGGAAAAACAGATACGCTACTATTAACCGCCATGACGGACCGGGCGGGGAAAAGCTAGTAGTAGTAGTAAGAAATTGTACTTCAATTTGCGACTTTAGCTTCATTTCTTGAGTCTAAAATTATCTAGTCCTATGGGCCACTCTAAAGTTTCCATTCGGCTTTAGGTAAATTCCGACCGACGACAAGCAACCATTCTCTGCAATGAGGTACTAATTTAGGCCACTCAGAATATAATTATCTTGATGTCTTAGTTTTATCTCACCAGTTAATTAGAATAAGAAAGAAAAAGAGAGAAAACAAAAAGGTTTCAAAAAGCGGCAGCTATTTTATTCTAACTGGTCTCACTGTACATTCTTATTATGTTATCTTTCAATTAAAAGAGTGAAAGTCATTAGAATGTGTTTGAATAATATTTTCTTTACTAAATGATAAAGTATTTTCGCAATATATTTTATGAGGATAATAGACACCTTCCCTCCTTGTAAGAGTAAATCATTCTGACGTAAATAATATGCGAACCCAAATATAAATCTTATAAATTATGTGAAGTGCCAGAATGTAAGCTCTCTTTGTCTTTATTAAATAGACAAATAACTCCTTTACTTAGGTTTAATTTCATATATTATTGGATGACTTGGATGTTTTCATTGTAGTCATATTTTTAGGACGCCTGGTACATAGGAACCTAATTAAAAAAAAATATTTGAAGTGAAAACTTCTTTCGCCACGTTGGACGTTTTTTGATCGGGAAAAATCTTATGGGTTCGCGTCACCCACATTCTCATGAAGCAAGCACACGCAGTGTAATGTGCACTTAGACACTTTTTGAATAGGTGATATCTCGCGCGCTTGGTCACCGACATGCTTTTAGCAGTATATCTGTAGCTAAACAGCTGACGTATAGTACTGCGTGTGGCGACTTCCAAACACAGCGCATGCGAAAGTAAACAACAGCGCCATCTACCGAAGGAACACTGAACCACGAAGAAATCACATGGAACGAATCATACTAAGTAACTACGAATCCTGAATCGCGATAGAGAAAAACTCACGCCGATTAGCATATATACAAATTCCAACATCAACCGTTGGGAAATGGTTCACCAGGTATTATCAGCTCGCCTGGTCGGAAGATCCTCCCTTTGTATTTGAGGGACACGATACCCGTTATATTTCATATATTTCATACCTTAAAGCTTACATACACACATGTCGTTCATTATTGAAATATTCTAATGTATTAAACATTAACTTCTGCCCGCGGTCTGCATGTATGTCAGATTTGTCTGTTTAAATTAGCCTATGTAATTTTTCGAGAATCGAAGTACATATATCCATACCAAATTTCTTTGAACATAACAGACTTAATTTACATGGTTCCTTTCGACTTTATAAAATTAGTATGGATTAGGTACAGTTAGAGGAGTACTTATCTTTTCCTTTTTGTATCTATTCACAGCTGCCACTGTGCTATAACTACAAACATTAAATGGAGACGCATCTAACGCGACATAAATACGTACAAATGTACAATACCAACCATTTCTCGTTCTCGTCGGCCCTCTACAAGTTATATTTAATAAAGACATTATAATATCGTGTACTTCTGTGTCACTTGGAGTTTTACAAGTCTCCGATGGGATATTGAAACGAATACAAAAGTTTAAGCGATATCTGTTGCTTCTAAGTTACATTGATATTTCAATTTGAAGATTGAGAGTACGGCGTTTATTTGTAAGATTTTAATAATAATCCTATCATGAAGGGGGACTCGGCTTATATAACTTTGAAACTCATAGATAAGATAACTCTGTTTTATCAACGCGACGCAGAGCTACGCTATGTTTGAGAGCTATGTTTCTGAGAAGAATTTTTGATAAAAGGGTGTTAAGGGGACGAAATAAATAATATACGATTGTGTACAAGTTCGTCAGTAATAATTTTAGAAATACAATCTTATTTGTCAGAATCATGAATGACTCAAACATAACTGTATGGTTAGTGGTTTAAGCGGTCGTCAAGCCGTTTTCTATTGCGCTGAGTGTAGTCGGTTCAAACTTCACTAGTATGTTTATGTATTTATATCAGTTGTCCAGTACTCATAATCAAGCTCTGCTAAGTTTGGGACTAGATGATGTTGTATGTCAGATGTCCAAAAAAAATTTTTTTTTTTATAACATTTTGTATGATCCACATATTGTTGTAATAAGTCGGAGTGTTAGTTGTGCCCGTTTCAGGTATATCTTTTTTTAAATAATTTCATCCGAATAGAAGAAGTATTTTCATATTTTTTTTACAATTGCATATCTTAGACACAACACCATATAGTCCTAAACTAAGCAGAACTTATACTATGAGTACTAGACAACTGATGTCAATACCATTTTTGTTCTGTTAATACATATAAATTATACATAGAGTATGTATCAAGACTGCTTATATTTGCACACGAAACCATTAGAATCTCGAAGACCTTGGAATTTCTTATTGGTCTCAATTGATGCTTAAAAATTTACATAAAAATGCCAGCTCCTAAAAGCCTTGGGCTATATTCAGTTGGGGAGTGTTGAGCGCGCGTTTTGATAATGCACATTAACAAGTGCACGAATATTCTGCGAGTCGTCCGTATGCTAATGCACGATTTAACATCAAAACGCTCGTTATTCAAACATGGCCTTAAGTAAATCAGACGATAAAAATGGTAAAATTGAAAAAGTTTGTTTACCAGCAGAACCTTCTTGATTTATTCAAAACGACGAGCTTAAGTCAGAAAGGCTTTTTTACTCTTTAATACACGAGGCGGCTTCAACCCCGTATAACTTCATCAAGTTCCGCAGGTAAATAACTTGAGAGTTTTCAGCCTATTTCAAAATTTCCTCAGTTAATGTTGAAGCCTGTTTTGATATTCTTACTTCTTGAAGGTTTTGTGTTAACAAAATATACATTTTAATAAATATAACATTCATTGAATTTTCATAACATAATTTGATCATCTTTTGCCTGCCTCGGTTGTACAGTATAAGGCTGGTGTGCTTGAGATCTCGGGTTTGATTTATATAGAGATATATATATGGAAACATTATTTGAAAGTTTGGGTGTTTTTTATGTAAAATATATGTATGTATTTCCAAAAAAATATATATGTATAATTCCTGCATCATATATTGTTTAAAGTAATTGATGGAATTTATACAGAGATAAGCTTGGTTAGCATATTTCAGATATGCGTCTATTATCGAACATAACTCGTTAACATCAAGACGTGATTATATGCATTGTAGCGATATGTCTTAAGCAAAATAATGTAGCCGTATGTCAGTATAAATATTCACACCTTAGTTAGTAATCGAAGAGTAGTAAGCCAGCGCCTGAATAATAAATATGGCTCCAATTATGTATACTGTAATTGTGATTCGCTATCCACCCATAAGTTCGCCATTAATGCTGACCCCGACGACTTGAACAAGCATGAAGACATAAATTCGCTATATGTATTTATATTTGTTGTTTGGTATCTACTCATAGAACAAGTTCTGCTTAGTTTGGACTAGATAGCGTTGTCTGAATGTTACTACATTAGCATACATCAAGAGCGATCAAGAGCAATGGTTTTGGTCTTGACAGTTCGTATTTTCCACCGTAACTTTTACTGGACAAGGTTTTAGACGTCATATTTTTTGTGGTAATAGAGGTTAAACGTCATTTCTGTACACTCTTTTTTATTTCCAGGGGAACGACTGAACGAAATGATAGATTGTTTGATTTAAACTAATTTAATTTAATAATAATTTTAACCAATTACTCGTGAATATCAATAGTCGTTAGTGAGTTGCCGACGTTTAAGCATGGAGTAGGAGAGGGCTTAGGTCTCCCGTAATCTCACGCAATTAGGTGTTTCAATTTTATACGAATAAAAGAGAGTAGTAAGTGTGTAGTGTAGTGATTTATTCTCAAGAAAAAAAGACATGTAGCGAGGGACGTAGGGCATACAATTTGTTTCTACAGCATACAGCCTACACTATACACGTCTTCGTCTAATAAAAAGCTCCATTATCTTTTGTGCGTCTCAAATGTTAATTCGCTTGAATTTTTATTCAAATCTATTCCCCTTTCAGCCCGCTAAGGGTGAAATTGCGCAAACTCCCTTTTCAGGCAGTGCCCGCGTCACGAGGGAAGCTGTCCAAATTTCATGTAATTAGTTTCTGCGGTTTCCCGCCGCTGATGAAACATTTTAGATAAACCTACAATCTTATTTTTTTTTTCAGTCCATAGCTACATAATTAAATTTAATCGCTTTTTAGGTTGGCATACTGTCTTTGTAAAGAAGAGTACAGACTATTGTCTAACCATACTAATGTTATAAATTAGTCACTCTATTACGCTTTCACGACTAAATCGCTGCATTGAATTCAATGAAATTTGCCACGGAGATGCTTCGATTCCTAAGGAAGAACATGGGATACATTTTAACGCGATATACGAGATACATAAAGACGCAGTCGCGATCATAAGCTATAACTGCATTTAATTATGTTAAGTCACTCACACACACACACACACGAAAACACATGCATAAATGCAGAATTCCATGTCACGTTTTTTATTTTAGTAAGAAGAAAAGTTTACTACATTAATTTCCTATACAATTTGAAACACGCGCTCTGTTCGTTTTGATAGAGAGTCATTAATCTTTCACAAAAAAGTGACCATTCAATATCAAAAATAAATGAAGATAAAATTCAATTATATACTGTTAGCCTTGCGAAATAAAATAAAGAATAACATATTTTTACATGACTCAATATCTTGAAGAGCTCGTCCACTAATATTATTGTAGGTAGAAAGTCCAGAACATAAGAACATGTAATACCATGTACAAAGTTATTGGTATCGGTGTAGTTACGACCTGAACGTGATGTCCTGTGTTGTAGACACCGAGAACACGAGAACACGAAATAAAACTTGCTTAAGACATACGTAACATTTTATTTACTCGCCTTCGACACAATAACAACATACTCATACTACATTATTTATATAAGGTTTCAGCGGGGATTGTGGAAATATGGCGACTTTCTCGATAAGAATCTTACGACAGATTAGGCAAATGCATTGTAGCGTAAAGTTCGTATTCTTAGATGTAGTAAGCTTTCAAGCATTACTGTTATTGAATAAAATGTGACCTGTTCTAAAATCAGACATCAATGTTATTCCAGGTATTGAAATTATCAATTTATAAATGTAAAGAAAAGCTGAGTCTGTCATTATATTTCAATTTAACAGCTTTTCTCTAAATAGGCATGAAAGTACATAAGGAAAACCACCTTAAAAAATATTTTCTGTCTATGCTGACTAATCTCAGGAATGTCTGGACCCTTTCACCGGCACAGAGCTGATAATATAAGAAGTAACTTAGGCTTCCATTTCAGGCTAGTTCGTATGTATTTAGATTTTATAATGCACAACGACAGACGATGTTATAAAAAGCACCATTACAATTAAAAACCGCTGGTAAAACAGTGGGATGCAAATATTCACATATATTATAAGGAACTGGTAGTAATTCTATTAGATATTCTATACTATGATAAATATATCATCACAATATAACTAGTAACTGCAACAGAAGCAGTTTTTTACATATCTTTAGAAACGTTCAAACGATTTCTGTAAGTTGATTTACATAAGTCCGTAGTTAGATTGCAGACGAATTTATAAATAGATCAACCGCCAAGTTTATTTTACACGAAGATCAATTTTGATAATGCCTATTTTAGTGATGTGACTTTCATCCGAGATTAACAAAGTGTGCCCAACCACTCGTGATACGATTAAATACTTTGAAGAATGTGCCGTTTTATCACATGTGATGGAGTAAAATGTCGTTAAAGTCCACGTTACAATGAAACAAAATTATGAAGCGAAAGTTCGTCAGCTCGGGAGCGCCGGAGAGAGGAGGCCACCGAACATTTGTAATTAATGTTTCCTTTCAACATGTAACAATATTAAATAAATCGAGTCAACACAAACACTAATTGAAATTTAAGCAAGTTTGAAAATAAAATTGTTTTATTTTATCTCTTCGGACATTCTGGTATTATGCGATTGACTTTTGCCACTGGAATCCAATTAAGCTACTCATGAAGAGCTGCAAAACGACAATACTTGTGTGTAATCATGTTATTGATGTGTGTATAAGTGTATATTTGCTGACAGAACATCTGTCAAAGTCAACAAATCAAATAGTACGCATTGCACGTTTCACCTTCGTCAGGAAACGATAACGATCAAACAAAAACCACGAGTTCGATGACAACGGTAACACGATCGACCCTAAATGTTGAAATTATAAGATCCCTGATTAGTAAGTCGCGTAGTATCTGATTCAGTGAGGCGGCGAGGGTGTGGCGAGGTGAGGCGGGGCGCTGCGGGGCGAGGCGACGCCGCTAAAGAGGGAGGAATACGACGTCGGCGGGTGCTCCTTATTTTATTATCGCCTTCCTTTCCACCCTGTGCCCTTCCCCCGCTCCTCGCCCGGTCGAAAGCCAACAGCGCCTGCGTCGAGCCAGGGCGGCAGGCATCACACTCAACTCCATCCACGTTTTTCTTTTCAAGTTCAGGATTATTAACTATTCATTTCGTTCGTTCCATTCTTGGAAATAATGTAGTGTTTATTTAGTTAAGGGTTATTTATGTGACTATGTCTTCAGACTTTCGATTGATACCCAAAATTGAGAAAGCTGTCTCCAAATTATTATGTTGGTGGAAAGTTTGAGCTAACTTAATCAGTAGCCAGCGAGACGTGTGCGGAGAGAGCGGAGTCTACCAAATTCAAACTTACTGCGCTCACACTGACTTGTGTTACTCTTTAACACAATTTGTACAATTCAATTTCTCCTTGGTAGAAAAATCCACAGGTGCTTCGCAATAGTAGCACTTTCTAGGGTGGCTTTATTGAGTCGCTAAAACATAATGAGTTTTATATTGGGCCATTTAGGATAGCCACATGTACACATTTTCATTCAATAAACATTTCATGACCTAATACAAACCACACTTGTGTCAGATAAGAGTTTAACTAAGTTAAATAAACCTACAATATTATACTAAATAAAAATTGAAATATTCTACTTAGGATTAAGTATTTATAAAAATAACTGTGATCTGAAAAGGTTATATTTCTATACTATTAATTTAAAAATAACTGTTGCTGTGTATGCTTTCGTAGTAAAACTGCTGGTCCGATTAAAATAAAATTTGGCATGGAAATACTTTGATTTTTGAGGTAGGACACAGACTACTATTTATAGCGATAACAGACATACACGTAAGCAGAGCCGCGGGCAAAAGCAAGTGATCTATATATTAAATGTCAAGAAATAAAATTCGTTTAACAATATTGAGACTTGGCCTAGGCAAGTGTTGTGTGGGGTCCAGAAGGAGAAATTAGTTCCCTGGACCCCTCCTAAAATTCACAGTGGGCACATCGTGTGGTTTTAGTCGGTTCGATTCCGACACACCGCCCCTCTGCATAGAAAACCATGGCGGGGTGAAGGCCCGAGGGGGATTATACACGTAAAATATAAAGGCAAGTGTTGTGTGAAGACACGGCAGTCCAAGGTTGTGAAGAATTGGTGAGGCTTCTATCGTCGGTGCCGGCTCTCATTGATGTTGATCATGTACGATAGTTGGCTTACCGGCTTACTCCGGGCGGCGAGGGGTCGCGCGCTGACCTTACTGCCGATGTAGTAACCTTTATGCCCGCCCGTACCTATTACATATACATAGTTTACTTCAACTTTAATTAGCGAGGTCTCTTGTGAGTAATCCTGCTTTTATTAAATGTGATGCAAGGTGAGTTATATCGTCTAACGTTGATGACAGACGCAAGTTTATATTTTATAATGTGGTATTCTCAAATTCAACAGTCTGTAGGTACTATGATATATATTGTGTTCGTTAAACCAGCTATATGTTCAGCCCAATGTGGTTTCTATCAGTTACCCCTGTGTTAGATTACATTATCAAATGATCTGTAACATCAGTGTTAACTCTGCTATGTCTTTTCTAAAATTAATTTCATTGTTCAGTCCATGACACTTGTCCCCTGGTACTTACAAAACATATGCCTCTTATTCTATCCATGTATGGATAGCCGACTCCAAATAATGTTGGGAATTAAGGCTAGGAAGAAGAATTATGAATCGACGATAATCTGTAATCGTCCACGTGACTATGACACGTTACGATGTATAGTTTGTCGGAAGTGAACCTACCTATATGTACACTGTCGAAAAGGCAATATTATGGTAATTTAATATATTATAAAATAATTTAATTCTTAATATAGACGCTCGTGCCTGGGAGGGCAAGTTAAGCCCTGTCGGTCCAGGTTGTCATGAACATCTATGGCAATCGTAATTGGGAAGTCAGTGCCCTAAAACATACTGATAATCAGTTCAAACTTCGAATACAGTTTCACCCATACGGTTGTGGTGGTCACGTGTCCGTGTAAAAATTTGGATTTATATGCATAATGTCTTTTTAGGGTTCCGTAGCCAAATGGCAAAAAACGGAACCCTTATAGATTCGTCATGTCTGTCTGTCTGTCCGTGCGTATGTCACAGCCACTTTTTTCGGAAACCATAAGAGCTATACTTTTGAAACTTGGTAAGTAGATGTAATCTGTGAACCGCATATAGATTTTCACATAAAAATAGAAAAATAACAATATATTTTAGGGGTCCCCATACTTGGAACTGAAACTCAAAAAAAATTTTTTCCATTGAACCCATACGTGTGGGGTATCCATTTTATCTATGGATAGGTATTCAAAAATGATGTTGAGGTTTCTAATATCATTTTTTTCTAAAGTGAATAGTTTGCGCGAGAGACACTTCCAAAGTGGAAAATGTGTCCCCCCCCTGTAACTTCTAAAATAAGAGAGTGATAAAACTAAAAACAATATATGTTGTACATTACCATGCAAACTACCAACAAAAATTGGTTTGAACGAGATCTAGTAAGTAGTTTTTTTTTAATACGTCATAAATCGAAAACTGCAATTTACCTTTCATTCAATCAATACACCGGTATAAAAACATCGATTCAAGTTACAACGAACTACAAGAACTTTTATATGATGTTACTTGCTGATACGGAACCCTTCATGGGCGAGTCCGACTCGCACTTGGCCGCTTTTTTTTCTGTTTTCTCTCTCCCGAATAGGAAGTTAAGGGAGACGTTTTTAAATACGATATTGTTCGAGATAGACGGTGCTGCTCTCCAAAGGAAGTAGGAGTTTTCTCAAATAATATAGCTCCATCAGTCTCAAGGTGGGCGCGTCTGGTTCAATAAAGCCTTCATTGTATGGTGCTCTCGCTTGGAGGTTGATTCCGGATAAATTTATCCGTATTCGGTTAACAGATATGAACTTTTAAAATCTATTTATAAATGTTGTTCTTCATGTTTGCTTTCTTTGGCAGATGTTTCATTCATAGCGTTTTCTTACCTCTTTGAGTTTAAAATTAATTGACTGGGATGACTTGTTAATAAAAATAGAATTGGTGGGATTTGGTCGCCCATAGTTTGTTGTATACATATATGTAAATCTAAATCAATATCGTTATTTTCTTTTAATGTTATATAGGTCATAATAATATGCTTTGCAATAGGTTTTGACTGGTTTTTAAACATCCCGGTAGGCCGCTGTTGTCAAACCTCGTAATCGATAGATAATAGAAAAACGTTACTGTGAGCACTTGGTTAAAATTACATATACTCTATAACTCGTGCGAGCTAAGATGGCACCTGGCTCAAAACGAAACATTATACCGTGCCCCCGCGTGATACCCCTGTGTCATCTTGCGAGTACCGTTAGCATCACTATTACCGTTTCACGAATCTTTCCATAATAATTTTAGTTTATTAGGTATTACCTAATGTCATATAAATCATTCCACGAATTTATTTTAATAATCCATACTAATATTATAAATGCGAAAGTAACTCTGTCTGTCTGTCTGTTACGCTTTCACGCCTAAACCACGGAACCGATTTTGATGAAATTTGGTACGAAGATAGAACTGAACTTGGGAAAGGACATAGACTACTTTTTACTGCAATAATCGAGATACAAAGGTTTTTACCTTTTTACCTAGGTGATTATAAAATTCATAAATCGTAGATGTCAAAATGTATCACTGTTTATCTCCTGTCAAAACTTCACAGGTTGCTAGGCATAACACACTTGCATGGCAACCATAATGATAGTTTGTAAATGACATAAAGACCAGTAGAGCAGGATAGATAATTTTTGAAAACAAAATTATAGTACGATGAAACCCATTGAAAAAGGAGGAGAATATTATAAAAATGAAAGGAAAAATAATTTACGGGCGATCTGCTATCTGAGGGGGGTCGGTTAGGGGGGGGAGGTTTTCGGGTCCTCCTCGGACGGGGCGTGAAAAAGCATCTCACTAAGCCGCCATAGTATGGGCCGCCATACATTATTGTCTGCATTCGCAGCAAGTGTGGTAGCCCCGACTCTTGGATTCTGCTCATGCTTTCCATCAGGCAGGGTAGAGTCACTTTGAATGGCTAAATATATAAAACAAAGGGTAAATTGGGAATAAGGCTAGGAATGTGAAAGGGTAAAAACGGTTTATCTCAATTTCCGGCAAAACTACAAGTCCTATGGAAAAAAGTTAAATGGCAAAGTTGTAGGTAATTAAAAGATCTACAACTTTTTAGGGTTCCGAAGTTTATGACTTCGAACCCTTATAGATTCGTCATGTCCGTCTGTCCGTCCGTCCTCAACTTACCACCCAAACTGTAAGTGCTAGAAAGATGCAACTTTGCATGAATATGTATTGTAATTACGTCGACAAAGTGCTACAATAAAATTATGAAAAATATTTTTATTTAGGGTACCTCCCCGACACGTAAAATGTGGATGTTTTTTTTTCTCGCGGCTACCCCATCATGTGGTCTTTTAAAAACATTAAAGGGTTGTTAAGAATTCCACTTTAAAGGCCACTTTTTTGTAAAACCGGGCATCCTCCCCCTCTAAAAGCTAAACGGCCGGCTCAAAAAATCTGGAAAAATTCGTGATAGTGGTCCATATAATAAACTTTAAATGAAAAATATAACGAATTAGATGACTTTGTTAGTTCAGGAGTTACAGAGGCTTAACTTCTACAATGTGCTTACTTGGAAAACGTCATACAAAATTAACGCATTAATACGTAAATATAACAATTATCCATTGGATACAATTTCTAATCCACGTACCATTATGGGTGACTGAGGAACCCTTTCCTGTGCGTGGCCTGACGCGCACTTGGCCGATTTTTTATTTACACTTTTTTTCACTTAACCTCAAATTATAAGTGAAAAAATAAAAAAAGTTTTTGGTTTTCTATTTTTATCTTTTACAAATAAAATAATTTTTAAACGAAGTTTAGTGAAAACTTACCTTTTTATGTCCCGAATACACTGTAATTTTTTTGATTTGAAATATTTAATTTTTTCACCCTATTTCGACTTTTTTCAAAAAAATGGGGTGTTTTCTGTTTGATGAAATCTCTACTTTCCGATGGTGTAATCCCTACTAATATTATAAATGCGAAAGTAACTCTGTCTGTCTGTCTGTTACGCTTTCACCTAAACCACTGAACCGATTTTGATGTAATTTGGTATGAAGATAGAACTGAACTTGGGAAAGGACATAGGATACTTTTTATCGCGAAAATAAAGGTAGAAAGGTTTGAAATAGGGGATGAAAATTTGTGTCGAAGTTCCTTATTATCAAACATAAAATCATGTAAGACGAATTCCACGCGGGCGAAGCCGCGGGCGGAAAGCTAGTATATTATAAGATACGTCTGGATAACCCAATTATTTTAAGAAAGGTCACACGAAAAAAAAAAACAGAATGACGACTATAAGGCGCAATAGTTTAAAATAAAGAATATCCATATACTATGATATTTAGAGACTACGATTAAAAGGCTTAACATGACCATTTAAAATTGTATTTTATAACCATATTTTAGTTCCTAATTTCATTTAAAATGATATTAGGTATTACCTAATATTATATATTCAGGTAAATAATGAATGAGGCCTGCTTCCTATTGGTATGCATATGTATTTTCTTAACTCAGGTAGTAAAGTACCACTTAAGATAAAGTAGTATGTTATGAGAAACTACTTGAAGCAAAATAAATGTTGAAATTTTAAAAAACTGGAATAAATTATATTTTTCTTGCACTTAGTACTTTAAACGACTGACATTTGAGTCAGATGCCATCTTAGGTCGCACGAGTTATATATTCTGCTTAAATTCCTTAAGTAACCAAAATAAGTTCACCTCCAATCAGATTTATTATTCGCACTAAATTAAACTATAATCCTTAATAATATTATAAATGAAAAAAAAAGCGGCCAAGTGCGAGTCGGACTCGCCCATGAAGGGTTCCGTATCAGCAAGTAACATCATATAAAAGTTCTTGTACTTCGTTGTAACTTTCATCGATGTTTATATACTAGTGTATTGACTGGATGAAAGGTAAATTGCGTGTAACGATTTATGACGTATTAAAAAAAAACTACTCAGTAAATCTTGTTCAAACCAATTTCCGTTGGTAGTTTACATGGTAATGTATAACATATATTTTTTTTAGTTTTATCACTCTCTTATTTTAGAAGTTAGAGGGGTGGGGGGGGGACACCTTTTTCAACTTTGGAAGTGTCCCTCGCGCAAACTATTCAGTTTAGAAAAAAATGATATTAGAAACCTCAATATCATTTTTGAACACCTATCCATAGATAGGTATGATGAAAAAAAAATTTTTGAGTTTCAGATCCAAGTATGGGGACCCCCAAAATTTATTGTTTTTTTTTTTCTATTTTTATGTAAAAATCTTAATGTGGTTCACAGAATACATCGACTGACCAAATTTCAACAGTATAGCTCTTATAGTTTCGGAAATAATTTGCTGTGACATACGGACGGACAGACAGACAGACAGACAGACTTGACGAATCTATAAGGGTTCCGTTTTTTGCCATTTGGCTACGGAACCCTAAAAATAACTCGATCTGACCCTCTTTGATGGCTAAACTACTGAAGCGATTTGAATAATAAATATATTTTCGGTCACCTTACATACAACGTCATCCAGCCCCAAATTAAGCAGAGCTTATATTATGGGTACTAAATAACTGATATAAATACAGAAACACTGTTTTTTGTAAATACGTTCATATTATACATAGAAAAAAACCAGACTACGAAACAAATATTTGTGGATCGTACAAATATTTGGTCTAACCAGGGAATGGAACCCGAGACCTCTTCTTGATCGGCAGCCGCATACGCTAACCACTAGACCAACAAGGCAGTCATGATGATGATGAATATGGTATACAGATAGTATAGAGCCTGAGAAAGGACATATGTTACTTTATACCGCGAAAACCAACATACACGCAGGCGGAGCCGCGGCCGAAAGCTATTAGACAATATTACACTAAATACAAAACTGTTTAATATTCCTCTGATTTTGAAATATGAAATTCAAAACACATTAACAAGTATATGGGCACGAACGCAGGTGTCTGGCCCTAATTGGAAATCAATTGTGTACCGAGATGGCACCTGCCTGCCGACCCCCCTGTTGATAATACCTCCTATTCACAATTGGAAAAATCTTTTAAAGAATTTATTCATGGCTTTTAACAGCGCTCCGCGTATGTATGCACGTCAGGATGTACTTACATTAGTAAACACATTACTTAACAGTAACTTCATAACAAATTAATCAGTCCCTGGAGATCCTTCTAAATACACTAAATATCTTACATATTCGAATCTGTTTCAGAGACATGCGAAATTGTGTTTAAATCTTATAGTATTTAAAGTTATTATTGCTTCTCAGGTGCACGAGCAATTATGGGCAGATACAGTGGCGTGCATACCTAAATTCGATTGATCGGTCTTCAAGTTTAGTTGATGCTGTTAATCCGATAACAAGTCAAAATGAATAATGTCTAGCTATTACTAAGGCTCCAGCTCCACCAGAGTGGAATTATCCTCGCACAGAAGACCAATATAAAATGTCTAGCTATTACTAAGGCTCCAGCTCCACCAGAGTGGAATTATCCTCGCACAGAAGACCAATATAAAATGTCTAGCTATTACTAAGGCTCCAGCTCCACCAGAGTGGAATTATCCTCGCACAGAAGACCAATATAAAATGTCTAGCTATTACTAAGGCTCCAGCTCCACCAGAGTGGAATTATCCTCGCACAGAAGACCAATATAAAATGTCTAGCTATTACTAAGGCTCCAGCTCCACCAGAGTGGAATTATCCTCGCACAGAAGACCAATATAAAATGTCTAGCTATTACTAAGGCTCCAGCTCCACCAGAGCGGAATTATCCTCGCACAGAAGACCAATATAAAATGTCTAGCTATTACTAAGGCTCCAGCTCCACCAGAGTGGAATTATCCTCGCACAGAAGACCAATATAAAATGTCTAGCTATTACTAAGGCTCCAGCTCCACCAGAGTGGAATTATCCTCGCACAGAAGACCAATATAAAATGTCTAGCTATTACTAAGGCTCCAGCTCCACCAGAGTGGAATTATCCTCGCACAGAAGACCAATATAAAATGTCTAGCTATTACTAAGGCTCCAGCTCCACCAGAGTGGAATTATCCTCGCACAGAAGACCAATATAAAATGTCTAGCTATTACCAAGGCTCCAGCTCCACCAGAGTGGAATTATCCTCGCACAGAAGACCAATATAAAATGTCTAGCTATTACCAAGGCTCCAGCTCCACCAGAGTGGAATTATCCTCGCACAGAAGACCAATATAAAATGTCTAGCTATTACCAAGGCTCCAGCTCCACCAGAGTGGAATTATCCTCGCACAGAAGACCAATATAAAATGTCTAGCTATTACTAAGGCTCCAGCTCCACCAGAGTGGAATTATCCTCGCACAGAAGACCAATATAAAATGTCTAGCTATTACTAAGGCTCCAGCTCCACCAGAGTGGAATTATCCTCGCACAGAAGACCAATATAAAATGTCTAGCTATTACTAAGGCTCCAGCTCCACCAGAGTGGAATTATCCTCGCACAGAAGACCAATATAAAATGTCTAGCTATTACTAAGGCTCCAGCTCCACCAGAGTGGAATTATCCTCGCACAGAAGACCAATATAAAATGTCTAGCTATTACTAAGGCTCCAGCTCCACCAGAGTGGAATTATCCTCGCACAGAAGACCAATATAAAATGTCTAGCTATTACTAAGGCTCCAGCTCCACCAGAGTGGAATTATCCTCGCACAGAAGACCAATATAAAATGTCTAGCTATTACTAAGGCTCCAGCTCCACCAGAGTGGAATTATCCTCGCACAGAAGACCAATATAAAATGTCTAGCTATTACTAAGGCTCCAGCTCCACCAGAGCGGAATTATCCTCGCACAGAAGACCAATATAAAATGTCTAGCTATTACTAAGGCTCCAGCTCCACCAGAGTGGAATTATCCTCGCACAGAAGACCAATATAAAATGTCTAGCTATTACTAAGGCTCCAGCTCCACCAGAGTGGAATTATCCTCGCACAGAAGACCAATATAAAATGTCTAGCTATTACTAAGGCTCCAGCTCCACCAGAGTGGAATTATCCTCGCACAGAAGACCAATATAAAATGTCTAGCTATTACTAAGGCTCCAGCTCCACCAGAGTGGAATTATCCTCGCACAGAAGACCAATATAAAATGTCTAGCTATTACTAAGGCTCCAGCTCCACCAGAGTGGAATTATCCTCGCACAGAAGACCAATATAAAATGTCTAGCTATTACTAAGGCTCCAGCTCCACCAGAGTGGAATTATCCTCGCACAGAAGACCAATATAAAATGTCTAGCTATTACTAAGGCTCCAGCTCCACCAGAGTGGAATTATCCTCGCACAGAAGACCAATATAAAATGTCTAGCTATTACCAAGGCTCCAGCTCCACCAGAGTGGAATTATCCTCGCACAGAAGACCAATATAAAATGTCTAGCTATTACTAAGGCTCCAGCTCCACCAGAGTGGAATTATCCTCGCACAGAAGACCAATATAAAATGACAGCATTCGTGCTGCTGTATTTCGTTGGTGAGTGTGGGCACTCAACCGGAGATTCAATATGCAGAAGCATCTCACTGAGCCGTCATGGTGTGCATCACCATGCTGCATTGCGTGCTGTCAGAATGGGAATGGTGAACACCACTCTTCGATTCTGCTCATGCTTTCCATCAGACAGAGTAAAGGCAGGCTCATATAAAAAAATAAAAAAAAGATCGGGTTTACGTAAACAATAAGCAATAACAATATAAGTACAATACATATAATTGAGATGTGTAAACAATATTTTTTTTTAGGAACTAGAAAATTACAGTATTGAGTTAAAATAATAATAATAATAGGTACTTAGTATCAGATCCACTTACTGAATCATTTTTGGTTACAACTACAACCATTCAGAGAATAGAATCCGTTACATTATTAAGAGTGAGTTCGAAACCAGCGTGAGTCACCCCTCATATTAAATTTTGCCGTCAGGGTTGCGCGCTCATTGTATCGTGCTTGTTCGTATTTGCATCCGTCGCCTCGTGCATCCACTGAGAAATAGCTCTTTGTCGTGTGACAAAGCACTCCTTTATTTGTTTCCATGTTCCCATACTATTGACCGTCGATACGTAACTAGCATCGGAACATTTCATTCAACCTGTGGGGCGAAATGTATAATACGGGATAAAGGATATTTATTTCTGTATGTAAATCTTTTACACATATTTTGACATATCGGACTTTACAGCTTGAAGATGCTAGCTTTCGAAAAAACTTACTCTGAGAATAAATGCTGAACCAACCCACAGAACTAATAATTTAAATGTTTTAATGTGAATTACTTTGTAGTTTCAATTGACGAATTAACTAATAACTAACTATTTTTCAGAATAGATGTATGCATTATATTTATATGCATCATTATATGCATAGCAGAAGTATTAAAAAGAAAATATTATCAAACTGTAGATTTCTCTTTTTGTAGTTTTTGCCTTCATTATGTAATCGATTGTCAAATATCATTTGCTGGCATATGCAATAGTTATTATAATGTGTTGCCATCAATAAATAGTGTAGATAAAATTTAAATATTAACTCCAACACTCCTTAACCTATTACAGTCTTCTTCAATTTACATATTTATAATATCGAGGGAGCTCGTCGTTTCTAATGGATATTATCGTCCGCTTGTTCCTTCTTATATAATATTCGTAATACTTTTAAAGTTAAGTTTTATGACTTTCAAAGTAAAACTGATTTTAATGGAAATTGTACTCAAGAATATCCCCCGGGGATAAGCTACAGGGATTATATTTACACTAAGTACTGGAAGCGTTCAGATTTGTCTGAAGGAAGATTGCTCAAGTATTTATAAGAAATGTTAAGTTACCAGCTTGTTGAAATGTTTTATAAAATACAAAGTATCTTGAAACATAGAACATTTTTTTTTATCTTTTATTAACGTAAAAGCAACAGTTTCTTTGAAGATGAGGCCGCTACAGAAGGTTCCTGGCGTCTCCAGAGCTCAAAACTAACACTGTTCTATGGGCATTGAATTTTAACAGCTTAGAGTGCTATTCGTAGCTGTAAGAATTAACAAGTTCTCCTACTTTGAATGAGATTTTAACTGTAAGATGATCATGTATTGGCAGAATGAACTGGCTTGATCGAAATGATACCATTCACATAAAACAAATTTGTCTTTTAAAAAGATTATATTATCGATATTGTCTAATGTGCAAGATCATTTCTCTGTTCTGTGTCTAGGTGTCTGCGGTTCTAAGAATATTTAAAAAAGACAATAGTGTCTCTGCACTCCACTATATTTTATGACCAGTATTTCACGATTGAAGCTGTACTCTTATGGAATGTATTGCTATTAAACATCTTGCAGGCTCTTACAATAAATAGATTCAAGGAAATGATTCAGAATTCACGCTTCAGGGTGTAATGTGAATGTTTTTTCGATGATCTGAAAATATTAGTGTCGGAATTTGGATGTTTTCTATGTAGTTGTATATTTCGTTATTATCGTTTACAACTAATTTGAGATTAGTTTGGGACTATATAACGTTGTATAAAATATTGTGTTCTCTATTGTAATTCTGTTATATGGTATACAAATAAAGAATTTTATGTCTTTCTATTCGCTATTTAAGAATGTGGATCAAACATATTATATGATATTGCTCATATTTTTCACGGTTCAATTAAGCATTAATTCGTGACTGGGTAAGTTAGTAAGGTAAAACCGCCCTTCAGTACTCATAAATTAAATGGGGAGTTATTCAGAACATCACGCCACGTTCTCGGAGGGTCCGGACATAGCGTGCGACAGTTGCGTGTCCTGTCTTCAAGGGATTATAACCTTTAGTCCAATCAGATAAGTCAGTCATATTTTATTACGGTTTAGAAAATTCTATTGATTTTAAGGAATCAATTCGGATACGTTCCATTAAACATTTTGTTTCTTGAAACTACTACAACGTTTGAAATATCTTAGTTATGTATTAAAACCACGTTTTAATAATAATATATCATATTCATTAAATAATTTTACAACTTTCTCTTATAGCTACTAATATTGTGAGCACTGAATAAGAGGTTGCCGTTGACGATCGTACTAATATAAATTGTGTTACAGTCGTCACCGCCTTCCACCCATCAATGCGAGTAACACTATTTTTTACGATATGTTTTATATTGTATAATAAATTTGTTAGACAGATATTATATTTTAAAAGAATAGAGCGTCTAGGTCTTGATATATTACATGTGTTTAAAAATTTTTTTGTGTAAGATGTCTGAAACATTTCTTTTTCATGTACACAAACTAAACATGTAGTAACTAGCTGTAACGTATATCTTGAGCTCAGTGAAATATCACTAGTCTCATTTTAGAACCCACTCTTCAATGTATCACACTTCATTTAAGATAAAATGGCACGAAAAGAATGAAAATATCGCTCCTTCAAAGTTAATTGTTCGGTAACGTAGCCATCTGTGACAGAGATCAAGCCATATTTCACGGACAGTAGACAATGAACAAATGATCGCACTCACCATGAAATTATTCATGGATGTCACTAGACGAACGGGTCTGTATATTTTATTAGTTTCGTGCAAAAACATCTTGTAAGGGGTTTTTATGAAGGGAGTTACAACAAAAGACATGCAAACACCTTGCATGTGTGATTTCCCACGGTGCTATGTGCTGTATTACCACTACTGGTAACAAAGTTCGACACTTTTGTGTTCTCATGTATTTGTATAGTCAATATTATCTATACAAATCAATAAAATTGAATTGAAGTGTGTAATATCAAATTGACAGCTTTTCACAAAATGCATATTTAAACGTTTACATACATGACTTGTTTAGACTCCTGCAAGCCGCTATTCAAAAAAACTAAAATACTTACTGTGAGCTCTCTTTATATTCTAGAAATTGGACTGTTTGTCAGGAAACACCCGCAGATATTTAAAAAAATCAGCGAAAGCAGTCTCTTCAGTCAAAGGGATCCGACAAAGATAGTTGTACCAAAATGCAGGACTGCCCTTTATCACAAAAATAGTATGTTCATGTGTGTTAAAGTTTACAACAAACTGCCCCAAAAGCTAAGAGAACTGCCCTTAAAATTGTTTAAAGCACGCCTAAAAAAATGGCTAACTGAAAAATGTTTCTACACTATCAAAGAATATTTAGAGTCTAGAATTGTATAAATAGTTAGGAATCTATTAGTAATATTTATTTAGTTATTGTTTCCTTTAGTCTTCTCTTTTTTATTTTTGTTAGAATTATATAAAGATAACAAATTTAATGATATAATAAATTTTAGTCATAAGTTAAGTGACTTCTAAACTAGTTAATCTAAATGTAATATCTAATTAGGAATATTTAATGTATATTCCCTTTAACAATTATTAAATATTTGCATGCTATCTATATATGGCGAAATGTGTCTCGCACTTTAGACATTAAAAACCACCTATTATAAAAACCACATTTTTTGCAAATAAAGATTTATTATTATTTATTATTATTATTATTATTATTACAATGCTCATTAATATAAATCAAAAAGCAGTTTTTAAATTTTTCGTCTGTCTGTTTACAGCTAGAACAATTTTGACGGTACTTTCTGGTACGGTGCATAAGGTTCTGGCAGAAAGCTGATGGCATAAGAATATAGCCTATTTTGTAGACTGGCTTCGCTCCACGACATCAGTCGCGGCTTACAACAACAACCGCAGATAATATCGTGGGACTCAGCTAGTAATGTAATATAATAATAATTGTAATGATGAAAAACGGCTTAAGTCTCCATGAGGGGTGCACTTCATTGTACCTTGTGGGAACTTGGTACCGTTACTTACTTTATTCTCTTTTCTTAGGTTCCATTTTAACTCACATTAAAAATAGCTAGAGATTTTTAGTTGTGTTCTTAAAATACCGAAATTGATGAATAGATTTCGAAAACTTCTTTCTTATTTGGGAGAATATATTTCGCCTTTGTCACATTTGCTATTTAATTTAAAAAATAAATCGCTTAGTAAAAAAGTGGTAACCATACGCAACTGAACTGTCTTTATTACAGTTATAAACATTAAAAAAATATAAGTATTAAGCGACTCTCCTTATTATGCACCTAATTATATCCCTCTGATGGCGCGCGTACCTCCTCGACAAATTGTATTACAGTCGTCGTTTCTAAGAATATTTTAGTTAAAAAGATAACAGAAAAGGAACCTTTAATATGATGCTAAAATATTCATTAAGGCAGCCAAGTTCTCTCCTAGATCAGCTCGGGTACAGACTAATCGCTGTAACATAATGGATTTTATCCGCTTACGTCTTGTTCGCTATATTATTTTCTTATTCTCTTTATGTAACAATAGCTTTTACTTACTGTTAAATTTGTTTTAGTTTTCTTAAGCTTCCAAAAAGGATAATTAGGTAAAAGTATTTTGTTATATCGCCTCTCGGCACTGCTTAGAGACACACGTTTGATTTGTATTGCGTAAGATTCCAGTGGTTCTAAAACTTTTAACACCATGTTCGTTTGTGCTAGTTGTGGTTCGCAACACATCGAGGGACCGATTTGCAGTGTCTGTAAGTGCCACTACGATTACCAATGCTCTGGAATAACGGAAGCTGGCTTTCGGAAACTCGGGGAAAGGAAAAACATCTGGCGCTGCCCGAAATGTAAATCAAGTCCTTGCCCGTCCCCAGTTATAACATCCCCACAACCCCATCAACTGGACAAGATGCAAGACCAGCTAAATAAGATCATCTCCCAACTGACATCTCTGCCAACTCTGGTAGCTGACATAAAGCTGATAAAGGATGAACTGAACGGGCTCAAGGAATCATTGGAAATGGCACACCACCTCATTAATGCCTTCAATGACAAGGTTGGTTTGCTTGAAAATAGAATTGCCCAAGTAGAGAACGCTGCGGGTGAGGTTCCAACGTTAAGGAGCGAGGTTCAGAGACTTACCCATGAATTGCAAATTAGAGATCAATGGGCCAGGGCAAACAACATTGAGATTAAGGGTATTCCTGAAAAGAAGAATGAAAATCTTTATGACATCGTTGGGAAGATAGGAGATCTGGCTGATCTGCCAGTGAAGAAGATAGACATCAACTATATAGCTCGTGTACCCACTCGCGCTCCTAACGCTACTAAGGCGATAATCGTGGCATTCAACAGCCGTTACGTGAAGGAGGAATTTATTGCATCAATACGGAAGACTAAACAACTCAACTTATCTCGCTTGGGTTTCCAGACATCAGACAGTTTCTACGTCAACGACCACCTGACGCCGGCAAGTAAAATGCTTTTGATCAAGGCTAAAGCTCTGACCAAAGAAAAAAATTACAAGTATATTTGGGTAAAACATGGCAAAATTATGGTCAGGAAGTCGGATGATTCACCATCGTTTTTTATAAAATGCGAGAAAGATTTATCAAAAATTTCATCATAAATTATATCACTTCGTCTTTACTAAAAGTCAAAACATTGTATATTATTCAAAGTTTGAGAACCGTATTCAACTTAGAACTCGTTTGTTCACCGACCGGCCGCGTGAGTCATCGTCACTGCACACCGCACATTCAAGTAAGTTTACATCTCACGCAATTATCAACCACACGCGCGTCCTTATGTCGTCGCTTCTCAATCACTTTCGCTTGTACTTGCTGCGGCCCAAAGAAATATTATTACTCGAGTGCTTTGTGCCTATTGCTGATACAATGTACATTTTTTAAAGATACCCTAATGTGTAATAATAACATATCAAAATTAGATATTTGGCGGATTACTAGCGTTCAGTTTATATGTTCTAATTATAATATTAGTATATTGTGCAGCACCTATGCCCCGTGGAGGGCAAAGTATATACTGTGCTTATTTTTATTTAAATATTTTTTTATACCACAGACGATATCGGGGTTAAACAATATCGTCGCTGCTTTGCCGCTTCGTAGCTGCTACACTTTTCGTCTGTTTGCCTATTCGTTTATTACTCATAAACACCAATCGTGTGTGCATCATACTGCGGACCTATCTCGAAATCATATATTACATCGCTATTTAACAATAAAAAAAATATTGTCAATTGATTGGCTGTATGCAATTACCTTCAAAAATGCTTGCTTTTAATTTATATTACCAAAACACAAGAGGGCTGCGTACCAAAACTCACATATTCAAACGAAATCTACTCTTGAACAAATATGATGTGATCTCAATTACGGAAAGTTGGTTGTTGAATAGTATCAGCGATAGCGAGCTTTTCGACGACAGATACTTGGTCTGGCGGCGTGACAGAGACTACTTGGGTACCCGGGAGAGGTATGGTGGTGGTGTGTTGATGGCAGTACGTCGTACACTCAAAGCTGTACATCGACCAGACTGGATTTCCTCTGCTGAAGACCTCTGGGTCACGATAATCAATAATAAAAGCACATCACCAAAAATACATATGTGTACTGTATATCTCTGCGCCGAAAAAAACGGAAATTCCTTTAATACTCAGTTAGTTAACTTTACAAACAAACTGTCATTAATTGTAACTTCGTGTCCTAACGATATTTTTATCATAATGGGAGATTTTAACGTTGGCAGTGTTGATTGGTGTTACAGGGACGGTTTTTTGAAGCCTTCGGGTATTACAGGCACAGCCCAGATCCACTTCTTTGACACTGTCTCGGAATGTGATCTAAATCAATTCAACCTGTGCCGTAACGTAAACAACAGATTGTTGGACTTAATTTTGTGTAACACTGAGGTACTTGTTTGCGCTTCCGATGCTCCTTTGGTACCCGAGGACGCGCATCACAAATCTCTTACCATAAACCTTAATTGTGATGATACGATCTCCAACAAATGTACTCCGCGAATAAAATATTTCTACGAACGTGGAAACTACGATGCAATCAAGTCATCATTAATCCAAACTAGATGGGAGCATTACTTGACTAATAACTCCATTGAAAGCGCTGTAAATTACTTTTACGATAAATTATATGAACTGATAGACAAATTTATACCACAGAAAACTATTAGTCCCACATCATACCCACCATGGTATAATGCAAGTTTAAAAAAGATCCTCAAGGAAAAACACAAATTCCAGAAAAAATATCGCACATATGGCAACACAAGTGACTACAACACTTTTAGTTTGCTTCGGAAAAGAGCAAAACATGTCGAGGAAGAATGCTATCGAGCATTTATATCAAACGCAGAGGAGTCTATTGCAAAAAATCCTAAAATGTTCTGGAGATATATAAAATCCAATAAAAAAGGCACCTAACGATCGCAGCTCTTCTGAACCCGAAAACATAAACACACAACAACACTGCTCACACACAATAGGCGACTTAGAGATAATCCCGGACACTGTAGAAAAGCTACTCAAATCAGTAAACCTAACAAAGGGAGCAGGACCTGACCGTATGTCACCATTATTCATTGTTAACTGTGCAGAACAACTAACCATACCGCTTACTATTTTATATCAACGCTCAATTAAAGAAGGTATCGTACCCAAGATATGGAAGTCTGCGTTTATTACACCCATACATAAGAGTGGTGATAGAAAAGAAGTAAAAAACTACAGACCCATATCTAAATTATGTATATTTGCAAAGCTACTTGAAAGAATTGTTTACAATCAGGTTTATAATACACTAAAGAGCTCTTTTATACCAGAACAACATGGATTCATTAAAAATAAATCCACCACAACTAATCTACTAACATTTATAGATTTTACAACCTCAAAGATGTCGGCGGGTGGTCAGGTAGACTCGATTTTTACTGACTACAGTAAAGCTTTCGATCGTATTGATCACAAAATACTTTTCCAGAAGCTTCTGCGCGCTGGCATTCATGGTAACTTATATAGATGGTTCTGTTCGTACATTGTAAACAGATCCCAAGCAGTCGCACTGAACGGGTCTTTATCAACATGGAATTATGTACCCTCCGGTGTCCCACAAGGGTCCCTAATCGGTCCCCTGTTGTTTAATCTATTTATCAACGATATAAGCACCTGTTTCCTTCATTCGCAATTTTTAATGTACGCTGACGACATGAAGATCTACAAGCAAATCCAAAATTACTCCGATTGCCTCTTGCTACAACAGGACCTTTCGAGATTTGAAACATATTGCCAGCTCAATAACCTAGATATAAACACACTTAAATGCTACACAATAACTTTTTCTCGTAAGCCTAACATACATAACTTCAAATACACTCTAAAAGGAGTAGTACTTAAGCGAGTAGATGAGATCCGTGATCTGGGCGTAATACATGACACTAAATTAACCTATGAAAAACACATAGATAATATTACTAACAAAGCCAATAAAATGCTAGGTTTCATAATGAGATCATGCTCTCAATTTTCAAGCATAAAAACTTTTAAAATTTTATATTGTTCATATGTTCGCAGCATCCTTGAATATTGCTCACAGGTTTGGAGCCCCCAGTATGATGTTCACATAAACAGATTGGAATCAGTACAAAGAAAATTTACTAGATATTTGCAGTTTAGATGCGGTAATTACGACGACAGCTATGAGGCCAGGTGTATAAGACAGCACTTATTACCACTGCATGTAAGGAGGAAAATTGCTGACGTCACTCTCCTAGTAAAAATAGCACAGTCAGAAATAGATTCTCCTTACCTACTTGATAAGTTGTACCTAAAAGTTCCAACTAGGTCTGTTAGAATTCCCTATACCTTGCATGTAGCCCGAAGTACCACTAGCTACAGAAGTCAGTCATTTTGCATAAGATCTGCTACCTATGTTAACGATTTAAGTGACTTGCCTGAATTGGACTTATTTAATACAAGTCCAACTGTATTTAGGCGTGTATGTTCTAGGCGCTGGTTTGAATCGGTTCTCTAACTATTCTTTGGGTTGTTATTTCTTTTCTCTGTCAAATGTTTTACAATTAGTTTTTTTTTTCTAAAAATCAAGCTCTTTATATTTAAATGTGAAAACGTGTAAATGGTTTATGGTAATTTAATTAGAGGTTAATTAGTCATAAGATACTGTATGTTTTCCAAATAAAATAAAATAAAAAATAAAATATTAAATGTATTTTAGTATGTAAGCAGTTTTTTGTTTGTTTGTGCAATTTTCACTTTTGATTTTCATAATTCTTCAAAGACGACAGGATCAAATGCATGAAAACACCGATATTGTTACTTGGGAAGTCCGTAGAAAAGCTTAACTGTTTTGTAACTGACTACGTAACTAATCAGAAGTAAATCGTAAGAGTTACAAATATTATAAATCAAGGTGATATAATATTTTAATATTTTGATAACATCTCGATAGAATGGTTAAAAGTACCATTTTATTAAATTCTAAAGATTGTATATGTCAACGTAAAATTGTAAATACCGTTGTTGGATTATAATTTATCTCGCGAGATTGTGAACCGTACCATACTGCTTACAATTTAACGCATTTTTTTGCGGTAGATGTACCGAAAAGTAATGCGTTAATTTGTTTATGTGAAAGTTAACAATCTCGCGAGATAAATTATAATCGAACGGTATTTACAATTTTACGGTGACATATAATACACACCAAAGTATGAGAGCAGTCTCTAAAATCATTAAATAAGAGCCACTTCGTCACTGAACTTCAAGTCCGGGAGTATAATCGCAATCTTTAATTAACATGTAAAGCGACACAAACGACACAACAAAGATAAATAAACTCTTAAGGACACTTAACATTAATAAAAAGGCGATTCGGGAGTATTTAATAACAACAGCCGGAAAGTATCTCAATAAAGAATACATAAAAGTTTAATTATAGCAGATGGTAGCTCTCGTAAATACCAGTAAAAATGTTTTGTCACCGGTGCGTTACGGTAACTGCCCCCTAAGTCAAGATGCAAGATTGCGCATTTGCTTATAATCGTTAACTCCTATATTCTCTTATATTGTGAGCTAATATTTTGTTTTGAGCACCTGACTTCGAGGTTTCTACCAACGTTTAATTATTATCTTCTGCATCATTGGGCCTTGCATCGCGATCACCAAGAAATCTGTCAATCAACCGGTCGAACCGGCCCGTGCATGTTGAAATCAGCATGGCTCACTCAGCTAAGTCAGCTAAGTCGTTTCTACAACTAAGGGGGCTCTTTAGAACAACCTCAGTTTTATAAAGTTGCAAGGTTACGCACCTTCTTTTCAGTTTTCCGTGTCATTGGTATCTCGTGAAGAGCCATGTTCACCTGAAGATTCATTTTACTGGTTTTAGAGTACTCTCTTTTTTTATTGAATTGACATTCCTAAAAAGTCAGAAGTAATTCGTTCTCAATCAATCAAGTGAGGGGGCATAGATGTTTGAACGTTTAACGATGACGAAAGCCGTGGACTGTATAAGCTCGATTAATTCCTCGTAGGTTTTTCTATAATGCAATCGAAGGAGATTGCGGAGCAAAGCTGCATGTCAACCCAACGCTAAGGGGTCAAATCGATTGGAAATATCCGCGCAATCGACGATTCGAGTCCCTGTCATTTGAACAAAGGGAAAAGTTATGAGCGCACCGAAGGCGTAGCGGTTTAAACGGGCACATAACCGCTACCCACTGCGTGGAGTATTGTAGATTCAATCCCAGCGTGAGACAACACTTTGTGTATTCCATAATTGTTGTGCTTTGTGTCTGTATGTTTCTAAATTTTACCGTGACGCAGGATTTACTTTTACTAGGGCGTTGTCTTTAAAAAAAATAAAATAAAAAAAGAAGAAAATTGCAGCATTCCTCTGTGCTCAGGGATAAGAACATTATGCTGTGAACGATTGACTGACTACAGTAGTAGTAAACCAAAGTAGTAACATAAAATTACAAGTTATAGTGAATAAAATAAAACCGTTTTCTGTGCGATAATTAACTCACTAGTTACTTGATCCGTTACTAACAAACCAAAATGTAGTCTAATATGAATAAAAGTAGCAGAATCAATTTACATGCTCGGAGGAGGTCCCTGGACGCGTGTCTAGTTAGAGAGCGAAGCGAACGTGGCTGCCTCCGACACTGATCATATTTTATTGCGCCTGATATTTTATACAAGCTTTGCTGGCAGGTTTGTATATTTATGGCCAATTTAATTCTACTGACGTATCTGTAAGTATGAAAAAGTGTAATATGAATGTATATTTGAGTTTCCGTCTGTGGTCTTCTAGCACACAGAAGGATATATCAATTTATAGCTGGATGTAATGTATTATTATTTCTAATTAAAAAGTGTTAAATACGTACAAGTTATTTCGGAACCTTTCGTGAGCGTGTCGAACTCGGACTAGTTCGTTATTTTTATTGTTTCTGAGTTACAACGTACAAATTTGCAAAAGAGGGATACAGATAAAAATAAATCAAATTTATTCTAAAATACAATGTCTAATGTCCCATAACTATAGTTTACTTTTAAGAGTTAAAATTGCCTTTATATGAAACCAACTTCGCAAAACAATTAACATTATATTAAATGAAAATAGTATTTCTCTATTCTAAAACTGGGACATCCAGCTTTAAATACTTGACCTTATTGTTAACTGCAAACAAAACGATTCCCATTAAGCCCTTCACTCAATGTGTACACAAGAGTTGGCGGTGCAGTCGCAAACGGTTTACAAATTCAAACGCTTATACCCGTAACTCGTAAGTTTGTCGAGAGCGACGTCGGCCGCCACGCCCAAGTGCCCTACACGCCGCACGGCTGTGTCACTTGCACTTGATTGATACACTTTTGTTACTTGACAAGTTACACGCTTTGAAATAATTAGCCAGACAAGCCTCTGTTAGGCGATATTTTTTATCGAGCATAATAATATCGAGTAATAGAATAATCGATTCTTTTGCCGACTTCAGGGAAACGATTGAATGCCCAAGACCAGGTTTTTACCCTATTTTGGAGAGGCTTTGGCCCATTAGTGGACGGTAATAGGCTGCAGTTTAGGTCAAGTCTCTGGTTTCTCTCTGTCTGTTAGCAGAATATCGTCAATAGCTCAGCCACATGCTTTTCTTTTCATGCAATAATGGTTTTTGCTTGTTCTTGGGCTTTGAGCTGTTCCTCGTATCACGTGTGGAAACATCAAGTAACTACTGCGCAAACAGTAACTGAAACTACTGGTAATGCCTGTCTTTAAGGCAGACGTATAGTCTTTTCTTAATGGTTTGTAAGTTCGTGAAAACAATTTTGTAATTGGTGGAAAATAAAATACTATCTAAAAAATGTTAACCATTTAGAACAACGACATTTTTCAATTTCAAATAGAAATAATAATAACATAATTCGTCTGAGTTCATTACAGCATTCATATTCATTATTACATCTCAAATGTCATATCTTACGTAATAATTAAAACATAGGTCTATGGTCTATGTAGATTGTCTGGAAGATGAGATTCGCTAAAGCTAGTTAAATTAACGGCCATAATCAGTAACTTATTATAACTCACTAAAACATTATCAGATCAACTTATAATAAAATTTATAAAAGTTGTGTTACATAAAAGGTTTATGTTGGTTCTGTCACGATAAAATATAGGCACGTAACAATTAGATAATAGCGGCAAACCATTTATTTTTAGTGACAAACGGCCATATCGAAGTTCATTCGCATTTATTTTACGAGTGACTACCAAACGAAAAAGAAAATGAAGCAATTACAGTTGCGCACTCGCAAACTATAATATCGCAAACTACATTGCACAGTCTCTACGAAACTATAAACGACTTTAGCACTAAAAGCCATCTATGAATACCACCCCAAAAGAAAAATTGCTCTGAAAATTGTAGTAGTGGTAAGAACGAACACTGCACGTGGCCTAAAACTCGATCGATACTACGTTCAACAACTGTTGCGCTAATTTTGCGTCCCACTCGCACCCACACCGAATTCAGATACCAAGCAGGATGGAACTAAGGACTCCAGTACAAGCTCATAGCGCAAAACTCACGCACCACATCACCCGTTTCAGGTTTTTAACGTGTTACGTCAGTTGTTGGAAGAAGAGGGGAGATGCGGCATCGCATGCTCCTAAAACGTCACAAAGGAGGTCGCCCGATGAATAACAATGCGGACTGCGGGAATGATGTCCTTACAGAGGAGCGGCCACTTAACACTTAACTGTAAAAAATACAACTGCCATGCCGATAATATTGCTATACAATAAAACACGCATTTCATTGCTTTCTTTGTTTATACATCGCGGAAGATCGATAGCGCAGGGCAGCAACAGTAGCGTAATACTACCTGTATAAATTATTTACTATGATGACTAGATAATATAAAAATGTTACGTTTCTTATTTTGGAAAAGAACACAGTTTTGTTTCGTACACAGTTCTCTATCGTTAAAATCAAATACTTCAGCTATTACGGTAACACCGCTAAACACACAAAATAAATCAAGATTTATGAATGCTTAATCAAAATACTTAACAAAACCTTATTTGACAATCTTACCATACATGCTCAATAATAATATAGGTACTATATAGAAAGTTTTTTTGAAATATTATTTAGCAATGTATTTATAACGACATGTTTTGTTTTCATTTACGAGAGAGTAAAATGAATAAAAAGCCAGGGAAGATAAGTAATTAAGTGTAAGTATTAATTCGAGCAAGTCTCGGTCACATACATACTTGTGCTACTATTCAATGGTTTGCTTCCGGATATACTGAGTTCTGTAACGTAGCCTCCAGTGACTAATATATGCTAAGTATATTGAATACAAACAATTCATTAAAGTTTTTGCTGGTTCTTCTAGATAAGAATAATACACGGTTCGTACGCCGCTGTAGTGGGTTGAAATCCCACCTGGGACAACACTTTGTGTGATCTAGAAATTGTTGTTCTAAGTCTGGGTGTAGTAGTAAGACCAGAACGTTGTAGGTTTTTGTGTAGTACTATAATACATTACAGGTAAATTTCAGTCAGACAAAGAACACGTGATCATGCTCACCGTATAATTGTAGTGAGTAAAATATAAAGAAATTTCTTGTTGCTGAGCTCAATACAGCAATTTAATTAAAATATATGCTTCACACAACATGAATAACTTGTAAAATGGTTCCCTACGGCGGTGATTAAACAGCAAATATACCGTTTATATTAATAACGTACTAAGGGCGCGGACTTGTATATCCTTAGTAATATTATAAACGTGAAGGTTTGTGAGCATGTATATATGTGTTAGTTGCTCTTTGACGCAAAAACTACTGAATGAATTTAAATGAAACTTTACAGTTAATATAGCTTATATATCAGAATAGCACAGGCTGCTTTTGACTGCAGTAATCGAGATACACGATAGTAATTATATCTATTGATTATATAATAAACTTGTGTACTACTACTGCTCTTCTATGCAACTTTAAAATTACTCTAATCTAAATTCTAAAACTACTCTAAATAAAAATATCGATATTATATAAATATTGTAATAAAATAAAACTTTGATAATTGTAAAGGTGGTGTGAAATCAGTAGAGCGGTAGGTAAGCAACAAACTCCAAACAGCTAAAAGCTAAATGGACTTGTTGTAAATAATCCTTTTGTTTCCACTCAAATTCAACTCAAACTTTTAATGATTTTCATTTGTTAACTTTGAAATTTCAAAGTTATAATAGAATGTTTTCATTAAGGGGCTGAAAACCAAAATAGAGGTAAATAAAGATCGTTTTCTATAAAAACCTATCGCTCATATCATTACCAAAATCAATGTCTTTATAATTGATCATATTCCTCACATAGTGGTTATTTCCAAAACACGATTTGAAAAACTTCACTCGATAAAAAAATAATCAAAGTAGCCTCTGAAAATAGTTAAATTTTGACTATACACAGTTGTGCTTTAAGTAATGTAAATGAAATTAAGTAAAATTGTGTATCATATGTAACTGAAGGAAATGGTTAACTTTTTTTTTTTTTTAAATTGCAACATTTACAAAAAATAACGAATTTTGTGGTTTGGCACTTACGCCCTTCTATTTCAAGCGCTTTTTCTCTGTCACTCCTATGGAAAACGACAGTGAGCGCTGAGGCGCGCTGCTAAACGGATCTATGTCGCTCGACTCGCGCTCTATATTTAGCTGATAAATCTAAAAAACTTTATTAAAAAACAAAACAAAATCATATTATGATCGAGGCTATAAGGTAAGAATAATTTATTTTATTAATAAACTTATAATTTGATTGACATGTAAGATTATTTAACTAGATATCCTTACAAAGACGTAATGTAGTTTCATAACCCTAAAAACTGTCAACTGTGTAGTGGAACAAGCTTAAGCTAGAGACACATTATCGGAAGCGGCTAATGGACGCGGCTGATAGCCGTGATCTAGAGTATGAACATACACTCAGCTGTGCAAACTATCGGACGTAAGTCGTGGACAGACTGACCTTGAGCGTTCGGACGTCCGACAGAAATCTGGCACAAGACCGACTGACGAGACTGTGCACACTTATTTTTCCACTAAAATCAATTTATTATCATAAATATGTATATTACTGAGTCAATATTTTAATACATTGAATGAAAATATATTACCAAGGCACTCTATCAGTGTTTTAATAAAATAATGTACAATTTACAGTGGCGGCTTATAGCCGCGTCCGTCAGCCGCGTCCGATAATGTGTTTCCAGCTTTAGTCTTGAAGAACGTAACATACATAGACTTACAAAAGTCGTAGACTGCCATTTTAGTTACACAATGTATCATATGATGGCCTTATTTTATGCATAGTCATTTTTGATAGTGTATCTAACCGCATAATATTATCATCATAATAATTAAGCAATAAAGATATTAAATTAAATAAGTACTATTATTTAATCACAGGTTGCAAAATGTGGAATTCTCACAAAATGTTCAATGTTCTGAAGTTCCAAGGTAAGAACTGTAAAATACTGCACGTCCTGAAATGTCACTCAAATCTAACTAACAATTCATGGACTATTTATTTACAGCAAAAGAAGACTATTGGAAAATAGCTCTGAAGGAGATGGACCGCAGAATGTAGTTTTGCATCATACACAAATCACATTCTCGCTAAGCTCTGACGGTATCGTCGCGTTCAGAATAGTTTCATATTATATACTATGACTGTATTGTTTGGCAATAATATTGTTAGAATGTATGTTGGTAAAAAGACAGTGTATATTGTTTTGTAAACTTGGATTAATATTAAATAAAAAAATACTACATAAATAAAAAATAAAAAAATAATTAAATTGCATAAGTTGATAAAAAATGCTATGCAATAGCTTTACCGCGGCAGTCTCCGAGTGCCACATGACTTTTTTTATCATACCATTACGATAGCATTTTTATTTTGCCCTATCTAAAATATTCTAAAGCCCTGTGTTAAAAGCAGAGTGCAAATTCAAAGACGAATATTAGTTCTCGGAGACTGTGGTAGTACCGATAACGAACCGCGTCTCAAACGTGGCGCTGCTCAAAAAGGGGCGTATCCATTGCTCAAGGTCATTGGCTGCACTCAGCGTCTTAAATAGATTAGAACCAAACGTAAAAAGGAAGTCTCACAGTCAACTTCAGGATGGAAGTCACCAATTTCTTCATTACCTTTTTCTTAACTTTGGTCTTTACAATGCGACAATACAAATTTACACTTATATCTTTTGAGTCGTAACTTTCACGCAATGATAGATAGTTATTGTCATTGCCCTTGGGTTCTAGGGGATATGGCAGACTACTCGTTCATTTGAAAAAAGCAGAAACAGGTATTTGGTCACTTTGAGTAATAAATGTCATAAGTAACACTGTTTTCTAGCTCAATACGAGTCGCATTACTTCAATATGATATTTTTACGATTTCAACACCGTTCTCTCGAAATAAATTTGTTTGAGAACAATTGTAAAGGTGAATCCCACCGAGGTTGTATAGGTACGTATAAAGGCGCGGTCACGGAGTGTGCAGGACTCGCTCCGGGCAGAGAAGTTAAACTTCGTTACCGACCGCTTTCATTTCAACTTGGCTCTGGACAAAGACAACTTGGCTTTTGTTTTAATGGGAAACAATATTTCAAGTCCTGGAGTTACATTTACTTGTGTACAATCCTTTACTATATTCATTTTAAGGTTGGAATTTATACAAAATGTTTTTGACACAAAACGAAATCCTAAAAGACATAATTATATTGTTGACTATTATTGTAAGACCTTGGAGCAATGTTAGACTAAAAAAAGTAATCTAAGTTAGTCCTCATGACATCAGCTATCTGACAATGAAAGCTATAGACATTAGCCGTAACAAACAGACAGACAAACTTTAAAAATCAGATGTTTTAATGTAAGTACCCTATATGTACATACTTTCATATGTGTTGATATGGAATTACAAAAAGCTTCTCAGTTTTATTTATTTCTATAGATATAGTATTTTATTAAAGGAAGAGTCTGAAGACTCATTATTCACAAAACAATCTTGTTTGTCAATCTACGAATAGATCTCATTAATGAGGATTGTACCCACAGTGCGAGAGAGTTGGCTTAATTGAGATACATCGGATTTTCTCCAGAGATTAGTACCGCAATCTTGGAATTATCCTGTAGTAGATAAAGATAGTGTTCTGTTTTTGCCGTACGAGACAAGAAAAGTATAGAGAACTGAGTCAAACGGAAATGTGAAGCAGAATCATATTAAAAACATTATATTCTAAATTATTTACGTCATCTTAATTTTGCTACGGTATTAGAACCTAACATTATTATGGAACTGTGAAATATGCTGTGCCCCACCAAAGTCTTCGTTTATTCACAGATTTAAATAACACTTATAGGTTTATTATAGGATATTATGAATACGCTTTTGTTGTCTAAGTTGAGTCAACCCCCACAATCCACTCGTTCACCTGTTACGAGCCCTCCTCACGAACCGCTTACTCAGCCCTATGTCGTCGCTTTATCAAAACTCCGCAAGTAATACTCCTCGACACGCGACGCTAATTATCTACGAAAACGTTGCCACAATTTTATGAATTACAAATTACTTAACAACTATTCTAACTCCAGTAATATTACATCAAAAACAATTTTGGATAAAAAGTTTTATATCATAAACAATAAATTGTGACAAAGCCAAAGTCATCTTGATCAAATATATTTGTTTCAATATCAAAATAATAATAAGTTTAGCAAAAAGAAGCCCATTATTTTTGCATAAATTTGAAGGCCGGAACTGAGTCAACTAATCACAAAACTGTCAGAAAAGTTTTTTTAGTACGAAATCTCATGTTACTAATTCCATTCAGTGGAACCCGATCGGACTTACGCAACTAGAAATACAGATAACTAAAGCTTTGGAAAAATAATGGATTTCTGATTAGTACCCTCATTTGACTGCATCGTTGGTCTAGTGGTTAGCGTATGCGGCTGCTGATCAAGAGTTCTCGGGTTCGATTCCCAGGTCGGACCAAATATTATTTGTGTGATTCACAAATACTTGTTTCGGAGTCTGGGTGTTTTCTACACATATATGTCGTGGATTGATCGTAAACTAATAAATCGTTACCGGAAATGTCGTGGATTGATGCTATGGTGCGACGGACAGCGCCATCTAAGAATTATTTCAGTGAACTAATAAATCGTCAACGGAAACGCAAGTGGCGCCCTCCCGCTTGGACACGATCGTCGGTAGAGGGGATGCAGCGATGACTGGCGGGAAGATATGGCGGTGGTCATTCTACCTCGGACAGTCTTGGCATTCGCTCAGTACCAACGCACGTGTTTGTAAAAACCGTTAGTAAAATAAAGTTATTGTGATTTCAATTATCTTTCGTTAAAGTATCTAAGTCAGTGCCCACATTTATCAAAAACTATGTCGGATCATGATGAAGACCCGATGTTTCGCATCTCGGCCAGCCCTGATGCGACATCAGAAGTTGGGATTACCATGTGTTCAAGGCTGTTCGCTATCTAAATTATTTAAAGTATTTTGAGTGTTCTTTGTGTGCGTTTCATGTGTGTTTGTGGGGTACCCGCGACACAGGAATTTGTATTCCTAATGCGGGAGTTGTCTTTTAAAAAAAAAAAAAAACAGTGTTCGTTGTGTTTCTTCATTCAAATCGGTACATAAAGTTTTGGTCAAAAATAACTAACGGCAAGAACAAGAAAAATAAAATGGAAAGTTAATTAAAGATGCCGGTATATAGAAATCATAAATTGACATGTAGTCCATATCTGGTTTTGAGTAACAGTTAAAAACGAATTTAAATCGTTTTAGTTTTCAGGAATGTTGTTATACGTGTGGTACATTAAAAAATAAAAAAGTAAAAATAATGCGTGTACTTCACGCTATGTTTCAGTGTGTTCGTGTGTATAACGCTTTCTTTCCAGGTAGTAAAGATTGTGCCAAGCGATGGAATCTGCAACCATGCTTTGTACGGGATCGACAGAGAGTGCAATGTGATAGAGGTGCAATGCAGTTCACCAGTGCCTACACGGTAATGAGTGAGGTTACTGAAAAGCTTGTGAGTTGTTATTAACGCTACACTGGTAAGATCGAATCATATTTTCATATCGAGTTTTGATTTATTTTTACCTAATTTTGGTTTGTGGTGTACGAAAGTAAACCGTGTGCGCAATTTAAAGCGATAAATCGATCGATAACGCGTGTAAGAAATTGCCTAAGGCTGGTGTAAAGCTGTGGCTTAACAAAGGGGTTAGTAATCGTAGTTGATTGAATTTTAAGACTAAATTCATGCTCTGTTTCTATCATGGTTTTATATTGTGAATATTTTTTTGACGTGATGAAAACTAATTTTTATACCTACCGGTGCATAATAATAATACCGAATGGGTGACGAATTAATAGTAGTGGCAGTTTAAGTGGCTGCTTACTGCGACGTTAACCCACTACTTGAAAAAAAAAAAAAAAAAAGTAACTTTCAATCGTAATGTCAAACAAAGTAGTATCAACGCATTAAGTATGCAAAAGATAAAATACCCACCACGTTGTGTGATTACTTGAATTATTTTTATTTATGGGGACGGAAAATGGAGGTAAAATTTTAACAAAATACAATGTGTATACCACAACGATCATGTAAACCGCAGTACTACTGGTCATGTTTATCGAAATGCAAAGTATTGACACCGGTAAAGACTGTGTTGTCTATCGATCTTGGTAGCGGGAGTTCTTTCATGCTATTGCTAAAGTTATTAGGACATTACGGAAAGTTTTAAAAACCCTTAAGTGCCAGGTTTTCAATGAACTTCTAAAGTGTTAAGTTTGCTAGACAGCAGTGTGTTGTTTGTGAGACAATTTATAAGGGTCAGGTTAGGCCGAGCTTTTATAAGGTTTAAGCACTAGTCGGTGCAAGAATACTAAGTCATGTTAGTCATCGGACAATTTCTATGCCTGGTTGGCTAATTTGTGTTAAGTTTAATGGCCTTAAATTTTAACTACACGGGATGACGAGCAAGTTTGTAAAGACATTATTGAAAGCTTGACAAGTGATCTATTGCTGGTTATTTTAAATCATTCCTTCCTCAGTGTTTGAGTGTTTACACACACTTGTGTACTACGGTGTCTTCTGAGTAAGTGGCTTGTCTCCGTTGAGACTGGCCGCCGTGACAAGAGATTAGTCATCATATTGTCGTTCTATTGCAGACTAGTGACGGTAATCGTAAGCAGCCTAATGCCTATCACAGCATCTTCTCGCTGTCTACGCGAGCTGAGCGCGTGCTGTGATCTGCTGTCTGCCACTGCCTGGTGCCTGGCCAGCGCGGACTGTCTACTCGCCGCCTGCTGAGGTGCGGACCTGCTGTCTGCACGCCGCTCTGTGAGATGTGGACCTGCGGTGTGCGCGTCGTCTGCATGACATGCAGCATACGGCCGGCTCACACTGTGTGCGAGGCGCAACCTGCGGCTACTCACTGTCTGAGGGAAGTAAAACCTTTTTTTTTTTCTGTTCGCCGTCTAGCAATTGAACGCTGGATGTGTGCTCAGCCTTCTTCGAGAGAAGTGAGGGACACCAGTGGTGCTAATGTGTTTAGGCCTTTGAGAGAGCACATACGAAAGTATGGATCTGTTTTTACAGCTATGCTCTCAGGAAAAAGTTATTATTTGTCACACATTCATAGTTTGCAATCCTTAAGATCTATGATAAGTATGCGTGAAAACGACAAGTAAACTTTTGGCCTCTGTCGTGTAGCAGTATATGGCGGGTGATGGAAGTCCTTTATTTTTATTGGTGTTGAGTCTGAAGCTATTTAACACTTAGACAGACCCTTGTCGACCACAGCGCTTGAGTGCACGCTTGAGCCTGTGGGTAAAAAAAAAAAAAAAAAAATTAAGGTCATTTTCTTTTCATTCCTTCAAAGTATACGCTTCAGATTCTAACACGAAACTGGGTACATTACTTCAATGTTCTCTTTGCTTATTTCGGAACATGAGCTAAATGATAATTATCAGGTAGGCGAACTTGGGTGGTGTTCTGGGTGCTGTATCACTCTAGAGTGTCTCATCACGGATGACACGGGTTGTCATAGTGACAGCTATCTATTAAGGCCCTTAACTGGAACCGTCTCTTTAAATACGCTCATGATAAGTTGCAAAAAAATTCCGGATTACCAGAACATAACTGACGAGATCGATGTAGAACAAGGTAGTTATTTTGAAGAGTGATAAACTTAAGTTTGTATGATGGTTGGACCGTACCAGAGGTTTTCGGGTAGAGTAATGGGTAGACTCGGCGTTCCCATGTGGGGTTCGCACAAAGATGAGTAACCGGAGGTTACTGTGCTATGGTATAGCAAAATAATCACATGTAGAGCTTAAGTATTTTGGTTTGCCCAGTACGATTGATGTCTCTAGTGAGAGAGACAACGTGATAATCAAGTCAGTTGTGTTTTGAGTGTATCGATTATTGTTTTTGCTATTATTTGATGACAAAATCATTGGTTTGATGTTAATGGTTTTGAAATTGTCTTGATTTGCTAGTGCGATGTCACTAGAGACAAGGCTATGTGATGCTGCTTATTGAATTTTGTTTCAGAGTAACACGCAGAGACGCGTGTCCCGTAGGATGGCCGTGTCGGAATATTCAACTATACGGGAGCTGATTTGACACCAAGGCAACGTTCGGACATCATTTGGTTCAGATGCGGCAATGCCGGACATTTTGCTACGAAATGTCTACGTGGCAACAGTGGAGGAGCTGGCGGGGCGGGAAGTGCAAGCAGTTCCAAAGCAGCGCCTGCAGCAGCGGCGAACAACGCATTCCCAGCGGTACGCTGATGATCACTGGTGGGTCTTATCCATTTTATTACGATTCTGGTGCCGAATGCTCTCTCATCAAAGATTTTGTTGCGTCAAAGCTTAGTGGAAAGCGGGTAAATAACACTGTCAGTTTGACAGGTATTGGTCATGGTAGTGTGAAAAGTACCCTACAAAAATTACGAGACTAGTCGTGACCGCTCTTGGCAGGACGCTTTGAGAGGTTCAGTTGACTATTAACTCTAATATTAATGGGGTGACTAAATCTAGCCCTCTCGGGTTGATGATAGGAAAGGTAGCACGGCCACTTGGTTTAGTGACCGCTGATGATGATGTGAGTGACGTTAATTTAGATGAGATTAGAGAGCAAGCGACACAGAATAATGAGAAAAATGCCAATTATGATAAAAATCGATTTGATCAAAGTACGGCTCAGGTTTCTAAGCTAGCGATCAATGATTGTGTTTTGATTGAAAACGAGGAAAGGAATCAAACATTCCAGGTCCATTTAAGATTATTCATGTAGGGGGACAGATACTTACCAAAGGCGCTTGACTCTAAGCGAACGTACAAATAATCATGGGGGGGTACCCATGATCGTGTGAGAAAGATCCCCGATCACCAAGTTCCTCGAGAACTAGATGTCACAGTTGTAAGAATGGCTTGTATACTCATACTCGAAATCTACACGGAATCGCTGGTGCGATTTATGTCTGTGTTGGTGCACGGAACGTTTCATGTGTTGGAGCACATGTTGCGTGAGATCTCTGAGAGTCGTTGGTGCGATTCTTGTCCGTGTTGGTACACGGAGCGTTTCATGTGTTGGAGCAGATGTTGCGTGAGATCTTTGAGAGTCGTTGGGGCGATTCTTGTCCGTGTTGGTGCGCGGAGCCCCTCATGTGTGGAGCATATGTGGCGGCAGATCCGTAACAAATCGTTGGTGCGATGATAGTGAAAGATTCAGGAGTTGAGTATGCATTGCTTATGAATTATGGTAAAGGATAACAGAACTGTTAGAATTACCTTGTTTGGTCATTTGGACTTGTTGGTCGGATCTTTTGCAATGAATGATATAGTGCAGGGAGCACTGTGTATGTAAACTTAATTATTTCAAGTCATGAAAGTTGATGATTGTACCTAGACTTAGGAGAAACTAAGTACCAATGAGAAACTGCTACCTTTAGTTCTATTGGCAGGATAGCCGAGCCAGTTTACTCTGAGTATATTTTGTTCACAGGTGCTACACCCGAGGACGGGTGCTAGTCAGAGATGGCCGTGTCGTGGATTGATCGTAAACTAATAAATCGTTACCGGAAATGTCGTGGATTGATGCTATGGTGCGACGGACAGCGCCATCTAAGAATTATTTCAGTGAACTAATAAATCGTCAACGGAAACGCAAGTGGCGCCCTCCCGCTTGGACACGATCGTCGGTAGAGGGGATGCAGCGATGACTGGCGGGAAGATATGGCGGTGGTCATTCTACCTCGGACAGTCTTGGCATTCGCTCAGTACCAACGCACGTGTTTGTAAAAACCGTTAGTAAAATAAAGTTATTGTGATTTCAATTATCTTTCGTTAAAGTATCTAAGTCAGTGCCCACATTTATCAAAAACTATGTCGGATCATGATGAAGACCCGATGTTTCGCATCTCGGCCAGCCCTGATGCGACATATATAATATGTATGTATTTACAAAAAAAAGTATGTTTATGTATTTATATCAGTTGTCTAGTACCCTTAACACAAGCTCTGCTTAGCTTGGGACTAGATGATGTTGTGTGTCAGATGTCCAAAAATAAAAAGTATATATTAATTAGAATATAAATTAAGCTACCTCTATAGTACAAATTTCAGTTATTTCCACAATATCCTGAAATGCTTTGCGGAACACAAAGGTATTAAAGTTCAAAGTTGCGTGGGGACGAAACGTAATTCCTGAAATTAATTAATTTTATGTTCCGTAGGTGTAACAAGTGCTTATGTTAAATAATTGTAATTAAAGCGCACAAAACGCTTCGTAATCGACCCAGTATAAATAGCTTTACTCGTACATAATATTCATGCAATGACAGACAAAAGCTTTAGGCTTTCTTATTAATAGTCTTTTGATAAGAAAGCCTAAAGTTAGCTTAGTCGAAGGTTGGAGTAATTACATATTTACAAATATAAAAAGTATGATACGATACATGGGCGTTTCTTAATAATACGAATCTGAAAGGTGGTAGTCAAATTAAGCTTAAATTAATATCTGATGCAAAACTACCGTTTCGATACAAGTAAATATAAATAATAATAAATAAATTAAAATGTCGCACACCTTACATACAACATCATCTAGTCCCAAACTAAGCAGAGCTTGTATTGTGGGTACTAAACAACTGATATAAATACATAAACATTTTTTTCTGTAAATACAGACATAGAAAAGCTTGATCAGCAGCCGCATACGCTTACCACTAGACTAACAAGGTAGTCAAGTATATATAAATGTATTATATTTAAATATTATTAAACGATATCTGTATTTTTATTATTAAATTTTACAAAAATCGACTTAGTACTTAATATAAGAGGCCTAAGAAATAAACAAACAAACTTATCCATTTTAGATATCAGCGAGGACTAGAATTGATGAGTACGAAACAAAATGAACCCAGTTATCCTCACTACGTGTAGTTGTGTAGGTAAATAGCAAGCTCAAATATTTGTCTGTGTTTAGAGCACTTTGTTTGTTGAGCACTAATAGGTGCTTTGTGATGTAACGCCGCGACTGCCAGGGGACGTGATCTCAGTAATGAAGCCCAATACGAGCGTTAGTGTGTCGAGACCGACATATCTCACAGAACCTTATTAGTATAATAAAGAGCACGCACAGTACAGCGAAAGTTTGTTAGTCGCGGGGGATACGCTCAGTGAGTTGCTGCTAACACAGACTTCGTAAGATTGAAATTCGCTACAAGTTTGAGAAGAATATCAAAATTAAATTTCGTGCTCAGCAAAGTCTATCAGAAACTCTTCTGTTGTCGAACTTTGTATAAAATAGATTATTATTTTAACAATGAAATAATTTTCTAAACCAGTGATACAAAAATTTCAAGACCACTGATACAAAATTCACAAAGAAACACCCAGACCATTAGAACCTGCGACCTTTGGCGTAGCAGTCTGTTCACAAACCACTACACCCCCTGATCGTATAAAGTTTATCTGAATGACAGGCGGAAACAACAAAAGAAGAAGGAAACAAACCCGAATCAGAAAAGGATTTTTACTGTACGGTATGTTACTGAGGTAGTGTTACAAGTACCAATAATACGTGTGTGGTGTGGAGTTTGTCAGCTCGACCTGACCCACGTACCCTAATACGTTTTTACTACTTAACTTTACTAGTACGTGTTTCTCTAACTAAAATAACTTGTCTCAGCAAGGGAATGTAATATATTGTAAGAACTATTATGAGTAAGGCAACTGTAATATGTGATGTAATTGATTATTATAGTTCAGAAGATATACGATATTATTTCAATACTCGATGACATGGGATAGAGGTATCACTAATACGTGTCGTATTTACCGAACAGGGACAAATATTTTATTGTAATTGACGACGATAATTTCTTCTGTGTACGCATGTAATTAATCTATAATACATACATATTAAAAATCGGGCAAGTGTGTGTCAGGCCACGCAAAGAATAGGGTTCCGTAGTCATATATAATGCCAAGTGGAATTAAAATCGTGTCCAATAGATAATTGTTATGTTTACTTACTATTTCGTTATTTATGTAAGAAGTTTTCCAAGAAAGCATATATTACTAGTTAAGCCTCTATAACTCCTGAACTAAAAAAGCTATGTAAGCGGTTATAGTTTTCCTTAAAAGTTCAATATATGGACTACCATCACGATCGAATCAAAAAATCTTTTAGCAACATTGCAATGTTTTGAAAGACCTATCTAACAATACCAAAAACGATGGGGTAGACGCGAGAAAAAAAAACATACCTACTTTATGTGTACGGGAAGTAACCCAAATAAAAATATTTTTCATAATTTTATTGTAGCACTTTGTCGACGTAATTACAGCGCATATTCAAGCAAAGTTTCATCTTTCTAGCACCAACCATTTGGGTCAAGGTCGAGGACGGACGGACGGACGGACATGACGAATCTATAAGGGTCATGAAATACGGAACCCTAAAAAAGTTAATCAGAAGACATATTTTTATAGCTCTTCCAAATGATCCCACCTTCATCCTACAGGATCCTACAGGACAATACGTCCTGGCCTTGGAATACGCTCTCGAACTAAATGGTTCGGCTCTTACTTCCTGTCCTGAGCAGTCTGAGCAGAAAACTGGAAGTCACTGCTAGCTCACGTGTTTCCTTCCTTCTATGATCGCAGGTCTATTAAGCGCGTGAAAAAGAATCTCACTCGGCCGCCTTAGAGTGTGTCACCGTGCTCCATTGTCTGCATTGAGTATGGTGGCCCCCATTGCTGAATTCTACTCATGTTTTCTATCAGGTTGTGTAGAATCACTTTGAAAGGCTTTAAAATAAAATAAAAACAAACATCACAACTTTTCTTTAGCTTAGAACCAGGCGGTCGTGTGTATAACATATTTGAATTTATATTTTCTTAGAACACATTTAGTAGCAAAATGACGGCCATCAAAAGTTTTTGGAAAGTTTTTTTGTTTATAGTCAATAAACTTTTTTAAGCAAGGTCTCGTGACACAACCTTGCCACTCATAAATTATTACATATAGTCTTATATACAAAATTCCTATGCCACAATGTTAGTTACCATACTCCTCCGAAACGGCTTGACTGATTTTTATGAAAAAAAATCATAAAAATCATATATGCAAATTCAGTAGGTCTGAGAATCGGCCACTATATATTTTTCACCCCCTAGGACGCGAGGGGAGCCTCGGACACAAGCTAGTTAAGTTTATAAATAAAACATCATGTAAGAATCGAGGTGAAAACAATACCTAAGTTAAAAATAGCTGTCATTAGTTTGCCACATTTTAATTTAATATTGAATTGTAATTTAATTGTGGATTAAGTTCGCCCTCAGGGTTGAGGAGGGCCGATGCCAGTAGCTCAGTGGAAAAACTGATATTCAAATAAAATAGGTTGAACTCGTAGAAGACTCTAAATTATCTTAGGAATAATGATGGCTAGAAAGATGATTGAATTGATAACCTACTCGATTCCCACTGAACCTTAAGATCCTCATTTATTCATTGTTACTTGCCCTCGATATCTTAAAACAAAACGCACTATATTTTACACGATATTATCGTGTAAAAGTATATTACGTGAGGTTTAAAACTTACCGTACAACATTATGCAGTCGCACAGGTACTATTTTAGTTTAAGTTCAGGTTTTGCTTTTGCTTCTGCTTTGTTCATCAAATTTATATTGTTAGAAACATATATTAATCGAAATCTAAATTTTCATTATGAAACCTTTAAAAGTATTCTAGATACTCATGTCTTGATCGTATTCAGCGTGAAAGAACTGCAGATAAGCATTTTTTGTTAACGTAAATTTTATATTTCAGGTAAAAACTGAGCAGAGATGTTTTAACGGATAGACAGCTAGGCAGAAAAACCAATATAACAAGACTCAAGAAAGGCCTATTATAATAATTTATTTTCTTTAGAAACATAAATGGTTAAAATATTAAGAAAAACTTCAAGACCTTGTACATAAATAGATAAAAAAGCAGCACACAATTCTCGAGTGAACAATAAAGGCTAATAAAAGATACTAGCACTAAAGAAGCAATAAATTAAATGACAAAAAGGCCGCACAATGCGACGGAGCAACATTGCCAACATCTACATCCAGACAAAGGCTTGGCAATTAAGAAAAAACCGTTTGGCAAATGCTTCGTCACCAAGTGCCAGGGGAGGGTGCCGTCACTGCCGGCTTCCGACGAGCCTACTTGCCACTGCCAAATACACGACTCGTGTACATGTATGCCGCGTATGTGTGCTGACATAATATTTCACGATATTATGTTTGTTTTATATTCTAATTTCGTATGTAAAAGGAAATCATTTCGTAATATAAACCGTTTTTATTGATAATTACCAAAACAGCACTGCGTCTGTGTACTAACTGACTGGAAAGGTTAACCATATTCATCAGCCATCCTGAGAGGGCCATCTACAAGCCGTACGTCGTAGTTCCAGGGTTTTCCATTCGAGGTTATACCTGGTTCCTCGGTTTCTTCTCGTAGTACCCGAGCCGGCGGGCGCGGCATGCGGTTTTTGTCGTTTCGAGTCCAAGATACCAACTGGTGATATCCGAGGAGATCTCCACACAGACAGAAAATGGGAAAAGGATTATGTTTTTCTCGTGTCTGTTCAGATTTTTCCGCATACTACCAATTTAGTTCACACCAATAGATATATTTTAGTGTGGAAGCTGTCATTACATTTTTCTTCATTGTGAGAAAGTTCGGTAGTAGTAGTAGCAGAAATGGGCCTGACTGACAGAAGTAGAATCCTCACACAGAAGACCAACCTTAAAATGAGAGTATTCGTGATGTCTTAAGTTGACACTGTCATCCTGGCTGAGAGAGCTGAGTGCAATGTTAAACAATTCAGATGTATCACTAAACTTATCACTGCTAAATAATTTTTTTCACCAAGGAGCACCAACCATCTCGCTCTTTGACCGTCTTGGATGCAGACTGTCCAAATTTATGTGATTGTTTAATTATATCACCACGGTAATTCCTGTACCCGGGCTATATAAAGATCAGTTTAGTGAACTTAAATGTATCATCAATTTCTTATTAATTTAAATTACATACTGTAAAGGGCCATATTAATCTATAATAAATACACAATGTATTTAAGGTACTTCATAAGATAAGGATTAATACTGTATTGCTTAAAATCGCTTCGTAAATAAGCCATTATTTCTCGTAAAAAGAAAAAACGATTATGTATTATGACGATTATGTTGTCCGAAAATATTTACATATTTTACGAAATGTAACTTTAACAGAACCAATATCTTATAGTGGATATTAATTATTTTAATGCGATTTTTGAACAAATTTGAATTCATTGTCACAACTACCAAAGCATCTACTATGAATATGTCAAAAAACTAAATGTCAAAACTGTCATACTGTTGGTGTTGCCCCAAATGAAAAATAAATAACTATTTATATATACAAATGAGTCTGAAAACGTGAGTCCATGCTCGCTGATGAAAAACATGAGTAGAAGCTAGGAGTAGTGGTCACCACACTCATTGCGAATGCAGAGAGTGCAGTACTGATGACCCACAGTATGGCGGCCTGTTAGCTGCCTTTTCGTGATTGGGCCTCCCTGACTCAACCACGAAATCGAATCGAAATCGAGCTGGTCCGTTAGTACTGATATCCGCGTGGCTCTACTGCCTTATAATTATTAGTAGGACAATTAAATTGATGGTGTAAGAATGAAAAAGAAGAAATTAGAAAATACAAGATGCATGAGGAACGCTCACCGAAATTGTGAGCAAACAACCGTTACAAATTGCAAATAGATAATTCCAGAGCTCATTTGTAATTATATACATGTGTTGATGTATCAGTTCGTGACAGTGGAATATTGCGTATTCTGTAATGCAAATTTGAATTGAGCACACACTGTACATTACGTAAGAATATCCTTTTTAAAAGGTATCAGCTTGTCTTTCCTGTTTACTTCAATTTGTTCAGTTTCCTCGTTTTCATCCTGTGGTTTAAGTAAGTGAGGGTGTGTTGTGTACCAAACACTTTTCATGTAGATAATGTAACGGAGTGGCATAAAATATAAGGGATGTTATAAAAAGGTGTTGCCATTTTTTGTATGTGCGTAGTACAACCCCTAAATAAAGAAAAGTGTCCCTTTAAGAAAATTTTGTTTACCATGAATGAAGCTATAAATATTTGATTCTTGAGAACTTCCTTTCGGGGATAGATAGTTCTCTTTAAAAAAGAAGCCCCGAGAGGACTCAATATATGATTTCAATCGGTTTCATTACAACATACTTTTCACTGTGAATCCTGGATAGGCGGTAACCCGTGGGAGTAATTACAAGAGAAAAGAGAAGGTTAGATAATATTAAGCATGTTCTTATATTTTTTTCTAAATTACTACACAAATGATGTAAGATAAAAATAAGTATCATTAGAATTAATGTGAATATTCATGATAAGATGCTTTCAGGTATGTAAATGGTAGCTTAATATAAAAAATAGTTTGCTTCGTAAGGCAAAGCATTATTTAAAATCAAATAGCGTAATACGTTCCAAGTCAATATTAAATTTAAATGTAGTGGTCTTGGCCGAGTAGTGTACTGCAATAGGCTGATAATAATGACAATGATGATTCCAAGTTAAATCACTTATTTGTTTTAAAGCTTTTTGCGACAGTACATCTGATTACACAGCCTCACGACAACGATACTTGTTTTGATCTAAAATAAGATACCTTTACCTCTTGATGATATCCCTATTTTATTTACTTAATAAAATTACAATAAACAACAGCTCTAGAGGTACAAGGAATAAAAGTAATCTAAGATAAGATATTACTCCTAAATAACAACGTAGTTTGCGTTTATTTTAGGCGTGGCCTACGAGCTTACAAATAAATTACGAACAGCCTACAGACAAAGCCTCCGAGTACAAGGGATGATGTCGTTAAAGATGTTTACAACTCAAACTGCTTAGTCTAATGCTTAGTAAATAAGTCTACATACGCTTAAAATAAATGAACCCTTAAAAATTCAAGTTATAAAGCGACAGTGTTTGATTAAATAATGATTTTAATTTAAAAAAAAAAGCGGCCAAGTGCGAGTCGGACCCGCCCATGAAGGGTTCCGTATCAGCAAGTAATATGATAGAAAAGTTCTTGTAGATCGTTGTAACTTTGATGGATGTTTTTATAATAGTGTACTAATTGAATGAAAGGTAACTTGCGGTTTTACGATTTATGACGTATTAACAAAAAACTACTTACTAGATCTCGTTCAAACCAATTTTCGTTGGTAGTTTGTAATGTAATGTATGTATGTAATGTACAACATATATTTTCCTTACTTTTATCACTCTATTATTTTAGAAGTTACAGGGGAGGGGGGCACACATTTTTCCAATTTGGAAGTGTCTCTCGCGCAAAGTATTCAGTTTAGAAAAAAATGATGTTAGAAACCTCAACATCATTTTTAAACACCTATCCATAGATATGAAAAAAACGCGTATGTATGGGTTTAATGAAAAAATTTTTTTTGAGTTTCAGTTCTAAGTATGGGGACCCCCAAAATGTATTGTTTTTTTTTTCTATTTTTATGTGAAAATCTTAATGCGGTTCACAGATTACATCTATTTACCAAGTTTCCAAAGTATAGTTCCTTTGGTTTCGGAAAAAAGTGGCTGTGACATACGGACGGACAGACAGACAGACATGACGAATCTATAAGGGTTCCGTTTTTTGCCATTTGGCTACGGAACCCAAAAAAAGGGGCTCTTGAGTGTAACTATTGACTACTTTTTTTTCTTTTTCTTTTTTTTTTTTTTTTTCTTTTTAAAAAGACAACTCCCGCATTAGGAATATAAATTCCTGTGTCGCGGGGGACTTTACAAACATACATGAAACGGACATAAAGAACACTTTGTTATTGAGTTACCCAATTTTTTGATAATTACACAAAATAAATGATTTTCTATGTATGGAGAAGTATTTACAAAAGCTAAGTATGTAATAAGTAAAAAACTCTTTAAAAGCCCGATGCTCGATATAAACAACGAACTTAACGAAACACGAGGTAAGTTTTCAGTTTTTTTTAAAGGTTCTTTTATAAAGGTACCCTTGGTGGGCTGCGGCTCAACTTTCCAGTGATGTACCTTCCTCACCCAACTATCGATTGTTCAAAGGTATTAAGTAAATATTGTCCATTATCTACAGGATTTTGGTTAAACCTAAACCCTTTCTATTTTAAGCTCGTGTTCTACCTACGCCAATTTCTTTTATCCACACAGACAAAGCTTATCGTTAAGGATATTTTGAGTAATATTGCATACTACATTAGGACCGTGGCTCTTCTCGCGTGTACCTCCTTCCTCAGGCTCTAGAGTAGGTACACAGGTGTGTACCGATTTTTTTTTTTAATATTTAAATAAAAGACAACTCCCGCATTAGGAATATAAATTCCTGTGTCGCGGGGGACTTTACAAACATACATGAAACGGACACAAAGGACACCCAGACTCAGAACAACAAATTGTGAATCACACAAAGTGTTGTCCTACGTGGGATTTGAACCCACGACACTTGGCGTAGTAGGAAGCGGCGTGGCGACCGCTTAAGCCACTAGGCCAACCGTGCAGTCGTGCAATTTAATTTGAGTTTAGTAGTTTCGGCCTAATATTAGGCGCATTTATAATATTAGTAAGGATTATTTACTAAGAAAATTATTATTCTTAAACCAACAACAGTAAAATAAAAAAGCTATAAAACGGGCGACCGACGTAAACAGGTCTGTTATTGACGCAGCGCGTAACTCTATCAATGTCAAGGTAACTGGTGTGCGGGTGACACTTGTGCCGACATCATATCGATTGCCAGCACTCAATACCGCACACCACTGTACGTTACATGAGACCCGCAATAAAATTTGCGCTTCACTACCGTCATAAATTAATGATAAATTAGTTTGATGTATAAAGAACTCTTAGATGGTTCTTTAAGGTTAAGTTTTGCATGACAAGATTGCCTCTATAGTTGAACTTTACAGGTAAATCGAAGACTGTGTGTTACACAATTGTGCGAGTACATCAACTACTCAGCCTAAGCTACCTTTATTTTACTTTACACAGATTGTTTGTATTTATGTGATGTGTTTATTGATTGTTACAGATGTGTTTATAAAAGTTTAACGTGACACGACTCAGAACTACACTCGGTTCCAAAAATAACGGGTCAGTCACATAAACCCGAATATCTCCCGAACTACGTATGCCATCCTAATGAAACGAAGACTGTTCAATTGAGAATTTAATTATACAGATAAAAAATAAAATAAAACTTAGTTACACCCACAATATTAATCTTAAATTAAAAAAAACTAAAGTAGTCATATTTTTCTTAAGATTACATTTTTTTTATGATTGTTTTTTTGCTGTTTTTCATCACTGGAGGCTTCATCACGTGGAGGCAATACAAAGTATTAAATGAAGAAAGTGATGAAAAACAGCAAAAAAACAATCATAAAAAAAATGTAATCTTAAGAAAAATATGACTACTTTAGTTTTTTTTTAATTTAAGATTAATATTGTGGGTGTAACTAAGTTTTATTTTATTTTTTATCTGTATAATTAAATTCTCAATTGAACAGTCTTCGTTTCATTAGGATGGCATACGTAGTTCGGGAGATATTCGGGTTTATGTGACCGACCCGTTATTGGTTTATGTGACTGACCCGTTATTTTTGGAACCGGCTATATTTAACCATAAATCCACATATGATAAGAAAACAACGTGACGACGATTGAAGCCAGTGTTGTTAAAGTCAAAAATGCTTTCCTTAATAGTATTTTCATTCACAGTAATAACTTAGTACTTTGCATACAAAACCGAATAACATGGTCTGAACGAGACAATGTAAAATACTGTGTTGTAGATAATAAGTATTAGGTAATGTACCTTCCGTTGTTTACTTACACTGAAAGGGAATTACTCGCTGTTTCCTAAATAAAGGGAAAATCGACGTTCATAAAACCCGACGCTATGAAAATATTACAAATTTATAGGAGTCTGTAATATTTTGGCGAAATATTGTCGGTTTAGCGCAAGCTCGCGTGTTTATTGAACCGGAATTTATGCGCGCAGACACGACACCGGTTTATTCGAAGCAAACTGATTCGCGAAAAGGGAAATAGTCCAGTCAATTAAAGCTTAACTTTGCCATTTTGGTTGAACACCTGCAACCAACGCCAAAATTTCCGTGAGTCTTCGTAGATTAATATACTAAAATTGCAGGGTGCTGCAATACCGGCAAAGGGTGCAAATACATTGCAAAAGGGTGCAAAAACAACTTTTTCGTCTATATCTCGCGATTGGCTGGAAAAATAAAAAAAGATCCTTCTACAAAATTGTAGGAAATTAAATCCCCTACAAAAAATTGCAAACGTATTTTCGTGTATCTCTCATAGTTTTTGCACAAAATGCATTTAAAGGTGCAAAATGAAAAAAATGTTACTATTAATCTTTTTTTTTTCATATTGAAGTGATACTACATGTTTCATTGGGATTCAAATGATATGTTTCGGGCATTTTTTTTTATTTATTTACACCTTTTTTCAATTACCTAATAATCTTGTCAAAAAAAAACATTTAAATTTTATTATATGACTAGCTGACCCGGCAAACTTCATTAAATATTCATTAAAATATTATGCTTATTTATTAAATGATACTGATAAATTGACAGCAGTACCACCTAACGGGCCTCGGCCGGTACCGCCACAATCGCTTTGTTCCTGCATTTTAAATCTGTAATATCTTCAAAAATATTAATTTAAATTACATACTGTAAAGGGTCATATTAATCTATATTAAATGCACAAAGTATTTAAGGTACTTAATTGGATAAGGATTAATACTGTATTGCTTATAATCGTTTCGTAAATAATCCATTATTTCTAGTAAAAAGAAAGAAATTATTGTACAACTTTTTAAGGTGTACAATACTGTAGTACATTATTTTGATCTATCTAAATATACTACTATTATTTTGATCTATATAAATATCTGGGTACAGTCAGCGTTTGCAATGTAAGCGTAAAAAATGGGTTTATTTACGACATCACATTAAAAACCTCTAAAATTATCAATGTTTCTCTACTTTTATGCATGTATTATACATATAAACCTTCCTCTTGAATCATTCTATCTAGTAAGGAAACCGGCGTCGAAGTCCGTTGCGTAGTTTTAAAGATCGAAGCATTTATACGGACAGACAGAGAGTGGAAGCGACTTTGGCTTATACCATGTAGTGATAATTTAATTTTAGTTTTTTTTTATTCCATTGGATTCAGAGCAAAATAGCATTTGAAACGAGAAAGAGTGTGGTATATTTTATATTATTCTTTCTACTACTATTCTACTCTTTTGCTCCCACTGATTCCAATTTTCTATATAAGAGTGAATATAATATATAAGAGTGAAGAGGAGGAATAAGACAAATATGAGACCCTTGCGAGAAGATCGAAAAATAGGATCCATGTGCTCGAATAAGACCATACGTTTCATAATAAGAGCGAAAGAGATAGAGATTTAGACAAAAATGAGAACCTTGCGCTCTACGAAAATAGTATCATTGAGAACACACACACGTGAAAGCCTCGTTGGTCTAGTGGTTAGCATATGCGACTGCTGATCAAGAGGTCTCGGGTTCGATTCCCGGGTCGGACTAAATGTTTGTGGGATCCGCAAATATTTGTTTCGGAGTTTGGGTATTTTCTATGTATAATATGTATGTATTTACAAAAAAAAGTATGTTCATGTATTTCTATCAGTTGCCTAGTTACCCATAATACAAGCTCTGCTAAGCAGAGGGGACTAGATGGAGTTGCGTGTAAAATGTTCAAAATATAAATGTTCGAAATGTTCGAAAAGCTTAACGGACAGACAGATAGACAGAATAACTTTCGAATCATCATCATCATCATCAGCATCATCATCAGCCTATCTCAGTCCACTGCTGGACATAGGCCTCTCCCATTGCACACCACTTTGATCGATTTTGTGCTTCTCGCATCCAGCTCCTGCCAGCCATCTTGCGCAAATCATCACTCCACCTGGCCTGTGGGCGTCCTACACTACGTAACTTTCGAATATATATAACTAATTGACAATCTTTATACAAATAATAAAAATTGAAGTGTTTGTTTGTTATTTCAAACTTAGAGTATATATGGTACTTACGACAAAAAATTCAGTGTTATTTTTGTCTCTGGATCGGTTGGACAAATTTTGACGGAACTCTCACTGGCAGATAACTCATAATATAATCAGTAACTTAGGCTACGTTTTTAGCATTGCTTTGCCCAGCGGTGTTACCTGCGATTGTTGTTGCAAAGGTAAAACGTAAAGCACCGGGTTCAACTAGTATCTATAAAGCAAAGAGGATCAATTGTGTCAAAATAGTGAAGCGTAGTGTTGAAAAAGATAGGTAAGTATTCGTACGGTATTAACGTAATAGAGTATTCTGAAATATTTTTTGACAACTTACACACAACATCATCTAGTCCCAAACCAAGCAGAGCTTGTATTATGGGTACTAAACAACTGAGATAAATACATAAACATACTTTACCATACATATTATACATAGAAAACACCCAGACTCCGAAACAAATATCTGTAGATAACACAAATATTTTGTCTGACCCGGTAATCGAACCTGAGACCTCTTGATCAGTAGTCGCATACGATATATAGCCTTTTTAATGTTATTTAAGTGAACTGAATATCATTGCGCTCATGTTTTTATTTGCCATAATAACTTGATTAATAATTTTAAAACACTGCTGCGTAAAATGTAAAAATAATTTAAAGAAATGGAAAAAGGTTATTATAGCCCAGTAACATTACGCCGACTGGGGTATTAATTCAGATAAATTAGGTCCGACCCGGGAATCGAACCCGTGACCTCTTGATCAGCAGCATACGCTAAACACGAGACCAACAAGGCAGTCAATATTCTAGGTAACAAATGCAACAAGCAAAACTCGAGTAGAAATAGAATCCTTTCATTCGAGTTTTAATACGCACGCTTGCTTGTATGCAATTTCCTGATGCCTATTGCGCCCGTTTCTAACAATTCAAAACAACAAAAAGGAACAATCCGCACAGTTTATATACTTTTTAGGTAGCCATTTGGTTTTCCAGTATCAGTTCAAATTTAGTTAATTTACTGTAAGAAACATTGTATTCTTTTTTTGCTTTAATAACTTTTCAAACTTTACATTTCCAGTCAGGTCTAAGAAACTTATGGTATACTCCGCACGCATGTAACTCGATTACTTATTGCAGTGTTATTCTGAGTAACCTATGCGTAATTCTGATATTTAAGCTATATTACCGTAAAGTTTGATCCAAATCCGTTCAGTAGTTTTTGCGTGAAAGAGCAAACAAACATAGGTACATACTCACAAACTTTGTGTTGTTGTTCTTATTCTTGCGTACATACTCCTATATTACGTTTTACTTATATATGTTTTTGTGCTTTCCACTCAATTTTAATTTTGTACTCTTAAACAGTTTTATTAACTTATAATTTATAAGCTAGTTATTATTTTTGAATTATACCGATTTGAATGAATACTAAATACGTGCATGCTACATTTTACTAAATAAAATATATAATAATAATGTAATATAAATAATATAATATAAATAATATAAATAAATGTAATATAATAATGTAATATAAATATATATAATAATAATAATAATATATGTGCATATATACTAATGCTGCAGTCAGCATTAGTATATATGCACATATATGCACATATATACATATATGTATATATACACAGATATCAGTATATCTGTGTGATTAATAGACATTCAGCGTTGATTTTTCAAAAAGAATAAATAGGAGGCTTAACGATGTATGATGCGCCTTCAAAGCACTTGATGCGGATAGCCACTGGTACCACTTCCTGTCCCGCCGTGTATTATATATAAATGTCAAAGAAAACCCCGCTACAATATAATATATATATGTAATGGCCCGTTCACGACTGTGTCTAACCTTTTGGTTGGGAGGGTGTAAGTGTGTAAGACAAGACCATAACATAAATCTGTGTTATACGTGTTAACTTAAATTTTTAAGTTTAAGACTTTCAATTATTTGTACGCAACGAATACTTGCCATAATTAATATTCATTATATGTGAAGTATTCTAAAGATTGGCATAAATACAATTTGTGATATAAAATTACATTTTAGTCCAGTCAATTAAAGCTTAACTTTGCCATTTTGGTTGAACACCTGCAACCAACGCCAAAATTTCCGTGAGTCTTCGTAGATTAATATACTAAAATTGCAGGGTGCTGCAATACCGGCAAAGGGTGCAAATACATTGCAAAAGGGTGCAAAAACAACTTTTTCGTCTATATCTCGCGATTGGCTGGAAAAATAAAAAAAGATCCTTCTACAAAATTGTAGGAAATTAAATCCCCTACAAAAAATTGCAAACGTATTTTCGTGTATCTCTCATAGTTTTTGCACAAAATGCATTTAAATATGCAAAATTGTAAAAATATTATTTTAAATCTTTTTTTTTCATTTTGAAGCGATCCTACATGTTTCCTTGGGATTTAATTAATATTTTTGGGACATTTTTGTTTACTTATTAATATCTTTTTTCATATACCTAATAATCTTGACAAAAAATTCATTTCAATTTTATTAAAAGATATTTTTTTTATTCCATCGGATTCAGCGCAAATTTGCAAATTTTCAAATTTGGGAGGATGGTCATCTAATGAACGGGAGGCATGTAATATGCCTGATAGAAATGTTATATACGATGGTGGTACAAGAGGTGAAATGCCTAAACATAGTTTACTAGGATCTGCATAGGTTATGTTTTTTAATCCAGAAGGCAATCTCTCATCTTACATCTTATCGGTGATATCTATTGTAGATGCTAATTGCGCTGCAGTTTTTTTTACATTTGATTGGAGTTCTTTTATATCAAACACTACTTGCTGGTGTGTACACTGCTATGCCTCCCAAACAATGAAAAGTCTTCTGACCACCTGAGGTTCTTATTTGTATATGTGTGCCAAAAGAAGTCATCCGATGTTGTTTGGCTCTCAATTTTTTCTAAATGAAAAACTTCGATTTTGTTTTTTGATTATGTTTATTTGAACCTTTAGAATTTTAATAGTGAAGTCGAGAAGATGATATCGGCCAAATGGGTGCAGCCACAATCGATTGCTATATGGGCTTGTTTTATGGCATTTTTCATCACTTCAGCGAGAACTTCGGGCGACAGATTCTCGCACTCATGTGGAATGTTGTCCTTGAGGGCTTCCAGGGTCTCGAGCTTGTTCACATAAACACGGGACTTCAAAAAACCCCACAAAAAAGTCTGGAACGGTTAAATCGGGCGATCTTGCAGGCCAGTGCAAATCGCCAAAACTAGAGATGAGGCGACCCGGGAACGCTGCCTTCAGAATATCGGTTGTGTCTCGCGCAGTGTGTGCCGTTGCTCCGTCTTGTTGGAACCACATATCCTCCAGTCCTAATTCGTTCAACTGTGGCAGAAAAAACTCGGTTAACATGGCCATATAGGGCGCACCGTTCACTGTTGTCGTTTGACCAACGGTGTCCTCCAAAAAAAATGGAATCAATGACTGTTCCAGCTTGAACAGCGCACCATGCAGTCACTTTTCACGGGTGTAATGGCTCCTCGTGCTACACTTGTGGAATTTCGGTGCCCCAGAAGCGATAGTTTTGCTTTTTCACGTACCCGCTGAGGTGGAAATGAGCCTCATCGCTCATTATTATTTTGGTCGAAAAATCGTCTACTTCGTCCTCGAGATTGAGAATCGCATGGGCGTAGGCTACATGCGTTTGGTGGTCGACAGGCAGCAGCTGACGCACGGACATGCGCAGGTCTTTCACCAAAATTCACCTTAGGGACGACCGGCTGATGGCTAATTGCGAGGTACGGCGTCTGGTTGATGTTTCAGGCGACAGCTCAACATCCTCAGCAACAGCTGCGATATTCTCGGCAGAATAGGCGCTCCGGGACCGGCCACTCTTGGTAGCGTCTCTTGTGGTCCCTGGCCAAACGGCCCAATGTTTGCGCAGTTAGTGCCGGACGACCGGGGAATCGGTGATAGTTTCGCGCTGAGCCAACACCACAGACGAATTGTTACGCAAAAGAATAGACTCGATTATTCCGCATTCCGCGGGGAGTGTATCGCTCCGTGGCTTGTTTAGATTAGACATTAGCCGCCATTTGCAAAAATAAGAGCATCTTTCAATACGGTGATTTCTTTTGGCCCACCTTGTATTACGGTCAGTATTATCAAAGACATATTGAAGGTAAGCATCAGTAATTATAGTCTTCTGCGGTTAAATTATTGATGAAGCTTCATGAAGCTGAATATTATGGTATGATGTGCAAACACCCAGTTTGCTTGGTAGATTGATAACTAACATCGATCCTGTTTTTCGATAAATGTATGTCTCAACAGCTAGTTGAAGAAATGAATGAAGGATTTAGGACGAAGTGCTGAAATAATACTATAGCCAATAGTATCTATTTTTGGGATAACAGGACATTCATCTGACACGATATTTTCTTAATTTATTAGTAATTTATGTAGGAAGCAAGTTAATAGTGGAGGTATTTCTGATACAACGTTATCAGGGAATTTGTCCGGTTGTAGATAACTTTTTGTTCCGTAACGAGTTATTTCGTCCTTTATTTCGTCCTGTAAAATTTCTGCACATACAGTGATAATTGATTTCTTAGCCGTTTCACTGAGGTCCTCACTCTTACCATACCAATCACTACAATCAGTATGTAATCCTTAGAGGATTGCACACTTTTCACAACAATTGTTGCATATTACGTTTTCTACATACAAATAGAACATAAAAATGAAGGATTCATTGTTTCCTTTATATTGAAAACAGTGAATCAAGTTTATTTTGCAAAAAATCACTTTTGGACAGTTAGACGCACAAAAACGAAATATCCCTGAAACAACAGTTTGGAGTATAGTGACAGTAAGTGACAAACAGTTAGTTGAGCATTTTCTGCTGCAGTCTTACTCATTGCACTCAGCGAGATAGAAAAACAAGCGCATGTGTGTGTGTTCTCAATGATACTATTTTCGTAGAGCGCAAGGTTCTCATTTTTGTCTAAATCTCTATCTCTTTCGCTCTTATTATGAAACGTATGGTCTTATTCGAGCACATGGATCCTATTTTTCGATCTTCTCGCAAGGGTCTCATATTTGTCTTATTCCTCCTCTTCACTCTTATATATTATATTCACTCTTATATAGAAAATTGGAATCAGTGGGAGCAAAAGAGTAGAATAGTAGTAGAAAGAATAATATAAAATATACCACACTCTTTCTCGTTTCAAATGCTATTTTGCTCTGAATCCAATGGAATAAAAAAAAACTAAAATTAAATTATCACTACATGGTATAAGCCAAAGTCGCTTCCACTCTCTGTCTGTCCGTATAAATGCTTCGATCTTTAAAACTACGCAACGGACTTCGACGCCGGTTTCCTTACTAGATAGAATGATTCAAGAGGAAGGTTTATATGTATAATACATGCATAAAAGTAGAGAAACATTGATAATTTTAGAGGTTTTTAATGTGATGTCGTAAATAAACCCATTTTTTACGCTTACATTGCAAACGCTGACTGTACCCAGATATTTATATAGATCAAAATAATAGTAGTATATTTAGATAGATCAAAATAATGTACTACAGTATTGTACACCTTAAAAAGTTGTACAATAATTTCTTTCTTTTTACTAGAAATAATGGATTATTTACGAAACGATTATAAGCAATACAGTATTAATCCTTATCCAATTAAGTACCTTAAATACTTTGTGCATTTAATATAGATTAATATGACCCTTTACAGTATGTAATTTAAATTAATATTTTTGAAGATATTACAGATTTAAAATGCAGGAACAAAGCGATTGTGGCGGTACCGGCCGAGGCCCGTTAGGTGGTACTGCTGTCAATTTATCAGTATCATTTAATAAATAAGCATAATATTTTAATGAATATTTAATGAAGTTTGCCGGGTCAGCTAGTCATATAATAAAATTTAAATGTTTTTTTTTGACAAGATTATTAGGTAATTGAAAAAAGGTGTAAATAAATAAAAAAAAATGCCCGAAACATATCATTTGAATCCCAATGAAACATGTAGTATCACTTCAATATGAAAAAAAAAAGATTAATAGTAACATTTTTTTCATTTTGCACCTTTAAATGCATTTTGTGCAAAAACTATGAGAGATACGCGAAAATACGTTAGCAAGTTTTTGTAGGGGATTCAATTTCCTACAATTTTGTAGTAGGATCTTTTTTTATTTTTCCAGCCAATCGCGAGATATAGACAAAAAAGTTGTTTTTGCACCCTTTTGCAATGTATTTGCACCCTTTGCCGGTATTGCAGCACCCTGCAATTTTAGTATATTAATCTATGAAGACTTACGGAAATTTTGGCGTTGGTTGCAGGTGTTCAACCAAAATGGCAAAGTTAAGCTTTTATTGACTGGACTAAAAGGGACATGCACAGGTTATATTATCTTGTTTTACAATCTGTCACTGAAATAGTTTTCCATTTGAAACAGTAGATATTTAATAAAATGTAATAAAAAAATATCAAGGTAGAAGAACCACGTTAATTCCAGGCCCAATCATGCGCATATCACTAGGTTCCAGAGTGTGGGTTACTAATGGTATTGTCTGCATTCACAGTTGTTATTGCGTTCACTATCTTGGATAATGATTTCTATGATACAGAGAAGAGTAATTTTAGAATACTCACAAATATAAAAAATGTATTTTATAAGACTTCAATTTAATCACCAAAACAGTGTCGATGTGTAACTCTGAACCAGACATAAAGATGTGTGAGCATTACTAACTTTCCAACGAGTGTAGTCGTAAAGAAGTACAAAACATTTTTTCTAGAAGAATTTATTTATGATAGTCCTATATAGAATGGAGTCTAAACTAAACTAAACTCTTCTCGGAGTCATTAAAGTCATGGGTGATTAGAAGCACTGAAAAGAAAACGAAAGTGTTGGACTTTAGTTTCGATAAATATTATTATGTTGAGTTACGTAAGCCGGTTATAGTGAATGAATGATGTCGCCGCTTTACATTGTTGGAACACGAAGTTACGGGGCTATTATGCCAACGTTACGATTGTTTGCTCAATAAAATAAATTATAATGAAATGTCTTATTTTTCTTCTTTGTTATACGTTACTATAACTAACCATAGTTATGTAATGTAGCTACAAAAACTAAGTTTAAAGAAACATTTAAATTTACAAGTTTATTAAATGTCAGTTTCAAAGTTTTTGTGGGATAGTTATTTGCTATATAATTTAGCACTAGAAAACAGTAAACATAAAAGTTGATGACATGTCTGTAACTCAAACCAAAATCTGTGATTATTTAACATATAAGTTGACATGGATCTATCAAGAACTTTATAATACTGTGAAACTTGCACATAAACTTTTGATCCGTGTCGCGTAATAACTTATTTGAACAAAATTCAGCGTACATACTTATATATGTAGATCAGGAATTCATAAACGAATCTGCCGTGTATGTGTCAAGTGATAAATAATATTATTAGTTAATTGAGACATTAGGTTCTGTCTCAATTTCAATCTTAAATATATAAGAAACGTTAGATCCATATAGTATACTAGTTTTCACCTGCGGCTCCGCCCAAGTGTATCTCAATTTTTGCAGTAAAAGTAGCCTATATGTTATTCTGATATATAAACTATATTACTGTAAAGTTTCATGCAAATTCATTTTGTAGTTATTGCGTGAAAGAGCAAAAAACACACATACATACTCATAAACTTTCGCGTTTATAATATCGGTAGGATACACAATAGACCTTTCCTCCAGTGGGAGGGTCATCGGCTCATCTTTGTACCCGAGATAGGCGCGCAGTGGCTCTCAGTCGTGCGCGCTCCCGGGGGAAATACGCTGTCCATTATTTATTTACCCTACACATTATAATAAGATATATTTATTTCGTTTATAGCTGTTTTTGTGCGGATTTGTTTTGCGTCTGTTTTATGTACGACTGCTGATGTAGTTGAGATAAAAGTCGTGTGTGTTTTTTGTATAGATTGTTTCGTGATTTATTTAGTTTGTAGATAGGAATCTATTTTCCTTGTTAAGGGAACGTACGCAACATATGCTAAACACTTACGTGAGTCACTAATTATTTTTGGTAGATAGATATCAGCGCCATCGCAGGACATTTTACGTCTAAAGCTACTAATTTTTACTTAAATAATATTGTGATTAGTACAGTTACTATAGAGACTCCGTTATAATTATTGCACAGATCATAACGGGGTCTTCAGCCGTCCGTAACCAACCAACGTACCAACTTTACAAGTCAATTAGTATGTAGTTTTAAAATGTAACTAAATTTAAACTCCGCAAAATGTAGTATTTTTCATCTTTAGGTAATAAAACTACAAAGCACATAATTTTTTAATATTCATTATGAACCTTTATTATGTCATCAGTTCCATAAATTCGTAGCGGACACGTAGCACGTCTACGATATCGTAGAGGCTTATATAAAACAAGATACGAATACTAAGTAGATAAGGCTTTGTTTGTCACGTTATTATTTGTGAATTCCTAGCGATGCCTCCCTTCGTGGAGCTGGATTTTTGTAATATTATTATTCCTTAGTCGATTTATTTGTTAATTTCTTAAGTTTATTTGTTAATTTTAACTTCTTAACTACTCATTTCGATCTTAACTATTCATTCTTTCGAATCTTATTTATTCAATGAATGATTTTAGAACTCCTTTTCAAGTTTTCATTCATGTCAATATATTGACGTCTGTGGAAACCTGTAGCTCAAGAAATAGAAGTACGAAGTGAGGAAGAAGATGGAACAAATTAATATTTTAGGTTTGTTCATTTAATTATTGAAAAAATATATAACCAATAATATGTCACTAAGGTCGAGGACGTCATCTAGGTAAAAACTAACCAGAGTTTGTACAAGTAGACAGAGTGAAAAAAATAATTATAAACGTTTTTTAAATAATATACATAAACATTACGCTTAACAACAACCAAATTTCAAAACATTTACATATCACACAAACGTTTAGTCCGAACTAGGAAACGAACTCAAGAACTCAAACATAGCAGACGCATACATTACCGTTGCGCCACCCAGGTATTAAAAAAATACCTCAACCTCTTACGCAAGTTCACCGCCAATAAGGTTGAAACAATACTGCAGAATGACAATATTAAGATAATGTTTCGTCGAGTCAGTTCTCAGTTCGTGAGGTATCTTCACTCTCCTGCCCTCGAGGCTCAAAGCTACTCAGGGAGTTGACATCGTCAATATTCATAGCCTCCATTTCAATAACTACCTTCCCTTACGTAACTGGTAATGTAACCTTGCTGTGGGAATCGACAATGCGGAAACAGTTTCACTTGTAAAGTTAAGGTATAATCATTTTCAAGGTTTCGTTGACATAATTTATCAATCGATTATAGATGGATATTTATAGCGAACTAATATCTACATGCTTATTTCGTCTTAGGGGTCAACAATTATGACGAACTTATGGGTCGTAGTGATTCACAATTACGGTTTATTCTATTGGCATCCACGTTTATGTACTGGTTTCTTATTCTAACATTACTTACTAAGGTATGAATATCGTATTGATATATTTTGCTCTTACAGCTACATTATATATATGTCGGCGTATCGATTATTTTAGCTGGCAACACTGTTAAGTGTCTATAGGTAAGACACTGACGCAACACCGGGCACTGGCGCTTCATTGACACTTTAAAATAATCGATACGCCGACATATATTCCAAAACTATCGCTACAATGCTTTTAATCGCGACTTCATCTCAACAAGATAAAGAGTGTCCGTGTGCTACGTGAGCGATAACTGAAATATGCGGAGATAGCTGGACATGCTTATCTATTGTATAAATTCTATCAATTACTTTAAACATTATATGACGGTTAATAGTTACAAATACGGCCGTATGATCACCAATAAGATTAGATTCCTGTCCTATAGTAACCAGTCTTAAATATAAATGTATCAGATATAGACAATAAATAATCATGTTCACACTATATTTATTCTAGATGCGACTCAAACTAACGGCGCCAGACCAACAGTTCTTTCAATCATTATCATCATCAGTATGTTGCAGTCCACTGTGACACATAGGCTCTTCCCTCCCCCTCTGTCCCTCTGTCAGGTGGAATGACGACTTGCGCTCGATGGCTGGCAGAAGCTGAAAGCGAGGAGCCTAAAATCAATCAGAGTGGCGTGCAATGGGAGAGACCTATCATTAAAAAACTGTAATTACTTTTTATTTTATTATATGTTTGTTTAAACGCTACAATATCTGGAAATATAAATAAAAATTGAGTGTATATTCTTTGACTGCCTTGTTGGTCTAGTGGTTAGCATATGCGGCTGCTGATCAAGAGGTCTCGGGTTCGATTCCCGGGTCGGACTAAATATTTGTGTGATCCACAAATATTTGTTTCGGAGTCAAGGTGTTTTCTGTGTATTTACAAAAGTGCAAAAGGACGTTTATGTATTTGTATCAGTTGTTTAGTACCCATAATACAAGCTCTGCTTAATTTGGGTCTAGATGACGTTGTGTGGAATTGTCCGAAAATATTTATTTATTTATTCTTTGACGTTCTAATTATAAAATAAAACAAAAAAAAGTATTTTAAATGCAGTAATAATACAATAATAAAAAAAGTAATATTTATATAACTTAACTACTAAACTAACTATAATTTGAATTTAATAATTAATTCTTGACTACACAGTCAAAAATTAACTATACTAATTTCTAATTATTTAACACTAAATGTCAAATTTATGTAATGTATGTAATGTCAAGAAGTAAAATATAATACTGATTGCATTCTAAGAATTATCATTACAATCAACGAGTGTATAGAAACATCCATCAACGGGAACTGCCTATAGTTTGGACTCAAAATTATATTCATAAAATACAGACTTTATCTTCGTAAGAAGTCTATTAAAAATGAATATTTCAACAAATTCTCTAATGTGAAACAATTTCTAATGCAGCTGGTGTAGTTTATGTTTAAATGCAATAGGTATTATTTGTCAAATATAGAAAGAATAGATCAAGTAAGCTGAAGTATCCATGAGGAGAGGCATAAAAGCATCGCTAACAGTCCGTCCTCAACGCGATTGTACAATATATGTATTCGAGAACCCTTCTTTATTGGTGTTTGCGTTTCACTCGTGTAGGACTAGTGAGGTTCAGCGGCTCTGCTTACTTAGGACACAAAGGGAAAGTACTTCAGCGTTCTGTGAACATTATATATTATTACATCCACAAAATAGGTCAAAAACTTGAACCAGAGTACGTTTGTACTTTTTCTTATCATAAATAAATTTTGAGCCTTTCAATTAGTCATACGTAATATGTGTCATCAACAAGCCATAACAATTGACTGTCGTGTTCGGGTGTCCTCTCAGGAGGGTTAAGGAGTGCGGGTTGGGGACTGTAATACGTTTATTGAAAGGCAATTTTCATTTTGTCCATCCTTCCAGATCGTGACTTTGAGGGGGAGTTCTTAAGTTGGTGGTGCCTATTGAAGGCTGTGACTAGATCCTTTAACCCTCTGCACCTACTGTAGCAAATAAAGTTTATGAAACTGTTATGAATATGTATTAGTTTTCTTCTGGTTCAGTTTAAAGAAAGTACTAGAAGAAGTAATCAGTTACAACGCGATATATTTTGTAATATATTTTATGTTTTTCTTTCGTTTTAAAAACACAACTCTAAAAGTACTGGTAATATTCCTGAATACTTGACAGTGTCGTAGTGTTACGTTTTACACAATCTTTTCTGGGCTCGGGTTTCTTCTAAACATTTATACAAACATATTTCAAACGCTTGTGGATCACACTGCTGTCGCTGATGAGACTTGAACTAACAAGAATCGGCGAAGTAGGAAATAGTGAGGTGACCAATTAAAACTAAACACTACCTGTACAAGTAACATTCTAATTTAATTATATTCTATAAATACTATCGGTATGACATGATGCACTCGAAAGGCTTGATATTGCTGTAACGAGATCGTCGAACTGAGTTGATCTCATTAGGCGACTTGCTCTCGCCTCATCCGCTATGCAGATGATGGCTTTCAACCACCCCCTACTAACTCCACCTCTCCAAACCACCCTTCCAAAACGGTCTTGTGGGAGAAACTAAAGTAGTCTAACGGATTTAAAAACTTGAGCTTTTAGTACCTACGAGATTTTGATATTATTTAAATGTGGGTGATAGAAGAAACTATTAAAACCTCTATAAATTACAAATCTATAATCTATAGCACCACATTTTTAAGTGCCTATGATCTCGTTAATGTGATTTTTGTATCTTTCGAACACAGATTTTTAATCTAGTTAAAATTCAATAGGTGATCCGTTTGTAGGAGATCCTATAATCTTATCACTAGCGAATAGTAGGTAATATTTCATGAAAACTCTTTAAGTACTTAAGAAGTAAAGGCCTAGCCAACGATGTAGGATTAATTTTGTAATAACACACACACACATATGTGGAAACAGTTTATTAAAACTAGGAAATCAAAACCCAAAAAAAGTTAAATTCTAAGAAAAATATTTGAAAATATTATGTTTGTTTACGATTTAAGGAATTAAAAAGCGGCGTAGTGCGAGTCGGACTCGTCCAAGAAGGATTCCGTATCAGCAAGTAACATCATCTAAAAGTTCTTGTAGTTCGTTGTAACTTCGATCGATGTTTTTATAATAGTGTATTAATTGAATGAAAGGTAAATTGCGGTTTACGATTTAAAACGTATTACAAAAAACTACTTAATAGATCTCGTTCAAACTAATTTTCGTTGGTAGTTTACATGGTTATGTACAACATATATATTTTTAGTTTTATCATTCTCTTATTTTAGAAGTTACAGGGGGAGGACACACATTTTCCACTTTGGAAGTGTCTCTCGCGCAAACTATTCAGTTTAGAAAAAATGATATTAGAAACCTCAACACCATTTTCGATCCTCCTATCCATAGATATGGTATGAGTTTGATTAAAAAAAAATTTTGAGTTTCAATTCCAAGTATGGGGACCCCCAAAATGTATTGTTTATTTTCTTTTTCTCAAAATGTATCTTTATGTGAAAATCTTAATGCGGTTCACAGATTTCATCTACTTACCAAGTTTCAAAAGTACAGTTCTTATAGTTTCGGAAAAAAGTGGCTGTGACATATGGACGGACAGACAGACAGACAGACATGACGAGTCTATAAGGGTTCCGTTTTTTGCCATTTGGCTACGGAACCCTAAAAAAATATATCTATACATTACTGCTTTATTGATAATATCAAAATTGGTGAATTACAACAAATAACTACTAAGCCATAATTCATTTCTGTATGTTTTATGATTACAGTTATAATGGCGATCACGAACACATATCGAGACTTTTAAGGGTTATTCATGTGAACGGTCGTACGAGTATAAAATTATTATTTGTCCTATAAATTTTATATTTAATTTAATATTTAAAATGTTACGAGGAAGTGAATATTTGTTCGACTGATTACTGTGTATGTGCATAAACCTTACCAACAATAGCTGTAATATATTTATTAGTAAAGCTGATGTCGTTTATTCTGTGCTCTGTGGGTACTCTCTTGTTTATAGTTTTCTAAATAATCTGAAATGAGAGCGCTTAAACGCTGCCACATCCTCGTCTAAATTAATGATGTCCTAAGTACCTATTACACAGCAAACAAGAGAGAGAGAAAGTAATACAAAATAGCAAAATAAAATAACTCTCTGCAGTCAGACTACGAATGACAAATTTTTAGTGAAAATCAACATCTTCGATACCTATAATCAAGAAGTCAGTGAGATTTAGCAAGCAGCAGCAACAATTAATGGATTAGAACTACAAAAATCACTAATCTTTTAGTAAAAAGTGAAGACGCAGAAAGAAATCAAATGCAGAAAATAATAAACTATGTAATAACTTAACCTTAATAACTAACATTTTAAACTAGTGTAAGCATACTTAAATAATTATGAGTCGGCGCTAAACAAGAAGAATATTAAATTACGTAAAGCATGATAACGTGCCCTTGTTTATGAATTTAATTTACCCAATAATTTAGGTTTATTTAATTTTTAGTTAAGGTTATTTAGTTATCTTTGTTCTTTGATTATTTGGCGCAGAATTAAAATTATTTAGGAATGCCCACACTAATTTAAGAAATTAGTTGTTATGGTAAGTAATAACAGTTTCTTATTTTCTGCTTTTCATTTGTTTCAGCGGTTCATTTTTTGACTAAAAAGTTTTATTTATCTCATGAACATCACTTTAGATATAATGTTTCTCTTTACATCCTACCACGAGCCAGTCTTAACGAGCCTCAATATAAGTTAAATGATATTTATGCGCTGTAATTACAGAAATGGATTGTATTAATTTGCTAATATGGCTCATATTGCATATACAATAGAGACTATTTTGTCTCTGACAACCGATGAACCGATGTATGTACGTCACCGCACGAATTGAAGCCTGTACGGAATCACCTACATTAACAAAATTACAGAATAAACAGATGACGGGGTACAAAGTTTATGTTCGATCTGCTTCTATCATTTATTGTACAGTGTCAAGTTTTGACCTTCTAATATCTAGCTAATGGCTCAGCTCAAGCTATCATTTTTATAAATTGGCTGTCAGTGAATTATAATTTAGAATTAATAAGATCAATGATAAAAGAAGGAAAGCTTGATTTACACTCAATACCAACTCGTCTGTCCAGCGTGTCATAGTCGACCATGCCTCCTTTTATAGAGAGACTGAACTGTTAATAACTGATGATGTGATGAATAGTTATACAAATATCACGAACGTTTCATTTTAAAATATGAGTCTGTGCCATGATAAAAAGAGTATTAATAAACATTACACAAATATTTATATTTATTGTCGATTCGCATCTAGTACACATAATTTTGCTATGACCATAATTATGTGTACTAGATGTACCAGCCCTGAGGGGTCACTAAGGGTTCACTAGTCGTTACACCAAAAAAAGCTCGTAACCGTCATTAGTCGTTGCTGTGTCGGCATAATGACTTGGCACTGAATTTTAATGAGATTACATTACATACATTCAAAATTTTATCGAATAAGCGTATGTGTGTACGAAAATCCGTTGAATAAAGCAATGTCAGGAACAGATAACATAAAAATATTTAAACTGTTTTACGAAACCGCTCGATTAGTCGATAAGCAATAGAAGGGATCCCGCGGGATTATCCCCTAGTCCCGGGGCCCGGGAACTACGGACATTAAGCTGCGCTTATCGCCTCCGGGATCACCTCTACGTGGGTATGAGGGTCTGTGTTATGTCTTAATATCGGTTTTCGACTAGGGTTGCCAGATTTGTTAATGTAGACTCCCTCGTAATATTTAATCAAACAAGACTTTTGTAGAAAGGGATGAATGGTAGTGAAAGTGTGTATTTCCTTCGTAGGTTAATTTATAGAGAACAGATTTGTACCTACTTATTATTACATGCTTATTTAAATAAATAAAAATGAATCGGTATTTCCCTTGGTCACGCCATTACGCGTGAATGGCTGGACCGATTTCAGTATTTTTTTTTGTTTGTTGTGTTTGTTATTGTCAAGAGAAGGTTCTTATGATAGAAAATTAAGACAGGACAACGTCTGTCAGGTCAGCTAGTCGTGTATTAACCCGCCGTCACTCGCGCGGGGTGCTGTCAGCACCCCAAGCATTTTTGAACGTAAAAATGGCAAATAATTTCTCTAGTTACACATCTGTGCGTCTCTGTATCTTCAAGTGATCTTTAAAACAGTCGATAAGGTGCGAGAGGGGTAGTGTAGTACCACCGCTTGCAACGTAAGGACGTTTTAAATTTTGTATGGGGTGCTCACGACACCCCGCGAGCGCTCGTGTTATACTTTTGCGGAAGTTACTTTAGCAGCAAGGTACGTGTTTTCAATTATTTTGTAAAAATAAATTATTTAATTGTGCCCTTACTTACTATAGTATAAATAGTGGTGTTTTTCGAAGCAAATATTTAATGTTTATTTTAAATTTAGTTAGTTTTTTTCAATCTTTTTATTTTCAGACGAGTTGACAAGAGTAAGCGAGATTAGCAGTTTTGTTCGAAGAAATAATATTGAATAACAAAGACAATGTTGCAGTGGAAATTGATGCCAGCATATATGAAGATTTTGTTCAAGAATCTGATCATGATTCTTTGTCAGAACAGGATGCTTCATGGCTTGATAAGTCTGAAAGGATCATCAACGTGATCATCGGAAAAGATACAGTTACTAAGTGGCATAAAGTCAAGGGTCGTACTTCAATTAGAAGTCGCAATTTCAATTATCTACAATAAGAATATAATGCCATCGCAACCTGACATGAATAGGCCAGAATTTTTGGAATCATTGGGTTTGAGCATGCTTTAAGGTCACCTTGAAAAAAGATCTTCACAACTAGGGGTACCCAAACCACTCAAGAGGATGTTGAATGCTCACAGATCAAGCACCGAAGCAATGACACCAACAAAAAGCAGCGCTGTATAGTTTATCAACGCTCCAAACGTTGAGTAACTGCAATTTTTGCAAACAAACTATTGGTCAAAAACACATGAAGTTAATTTGCAGTTCTTGTTACGAAAAATAAGTAATTTTTAATTAATTTTGTTAATAAATCCCTATATTTATGATTTACAATGAGAAAGTTTATGTTAAAAACTAAGAAGTTTTAATTTTTTTTGGTTCTTTGAGGAAAGATCTCAATATTGTTACTGAAAAGACTGATTACTATAATGTTTTGTACAACAGTAATAAAGAACATTATAAAAATTACGTTTTTAATTTACATACGTCATACAACACTAAATTATAAAATGCTGGTATAATTCCATGAACTGATAATATATATGTATTAATGTACATTGAGTGTGTGGGGTGGCTACTGCACCCCGCGAGTGTTCACGAGGCTAAAAACCGCGCGAGTGATCGAGGGTTAAAACTTTTTTTTTTGCCATATATAGAGATTAATTACGAACAGTATTTGGGTACACAAACAAGTCTTTGTGTTACCTTAACCGACGGAACTATGCGCTTCAATTAAACTTAAAGAATTTGTTCTTCAAGTGTGCCACACCACACGCATAGAATAGTTATGAAGATTTATGTGTTATGATTATATGTTATGATGGTTATTACTTTACTCACCACTCACCATTTCGTTATTCTTGTTTGACTTTTTCCAAATATGCGCACATTTTTTTTTTTTTTTTAAGGCAACTCCCGCATTAGGAATATAAATTCCTGTGTCGCGGGATGCTTTACAAACATACATGAAACGGACACAAATAAATATATTGTGAATCACACAAAGTGTTATCCTACGTGGGATTCGAACCCACGACACTTGGCGCAGTAGAGAGCGACGTGGCGACCGCTTAAACCACTAGGCCAACCGTGCAGTCTTTATAGTCAACATTACAAGTCTTTATAACTCATGAACTAGCAAAGTTATCTAAGCCGTTATAGTTTTCCTTTAAAGTTCATTACATGGACTACGAACATGATTTTTTCTAGATTAGCCATATATTAGACAGCCGATTAGCTTTTAGAGGGCAGGGTGTAAGGCTGTTTTAACAAAAAAAATATCTCTAAAGTTGGATAACCCAAAACCGGATATTTAAATTAAAAAGTGATCTTAGCAACCTCTCAATATTTTAAAAGACCTATCTATTGATAATAGCCCGCATGCCGGGACAGACACGAGAAAAAGTCATCCCCACTTTACGTGTATGGGAGGTACCCCAAATAAAAATATGTTTCGTGATTTTATTATAGCACTTTGTTGACGTGACTTTTTAGCATCAGCTGTTTGCGGGGTAAATCGAGGACGTACGGACGGACGGACAGGTCGAAATTATAAGGGTTCCGAATCATGAAGTACGGAACCCTAAAGAGTTATTGAGAAAATACCAATACGTTCATTGACTTTTACAATTAATATTTTATTTACATTGTGTATAAAATCTGGTAAAGTTTTAATTTCAACAATTTGGTGTCTGTTGCTAATGTATTTACCACGTACTACAGGTCTGGTTTTTTTACAAAACTTACATAAGACGACATGGAAAAGCTTTTGAAACAAACACATGTATTCACATACATACATATACACTCAAACACGTACATACGTATATGCTCATACATACTGACACACACACAGGCGCGGCTTGCTTGTTTATAGAATTAATAAAAGAAAAAAAGTAACCTTCGTACTAAGTTTCAGCTGAACTTCCATTTGAAATACTTGTGTTTTTGGTGATAATTTATTATAATGATTAACATAACGAATACTTACAATATTCACATACAAGCGTCATTTTTTTGTAGCTTTATCAATATTAATAACAAAATTAAATTATTTGCTATCAACATCGTCCGTGGATGAAGTTATAAAACAAATAGTTAAACTAACAAACAGCCACACAAGACAGCTGGCTATAAACTCAAAGTGTGCGTGTAATTCTCACAAAGCTTACTATTTCAAGAGGGTCTCGACTCTCGGTACAGCATTATCGTAACTTTTGCGGCACATAAAGTCTTATATAATCGTAAATAACAAGACATGTACGAAAGGGGACCGCCGCTGAACAAACTACCAACTACTTTTATATTATCCAAGCAACTGGCCGTCCGTCTCCCGATAATGTTTCAACTTTTCAACGCAAAGAAAGTTGAGTAAACCTGCAAAGATTGAATCCTGATTGTTCTATAAACATATTATTTTTATAATCTCTAGAACTTATGACTGACTTTGAAAACTTAGTTTTACAATTGATAATTAAATTCTTGTGTTTCAAGGCATTTTAAATCACTCCAAATGTTTCGAATGAACCTGCATAAATGTAGAACATATATTTCTACCTAAAGTTTTACGCATAGGTATGTATGTACATACGTGTTTTGTTTCATCTACACTAATCATCATCATCATCATCAGCCTATCTCAGTCTACTACATAGGCCTCTCCCATTGCACACCACTTTGATCTACACTAATTTTATAAAGAAGAAACACTGTATTGTGTTGATAGAACAAAAATATGTTCTACAATAATAAAGAACATATTAATATCTATAAAAAACCATATATGCAACTATTGTAATTATGTCACTATAACTCCATTTTTGAAAGAAATCTTAACAAAAACAATACCATGCCTAAACGACTATGTTAATCATGTCTTTATATTAATCCTTATCCAAATAAATTATATTTTTTAATTTAAAACTGGCTTAGTCCCTGTAGATAACTTTTTCGGCCATTGCATTCAAAAGATATGACGAGTTTAAAAATGTTAATCTAAAGTAAATATGCCGATGATACGTTTATGGCGTGTTTCACCAGTGTTTAGCCTGTACCTTAATTTGCCACATACATTTTATTTATTATTATTATTGCTTAAAACAATTGTCCACCCGTGCGGATCCGGGACGAGCCGCTAGTATGTAACATAGACTATACACCACAGTATTATGTAAAGATAATGTATTTGATAAAATCAGAAGTAGCCCCCAGAAGACTTGACTTGTAATGCTACCCGACTGTAGCTAATATCCAATAAGAAGGCATATTTCGGTCATAGTAACAAATCCAATTTATTTCAATCTTGTAACCATTCCAAAGGTAAAATTCCAAGACATCGGCATCGACATACATATGTAGGTGTCGGGGGACCTTTACGAGGTCAACGGAAATTATATTAGGAATATCGATTAACAAACAAAGGAGAAAATGCCTCTGAAATATTTTCATTTTAGTTATAGATATTAAGTTTAGTATCTACCAAGTACTGGGTGCTCCTGAGACGTGAGTAAGTTTCTGGCAGTTTCTACTATACTACCACTAGGTCTATGCCACTTCAACTTTAGGACTGGTATGTACTTTGGATAGAAGCGATGGTGATCCTACGTTGTTGAAGTGTGTTTTTGATTTAAATGGCACTGCACTAGGTCAATTGAAGCCCTTATTTAAATTAGTTATACGATCCTGATCAAGGATTCTGAAATTTTAACGTAATAGATCAGTTCTCTCGAATCCATTATACTTTATTATTTCTTTCTCTTCTTACCAATTTTTTTCTACATACACTTAATTGCAGATTTTCTAAAAAAAACTCTTGATAAAGCTGCAATTTACTTTTATTTATTCCTTTAAACGGTATCATTTTCCTTCCTTTGTATCATATCTTGTATATTCTTCCCTGTCATCCTTCTCTTGTAATTTTCTAATCATTAATTCACAAACTGCCGGGTCGGTGACTGTAGGCTTACCTGCCATTAGCAGGATCAAGCTGAGTTGTCCCTCCGGGGATACACCTATGTTTATATAAATTTAACGATTATCAAGGCAACGAGAAAATTTTGCTCTTCGACGGAACTTTATTATGATCAATAAATGTAATGAATTATATAGTTGAGTATCAAGTTCTGGGCGACCATTAATATTATGGGTATAATTCACGGAATCGTTGCGTGCAAGGAAGGAATGAAACTGTAAAACTTAAGGTATTTTCGATAATATCCACAATCCTGTTGCATGTGTTCTTCAGGTTGCTTTCTGTGACCCAATTAGCCTCGGTAACGTTGTGGTGGCTGGCACTAGACGCACCAGGCTGGTGTTTATTAATAGTTCCACAGACTACAGTCATTTGTTAGCTGCATAGATAGATAGATTTGACTGCCTTGTTGGTCTAGCGGTTAGCGTACGCGGCTGCTGATCAAGAGGTCTCGGGTTCGATTCCCGGGTCAAACCAAATATTTGTGTGATCCACAAATATTTGTTTCGGAGTCTGGGTGTTTTCTATGTATAATATGTATGTATTTACAAAAAAAGTATGTTTATGTATTTATATCAGTTGTATAATACCCGTAATACAAGCTCTGCGTAGTTCGGGACTAGATGACGTTGTGTGTAAGATGTCCCAAAAAAAAAATAGATAGATAACTCTTTATTTGCACAATATAATATGTATTACATAGTTTGACCTTGTCGTTTATTATCATTGAAAATACAGAAGCAAAGTTAATATACTGTATTTATGTTGTCATGAAGTTGATTATAATTTATGTGCCTTTATTAAATAATTTTGACAAAACTATTCTAGGTAGTTAGTATAGGTGATAACATAATAACTTAAGCATGTGTACGTCTGTCTGTTACCCTAGTGTCTACTGAGAAAAGTTTTAACTTGGTTCAGGAGTAAAATACTAGCTCAGTATATCATTCTATTAAACTGTGCCGCGTCCATTCAATACTACTTATCGATTTTTAAATTTCTTTTTTTTAATATCAGTTTTCTTTTTAACATCTGTGAAGCTCCCACGCCTGTTATAGGGGTAATTGTATGACATCAATAACGCACGCGAGAAATTATACAGCACAAGCAATTGAAGTGTAAATTATCAGTTCGCTAAATATCAAACTATTTTGTATAGCTTAACTTAAATCATTTAGTAAAACACAGAGATGATTCTTATCAACCAAAAGCTTATTCTTCTAAATGTGGGTTGATTTTGTAAACAACACCTAGACTCTGAACAAATATGTGTAAATAACACATAGTGTTGTCCCACGTGGGATTTGATCCCACGATGAACCTCAAAGTATTCCAATAATTTAGGAAGTATTAGTTACATATGAACATTCATAAAATATTAAACATTTTATAAGTTATCGCGTTAAAAAGTAGACTGTATCCTTCTTCAAGAATCTATATACAAAAAATTATATTGAAATCGGTACAGCATTATAGGCGCGAGAGTGTAGCAGAAAGGCTGTCAGGATTATTTTCGAATGTATAATATTAAGTAAGTAAGTATTAGTAAATAAGTATGGACATGAATGGAGTCAGTGGCAAATTGACCAAATATTAGAAATTGATTAGTCGATTTTCCTTAGGCAGTGACTTTTTGCATCCGAGCACTTTCTACCTTATTGAAGTACATCAGTCTAAGTTCATTCCCAGACTTTTACCATTCATTTGCTTGTGCGCCGTATTCTTAGACTTATCAGACTAAATAGAATTATACAAAATTGGGCAAACGCACTTAACAGGGTTCCATAGGCACACATAATGGTAGGTACATTTAAAATCGTGTCATAAAAATAATTGTCATGTTTACTTATTATTTTTTTATTTTGTATGAAATATTCCAAGTGAGTACATTTAACAAGTTAGACCACTATAACTCCTGAAATAAAAAAAGTTATCAAAACCGTTATAGTTTTCTTTTAAGTTCAATATATGGACTACTATCATAATATTTTTCAGCCTGCCGTTTAGCTTTTAGAGGTGGTGGGGCGCATTATTTTTACAAAAAAATGCGCTTCAAAGTTGAATAACTTGCAAACGGTTACCTAAACCGAAAAATGGTTTTTGCAACCTCACAGTGTTTTAAATGCTTATCTAATAATACCTCCCCTCCCACACACACGATGGGGTAGACGCGAGAAATAAATATCATCCCCACTTATCGTGTAGGGGAGATTTTTTCATTTTATTTTATTGTAGCACTTGTCGACGTAAGTACAACACATATTCATGCAAAGTTTCATCTTTCTAGCACCAACCGTTTGGTAGCGGTAGGTTAAGGACGGACGGACACGACGAATCTATAAGGGTTCCGAGGCATGAACTACGGAACCCTAAAAAGACAGAAACATGGTTATTATGATGACTAAAAAATATTGTACTGAACGGGTTACGAAACATAATTATGTGTAAAAGTTGCTAAAGTCTAAAGACGGGTTTCTAACTGCTGACTATGTTCGTTCAAATTGTACCATTGATCCATATATTATAATGAATATGAACAGATTTATCGTTAAGCTATCTAAAGTGAACAGGCACTGTCTTCGATAAGTGAACATTCTGCAGCCCTCAACTGGGCGGGAATGTCGCGATCTATTTTAAGAATGGTTTTTGTTCGTTTATTACGTTGTCACATCGTTATTGGATTCTTTTTACTCAACTTTGGCAATTCTTTTTGTTTTCCTCTTATTGATCTTGTTATTACTTTCTTTATCACTATCCAGCCCGTCGTTAAATAGTGCGATTTTAGTACTACGTAAGAAAATATAGGTCATTATAACAACATGAATACTTTTCAATTTTGATTTTAGAAAATCCGACCCCAGCTGTAACGAAATCTGTTCGATAGATATATTCTAAGCATTCATGAAAATTTTCTCTTGAAAAGGTCTTGGTATTTCGACGATTGATTGCTAACATCAGATATTCGGTCGAAAAAGAACATTACAATAAATAATGTAGGCTATAAATATAACTGTATAGAGACAAATCACAACAACAGAAATCCTTACAAAAAGTCTGATCTTTTGAAAGAGAAATGGAATTAGCACACGACATGTATTTTGTTTTTTATAGTCGTATATGATGTGTGTATCATTTGTTCCGAAGTAAAATGTTTGTAAAATCTATTACCACATACAAACAGTGATTTTATATACATAATATATGAATCTATTGGTTGGCGAACCTGAGCACTTATTTTAGTTATTTATTCAGGTAAAACTGGTAGCACTAGTGGCTGACTCCAAATAATCTTCGGAATAAAGGCTAGGAAGACTAAGAATGTATGTGTTTAGAAATACTCGTAGATTTACGATTATATTTTTATCAGCAATTTACTAGTTTTGGATTAAACGTGTGTGTGATGCTGAGAATATTATCATTATATTATTGATCGAATAAAGGTTTGCTGTTTTGTCAATATATTCTGAAGATATTAAAGCCACAGAACTTTGCAAGCGAGCTGGTAATTACGCCAACGTATTTTTACGTAAATGTTATGTCTGCCATTAAACAAGTTCCTTTGTTACTTTGATCATCTTGCTACTAAACTTTCCTACAATACTAATAGCTGTGGGCGTACCTTACATGGGCATACCCATCATTAAATCTTCTGAAGTTCGTTTAAGTTACGTATCGACTTTCTCTACAATACACGTATAATACACTAGATATTTTTGTTCACATTGTCTTAACCTAAAACTTTGACGCCTATTTGTATTGTGTGTCTTCTTCTTCTTTCTAGATCTTCTCTTATTTTCCTGGAGTCGCCCTTCCTGGTTGTAGTGTGTGTAACCATGTAACTATGTGTGTAATCTATGTAATCTATATAATCTTGTTACAAACCCAAATTAAAGAGAGTATTATTCCAGCAGCCAGTTGTATCATTTCATCTCCTTACATGGCGACCCTGCCTACAGGCGCCAGCGCGAGTATGTGATCGGGTTGCGTGTTCGCGTTCGGCGTCAACGATACCATATAGGGCTACAGCGTCGAACTTTGTACAATGGTGAGCAAGCTTAAAATTATGATTTATACAGTGCTAAGAGACATCTTCGCTTCTGCGACACGTAGTGCAGTAATAAGTTTTGTTAAAACTAAAAATGGGTGGTTCCAACACTAAAGATCAGACCTTGGTGGTTCAAAACGCAGCAGGAGGCTCTAACAACACGCATTTAGAGGAATTAAAATTTCATGTATCGACAATCACGATATTGCTAGCCATAGCAGTGCTAGTCCTGGGGATTGGAATCCTATACTTTATTCTGAGGATGTATAAACAATGTCACTTGAGATGGATAAACCAAGAAATTTATAGAGGCGCGATATTTCGGCGATCAAGTACGAGGCGTAACTGTCACTCTCCTGAAAAAGGACGTCAGAGGAGTTCGAAGGTTGAAATAGCTTGAAGACAAAAAAAAAAAAAATAGTGATTACCGAAAGAATTGGAGGATGTGGAAAAAAAAAAACATAAAAAAGTGTGTAATTCGAAAAAAAAATAATATGTGCAGTGAGAAAAAAAAAGTGTTAATTCGGCTCAAATTTATAAATCGGTAAAATAATAAGTTCGGTATTCTACTAGCGCGGACAATGGACTTTGAACTTTGTAATTTAAGTGCATAATCGTATTACTCGTATATCATTTTACTCTTAACGTTCAAGTACGTATTGACTTATGTTAATCTTTTGTGTTGATTTTGTGTCGTTATACGATAAAATCGTTGAGTTGTGCTCAACAGCTAGTATTAGTAAACGTGGTGTTAATAAAACGGAAAAGATGAGTACGTTTGATTTAAAAGTAGCTCTTAGTTTATTACCTATAGTTAAAACTGATAACGAATGTTCGTTAAAACAATTAATTGATAACGTAGAATATTATAGCTCGCTACTAGATAGTAATGACTGTAAAAATAAACTTATTCAGTTCGTATTAAAGAGCAGGTTGTCTCAGCACGCTAAAATACTATTGAAATCTGACTACGAGGAGGTTCAGGATTTAATTACCGACATACGTAACATTTTACTGCCTCAAAAGTCACCCATTGCGATTCAAAATAAGATACAGCTATTAAAACAAAATGATTTATCTATTGAGGATTATGGTAACCAGCTTTCGGAACTTTTTGTGGATCTGACGGTATCACAAGCCAAAGGAGATTTGAAAACATATAAAATAATTAAACCCTTGAATGAAAAGTTGGTAATTAAAAGGTTTTCCGATGGCTTGCGAAACCGGCGTCTTTCAACTATAATTGCAGCTAGGAACTACGAGTCGATGAAGGACGCTATACAAGGTGCGAAGGATGAGGAGATTTTCATGACTGGTACTTCTTCAGGTTCGGCTGAGATTCTCTGAGAGGGAGACAGAACAATTATCGTGGCTCACGAAATAATTATTATAATAGGTTTTATTTTAATAGAGGTCGAAAAAATGATTCCAGTGCTCGTCGCGGTCACCACAACTTTCGTGGGGGTGCGCAGGTGCAGCAGCAGAGCCGTGGGGCCACTCAGCGCAGCCAAGGGGCATCGCGTGGTAGAGGTAACTCATATTATACGGATAAAAGGATATGTCAAAATGATTCTAACAATCGTTCGGTTCAAGTTATGACGCAATCGGAAAGTAACGAAGTAATAAATCAGTTTTTTCGTGAATAACAAAATTATTTTAGCTACTGATACTAATTATTATATTACATTAACTTCTAATAACAAACCATATACGTGGTTACTTGATACCGGTGCTTCAATTTCAGCGGTGAAATATAAGTATGTATTAGAACAAAATATTCCAGTCCAAAAAGAGGACGTAATTATAAATGGAATCGGTGGCAAAGTCCATGCAATCGGATATGTTTATATAACTTTGACTTCGGGTGATCATGATCAGTTTTATGTTTTTGATTCTCTGCCATGTGGGGCAAATGGCATCATCGGTCAAGACTTTATTAATAAACATAGATCCATATTAGATTTTAATAATTATACTTACACATTGTTAACTCATAATCATTTTAAATTAGTTTTACCCTTACTTAAATATGATAACTCAATTGAAATTTCACCGAGATGTGAATCTATACATTATTTTCAAACCGACTTTTCTGATGAGTGTGTCGTACATTCTAAAGAAATTTGTGAAGGTATATTTTTAGCTAGTTGTATAGCAAAACCCGTAAACGGTTTAATACCGATTAGGATATTAAATACAACGGATAATTCTTATACATTATCTAATATTAATCCATATATAGAAAAGTTAAGTGACTACAACATTTGTAATTTTAATAAATCGGAAAAAAATGCGAGTCGAGTAAAACAATTACTTTCAATTTTAAATTTGAAACATCTTAGTAAAGAGGAACAAACATCGATATCAAACTTGCGATATTTTTTATTTGGACGGAGACAAGTTATCTACAACTAATATTTATAAACACTCTATTAAGTTAAAGTCTAATGTTAGTTCAGTTTTTACTAAACCCTATCGATTGCCACATTCACAGAAGGATGAAATTAGTCAACAAATTAATAAAATGTTAAACGAAGGCATCATAGAATCCTGCCGCAGTGAATGGTCTAGTCCCGTTTTGCTAGTACCGAAAAAAACTGATAGTACAGGTTGTAAAAAGTGGAGATTAGTTATTGATTATCGCAAATTAAATAATTGTATAGAAGACGACAGATTTCCCCTACCTAACATTTCAGAAGTACTTGATTCTTTATCAGGTTCTATATATTTTTCTCATTAGATATTTATCAAGGTTATTATAATGTTGATCTTGAACAAAATAGCAGGGACTGTACTGCATTTTGTTCCGGCCAATACCGAATGACTCGTATGCCGCAAGGACTTAAAACAAGTCCTGGTTCATTTTCCAGAATGATGACCATGGCCATGTCTGGACTTTCACACGATAAGTGCTTAGTATATTTAGACGATTTAATAGTTTTCGGAAATTCGTTAAATTCGGCAGTTAAAAATTTAATAGACGTATTTGAAAGGTTACGAAAAGTTAATTTAAAACTTAATCCAGGTAAATGTAATTTTTTAAAGAAGGAATTACTCTATTTAGGCCATGTAGTATCTGGTGACGGAGTTTTACCTGACCCGGAAAAGATAAAAGTTGTTCAAAATTATCCGTGTCCCAAAAATGTAGACGAAACTAGAAGATTTGTAGCATTTGTTAATTTTTATAGAAAATTTATTCCAAATTTCGCGGAGCTAAGCTACCCACTTAATAAATTATGTCGTAAAAATGCTTGTTTTATATGGGATGAAAACTGTCAAAATTCATTTGAAAAACTAAAAGAGAAAATAATATCACCACCAGTTTTACAATATCCGGATTTTTCCGAAACCAATCAGTTTATTATTCAAACTGATGCTTCTAAGTATGCAATCGGTGCAATTTTGTCAAATAGTAATGGTAGACCAGTATCGTTCGCAAGTAGAACACTTAATAAATCAGAGATAAACTATCCAACTATAGATAAAGAATTATTGGCTATAGTATGGGCAATCAAACATTTTCGACCGTATTTATATGGAAAACATTTCAAAATTTTAACAGACCATAAACCTTTAATTTCCTTATTTAACATGAAAGACCCATCAAGTAGATTATTTAAATTTAGGCTATTATTAGAGGAATATGATTTTACTATTGAACATGTAAAGGGTTCGGAAAATGCAGCTGCAGATGCATTATCTCGAATTTCCATTACATCTAGTGATTTAAAACAGATGCATGAACTGTGTATCTCGGTTATGACTAGAGCTCAGAAAAGAAACTTGACTGACAATACTTCTATTATCGTTACGAGTAGTACTTCTACAGTTTGGCCTGATCAACCAGACGTAGCTCGTATTAGTTCGAACGAATCAGTAGAATTACGTTTCATAGACACTTGCAAGTTAGAGGAATTTAGAAATAAATGTTTAATAAATAAAGAGAGTAAGACTTTTGTATACGTTCCTAATGAAAGGACTCTTTACGTCAAATATGTATCTTCTCCATCGCAAATATCGCGAGTCGAATTTGTGAGAGAGTTACAAGACTTTTGCAAAAATATAAATATTACTGAGATATATTTAATTAAAAGTAATAAAAATAATATTTTTATTGATAAGCTCTTAAATGAGATAGATAAAATAAAGAATTGGAGGGGGCCCCAATTACATATAGTAAAAGACGTACAACGAATAGATAATAAAGATGATAAACGCGTAATCTTAAACGATTTTCATCTCTTACCCACGAGTGGCCACGCGGGTGTAAGAAGAATGTTTAATAACATAAAAAAAATATTATTATTGGACAGGATTAGAAAATGATGTAAGAGAATTTGTCAAACGATGTGATAAATGCCAAAAACAAAAATATCCTACGTATAATATTAAACAACCTATGGAGATAACTACTACAGCGCATAGTGCGTTTGAGAAAATCTATATCGACTTAGTAGGACCTCTAGACAGAGATAATTATAACTATAGTTACATTCTCACATTACAATGTGAACTTACTAAATACATTGAAACATATCCTTTACTTACTAAGAGAACGGAAGAGGTTGCGAAAACATTAGTTAATAATTTTATATTAAGGTATGGAGTACCGAAGGAGATCGGAACGGATCGGGGGACAGAGTTTCTCTCATCAACATTTAAAGACGTATGTAAACTATTAAACATTAAACAGTTGAACTCTACTGCTTATCATCACCAAACTATAGGTGCGTTGGAAAACACTCATAAACATTTAAATTCATATCTTCGTATTCAAACCAATAATCACCCTGAGACATGGAGTACATGGCTCCCATTTTGGTCATTTAGCTATAATACTTCGGTTCATTCATCTACTAAATACACTCCTTACGAGTTAGTTTTTGGTAAAAAGTGCTGTTTACCTAGTAATTTAACAAATAATAATGTAGACCCACTATATAATTTTGACTATTATCCATTTGAATTAAAGTTTAGGTTACAAAAATCTTTGAAAGAGGCACGAGACAACCTACTCAAAAGTAAATTAGAACAAAAAGAACGTTATGATAAAAATGTAAATTCAATAACATACCAACCTGATGACTTAGTTTTAGTTAAAAATAATATGTGTAACAAACTAGATAATGTTTATACTGGACCATACAGAGTTATTTCTGATGAGTCCCCAAATGTCAAAATATTAAAGAACGGTAAAGTAGATACCATTCACAAAAATAGAACTAAGTTTTACCACAATCTGTAATTTTTGGTTTTTTTTTTGTTTATGTATTACTAAAATACTGTACTGTATTAAATTTGTATTACGTTAAGGCATATTTTATTTTTGTATAAATCTTATAAACGGATTAACGTAAAATAAAACAAAATTGTCATTTTATTTTATTTTTACACCGCCGTGGGAGGTGTAGTGTGTGTAACCATGTAACTATGTGTGTAATCTATGTAATCTATATAATCTTGTTACAAACCCAAATTAAAGAGAGTATTATTCCAGCAGCCAGTTGTATCATTTCATCTCCTTACATGGTACACATTTTAAATTTAGCACGATTTTGTGCTGGTGCTTTGACTTAATAAGCTTCTTTGAAGTCTTCCTTGACTGTAATCCACCTGGCCTCGGATGATCTTCCACGACATCGTTTAATTGTCAGTGAGTCTAGGGCAAACTTCACTATATGACGTCTGAGTTTCTTAGCATGTGATTAGACTATCTTAAATTTTTCTCTTTCTTTATCAACTGTCGTAACAACTTTAGGACTCTCTCTGAGGTACACATTATGTATCTTACTTCTTACTATAAAACAACATATGCAGAGAGTTCCAATACACTCTAGTATAAGACGTATGCACAAATAAGGTACAAAATTGTTAAGTCGTCAAGATAAGTAAAATACACTCCAGGCTTTCCATGATGTTATGGTACGTTATGTAATTGTAAAGTACAAAAGAAAAAGATATGCGTATTCTTATATATTATACATCACCTTTCGGTTATCGCGGTAAAAAGTCGCCTATGTCCTTTCTCGGGCTCTAGAGCTATGCGATCTGTGCAACAAATTTCATTTAAACCGTGACAGACAGACACAAAGAGTAACTGTCGCATTTATTCTAGAAATATTTCTTATTTCTAGAGTATATTATGTTTTACTAGCGTTTAATACATTTTCTCAAGGCAACTTTAAACCTCTCGAATCTCGTCCGAGTGTGCTATTGACGGGGAACATCGGCGAGCTGAAGGTGCTTCAGTGAGATGCAATCGATAATCGCCACAGCCTCTACCGCCTCCACGGCCCGAGGGCCCTCGACCTGACTCGTGTCACACACGAACCACTGTCATATTTATATAGTTATATTTCAACTTGGTTATTGTCTGATAATGCACATGTTTTTATTTCTCATTGCCTTCAGTAATGTGACATTAGGCCATTTTTTGACAAACATTTGCTGATATGATTTAAAAAAAACATGATGGTAAATTACATTTGAATAATAGAAATTCTTTAGAATTTAAGTGAAAAAAAAAATGTTTAGTACCTTGTTAATATTTATATGTGAACGTAGAACATAATAAAAAATACATAAATGTATGTATTTTTTCCTCCTGCTGTGAAAGGCAATATTACTTAACATTCAATTTTAGGTTATATATGTTTTCAGTAAATTCGAGTCGTACATAATGTTTAAAAAATACCATTCGCCAATGTTCACTGTATACATATTTTTTACAATAAACTTCTTCCTAGTCTTATGCCCATTATTATTAGGGGTCGGCTACTAGTTCAACCTGTTTTTACTGTTTTTTTGCAATAAAAAATTCTTGTATTTTTAATTAACCTGTAAAAGCTTTTTATTTGAATAAGATAAGTTAATTGTTACAAAGTAGACATTATACTGTAATAACCGCTCAAAATTTCGCCTTTTAACGTCTTACTGCGAATAGAACAACATCGCACTTTAATGTTTGTTACATGTTTAATGCTTGTAACTTAAATTAATTATATATTTATGTATATATTTTGTACATTGTATCTTAAGATACTCGTCTTAGTTACTTAGAGTTCGAAAAAATTCCCAGTATTGATTATGCAAAAGAAACTGTTCATGTTGTACAAAGTTTAAAATAAACATAGATGAAGCGAAGTTTAATGAATCTCGTAAAACAAAACTCAATAAACACAAAAGACAATCCCTAGATTATCCCACAAAAAGTTTACAGCGTGAAGCTAGTCCGACCTCGTAATAACCAGATGCAAACAATAAAGATTCGTACGAAGGAATGTAATTTAACTTTTATTGTGTTTTCCTTGGGCCCACTGACGGTGGGGGTTATAATAAAATTCTCAAATTTCTTAGTATGTAATTGAGTGAGAGTCGAGGGAGCGAGGGAGATGGATCAATCCATATAATATTGTTGTATGAAAGTCGGAGAGGGCACTGTGAGGGACGGTCGAGGGCACAAGCAAGTAGAGGTACGATGTTGACTGGTGTAAATGTTTGCCTCTTTTACGAGCAGCCATTTCCTCGCAAAATGTGTTCCTAAAAGGGTTATTTTTATAGTATTGTATGTATAAATGTAATATTTTCTACCAAATACTTTGGTGACTATTTAATAGTGGCTAAATTGCAAATTCAAAATATTTAAAGGCGAAAATTACTGGACTAATTTGATAAAATATCTGAAATAAAAAGTTTTCACACTTCCAATATAGTTAATGAAATAATTAAACTACATATACGTTTGGAAATCTGCTCATTTGTACACGAGCTCGGTATTATGTAAATTAAAGAATGTATTATATTTATTGGACACTAATTTGATCTGACACTCCTAGAGGTTGAGGTTTATGGAGTAATACATTTTATATTAACACTAGTAGTTTCACGTATGTATATCGGAATTACGTCCGACTATTGTCTGACAGATATGAAACGGGGTTCAGGAAAAAAACTTTATGTCACGTTTGGTGTTGAAAATTACACTCTAGTGTTTATTGAGAACTTCTGTTTGTGTGTCAGTGTAGAAAGAAGCGCTCAAAGTCGAGTGGCCCTAGGTGATTGGAAACAATCACAGAGTAAGCTCGAGGGTCACACCTAGATGGGTGACCGTTTGTGACATGATATGTTATGAGTGTTTTCATGATTCGTAGGTCACGTTAAGCAGTAGGTCCCGATTGTTATCATAAGATAGCAGTCGTGAAGCCTAGTTGGAAGCCTTTGGGCGGTTTAAAAACATTCAATGGCAAGATTACGTAACCACAACCTGTCTTACCAGTCCCCAAGCAGGCCTTAACCATCTCCTAAGAAGAGACCCGAGCCCAGTATTATGACATTATGGGTCGTTGATGATTATGTAGAAATAACCCTGAAGCGATTCTACAAAATACATCCCTGAATAAAGAGGTTTAATAATTACGAATATTGTTCAGTCTCTTTATTCCAACTTTAAAAGTTGTTAAACTCCGGGACTTATATCACAAAGGGAATAAGCCCCAGCACGAAGTTGTTACACAAAAAGAAATAATGATTCAGTTAACGTACTTGTGTTTTGTTTGAGGCAAAAGAAATTGTGAGATAACGTGATGAGGACAACTGAAGTTTTTATGTTATTTAATTAGATTTATCTTCCACACGTGACCGAGCCACGGTTTGACATGAATGGCACCTTGCTAGGGAGGTTCATCATCTACGAGGCTTAGTAGTCCACTGTTGAACTTAGGCCTTTTCTTATTGGGAAAGTTTTGATCTATTGAGACTACTATCTTTGTAGACCAAAACCTTTTTGCTACCTAGTACATTTTGCCTTTTTGTTACCAGCGTGATATGATATGTTTCAAGTTTTTCTGCTCCTTGCAGTGGCGTTGTAGTTTGCTCCCCTATCCCCTCTTACGACACCCACAGGATGAATAGGGGTGGTAATGTAACGTATTCTTAACCCATCACTACAAAGATGGAGAAAAATATTAGGAGGATATTAGGAGTAATCTTTCCCTTTATCTGGACGTGTAATGTTTGGGAAAAAACCGTTTATTTATAAATTATTATTTTTTTTTTTTTTTTTATTTATACTTTATGCACATAAGAGTGACAAAGGTGGACTTAATGCCGTAGGCATTTTCTGCCAGTCGACCTTAGGGTGATGCAGAGCCAAAAACTAGGTAGATGCACACAACTTTTAATAAGATTATTCTTGCGTTTAAAACGCAGGTAGACGTTTAAATATGTGAAAAGTAAATATTTAATCTAGATTAAATTAATTGACAATAATTGACAACAAAATATACAAGTATAGATCAATCAAAACATCTTCCTTCCTTTATTCCCAAGTTTATTTGGGTTCGGCTACTAGTTCAACCGGTTTTACCTGAATTTCAGTTTTTCCACTGAGCGACTGGCATCGGACCTCCGCAACCCTAAGGGAGAACTGAAATTCTCAATTCTCAATTCTCAATTCTCAATTCTTTATTGCATTAAACTCGAAGATTAAACTAGTTGTCAGTATATTTGAGGGCACTGACTTCCCAATAACGATTGCCATAGATGTTCATGACAACCGGGACCGACGGCTTTACGTGCTCTCCGAGGCACGGTCGTGAATCACCGCCAAACTCCGGGGGCTGCTATTAGGAATTTCCTTAGAAAAACCCCAAAACACTTTTTTGCCCGACCCGGGATTTGAACCCGAGACCTCTTGATTAGCAATCGCATACGCTAACCTCTAGACCAACAAGGCAGTTTAAACAAAACGTTTCTCATAAATACTATATATTTTAAGAATTAAATGTGGGTAACAATCTTCCACGATTAACTCTTTCGTTTTACACAGATTTATTTGTCAGATATTTCTTGTTCGTAACGGCCACGTAAGGTATTATTAGCCACATAAAATTACAAACACATATGAGAATACTGAAAGAGGCTTTACTTTATTATTCTCATCTTGTTTCGCGTCTACGACATCGTAGACGTGCTACGATTTGCTACGAATTTATGAGACAGATGATGCCTTATTGATTCCACATAAATTACATCCGTGGGACGTATTTTTTATGCTAATTTGGTTTTTATATTCAGTGGGAATATTGAAAGTGTTATGTACATGTGTGTATGTCGGCCGCACGAACGAACTGGCCCCGTCCTGGTGCTGTACTCTGTCTACATGTAACCACATCCAACGTAACTTTGTTGTTTATTGGTGCGGTGGGAGTTCGCATTTAATAGTGGGAGCTGTTTGGTACTTACAATGTTACTTGGACTGAATATATTAAAATTCTATGCTAATATTCATATACACTGTAAGGTTTAAGATCTCCAACATATAGTGTTGCATAAATTTTCAGCATATATTATTGCAATTTTTTATGAAAACGTGAAAAAAGTGTGTTTTTTCATTTCGTTCTCTCTAGGAGTTTACTTGTTCATTAAAGCCTTTACTGCCTCGGCAAATACAATCTACTAATAATTTTTAATTCGAATGTATTTATATTACTTAAAACGAAAATTTCCAGTTTGTATTCAGCGTTTATTACTTACTACAACCACTTATTCTCGAGATGAGATAAAATGAGCCCCAAGGTTGTCGTAACAAGTGTGCAATCAAAATGTATTAAGCTCACTCGCCCTCCGAGCCCAGAGGTCGAGCCACGTACCGCTCGCACACACAGACAACACTGTGATATGAATAAGTTGGCTTAGTGCCCTTGGGCTAGCAACAAAAGGCGGTAGTTGTACCCTTTCAGATATGCGGCATGCTCCGGGCGAGCGATTTGGCCGCAATAAGCTGGAGATACCGCTCTCAATGGCTCACTACAATTTATTTACGGTGCTTGATCGTAATTTCTTAGGCTGGCAATACACGATCGGATTTAGCTTTCTATTCCTCAAATATAAAATGAACTGTTTGTAAAAAGTTATTAACGGGTGAAACAAATAAAAGTGTGTTCTGCGTAAGATGGCTGGCAGGAGTTGGATGGGTTTTTTTTTTTTTTTTTTATTGTTGAAATGGAATAGGCGTTTGTCTTCCATCTCACCTGATGGAAAGTGTAGATGAAGACGAAGATGGTACACGCCCATCCAAAAGAAACCTGTTCACTCTACTCTTAAAGGTTCCAGAGTTCAACTCATCAGGAAAAATAGATCCAGGCAGGTCGTTCCAAACTTTGGCGACTCTCACCAAAAACGAGCTGTCAAACCGTTTAGTTCGTCTTTTGGGTATGCCCACAAAATTTATCAGAGTGGTGTGCAAGTGGAGAGGACTATGTCCAGTAGTGGACCGTGATAGGCTGATGATGATGATAATCAATGTAAAATGACATGCGCAGTATATTTTGTGAAGTTAAGTATGTATGTATATAACAGTAAACTGCGGTGTTGGTTGGTCTTTAGTAAACAGAACCTTCACTGCACACTACTGTGAGGCAGTTCGCAGACAGATCATTGAGAGTGGACGGGCTCACATGGCTTACAAACAAACCAAACATACATACATTGTTTTGTTGTGCATGTAATAGCAAATGATTGGATCTCTTCCTGTGCCGTGCCAACATCAAACTGATTGGTTATAAACGTTTGTAGATTGACCACGCAAATACGTTCTAATTTGTCATTCCATTATAATATTTATAATATTAGTTTTGACAAAACAATGTATCATTCCATTTACTTTACAAGTGAAAACGGACAGTGAATTATTGTACTGTTATGTGTTATTGAAGCTAACATCAAATCCTTTTTAATCTTGAATCCCTTGTGTAACGCAGCTAAGAACCTGAGGCGAAGTGTATCGATTTCAGCGAATCCCAAAAATTTCGCAAGCACGGTATAAACATTTTGCAAATTTTCTTCCTTGGGGAAAAATGCTGGCGTTTTTTTAATTAACTTACTTTTGGGTACGGCATTTATTTAATTATATTTAGGAATTAATAATGCAGTACTTTGTATTATTAAGGGACAACTCACAGACATCTAAGCAAACAAGATTTTTCCCGCGGCTTCGGTTGCCTCAATGTCGATCTAATATAAAACGTGTGCGTCTCGGGACGCTTAAGACAACGTGATAACTTAAACTAATCTAATAAACATTGAAATGATCTATCGCACACTAAACACTGAGTAGAGAGCCCTCTCTCTACTCAGTGTTTAGGCAGGAGAGAGGCTTCCCCCTGGAAGCCTCTGTCCGAAATACAGCTAGCGCTGTGGGTTAGAGTGAGATAGGAGGAGCCTACCAACCGCTGCCGTATGAGTGAGAGAAAGGGAAGCCAGACAGGCTGGTGCCGTAACGCGTTACGTAACCAAGCGGTTTACCCTCCCATTAGAAATTATCTCTTCAAAAATCTTGAGTAAAAAGTATGTATCTTTCTAGACTATAATGTAACTCTGTGCCAGATTTTGGCCAAATCAGTTTATATATAATGGCGTGTTCGAGTTAACCAACATTGATACATTCATTATTACAAACTTTTGCGTTAATTAATGGTATGAATGATGATGTGCCCTACCTGTTCTACAATAAAATACAGCTTATTTGGATTCTTCTTTCTTTTATACAAGACAACTTCTGCATTAGGAATGTAATCCTGTGTCGAGGGGGACTTTATAAACATACATGAAACGGACACAAAGTACACCCAGACTCAGAACAATAATTTATGAATTTCAAGGTAGACCTCGGGTTTCGTTGGTCAAAATTCAAAAAAATTCAAAATTCAAAATTCTTTATTCACTTAGGATGCAATACATCTCTTGTGGTTGACAGGTCAAGGTCAGTGCGAGACCTCTGAAGATGAGACAGATGATGCAGAAGCATCTCAGAAGGCTGCTGGAGCGTGGGTCACCATTCTGCATTGTTTGTATTCACCATGAGTATGGTGACCACCACTCTTAGATTCCATAGAAAAATAGCCAACAAGATTTTATAGCCCGTTTACTTTAGGTAGAGTAGAGTATTTTAGTAGATTTATAAAAAGGTGTTTCTTTTAACAATACGTATTGAAAAGTTTACAAAAAATTTATTCAACCTATGAAGATGAAGAATATGTCTTATCCTAACTGGCTCTTATAATGCTATTTTGAGATGAGTGATAAAAACATCTTGAGGAACATATTTGAATATCGTGTATGAAACCTATACGTACATTTATTATAAATATAAATTAAATTTAGCGGTGAGTCTCTTGACACAGGCAGAAGGAAATAAGAATCGCGCCACGAAAACATGTCTTCTTTTCAGAGGTCTTAAAGTTATATTTCATGTTTTAATAACAGAGTAATAATAGACCGACATTATTTCTTCTAGCGTTTCGCAGTATCGGGCTGCAGGGATTGCTTGCCAGCGGGTGGTAATGGAACGCTGGCGGGTCGGGACGCAGGCGTGGCAGGGGGTGCGCACTTAACGTCACACACTGACTTAGATTTGATATATTGTAGTGAACTGTAATGAGGTCGAGTGGGAAACTGTGTGCCGACTGGTGAGATGGGATATTGTTTTTGGTAGATCACAGTTTAACAAAGGCTTAATATTCGTTAATGCGGTTCATATCAGTTGAAGTGCAGCTACTTCAAATCTATTTATTTGGTTGTAACGTATGTTAGGTTTGGAGATATCTTATTTCATAGGTATATTTACGCTGTAATTTCTCGAGTTATATAGATAAGTTATAGTACCTAATACTTAATTAATTTGGTTCTGAAAAACTACCGTACACATTGTACAAAGTCCACATATTAAACATGTATTAATGACATACATAGCCTATAGTTATATAAAACCGCTTGATCTGTCATCATTGTCGGGTAATTTCTCAGCGTAGATAAATAATGCAGCGTTGTTTAATGGCGCAGCTGGTGAAATTACCGATTCTTCTAACAATACAAGTGTAATGTAATACAAGTGAGAGGTACACCGGCCGTACACGGCTACAAACTTTCCTGCATTAATATTTTACAAAGCGGAGATGTGGGGGACTGACTCGCGCACCGGAGACTCCGTAGGTAGGTTAGAATGGGATTGTGTCTAATATACTCCTCTACAAGTACATATACGCCTAAGACACAGTCTTTCAGTCACTTTTCCAAACTTAGATTAACCGACCAACTAACTCAACGAACTATGCCACATAGTAAAATTTTGGTTTGTAAAGTCTATGTATGTTATTGTTCGGTAGTATGTTTTACTGTAAACTATGTATATGGATAACTGTATGTTCCGCCTAAATGAATGAAAATATTTTTATGATTGAGGTACATTCGTAATAAATAGTCCAGGTGATACAGGATATATCATTAAAAGTTTTGATCAGTAGGTTTATAATTCTATAACTTTCGGAGTCTGGATGTTTTCTATGTATAATATGTATGTATATACAAAAAAAATGTGTTTATGTATTTATATCAGTTGTTTAGTACCCATAATACAAGCTCTGCTTAGTTTGGAACTATATAGATGATGTTGTGTGTTAGATGTTCGAAATATTTATTTTATTTATTTATTACTAGCTTTCGCCCGCGGCTCCGCCCGCGTGTATGTCGTTGTCGCGGTAAAAAGTAGCCTATGTCCTTTCCCAAGTTCAGTTCTATCTTCATATCAAATTTCATCAAAATCGGTTCTGTGGTTTAGGCGTGAAAGCGTAACAGACAGACAGAGTTACTTTCGAATTTATAATATTAAGTAGGGATATTTAATTCTTTGTCGCAGTTAAATAAATCACTGGTGTAAATAATCTAGTATTCGTTTCAAACTGAACCGTCAACACAGGTATTGTATTTCTCTCAATTATAATTAAGAGAGATATTAGGGAAAGATTGCCTACATTCTAAATATAACTTCATCAAACACATACACGTACACGCAAGCTGTACCAAAGCCCTAATAAATCACCAGTCACACACATATAAAAGATAATCTTCTGATATCATACATCACGTATGTAACTACACACACATCTATGTGTTCCGTTATGTGCATTGTGTCTGTGGTCATAACTCATTCAGCATTACATGCGAGCTTTGTGACATCATAACTAGCTGGCCCTGCTACCTTTGTGCAGAACGAAAGTACCCGAGAGTGACTTTGGTGACAGAGATTGACTGGCCCACTAACCTAGTGGTTAATGATCATGATTGTTAAGCTAGAGCTTGCGAGTTCAATTCCTATCTAAGGAAAATCGTTGCTTAAATATAAACTAAAAAATCGGCCAAGTGCGTGTCAGGCCACGCACAGGAAAGGGTTCCTCAGTCACCTATAATGGTATGTGGATTTAAAATCGTATCCAATAGATAATTGTTATGTTTACGTATTAATACGTTAATTTTGTATGACGTTTTCCAAGTGAGCGCATTTTACCATATAAGCCTTTATAACTCCTGAACTAAGAGAGTCATCTAATCGGTTATAGTTTTCCTTTAAAGTTCATTAGATGGACCACCATCACGATTTTTTTCAGATTTTTTGAGCCAGCCGTTTAACTTTTAGAGGGGGGGGGACGCCCTGTTTTCACAAAAAAGTGCCCTTTAAAGTGAAATATCTCGCAAACGGATACCTAAATCAAAAAATCGTCTAGGAAACCCTTTATTGTTTTTAAAAGACCTATCTAATGATACCCCACACGATGGGGTAGCCTCGAGAAAAAAAAATCATCCCCACTTTACGTGTAGGGGAGGTACCCCAAATAAAATTATTTTTCATAATTTTATTGTAGCACTTTGTCGACGTAATTACAACACGTATTCATGCAAACTTTCATCTTTCTAGCACTTACCGTTTGGACGGTAAGTCGAGGACGGACGGACGGACGGACGGACGGACGGACGGACAGACGGACATGACGAATCTATAAGGGTTCCGAGTTATGAACTTCGGAACCCTAAAAAGGTTGACAATTTACGTAATTGTACGAGTATTTGCAGAGTACCCTCAAAAATGTGTTCACGGTTTTCATTCAAAGAGGCTCCAACGCCTACAGTAGGTACGTACTTATGGCGCATTTGGCGAGATTCTTGAGTACAGCGCCATAAACCACGCGATGTACTTTATGAGTAGAATTACTATCTATCTTGAATTCCTGGGATAGTCACTGTTATTACTTATTTCATTACTACAAAATTAAAAAAATATGTTGAAATTGTTATTACTTTCAGAATAAGTGTATAGTTTCATAATACATATTAAAAACTTTTAGCTAGAGATACTGTGTTAAGTATATTATTATTATTATTTTAAAAAGTAGTGTACCATAATTGTACTTATCGTAAACCTAGTGTTATTCATAACTGACTTTTATTATGATCTCTAACATAGTCATATAATATATAATCATAAATTAGGGTTTTCAAATAAGAGAAACTACAGAATAACTTGAATATTATCTAATTTACTTCACAAGAACTATTGCCCTGAGCATTACGTTGCTGCATATGTCGCTAAATACTAGAAACAGTATAAATCCATTCTACCATAGCACGAACTACTACATGAAAGTTTACGATAGTGATGTTCTAACAAAATAAATATTTGTTAATATCAATGCGGAAATGAAGCACAATTTATTGCGGTATAAGATAATGAAAACTTCTCAATCTAAATAAAACCCTGTGTAGCAAATAATGTGATGTACTTATTTAAAAAATATATAATAATATGATATGTATAGTTATTTTGTCCTGAGCTTGTTCCGCGACTCATGGTGCTCGTATTCATAAAAGACAATGGGGTGTTTACACTTGACGCATGCGCAGTTCCGGCTGTTAACAGTCGATATACAAATTAATTAGCAGTAATGAGGCGTCGCTTTATGACGAACAAACGGCGGCCAATTCTCTCTTTATTGTTATAGCCAACCGATTGGGCGGAAACGATTGCTATTTCAACAAATTAGAATATCTAGTGTAGCGAAAAAACATTTAATGTTTCAATTGCTGGTTACTATTTTGTATTTTATTCCGCCCTTTTTTTCTATAAGTGCCTTATCTATGGTATGGCATATATTCTATGATATATATATACGACTACAAATAGATCTAACTATTATATACTTAAGAGCTGTTTTCTAAACCTAGCTACGTCACCCACCCAAAGCTTTTACAATTAAAATGTTATGAATTTTAAATATCAATTTATGAACTAACTTCAACTGTCAATGTTTGATGTTTTTTCTTATTTAGATACGTAAAATTTTTAATTTTTTGAAGCAATAGTAGGAAATATTTATTTTTTATTTATTTAAATTTTTAATAGGACGTTTCTTTAGGTTGCCCATTTGATTATAAATATATATATTCAGTGCAGATAGCAGTGTCTGCATTTAGTAAGCCAACCCTTAAGTATTACGAGTTCTACACATATGTATAAGATAAGAATATGTAAAAACAATAATACCCCTTGAGTCAGCTGTTTGTGCTGCCAATTTGTTCGTGTCATCGACCCGACGACGCCACGTCCTCCCTCCGCTCTCATCCCATCAGCCTCAATCAATAAATAATACATTACTATTTAATGCATAATCCCGTGATATGCACAAATAAGGAAATCTTTATGATTTCAGTTTTCTGTTATTGTTAAAGAGAGACTATGAGATCTTCAGACACTTTCAGACACAGATCTTTTTACTAAGATTATAATTTTTTGATAACTCAAACCTGTAATAGAAGAGGCAACTAGGAGGAGTATAAAGAATGGGTCACCTTTCATCTTACGAATAAGAAGTTCAAGCGAAACTCTACAAGAGATCTCTTTTCAATATGAGACAATAAGCTCAATAAAACCAGTAAACGTTAATTAGAACATTTGAGGAAGCTAACACTGGCTGGCTTGACGATGATTGGTTGTACTGTAACTGTCAAGAATTAAACCTCGCGTTAGAGGGTGGGATTGTATTTAAACATTATATCTAAACACTACAAGATTATTCTCTACATCAGTCTCACCAAAATTTCTTGACTGTAGATTTTTAAACATCCATTTAGCCCAATAATTGTCAACTTAATTGAATACTGCTCATAATTTTTTCATAAAAATACAACTTATCGTCTTAACCCTTTTATTATCAAATAGTTAATATTACTAGAGTTTACGTTCTAGAAACAGTCAAATTTACAAAAATAGTTTATTTCATCATTTTTTTTTAGGTTATGTAAATGAGAAATGATTATATATTAGAAATATCCAATACACATAGATATACTACTACATGTTCATCCTAGCCTTATTCTTAAGATTATTTGGGGTCGGCTAATAGTTCAACCGGTTTTACCTGAATATCAGTTTTGCCACGGAGCAACTGGCATCGGACCTCCGCAACCCTAAGGGAGAAGTTGTCAGTAAATTAAAGGGCACTAAGTTCCCAATAACGATTGCCGTAGATGTTCATGACAACCGGAACCGACGGGCGTGAATCACCACCTAATTTTCAATCTCTGGGTTTCTATTAGATATACTACTACATATTTACATAAAATGTTAAGTAGTCCTATTTTCTAAGGAAAAGATAGGCTTCTTAAAAGTAACTATAAGTAAAATTTAAAAACTGCCGACTGATCGGACCGATTTTCATCAAACATAGCTCAGAACACTCTCGACTAATCATTCACCTTTCAAACAAAGAAAATCAAAATCAAAATCGGTTCATCCGTTCGAGAGCTACGTTGCTACAGACAGACACACACACAGACACGTCAAACTTATTACACCCAATGTAGAGACAATCGTTTTAGCGTCGGGGGTTAAAAAGGTGTTAGCCTACGCAAGACGGGTTGGAAAAGGGTTTTCTTTCGCTTTTATAGTGATGTTGTTCTGTGTAGTTAGCCCCCTTAGTGGGCTCTTACGTTACCCACGGGATGAATACGGTGAGTGACACGCCGCACTCTTCATCTGTCACAAGACGGATTATTTATCATAACATGTACTCTTAAAGTTTTTTTCGCAATGATAGATGGTCGTTAAACAAGTAATAAGTACTGGTACACGTTAAATTTCGGTAAATTTCTTTAATCTCCTCTTTAGTTGTGACTTGTATCAAAAGAACAGGCTAAGATATATATATATTTGGTAGTAAAAACCGCTTAACGAGATACTTATATAATAAAATCTGTGTTGGCAACACCGCAGTACCGCAAGCAAGTAACTCATTCTCGATGAAACGATAGAATTGCTTTATTTTCAAACCTTGAATGATAATTCCAATTATTCGGTACAGTTGTATTGGTAGCTTAAGTTACTCCTTAATAACATCAGCTATCTCTCAGTCAAAGTTCCGGTTAAAGTGTTACAGCCGTTCGAGAGCTTGAATACAGTTTATTTTGTGAGTGACGTATATACTGTAATTTCCATTCTTTAATATAAATTAAATTTTATTCATTTGTATAAATATTATGGTATTATTCAGACAAATTAGCACACGCCCGAAAGTTAGATGCTCAAACTTAATCAGTCACCGTAACCGAAATCGGCTAGGGAGTCATCATCGTGGTATTATTATGGTGGAGCACATCTAACCCAAATACCAAAACTTAAAGAAAATATTTTCGTTAATTACTGTAAGCGTAACACTGTTAACAAGCGTGGATCAGATCTAAATCTAATTATTGTAAAATCCCTCTAGCATAGTTAAGGGCTTATCTTGATGAAATCCGACATCTTGTACAATACGCTACCGTTGACAAAACTTACTTTATTTTACTTTATTAAATAAACTAACAGGAACACTTTAAAATAAGGGAGATAAAGTCGTAATAAAATTCTAGTTTCACCTTCAGCGTTGCACCGTTGCTGGTCCAAGGCCACAGCCTCCGCAGTGGGCCGGGCCCCGCTCAATAACTACATAACTGTATACCCGCCAGCTCGCTCCACCGCTCGCTACCGGAGGAGTATCGTGTACAGAAAATATGTTATATATACATAATATATATACACCAATAAATAAAACTGATGTTTTTTGTGAATGGTACAAGGAGTAATTTAGGCTACTGTGCTTAGAATAGCTTCGACTGACTTCGACCCGCGGCTTCACCTACGGTTAGTGTGAAGGTACAACAGTAACAATACTATAACAATAATAAAAAAAAAAAAAAAATAGTATCTTTAACGCAAACCCTCTAATTTAAGCTTAAACTGTAGCAAGTAACAATAAGTGTTCATTTTTAGGGTTCCGAAGTTTATGACTCGAAAGCCTTATGGATTCGTCATGTCCGTCTCTCCGTCCTCGACTTACCGTCCAAACGGTAAGTGCTAGAACGATGAAACTTTGCATGAATATGTATAGTAATTACGTCGACAAAGTGCTACAATAAAATTATGAAAAATATTTTTATTTAGGGTACCTCCCCTACACGTAAAGTGGGGATGATTATTTTATCTCGCCGCTACCCCACCGTGTGGGGTATTATTAGATAGGTCTTTTAAAAAAAATAAAGGGTTTCTAAGACGATTTTTTGATTTAGATATCCGTTTGCGAGAAATTCCACTTTAAAGGGCACTTTTTTGTAAAAACATGGCGTCTTACCCCCCCCACCCCGCTAAAAGCTAGACGGCTGACTCAAAACTAGAAAATTCATGATGGCATATAATGAACTTGAAAGGAAAGCTATAGCGGATTAGATGACTTTGTTAGTTCAGGAGTTAAAGAGGCTTAACTGGTATAACGCGCTCACTTGGAAAAGTCATACAAAATTAACGCAATAATGAGTAAACATAACAATTATCCATTGGAATTCATTTGATACGATTTTAAATCTACGTACCATTATTGGTGACTGAGGAACCCTTTCCTGTGCATGGCCTGACACGCACTTTACCGATTTTTTTATTAGCTATTATTTCGAAAGGTAACTTTGTTATCTGTTATGTGAGCTCACGTGACGTAAGCCGTAGTGAAATTATGAGAGAAATTTTCAAAGGACTTTACGAGAACTAATGATATCTAACTGTTCAAGTAAACACAGTTTTATATATTTTTCTTTAACAACATCACCTATGTTAGTTGAACAAGGTCGGTCTATTCTCATTATTTGGCATTCTGAATCAGTGATCTTAGTCTGTTTTCTTCTTTACCTTTATTTCTTTCTCTGCTATAATCACGTTAAAACATCAAAGGCATTATCCTTTTTATTTAATTTAGTTCTACCTCCTTTGAGTTTTTCCCTTTTCAAAGGCAGAGCCGTTTGTTGGAGCGATAAATCTTAGTTAGGTCCATTATGGCATACCGCGGGGTAATACGATTATGTTCGTCTTTAGTGAAATTATTCGGAAACTCAAATTGATGCCTTTCTCGTCTAAATCTGTAAGTTTATTGATACTAAATTGAGCGATACTATCATATTCTATTTAGTTAAGTGATTCTAATTATTTCAGTGGGAAGTCTGGCTATTAAGGACGTAGTTTAGTGGAATTGTCTGGAGAAAATAAATTCAGGTCAAAATATATATATGAATTTATCAAAGTACAAGCTTATCAGATTAAATATTCAGTACACTCTAGCTTTGGTTATTTGTAGGACTTTGAATTTAAATTGATTTGATTTGATTAGATGAATAGAACGCTATCTCTTGAATTTGAATGTGTATCTAAAAAGTATATTTTTTTTAAAGAGAATACTTACCTACTGTTATTTTGAAAGATAAAAGTTAAATAATAGAGATATAAAGTTAAAGTAAATAAAATGATATTTATGAAATCTCGAGTTCGCTCATAATGGTCAAACTGCCAAAGACAACCAATGCCCGTTAATTCCCATATAAATATTTATCGAAGTATGAAAAAGAGATTAGAATATCCAAGTAAGCTAATTTTGGGTAGCACACGCTTCAACGACTTGTCAACAACATTCAAAAACCTATATTTAAAGTTATACAACTGTAAAAATGTAAAAGTTTTATTCAGATATTCGTACAGAGACATATATGTAGGTACCTATTCGTATTTGTAATAAAGCTAAATGAACGTAAATCTTTCAATCGGAGCCCTAACAAATTGAAATGAACGTATGGAGACATCGGTTGAATGTGAATTATCTGTTCTATTTGCTCTTTATACGAGAAGCACTTCGCGGGAATGTATTAAAAAGAAATTGGAAGTCTCCTCTCGGTGAAGACGGTACTGGGTACAATTTATGGCTTTGCATACATACATGTGTAGTCCACGGCTTGGGAAAATCAATGCAAATGTTTTTTTAATATTGCCTTTGTTTTCTTCGCTTCGAAGCTTTGGATTCGAGTTACTTTCGATTCTATTCGAGAACTTATGAGATATATTGGTTAGATAGGAAATAAGTTGCTAGTGAGAATAATTTATCTCGTGTAGACAACTTCAGCAATCATCAACAACGCATGACGTCCCACTACTGGGCTCTGGTCCCTCTCAGGAGAGGCTTAAGGCCATGTGCCCCCACACAGGTTGAGTGGGGGTTGGAGACTGGCTGAAGACAACATTGTAGCTACGTGATCTTACCGTTGGATGTTTTTAAGCTGCCCGAAGCCCGAAGCTGCTATCTTATGATAACAACCGGGACCGACTGCTTAACGTGACTTCCGAATCACGGAACGCTCCTAACACATCACGCCACAAACGGTCACCCATCTAGGTACTGATGTAGCCATTCTAAAGCAATGACTTTAGCCCAGTTTATCTCATTCATCTTTTCCAAAAACAACGCATTCATTAATAAATACTTCAAATTAATCAAACTCCTGTTACATAAAAAAATATTTTTATATTTAAAACATCTGCAGAAAAGAGCAACATACTTCCTACAGCAAATTATGTGTAAGTATTAGGATTAATGCAAATTATCAAAAGGATTTTGGGTAATGAACGCTATTAAACTTGTAACGTTTTTATAAGCATATGATCAGTAACATTTGTAACAATGACCCGACTTTAACACTCAGGAAGTATTTGTTGCTAGGCGCTGTGACATCTATACGCATTGAGTTCCGTGCTATTGATTTTACCGCAAAACATATACAACCGTGGATATCTGCGACTTTTTAGCGTTCATATCAACCGAGTGTTTACAAACTTCGGAGCAGAACTACTGCAGAGTAAAGTGGAATTTCGCTTTTTATAATTATTATGATTATAAATATTTCGGACATCTTACACACAACGCTATCTAGTCCTAAACTAATCACAGCTTGTATTAGGGGTACTAGACAACTGATATAAACACATAAACATATTTCTTTTGAAAACACCCAAACTCAGATACCACTGCGCCACCGAGCAGGCAGATTATCAGAGATCAAAGTACTTTACATCAACAACTTATATGCTCCATCCCAATCAGGTAAATAGTTAGGTATGTTTCTTAATGTCGAGGCCTGCTTGATTAACATCAATCCTTCTCGGTGATACAAACATTTTCATACAACAATGAAAGGTCAATTGAAAAGGATTTGTCATTCCCGAACAGATTTAGCATCGTGCTAACTAAATTATATGTACATTGACGTACTAGAATAACCAATAAAATTAAATAAAAACTTTTAGATCTCTTTATAGTCACTAATGCATGTAAAAGTATACTTTATCATTAGAAAAGAGTACTATAATTTTATAGTCCCGAATTTCTCCTCGACCGACGAAGCAGCGCAGCGCGGGAGGGGTCCGCCACGACATTGACCCAAATTGCGCCGCGCTGCCTGCACAGGTGCGTCATTCATGCCCCCCTCCCTGCAGAGAGGGGGAGGGTACAAAGAGGGTTACTGGTTGCAATCGTTTGTTACCAGATCAAACTAGTTTGTGCGGAAAATTGCGCCACGCAGCAATTTCATCCCTCCTGGAAATTTTGATATGAATGTTGAGTTTGTAGGTTTGGGCGTACGTGATTTGTTTTTAGTATATTTTTATAGAGGAAAGCAGAGACGTCTGCTATAAAATTTCAAAATGAATTTCCTCTACCGGGGCTCCTACATAATAATGTAGGTATTTACCGATTGACAATTAAAAAATACTTATGATAATTACAAGCGTTATATTAAATATCTTAGGGGTTAAATGATGATCTGAAAGCGAGTTCAAATCATTCACTTATACATTGAGAATTATATGAAATAGTCGAATGGACGGGGGGAAAAAATCTTTCAGAGTTCCTTAGAGGTTCAGAAGTCAAGGGTGTGTGGCATTTCCATTAAAAAAATACCTTTAAGTACTCTCAGTCTACTCTGGGTACCCTACCATGACCATGTGATTCCAGAACCTCTCCAGATATTATACCTTATCTGGCCTTATCCCGGTGAAAATCACTAACTTACGTAACTAGTGCATCAGTTCATTTGCCACACTATATATATATATATATAACTGTACAAACAACAGGTATATTATAAATCGAACTTTACAATTAGAAGGCGCCAACCATCTGCCAGTCAATAAAACGTCTTATAGCTACTTTTTTTAGATATTTTTCCATAAAAGTGATTTATGATGAATTAAATTAGATGCAGTCATCTCCTTTACTATTTCTAACAACATTTTTATTTATATTATTCCTTCACTTTTATTTAAAACCGTAAAAACGCTTTAATGTTCGTCTTTTTTATATGTCAGTAGTACTTGAGTAGATAATACACATTGAATGGGCCCTGGCGGCGAATGGTTCACAGGTAACACTGTTATCTGGGGAATACAGCCGCGTTGATAGTTCTGAACTAAAGGACGATTTGAGCACGGGTCTCTACGATACGTACTGAATAAATAACTTACACAGACACGATGGGCGTCAATATACTTACACACACACACACACACACACACACAAACCAATCCACATATTGTAATATTGTACACTTTATTTTCCCTTTTTCTTATATATAACGGCAATTTTTTTAAAGTTATTTTATTGTGAAATGTATTCCATAGAGTAAATGTAATTAACACGAAAGTTTACACTGTGCACTGTGTAGTTTGTACAAAATACTCACTCGGTACTAACTCTTAGTTGTACCTACTCGTAGTAGGAGCAGGGCAACAAACATACCTCATAAAACTAGAACGAACGTAGAAAGCATTACTTTACAGACACTTTTATAGTAAATTCAATATTTTATTTAGTTTAACTGTAGGACTCAGGATGTTCTATAACTTATTTTAGTTTAGACTATTCTGCCTGATGGAATGGCAAATGCGATGAGTAGAATCGTAGAGGTCACCATCCTCATTATGAATGCAAACAATGAAGCATGGTGACCCACACTATGGCGGCCTAGTGTGATGCCAACGAAATACGATAGCAGGAATACTGTCACTTTTGGTTTTCCGTGCTAGGGTAGTACCGCCCTGGCAGAGCCGTCCCATTCGTGATGAAATCAGCGTGGCATTACTCAGTACTTTGAGAATTTCGTCTCCTTAGATATTTCTAACAACGTTTCAAATATGTATCTGTTTCAAACCACTGTTTTTGAGAAAAAAATTGTGTGAGACTTGGGAAAACAAATTATATGTGTCGATTCAGGGGTCGCCGAGATGCGAAACATCGGGTCTTCATCATGATCCGACATAGTTTTTGATAAATGTGGGCATTGACTTGGATACTCGAACGAAAGATAATAACGGTTTTTACAATATGGAAACAAACACGTGCGTTGGTACTGAGTGTATGCCAAGACTGTCCGAGGTAGAATGAGCACCGCCATCTCTTCCCGCCAGTCATCGCTGCATCCGCTCTACCGACGATCGTGTCCAAGGGGGGGGCGCCACTTGCGTTTCCGGTGACGATTTATTAATTCACTGAAATAATTCTTAGATGGCGCTGTCTGTCGCTCCATAGCATCAATCCACGACATTTCCGGTAACGATTTATTAGTTCACGATCAATCCACGACTTAAACATATATGCAAATAAATAAAATTGAAGTGTCTGTATGTAATATCAAATTAACAGATTTTCACGAAATGCTTATGAAAGTATATAACGTACTTACACGAAAATGCAATTTTATTTTTTTGTCTGTCTGTCCGTCTGTCTGTTTGTTCGGGGTAATCTCTGGAACGGCTGGACTGATTTTGACGGGGCTTTCACTGGCAGAAAGCTGATGATATGAGGAGTAACTAGGGCTAATTATTTTTAGACTAGCTTCGCTTCGCGATGGTACTCGTGTTTTACAACAATAACCGCGGGTAACACCGCGGGACTCAGCTAGTATTAGCAAATAAGTTCAAAACAGTCCAGTAGCAACTTTATCAGCAACTGTGAAACTGTCCTTAAATCTACTGTCCTTAAAGTACACACTCTTAGGACAAATAAAAACTAAAATAACGTTTCCTCTACTCACCGTCTGGGTTCACATTCAGGACATTGTCATTTGTCATCCTTAGACTTTCTCACTCAAAACGAAGTAAGTCCGTTAGACACATTGATCGGAAGACTTTATAAGAAAGCAGTGAACGAGTCACTTCGTACGTCAAGTACAAGATAAAATTTTCAATCAGTCAAACGACAGATTGTAATATGTAATAAGATAATTAGGATAAAATTACAACAAAGAGATACTAATAAAACGCGAGTCCTTTATAGCACACATAACTAAGAAAAAAAAAACAAAAGCAAAAAGGGTACTGGTAGAAATGTGAATAAAACTTGGGAGATGTTGATCTAGCAAATTACTTACTATTCTATTGAGACCAAACGATAAAGTAATATATCAAATATGAGTAATTGGAGGATAATATTGAGCCTAGAGTACTGCGAAAATAATAATATTTCTTTGTGTTTAGACGTTCTCTCTGTTACTGACGATAGCTATTAGTTTCGTACAACCAAAGAATACCTAAGTAATAAATAGACGTTAATTATCTATATTGAGACTTGTAGGAAGTACTCGTTGGTAGATATTTAATTGAGTATGGTATTGATAGCTCAGTAACTCTGAAAGTATTTATAACATAATGACAAAACTATCACAATGAACTTTTAGCAATTAATTTATTGTGACAAGTGTTACAGGCACTCGAATTTAAATGTTCTATAAACTCGTATGTAAGTTGTAAATAAAATAACTGTAAAAATGTAACTAAAATTATTAAAATATGATCAATAGTTTAGTAGGTAACGCTATTGTGAACCCTGACTTGCAGGTGTCTGTTATCGGCGTTACCTATTAACTACAAGGTTCTCATTTCTCATATACCTACCCAAAAATCTTTCAAATGTTCCAGTTTCCTTTTGGGGCAATACAAATTTTCACACTGGATTTTGGCTTTCTGTTCTCCTGAGTAATCGTTACTGAGTGAATAAAGAAGTTTAAAAATCTGTTTTTAGCCGAATTGACCTTCTTAATTTCAAACTCAATAGAGTAAGAAGCCAGGTTAGAACCAGTCTTGAATGAACTGGTACTGAAGGGACGCCGCGGCGGTTCAGGTTACGTGATCAGTTTGTGCTCCACCACTAAGACTTCAGTATTATGTTTAACGTCAATCCTAAATAAATAGAATTTATGTATTGGTTCGGCCTTGCGGTCGACGGCGCAGCGTCGCTGATGACCCGCGACGTCGCTGGCCGCGCCGCCCTTCGCCCGCGCCAGGAATTCGCCTCGTTTTCATATATCTATTATTACCTAAGTAATCGCGGCCTTGACATTTGATAAATTTAGGAATTTTGATGTGGTGTATGATTTAAATTCGTATCGTAGGTATCCGGTATAACATCTTGACACGGTACATACGCATAGAAAGTGTTTTCGTCTTGTGTGAAAGGGAATATAAACTTTTTAAATAATCAGAAAATGAATAAAGTTCCACTCACATCTGATATAACTTGTAATGTACGAGTATGTAGGTGTCTTGAGGGGAAAATAATATACCGTAATTTGTACACCAGATTATTTAAAAGTCTAACTTATTGTAAAACTGAGGAAGTACAAGTGACAGCCTTTTCGCACTCTGAAGCAATCTCTTACGAGTACACTGATAAGATGTAGTCAATGTACTAAAAGCTAAAAATTATTCGGTAGGTCCCAAGTATCAGTTACCACACCACACTCGACATCAATTTAAGGCATAGCTCAGCCAAAAAAAAATACAGCTTTCGAAATTTCTATTAAGTCAACCGCTATATTATTACTTGTCATTTATTTATAACAAATTTACGCAGATTACGCGAATTTTATTTTATTTAATTTTAATCTTTATTTACTTAAAAAACTATTATTTTCAAGTTTTATTGCCGAACTGCTATGATCACCTTCCAACTTCAGCTTCAGACCCCTAATCGAAGTACTCATCTAGACAAATAAAATAAATAAATGAATATTTTTTGGACATCTTACACACAACATCAAGCCAAGCCAGTCCCAAGCTAAGCAGAGCTTGTGTTATGTGTAAATGATCATGTCATGTAATGTTATCATAATGTTGTATTATTATGCAATCTATATTTAAATATATGCATGCATAGCTCAAACGGCAATCGGGAAGTGGGTCAAATGTTAATAACCCAAACTAAAGTAAATAAACAGGGCTAAATAAAACCGTTTGAAAGGAAATAAGTAAATGTATAAATATTCCATACAAACCCAAGTTGAGTACCTTGACCTAACCGAGTACAACAAAGTAAGTTAAGGGACATTAACGTCTTCGAGGTAATGTTCCTTTAGCAATTAGTCATATATTATATCCTATCAAATCATAATTGTAATAAACCATTTAGGCTCTTAAACTTTAGTTTCATTTCATAACATATTATTGAATCATATCAGTGAAAGTTGTGCGGTAACATACCATACAACCTATATTTAAAGAAAGTATGTAATTATATATTGATTTACTTGTGTCCTCGTATTTCATTAATATAAGCCAAATATACAAATATGATAGGACACATATCATGTTAAGATCACATTAACATATTACGCGTGCCAGCTCGTGAGTTGGTGACGCATTGCCGCAGCATCATCAGCGTCGCGTCGCATCGCCTCGCCTCGCCTTCTATCTAGTTTCATCGATTAATGACATATCGATATAGACATTGCACGAATGGCGACGTGAAATAAACGTGATTCATATCATTTCAAGTACGAATTCCGCGAGAATAAGGGGAATAAGTTCCTTTGGATAATAGACATCGAAGTGTAGCCAATTTACAAATAATGAACCGATTCCGTTTATAAGAGTAGTAAATTATCACGTTGTGTAATAAAATAAATAATAAAAGCACTGGCGACTATGGCTGACGTTCTCTATCTCAGTAACCTTAATAAACCGGATACTAACATATCACTAACAGAACGTATAGGGGTACAGGTACGCCACCTGGCCAGGTGTCCGATTTACTGTTATTTTAATCCTGCTGTCGACCCGAGATATAAGTGTATCTTACCCTAGTTCTCTTGTCCTATCCGTTTACCCATTTTCTTGCAAGTCTGATAGAAATAAGAATGTTTATTATCAAATCATATAGCCCATAAAGGTGGGTGTAATAATGTATGATGTATGATATTAATTTCTAAATTGATAAGATTATTTCTTAAATTTTCGCCAACGTATCACTCCACTACAGATTAATCGAAGACTAAAGTAATGATGCCACATATACTCATGTTTTTTACTGTATACGGGACTTACTTGCGACGAAATTAAAAAGGTTACGATACCTTTTACTTTCCGACGTTTCGAACGGGTTTTAACGCTCGTGGTCACGGGACTCACTGGTTGCCGTAGTCGTTGTCAGTCTACGGCTACAGGAGTATGGAAAGTAGAAAGTATCGTAACCTTTTTAAAGTCCCGTATACAGTAAAAAACATGAGTATGTTTAAAGGTCGCGAAAGTTTAAAAACAATGATGCCGCATGTTTAATTTAAGGTTTTACTCATTTAAATTAAACAGAATGGCAAATATTAAAACCTTAAAAATCGGTTTAATGTGGATTACGACGAAGCCTTCGCAGTCTGAGCTGTAATATCCAGCAACGGAGGCATGTAGCCGGGATTAAGATATTAAAATCTAGCTCTAAAATACTACGGCCGGATTATCGCCAGCCCGAGCGAGTTACTTTAGCACATTAATGGCGATAAGGCCGTCCTCTTCGGTGTTACCTGCAAAGTTAATATCGTTGTAAGGAGGTCGGGTAGGTTTTTACTTAAAAAGATGATTAAAAACTTATTCTAGTCGTCTGTCCTAGTACTTCGACAGTTTTGAGAGTTTATGTAGTTCTAGAATACAAGACGGTATAGGGAACAAGTATAAAGTGCTAGTTAAACTTGATAGCTGGTAATAGGGAGATGAAATAGATACTTTTTATAAAGTGACAGTTGTCAGATGATTCCTTTTATGCGAAAAGAGTTAATAAAGTTGATGAGACGCTATGTTAATAAAATATATTTGTTACGCATTTCGTTACTGTACTGCTTAAGATGGTGGTAATAGCACAAACTTTAATATAGTATAGAATATGAACGTAATAATTACTAACATAACGTATTAGGTTGTAGGTAAAATATTACTCCAGTGTTTTATATATAAACTAACTGTGGAACGCCGCGGAGCTAAGCGAGCCTTGAATAAAATTGCTAGTGTTACATACTCTGAAAATTGCCTACTTAATTTTTTCTGCCACAGAAAGTCCCATCGAAGTCGACCCAGCCGTTCCAGAGAGTAACCTGAACAAACAGACAGACAAATAAAAATAAATAAATTGGTGTTTAAATGTTTGTACCGCATATATGCTTTCTCATGTATTTAATCAAAAACTGTTAATTTGGTATTACATTCAGACACCTCAATTTTATTTATTTGTTAACATTAAAATAAAATTAAGAGAAAGTAATAAAAACAAAACACACGTGTATACACAAAGCAACTACTACTATTTGCTTTGTGGGTGTATACAGAGATGGAGAGAGTATGTGGAAAAGAACAGAACTTTAATGTAGGTATTAGCAGAAAAATAAAATATGACGACTAAAACAGGATTAGGGCTGCCATCTGTTGGATACGTTGAGAAATATTTAGGTTTCAATTTACTGTTGAATTATTACGTTGGGAGAAAATAAATTATCTATATGAAATCATTTAAATAATTAAAGGACCTTATAGGTCTTTAAATTATAAAATTTTCGTCTTCAAAAATTATTACTAACACACATAAAGAAAATTCTAAGTTGGGACATCCTATTTTTATCTGTGTTAAAATTTATAATAATTGTTGGAATACAGTTCTGGATATTTTTTCTGAACCTCATTTTATTTTGAATAATTCTTCATTGGTTTGATTAAAAACATTGATGGAGCAACGGAACGTAGAAGTGGCAACTGTTTACGAAGTAAGGTATCACATATTTTCCTTCTCTGTAAGTATTAAAATATTTCATGATTCAATGTGATGGTAATAATAAAACAACAGAAATTTAAAATCTTTATACAGCAACTAGAATGTATTAATTATATCAAATTTAAAGTATACACACATTAAAATTTCAGTTAACATTTCGTTGTATGAATTTAAATGTGTAACGTGAGTGTTCATGAGCTAACAGAATAGGGCTAAAATGTTGAAATAGGTTTCCGCGAACTATGTTGTCATCTGTCAAATTTGGCCTTCAATTCGCTGCTGATCCTGAGGGCTCTAATGTAATTTCGATAAGGTTTTGCAATGTACGAGTAAGGCGTTCATTTATTTCAATGTTGTGACATATTGTTAAAACAATTCCTGTGTGATAATGACGTCGAGAAGCAAGAATGCTGTGCGGACCTTTGAAACCGAGATCGAAAAGAGTCGCGAAGACTCAAACTGGAAAAAGGCAATAGAGTTGGCTCAGCAGTTAAAGGCCAGATCTGCTCAGCACGGTCAGTATTACATCTATAAACCCCTCTCGAGAAGTATGACATTTGTATAGGGTTTTGTTAGATATTATAGACTGTAACTGTGGTCATGTAAACTTGTATTGATACATTGTATTCTAATTAACTACAGACTTATACATTTAATACTACTTAGTGTCTGCCAGTATTATTAGCAACATGATTAAAAACTAGAAAAAGAATAGCTACATTCTATAATAACAATGTAACAACTTTGTTAAGTATGTGTTTGTTATATAAAATACTCCAATTAATGTTTTTCAAAAGATGCATAAAAATATACAGATTTATAATTCAATAACAATTGTTATTGAATTTTATGTCACATTACTTGTGGTTACAACTAGTAAAGAGTTTAGGGAATTCCTAATTAAACACATACTCAATTATGACTCAAAACCATAGAAATAAGGTGTGTTCGTTGTTTGCTTCATAATATAATAACATTAGAATAAATTAGATTTGTTGATTAATGTTTTGTTAAACATTTTAATTCTAGACCCATTTAAATATAAAATAATAATTGATAACAGAAATATGGCTCACTTTGTGTTTGTTGCCATGAAAACTTGATAAGAGTGTCTAAGCTTACCAGAGGTTGAGTAATATATTGAAGGATCTCAGATTCTCAAATTCAGATAAAGACAGTAAATACACAACTGATTAAGATATTAGTAATAATTCTCTGAATTGTCTAATTCCAAAGTCACTTGCTATAATTCATACTGGGCTGCAGGGCTGGTATGATGTTTGAATAATTGTATTTACATTTAGGATTGAGTGTGTCAACTTGAAAGTTCAAATGTTAATGAATGTCTTGATCAACAGAAAGCCTTTGCCACTTTCTAATTGGAGAAGGCAAGCTTGAGGCGCACCTAGATGAATGGCCACCCACAAAAGAGAACATCGAGAGAGCTCAGAGGGAACTGTCAGATGCTCGTGGATACTTGACCTTGGCTACAGATGAAGCAGGAAAACGAAGTGGTGTCGCTTTAGATGCTCATCTTCTTCTCGGCAAGTTGAACTATGCTTGTGGGAGTTATGATGTAGCATTGAAACATTATGAATCGGCTGAATTAAATAATTTGACGGAAAAAGAATTACCAGTGTAAGTAAATTAATATTTATTAATAGCAACTGAGTTCTGAATAGAAATTAGAAATTACATGCACATTAATAAATTAATAGACCCTAGTTAATTGTAACTGATTTATGAATAATTCTAAATCTCTTAAGGAAGTTGATGTCTTTTAGGTCAGTCATTTATGGTTGAATAAATCCACACACACACACTTTCATACTTATTAAAATTATAAATTTGAAAGTAATGTCTGCTACTACTACTACTACTACTACTGAATCTACACGATTATATACAATTTATCTTTAAATTGCTTTTATTTCATTTGATTACACTATTGATAAAATCTATGTAGGTTGTAGAAAACTAAATGCCTCGTCGTTAAGTTTGGTGACTTGGTTTATTTATTTATAATGGACCTACAACAAGGGTATTCCTCACCTAACATGCTAGATTTTAACAAACAGAAATAGCTAATTGTTTCATTATTTGTACTTCCTCAATTATGGGAGATCACAACATGGACATTGCAGAAATTATAATATAAAAATAACAATTAAATACCAAAAATTTGTAAATCAGTGGCAGTTTTTACACACACACACATAATAATTTAAAATAATTATATAAATATTCAAGAAAGAAAATAGTTCGTTTAGACCAGGAACTCATTTTGCAGCATCATTTTAAGACCAGGTGAAAAAACCTAGTCTGAATTTCTACAATTGGATTGCATTCAAAACTTCCTGATGTGAAATAAAATCAGACTAGGTCCTGAGTAGAGTTCTTAAACATGCTCAATTATAAACACAATGCAAGTACTAGTTATAAACGCCCTCTGATCTCTCATAAATAACGTGTCTACTATGTATGTCACATACAGACAGATACAGACAGGATAAACATAACGTTATCTGTACAAACATTGTGTCTGCGCGCGCGCATTTGACTCATACTGATGTTTAAAACTTTGATGGAAGATTTTTTTGCGATTACAGTGAATACTTATGACGCTTAAATATTTGAGTCAGTTAGCCTTGCATGAGATCAACTATAACCTTTTTATTTGCCCTCTTTGGTCTAGTGGTTAGCGATGACTGCCTCATTGGTCTAGTTGTTAGCGTATGCGGCTGCTGATCAAGAGGTCTCGGGTTCGATTCCCGGGTCGGTCCCCAAATATTATTTGTGTAATTCACAAATATTTGTTTCGGAGTCTGGGTGTTTTCTATAATATGTATGTATTTACAAAAAAAAAGTATGTTTATGTATTTATATCAGTTGTCTAGTACCCATAACACAAGCTCTGCTTAGTTTGGGTCTAGATGATGATGTGTGTACGATGTCCAAAATATTTAAAAAAAAAAAAATATTTATTTGATTAGTTCGATGCGTTCAGCATTTAATAATAAGTAAATAAATAAACATAAATGTGAATCAGTTCAAAAAAAATCCAAACTTCATCAATTTATAAATTTATATAATATTTCGGACATCTTACACACAACGCCATCTAGTCCCAAACTAAGCAATACCTTAATCAATGGTATAAGAAGTTAAATCATCGAATAATCGTTATTTCCTAAATCCTGACGAAGTAACCTCGATATAATACGTAATGTCGTATATAAAAGACTTGACAAAAGTTAGGAAGCAGCCACTTACAATTGTAATCAATGATCTCACGATGATGACATCACTTTGAACTTTACCTCTAAAATAATTACATTGCTAATGTAATGAGGTACTAATAGGTGAGGTACTTAAATTCTTAAGATAATAAGTAAGATAATAGTAGTTACAGACAGAACCAGGGGCGTCTTTACCAATAGTGTAGGGTGATTTTGTGAAACAAGCCTTGAAGTAAGGAATTTGGTAGTAGAAGAATCAATAAAATTGTATGTGTGGCGACTTCCACATACAGCGCAAGTGAAATGCATAATACAACGCCATCTATCGAAGAAAGACAGAACCACGGTGTAATTAATTCTGAATCGCGATATAGCATATCAACCGTCGGGCCGTGGCTCTTTGTGTTGGAGGGACAGATACCCTCCACAAATGTAAAACAAATAGGTAAATGTTTTACTAATAACAACGTTTTAAGGTCCTTGGAGCCGGATCATCTTACTTGTCGTAACAAAGTACAATGTGGAACTTGCTTGTGCATCTTAAGTTAACAATCCATCTAAGAACTGAAACGGAATATTGGAGAATATTTACCTACATTTAAACTTAAATTATCACCCTAATTCATATTTTATTAAATTAGTCCATGGTACATTGCTACATAGGTTCCTCAGTAAAAATATTACTAATTTCCTTTTGTTAATACCCTCTTGGATTTTAATTCTCGTTTGCCTGTATCTTGATCCAGGATAAAATTTCCATACCTAGTATGGTGAGGTATTCTTACCCTCTAATGAAGCGAATTACAATTAGAACATAATATCTCGTTCGGATATCGAGTATGACCTAAGGAGTAATAATCTCTGTGCCGATCCGAGTCCAATAGGGACTCGGATCGGCCCTAAATATATAGTAGCCCTAAATTAAAACTGTTTACATCTATAAATATTACAATCCTACTTATATTATAAATTCAAAAATATGTATGTTTGTTGCTCTTTCACGCAAAAACTACAGAATGAATTTGGATGAAACTTTACAGTAATATAGCTTATATATCAGAATAACATCTAGGCTACTTTTTACTACAATAACTGGAGAAACACGCGGGCGAAGCCGCGAGCGAAAGCTAGTAATATATATACTGAATGATATTCAGCATAATTGCCAAAGTAGGAAAGTGGGTATAAAGGTACTTTCTACTGCTGCTAACTGTATAACACCTCTTTTGTCGTTTGTTTGTTCTCATTGCGAGATGTATTCTCACGATATCTAAAAACTAACAATTGGCTATGATTTTTAAGTGTGCTTTTATTGCGGTGTAATCTACACCTACATTTACACTGTAAATAAATAAAATGGAAGTATCTGTTTGTTATTTGAAATAAACTCTATTTCAATAAGTACAAATGATTATGTTAAACGCCGTACACTTAGGTGTTGTGAACACTAGGGGTTACTTGAAGTACAAATAAAACCACTGTGAACTGATCTGCTGATCTGACAAGCTATTTATTAAGTATCGAATAAACAATACATTCAGGTTGCCTTATACATGGAGGCGGTAATGACACAATATCGCGATTCACATAAACAGTACAGCGCCATCTAGTTAGAATATATTGAACTTTTGTGATTTGTTTGATTTTTATCGTTACAAAGTTGACACGATTGTTTCCGTCATGAACAGATTATGTGTACGTTACTTATATTAAGATTTTTATCTATCTGCCTGTTTGTTCCGGCTAGACAAAATTTGTTAATTTAAAATTACGAAGACACTTCGATTTAACAAATTTTAAATGTGTATATTTTTACAGGCGAAGTCTCCGAATCGTAGCGGAGTCGTACGCCATCAAAGGATTATGTCTGGAACAGAACACAATACCCGCATCGACGAGTCGGTTCAAGCAAGCGGAGAGAGAATCTGAAATGGTAAGACACATGTTAATAACTTCACCGGTTTGCTCTTATTTATATCCGATCTTTATAAAGTTAAGCCTGAACAATATAACACTCAAAGATATATTTCTCCAGTCTTGTAATTTTGGTATGCTACTGATAAGCAGTAAGGACTGTGTTACAAAATAAAATGTAACTTGAAAGCTTCGCACGAATGAAACGTTTTATCGCTAAGGATTATGCGGAGCGCGAACCCTACTGTAGGTGTGTGTATTCTCAGATCCGCAGCTTCGAGCTGTCGTCGGACCTGACGCTGCTCTACCTGCAGCGCACGTCCAGCGCGCGCGCCGGCCCCACGCTCGAGACGGCGCTGCAGCGCGTGCCCATCCTGCACATCCGCGCCGGCAGGCTGCACTGCGCCATCGACAGGTATATCCATGTGTACTTAAAGAGGAACATTTACTCTCTTATTCGTACACACCTAACGTATTGATCCTGCCACGACGTTGTCTACAGATATCGCGAAATGTTAAACGCAGTTGAATCGGTGTCGACGCAAGCGCTGCGGCTCACGCTCACGAGACAGCTGGCCGAGGTTCTGATGCGGGGAGTCACTGGACAGGTAACCGACACGTAAATGTGATTCTCTCGACACGGTAACGTATGAGTCGGGTCGTCGAGTATGATGATGTCGCTCACGGTTCGATGTGACGTAACGATGAGACGTGCCGCAGGTGTACAGAGCGCCAGAGAAGCTGGCGGCCCTACCGCCGCAGGGCACCCTGACCAGGCGGAGAGAGGAGCACGCGTCGGACGGGGCCTGGAAACCCAAGAAGTACGCCGCGATCAACCAGGTGAGGTCGTCTCTCGTCCGCGTCCGTACGACGTGACCGTGGGTATTTATGTAACGCGCGGGGTATTGTGTGTGTCAGTTCGTGCCGCGCAACGAGTACGAGGAGGTGGTGCTGCTGCTGCTGGTGGGCGAGGCGATGGCGGTGCGCGACGCGGTGCTGTCGCAGAGCGACGTGTTCGAGGCGGAGCGCGCGCACTCGCTGCGCAACGCCGTCGCGCTCATCGATCTGCTCGCGCTCGCCGCCACGCGCTGGGGCCAGCTGTGCCTCGTGCTCGAGGTACGTGACCGCGCCATCCCCGCCCTAGTGACAAGTGAACGAGCGTACCGAGTGAGTAACACGTGCTTGTTGTGTGTGCAGTCGCTGGAGCGCGCCATGAAGTTCTCGTTCGGGTGCGCGCACATCTGGCGGCAGCGCTCGCTGGCCACGGCCGCGGCCGCCCCCACCCGCGCGCCGCCCCCCGCCCCGCCCGCGCCCTCTTCGCACGTCGTGCCCGGTAACACTTTCGCCCTTACACTCTTGTATCATCTGATAATAGTTTTCTTGAAGAATGCCTATTTCATGTTTTATGCTTTAGAGTGAAATGAGCAGACGGGCCCTTTGACGGTAACAAACTATCGTTGTCTATAACCGGTGCAAATTCACCTTGTTTCCCCTATTCCCCTTCTGTCGTTACCGATTAGGATAGAAGGAGTAATCTAACATAGCTTAGTAACCTGCAGTCGGTGAAAACAGTACTTATCGAGTGATCGGTCGATAAGTACTATTTTACTAGTTACTACGGTCAGTACGACGTATTGGTCATATTATGTACTTGATTTGTCGAAAGCGTTTGATTAAGTATACCAAACTTTTAATTTGAATAATTCATCATGACCTAGCAATATCCGATTTGAATTATTAGACAAACTAAATAATTTCTTACAAAGCGATCACAAATGCTTTTAAAATCGATATTATTAATCTAAATTTGACACATTCCATAAGGGTTATCCCAGGGATCCGATATAGGCGCCCAGAATATGGCGCCAGAAGCGTCGTCTGGGTGATTTTTAGTTAAAATATCACATACTCCTCCTGAATCTCCAAGGAGCTGGAGATCTGAAAGGATTACTCACTCTGTCTGCAAAAACAAAAAAGGTTTTGGTGTATAAAGTGATAATTGTGTCCGAACGATATAATAGTGATAGTGGTGTATCTCAGGCAGCGCGGCGTGGAGCGCGGGCGTGCGCGCGGTGGGCGTCGCGCGGCGCGCGGCCCCGCTCGCGCCCAGCGACGCGCCGCTGCGCCTCGTCAACGCCAACACCTGCTACAGGATGGGATGGGTGAGCTTCTACCCCCGACACTCTTCGACACCTCTATTTACTGATTTGTGTGACCGCGTATCTCAATTTTCGACAGATAGAAGAGGGTATAGAGAGTGCGGAGGAAGCGTTATCGATAGAAGAAAAAAGAGATGGACCTATGTTGGCGAGGTGTTGTCTGCATACGGGTATCGGTTATCAAATGAAGGCTCAGGTAGCGTATTTGTCCTTAAATTTTCATTCGTAATTTAGTATTTGTATTCGTCGTGCTCTAAACGGTGATATAAAAATTTCCGTGTTCTCAGAAATGCAACAGTCGGATAGACAAGGACGCAGCGAACGACAAGTCGTTGAAGCTACTGATAAGGGCGGTGCAGTTAGACGATAATGATCACCTAGCGTTGTACTATTTAGCGTTGCAGTACATGCATCTTGGGATGCTCAATGAAGCTATGGTAAGTAATACTGAATATTTATCATAAATGTGCGATTTTTTAGGCCTTTAATTTCAAACCTTTTGTGCTACGGAAATTTTAAGTGTTATCGTATAAAATCCAGAAATTTGACGTGTTGTAAATATAGTGCAGGTGAATTAGAAAATTTAACAGAAAGTCTATGGTCAACGAACTCTTTATTTTCCAAAACAAGAACTGGCTTCATATTTTGAGCAGGAAAAATGTATGCTTCAAATTGCTTAGTGTGAAGCTAGTCCAAAAGTTATAGAATATTGTGATTTGAAAGTTCAAATTAGATTTGGAATCCACAGGGTAGTGCTTTGGGACCAATTTTGCTCATCTACAACGCATGCCTTTTAAGTATTGTCGTTTGAAAAAAAAAAACACAACTAGAACCTTAAAGTACTTTTTATTGTTTTTCAAAGAATTCACCACGTAGCTTAATACACTTTTCCATTCTTTAAAACCAGTTATTATAAAATTTATTCCACTCTAAAGTGGGGGTGTTCAAAATGGCTGACTTAAAAGCGTCGACTGCTTCTTCACCGGACTGGAAACTTTGACTACGAAGACTTTTCTTAATTTTAGAAAATGTAAATAAATCGTTAAGGCTTAGGTCAGGACTGTATGGAGGACGGTCAAGAATTACTACTTTTTCCTGCTTCAAAAACTCAATCGTTAGACGAGCACTGTGTATGCTTGCGTTATCGTGGTGCAGGATGATGCGTCGCTTTGAGTTAGATTTTCGATGTTAGACGATGACTTGTGGGAAACAAACTGTCCTATACCTGTCTGCGTTAACTGTTCTACTTCAAGTGCAATAGTCGCCACATGACCGGTTTTTCCAACGAACGTGGCCACCATCTTCTTTCAAGTGCTTCGTCGGTTTTAGCTCGTCACCACTGATGATGTCGTAGACGTGATTTGACTCTCCTCGGTTGAACCTTTGCAGAGTTTTCTTACAAATTCTGACGCGGGCCGCCTTGTGATCGTTGGAAAGCAGATGCGGTATCCAACGGCAAACTAGCTTTCTCACAGCAAGCGCTTCATGCAAGATTTTCTGAATGGTTGTTCCTGAGATACCTAATAGAGCCTCTATCTCTCGATACGTCACATGACGATCTTCGAGAATTAGTTGTCTCACAGTAATGATGTTATCTTCAGTGAAGGCGGATTTTGGGCGTCCTTCGCGAGATTTGACACTAACACTAGTATATCCGGAGAATTCTAAATACCAGCGTTCGACAGTCCGCAGACATGAGACTTCATCACTGAACACAGATGTTCACAAAACGCTCTTCAAAACACTGAAGCCGTGTCAGGCCTCTTCTAAAGTTGTAGAAAATTACTGTACGAACATTTTCATTAGAAAGACTCATTTAGAAAGACTAATGGGAATGGGACTTCGTTGGATCGTCTGAAATGTGAGATTCTTTAACCATCTTTTCTTGCATGATCTCACGTATCTCTCCACCTTAAAATGGTTTAATGGAGGAGGTGAATAGTGTGACGTAGTTTCTGGATGGCCCCTCAGGACTGTGATTTTAGTAAGTATCATATTGTAATGAACGGATTGGTGTGGTGCAGGACGCGACGCGGTCGTGCCTACTCGCGCGCTCTGAGTGCGGTGGCGGCCTGCGCCTGGCCGCCGCGCTCTGGAGCTGCGCCTGCGCCGGTTCCCGCGGCGCGCGCGCCCTCGCCGCCGCCCGTCTCGCGCGGCACCACTACCCCACCGCGCACTGGCCGCTCGCCGCGCTCGCCACGCTGCAGCTGCACTGGGACAGCGCGGAGGTATATATATATAGCACAGGTCTCTCCTTTCTAAGGAGAGGCCTATGTCCAGCAGTGGACCGTTGAAGGCTGTTGATGATGATTTTTTTTTTTTTTTTTTTGGACTTCTTACACACAACATCATCTAGTCCCAAAGTAAGCAGAGCTTGTGTTATGGGTACTAAACAACTGATATAAATACATAAACATACTTTTTTTTTGTAAATACATACATATTATATACATAGAAAATCACCCAGACTCCGAAACAAATATTTGTGCATCACACAAATATTTGGTCTGACCCAGGAATCGAACCCGAGACCTCTTGATCAGCAGCCGCATACGCTAACCACTAGACCAACAAGGCAGTCAAAGTTGATGATGATGATGACTAGCCGCTCGCTCAACATCAGGCCTTCCATCAGGTTCATTAGTTATTTTGACGGTTAAATTATAAAATAAAGCTTTATATTTACCAAACATCAAAAATACATATCCGATACAATTTCTATTTATTTGCATTTAAATATAATATAATATCGTTATTCGTAGGCGGCGTTGGCGACGGGGAAAGAATTGCTGACGCTAGTGAGCAGTACAGAGTCCGAGTTTGAAACGGAACACAACGGGTACGCGGAACTGGACGCACTGTCCGACTCGCAACACGACGACACGAGGAGCACTAGAGACGGAGGTATAGTTTCATTTCTTAAGATAACATTATTAATCTATTTTAAACGGCATAATCGGTGAAAGTGTGCGTTCATGTTAATGAAAGTCCATGTGATAACGTATTAAAAATGCACTAGAAGTGTACAGTGTCGTGAACTGTACATTACTGTTAGTTAGTTAGTTAAGTTGTGAGTGTGCTGGTGAGAAGAAACTCTTCATGTAATATTAATAGGTTTATTGTTTATTAGTTACACCAATTAATATAGAGCGATTCTTACAACGTAGCGAACGTTACCGAGTTAAAGTGCACACTGACTCGACAAAGATTATTACGGCGAAAAGGCAAGGAATCGACCGATTTGCGTAATCAGCGAAATAATGTTATAGTTGCCTAAGTGTACGTAAACCGTACATATTCCCAACCCGGGAAAAGTAGCAAAAATGATAGTCCAACCGTGTAAGAATCACCCGTACAAAGCAAAAAAAAAGTTAAAAATTAAAAATCAACATCGAATGCAGGCTTCGACGTGTAGTAGCAGGAACGGTTGCCTACGCTTCATCTCGAGTCCTTGTTTGTTCTATCCAGGGTAGGAATTTGAATGTCGTAATCGTGCTTGACATTGCTGTAATAGTGATTGTGAGAGTGTATTTTTAAGTGACTTGTTTGGAGAAGACAACCTTGTTTCAGAGATACAATTGCAGATGTATTGATGACGTGCATTCTGACGTCACCTTCGTACGTATATTGCACGAGTTGCAGCACGTCACCAGCCACGTATTCGTGTTGTGCAATTCAACCCAGGTTGTATCGCATTCCGTTTTCTTTGTGATACAGGGTAAAGTTGATTGATGTCCTAATAGTTTGGCTTCACACGGTGCGTTGGTGCTTTGTAAGTTGATAACTCCACTCCAGTAGGTGGATGAATTAGCAGTAGTAGTAGTAGTACATCAGCAGTCTCCATTCGTTATGAATCAGTTGTACTTTCCCAATAGTGTCGTAGTATATAGGGCGATCGCCTCCAAAACTTGTTATTTGAATACTTGAAGTGAGGAATCCTGGTGGTACGGCGTCGCCGTATGTTCCAATCGCCGAAAACATGAAATTTTTGTTTAAGTTGATGTTTAATTTGTCTCTGTTAATTGATGAGCTAATAATGAATTCATATTATAAATTTGTTTGTAAGTTATTGTGAGGTTTCAAGTGGCAGTAACGACAATTTCGTAATCGGTCGTTTCAATATGCCTAGCTTGCGTTTTTATAGTTGCAACTCGCACGTGTCCGTCGCTACCAGGGTGGACTTCGATCACACGCCCGAGGGCCCACTTTCCAGGGGGAAGATGGTTGTCCTTGACTAAGACGATGTCACCTATTTTCATGTTAGGCGTGGGTCTCAGCCATTTGCTGCGAGCTTGTAAACTTGTTAAATACTCCGAGGACCAGTGCTTCCAAAACTGATGGAACATGTTTTCAGTTAACTGCCATCTTCTCCGCAGATTTAGGTGGCGGTCATCTTCATAGCTCGATAGTGGAAGCGTCATAGTTGGGCTGCCTGTGAGAAAATGTCCAGGCGTTAAGTAATAATAAAATTCGTCTGGGTCCTCTGTGAGTGAGCAAAGCGGCCGGGAGTTCATGCATGCTTCTATTTTAGATAATAGGGTCGCAAACTCCTCGAAAGTGAGTTTCTGTTCGCCAAGTACCCGACGCAAGTGGTGTTTCATTGAACGCACGGCAGCCTCCCAAATTCCCCCTGCCGTTGGCCACGCAGCTGCGTTGAAGTCCCACTGCACTCTCATGTCAGTCATTTTGTCAAAAAAGTCGGGAGATAATTCTGTTTTAAATAACTCGTATTCGTTGTTTAGCATCTTCGATGCCCCTATAAAGTTAGTCCCGCAGTCAGAATAAACGTGGCTTGGTGTGCCACGTCTTGCACACATCCGCTGAAAAGCACCGATGAAAGTTTCAGTGCCCAAGTCAGAGACTAGTTCTATGTGAACTGCCTTCGTTGCCAAACAAACAAAGATGGCGATATATCCTTTGGATGTTTTAACGCCTCTCCCTTTGTTTAATTTGACATCCACGTGGCCTGTAAAGTCGACCCCCGTGTGAGTGAAGGGACGCGAAGGTGTCACGCGTTGAGAAGGAAGATCGGCCATGAGCTGGTAGTTTTCTTTGGTCTTAAATCGATGGCACCGCACACATCGGCGTAATTGAGTTTTTACAGCTCTGTTACCCCCTACTATCCAATATAGTTGACGGATGTAGGCGAGCGTAAGTCGGGCTCCTCCGTGTAAAGTCGCCGCATGAGCTTGATTTATTAATAACTGGGTAAGTCTGCTTTTTCTAGGAATAATTGCAGGATTTTTCATTCCCACAGGTAAGTTCGTTTTGTTCAAGCGCCCACCCACACGCATAATGCCCTTCTCGTCCAAATAAGGGTATAATTTGCGAATAATACTTTTTGTAGGTAAAGATGAACCTTTAACCCTAGAAAGATAGTCTGCGTCAAATTGACGCATACGTTTTCGAAATTTTGCTCTCTTTTTCTAAACAGCGCTAATCCATAACTGTGCTTTTGGGACATCTCATTCTATGCTGGGAGCTGCCGTGTGGCATATTTGTCAATAAGGTAAGTGTCACCGATTTTGGAATATAACGACCACGTGAGTCAAATTGACGCATGATTATCTTTTACGCGACTTTTATGATTTTTATTTACATATACGAAAGTTTTTTTTTCGTGTATATAAGTATTTTTTATCATAACTTATATTTTCATTTTGTTTTTCTAGATCCATAGGCAACAATATAATACAATAGGGAGTAGAAACTTGAATAAATACCATAGAAATGGTCTTTTTCCAAGTTTCTTCTCCCCATTGTAGGAGGAGGTAGCTCTTATGTAAAGTGACGACGAGCTTCCCTGTGAGGCTACCGACAGTAAAGTAGCGGACCACGAAAGTGAAAATGAAGTGCAGAGCGACACAGAAGAAGCTCGTATAGACAAACAAAAGCCGGGGTAGACATCCTAGATCAAATGTGTTCTCTGATGGCCTGTAGTAGGAAAACAAATATACGGCCTATGGCTTTCTTGTATGGATTGACAAACATTGCTCGTATAAACGCATATAAAATATAGTGTCACAACGTTTACAAAAAAGAAAAAAGCCTCTAAGTCGCAAAAAAAAATTAAAAATCTTAGCTTGGGTCTGTCTTCTTCGTTTATGCGTAGCCGTTTAGAAGCACCTATCTTGAAGAGAAATTTGAGAGATAATATATCGAATATGTTACCAAATGAAGTACCTAGCACATAAGAAGTCAATATTGATGAGCCAGTAGTAAAAAAACGTACTTATTGTACTTTTTGCTAATCCAAAATAAGGTGAAAGGCAAAAGCGTCCCGCGAAAAATGTAAAAAAGTTATATGTCGCGAGCAAAACGTTGAGATGTGACAAAGGTGTTTGTAACTGATTTTTGTATATTTTCCTCATAGTAGATATGTTAGGTTGTTGATTTTGTATTAAATAAAATACTGATTATTGTAGTAAAAATTTGTTTTGATGTGTAACAGTAAGTGTTAAAAATGTTCGTCGATTTATAGCAAAGTTTAAAGGGTTTGTTTTTTTCAATAAACAAATGACTATAAACTAAATTATCTGCAGTGTTACTTATTCTAATATATGTGTAAATATGTAATAGTATTCGAATTATTCGAATAAATCAATATACTTCGCCCAGCAGCTAATTATAACGTATGCGTCAATTTTACGCATGAGTATCTTTTCCGTACTACAAAATATGATTATCTTTCTAGGGTTAAGTAATAAATCGTATTCTAGGTTGAATTCAAATTGTTGAATATTTCTTATTATTATTGTCATAGCGTTGTCAAGTTCACGTATTGTTAAGTGATTGTGAGGCATTTGTCGGACGGTGTCAAGTTCCTTCAATGTTGCAGCGCTATTAAGTGCATTTGTACTGAATCGCGTTACCCAAGCGATAATACGCGCAACTTGACTCAACGTTCTGTGTTTATTTAATAAATCGTTTATGATATTGTCTGTTTGACTTAGGGCTGGCACTTTACATTTTTCGTCGACCGTTGTTGTAAATAGACAACGTTGCTCTTCGGGTTTGCTCGTCAATGTTTTCAGCATATCCGGACCGGCCCACCATAACTGATTGTTTACAAGTTGTTTCGGAGATAAGCCTCTGGTTGCACAATCTGCAGGATTAAGTTTCGATTCGACGTAGGGCCACTGGGATGCTGGTACCACTTGTGTGATTTTAATGACACGGTTTTCCACATATTTTTCGTATTTAGTTGCGTCTCCATGTAGCCAGGCTAGGACCACTTTTGAGTCACACCATGCCCACACCGTTACGTTGTGTGCCGGAAGAGACTCAGTGACCTTATGAACCAGTTCCGACAAGAGTAAGGCACCGCTTAGTTCAAGTCGTGGCAGAGATAGTTTTTGTGCGAGTGGGGCAACCCTAGTTTTCGCTACGAGCAAACTTAGTACAGGCTGACCGTATTCATTTAAAGCTCGTGTATAAATCACACATGAGTAGGCCTTCTCACTCGCGTCGCTAAATGCTAGTAGCTCAATGTTGTTTTGAGTGCTCCCAATCCAGCGACTTATTTTTATAGTTTTAAGTTGTTCGAGTTGACTTTTCAGTTTCAGCCACTCATCCTGTATGTCATTGGGTAATGACTCATCCCACGCTAGTTTCTCTGTCCAGACGCGTTGGAAAATAAGCTTCGCACGTATAGTAACCGGTGAGAACCAGCCAAGGGGGTCGTATAGTTGTGAAATTTGCGATAGTAGTAATCGCTTCGTTAGTGTTTTCTTAGAATTTGGTTTGAAGTTCCAGCTAAACGTAAATGTATCCGAGGTAGGATTCCAGCCCAGGCCAAGAGTTTTCATGGAGTCCTCGTGTTTAAAGTTAAAGTTAGTTTTGGAAATTTGGTCTTCGTTCAGTTGTTCTAAAAGCTCGACACAATTACTAGACCATTTTCTGAGGTTCATACCTCCTCGTTGTAAAAGTTTTATCAAATCCGTTTGCAGTTTTTTGGCGGTTAGGAGACAGTTATGCCCGCTAGTCAAATCGTCAACATAGAACTCGTTGCGTAATAGGTTGGCGGCCTCGGGGTATAAGTGACCATCGTCTGTCGCTAACTGCTGCAAACTTCGTAATGCCAACCATGGCGCGCACTTTGTACCATATGTAACTGTACATAGAGTGTATTCTTGTAATTTTTCAGAGGGCGAATTCCTCCATACAATTTTTTGAAGATGTTTCTGGTCGTCATCAATCCATAAACAGCGGTACATTTTTTCTATGTGCGCCGTAAATGCATATCGGTAAGTCCTCCACTTTAAGATGAGTGCTTGTATGTCCTTTTGTAGGTTGGGGCCTTTCTCCATTAGGCTGTTTAAACTTTTGCCACTAGAAGTTTTTTGTGAGGCGTTAAACACCACTCGTAATTTGGTGGTTGTAGATTGGTCCCGTAAAACGCCGTGGTGGGGTAAATAATATTCAGATTGGGGTGATGTTGTTTCAGACGTAGGCTCCATATGTTGTAAATCTAAGTATTCATTCATAAAGCTTTTGTACATAGTTAGTAATTGTTTATTTTTTTGTAGTCGTTTTTCTTGTTTTAAAAATTGTGCAATGGCAGCTGACTTTGAGTATCCGAGTTGTTGTTCATAGCCCTGGACCATAGGCATTTTTATTATATATCTGCCGTCAGAACATCTCTTAGTTGTTTGCTTGTAGTAAATTTCACATTGCTCATCTCGTTGTATGTCTTGTAAACTGTGAGCAATATCTTCACTCTCCCAGTATCTCGACAGATCAGACGTGTTTGCTATAGTTAGGTAACAGTTAAAAGTTTTCAGTTTACCGCACAAAATCCAACCAAGACGAGTTTGCTGGGCGGTGGGTGAGTGCTGGTCACCTCTCAAGACTCCGTCTAGGATGATATCTGCGTAAACATCAGCTCCCAGCAAGAGGTCTATTAAGCTGGACACGTTATAGTTAGGATCTGCAAGCTTTAAGTTTTGTAGATGTGTCCAGCCTGTGCTATGAAAGGAGCAGCCGGGCAACTTATTAGTTAAGTTAGTCAGTACCAATGCTTTTACATTAAACATGTATTCAGAGTGTATTGATTTGCAGTTAAGATGAAGAAGACCCTTGCAGTTACGTGACGTTGATCCGATTCCAGTTATAGCGGCGTCAAACTTGTTTCGAGGCAAGCGTAGCAGTTGAGCTGCACTTTCCGATATTAAGTTTGTTTGGGATCCTTGATCTAGGAGACCCCGCAAAGTTATGTAGTTTCCGTCGGCAGATTGCACCTTGACCTGAACTGTAGTTAATAAGACTTCAGTGCTCTCAGCCGCCAAATGGTGAGCGCCGGGTTGAGTTGACGTTGAAGGACTTGGATTCGAATTCCGGTCATGATCCCTTTTAACATTTGGATCATTGTAGAAAAGTTTATTAAAATGTAATAACGTATGATGTTTCAGATTACATTCGTGGCATGTTTTCCTCGAATTACAAGCGGCACTGCCGTGGCTGTATAGACAATTTCTGCAAACCTTTAGTTTCGCAACTGTTTTATTTCGTTGCGCAATGTCCATTTCGAGGAACTTATCACATTGCATCAACACGTGCTCCTTTTGGCAAAGAGGGCATTGCCCATAAGACGCATGGAAAATTTTAGAATAGTTATATTTTTTCGTGTCTTGTTGTTTAGTCAAATTATTGTTCCAGTTCTTGTTGTATGGCCTTTGATTTTTATTTTCAGTAGATTCTTTAATACAGCTTTTTGCAGTTTCGTAAGCGAGAAAATTGACTTCCAGGAAGTTTAAAAATTCCTCTAAGTTTGGCAGTTCCCTGTTATTCTGCGTTTCCTTTGTATATTCGTTAAGAGTGGTCGAATCCAATTTTTGTGACATATTGTAAACAATTATTGGTCCCCAACTCGATACGTCAACTCCCATGTTGCTAAGGCCATTTAAGCACTCTTTTAGTACATCATGCATGCGTTTCAAGTTGTTGGCGTTAGGTTGTTGAATAGTAGGTAAATGCTGCATGGTACTCATAAACGATGTGAACTGAAGCCGACGGTTATTATATCGGTGTGATAATATCTGCCAGCAGGAGTCGTAGTTGTCCGCACTAATAGACAGATGTTGAACAAGACGTTCTGCTTCACCCTTTAATTTTGTTTTTAAATACTGCATTTTCTGCGCTTTAGAAATGCTCGGGTTATTGTGGATTGTTTCGAGAAAGATGTCCTTAAAAGTAATCCAGTGAATGTAGTTTCCAGAAAACTCTGGTACATCGATTTTCAGCGCGGAATGCTGGTAATGTATAGTAGACCAAATTTTGCTGTTTAACTCTCGTTTGACATTATTGTACCTTTCTTCAATGGCTTCGTATTTTTCGTTGTAATCTGTGCTCAAGCTAGAAGCTTTAAGTTCGTCTTCTAGCTCCCAGTGTATTTTGTCAATCAATTCCCATTTACATTTCAAGGTGGTCAGATGTTCTTCGAACTCCCACTTCTCAGTGATGAAATTAATATTTACCTTTGACATAGCCTTGTTCAAAGCCTTAAAATTACGTTCTTGTTGAGTTATCAGCTTTTTTACGTCATCTTCCGTGTCCTCGTCCATAAGGCCAGTTAAATCAAACTCTAAAGGATGTTGCTGTTGTTTCCGTTGAAAGGACAATAAATCCAACATATTCTTCTTTGTTGAGTCGTACAAGTTTTTTGTTTTCTCGTAGACACAGTCGTTAAAATATCCGATTTTTTTGTTTTCAATATTTTGTTCCAGTATTTGATGTTGTTCATCAAAGTTCACCCATAGTTTCTCTAAGTTAGCCAAACGTTTCTCCAGGTAATCCACAGTTTTTCTGGTTGTGCTGTCCTTTTTATAGTTGGTGCACAAAGTTTTGATGTCTTCAAAGACGCCGACTTGTTTGGTAAGTTGCAGTTCCATGGTAAGTAGTTAAGTTTGTATAAAGATAAGTTAAGTAGTTTTTTGTTAGATGTAGTAAAAGTATGTACTAGTTAGTTACCTTAAGTTAGGTGAATTAGTTCCAAGATAGTTGTTTCCTGGATACCAAGAAGACTGTAGGTATAGTTCCGCAGACCCGCTAGTCTTCAGTTTCAAAGTTTCTCCGTTACTCGTCTTGTCAGCGAGCTCCGTAGAAAACTGAAGTTTATGATGCTTAGTTTATCTGTGCCCTCGTGATGACACTCGACTCTCAATCTGTACTGGTGAGACCCGCTTGTGGGAGGCCAGCCAAACCGATTCGCTATCACACTTTAGAAGACACAGAGATCACTCAGCATCCGTCTCGAAGGACCATTTAATGTACAGTGTCGTGAACTGTACATTACTGTTAGTTAGTTAGTTAAGTTGTGAGTGTGCTGGTGAGAAGAAACTCTTCATGTAATATTAATAGGTTTATTGTTTATTAGTTACACCAATTAATATAGAGCGATTCTTACAACGTAGCGAACGTTACCGAGTTAAAGTGCACACTGACTCGACAAAGATTATTACGGCGAAAAGGCAAGGAATCGACCGATTTGCGTAATCAGCGAAATAATGTTATAGTTGCCTAAGTGTACGTAAACCGTACAAGAAGTGTGACCGAGAGATCAGATATGCCTATAGGTGCGAGCGAGATGTCTGATAAAAATGATTTATGAGTCATTTGTAATGGCCCAAGTATAGCAAATGTGTGTGCGGTTCCAGCGTCGATTCGCGCGGAGTCAGCGGGCGTGTACCGCATCGAGCGCGCGCTGTCGGAGGGCGCGTCCTCCCTCTCCGCGCCCCGTCCGCGCGCGCCGCACGCCGACCAGCGCGCGCACGCCTGGCTGCTGCTCGCGCAGCTCTGCCTCAGGTACCCACCGCCACCACACGTAACTCGCACCACTACCTCTGTCACGACACACTCGCACATGCGTATATGCACGAGTACGTATGTGACAACACATCACTCGCACATGCGTACTTGCACGAGTATGTATGTGACAACACATCACTCGCACATGCGTACTTGCACGAGTACGTATGTGACAACACATTACTCGCACATGCGTACTTGCACGAGTACGTATGTGACAACACATCACTCGCACATGCGTATTTGCACGAGTACGTATGTGACAACACATCACTCGCACATGCGTACTTGCACGAGTACGTATGTGACAGCACACCACTCGCACATGCGTACTTGCACGAGTACGTATGTGACAACACATTACTCGCACATGCGTACTTGCACGAGTACGTATGTGACAACACATCACTCGCACATGCGTATTTGCACGAGTACGTATGTGACAACACATCACTCGCACATGCGCACTTGCACGAGTACGTATGTGACAACACAACACTTACACATGCATACTCGCACGAGTACATATGTGACAACACATCACTCTCACATGCGCACTTACACGAGTACTCGTGTGACAACACGTCACTCACAAATGCGTACTTGCCCGAATACGCATGTGACAACGCATGAGTTATACATGCTCACTCACAGTGTTTATGTCGACCCGCAGGTTGGGGCGAGTGAGCGCGGCGGCCGGCTGCGTGTCGGAGGCGGCCACGCTCACGCCCTTCAGCCATCTCGTCTTTTATACGGTCAGTTTTATCCCTTTATCAGGTAATACTTTATTCAATAGGACGATGCAACGAATAGAGTACCGTTATGTTTTAATTCTTTCTAAAATGAAAATCACCAGCGTTTAAATTCAGTTTTACTTCGATATACTATATTTTGGTTAATACTTTTTACATACATATTATAATTAATTTTATTGACAAATATAAAATTAACTATCACATAAGATATACATTTGGTCTTTCGAGGCAAAATTGTACCAGAAAAATATTAATTTCATCTACAAAAATTAAAATAATTGGACTACCTACGTCACTTTTAATCTAAACGGAGCTTGTACTATGAAAGCTAAATTGTCTGATAAAATAAAATACATAATATACTTAAAAGTTTGTTATAGGTATCAATATAGTGGTATGATGGTTGTCCATTGTCCACAGCGCGGCCTGGTGCACGCGGCCAGTGCGGAGTGGGAGGAGGCGCGCGTGTGCTACCAGAACGCGCTCGCCATACACCCCACGCACCTCGACACCATCGTGCAGCTAGGTCAGTATACCAGCCAGCAACACCCCATCCACACATAACCTCATATAGCCTCCATTTCAATAAATGATGCTACTCAGCAAACGAATTTTACCATCTTTAAACAATGTTAAATTGTGTAAACAGTCATAAAAAGTCCGTAATATTATTATTAGTACGAACGTGTGTAGCGACTTGCTAGGGTATACTTAAAATACTGTGCACACGATTCACACGTTACGGCTGGACGATCGTCTAGCGAAATCGAAGCGAAGGTGATCCGTATAATTAAGCTTATTTTAGATCTGTCAGAATCTAAAATACTATTGATATGCTATGATAAGGAGGATACAATAGCCCTAGATTCCGACCACCTCCTCTACTTACAAAAAGGAGACTAACCATTCCAAGATGGGGAAGCGGGGAGGAAGTTGGCAGTGTGTATGTTTCAAGGGTACTTTGTTATAAATTTATCCAAAGTTATTTCTTGAAAGTTGTACAAGTATATGCTGTCACGACCACCCATCCTATCGACGAGTTGAAGCCATATAACAACACATAGTTGAGTCTCTGTTTTGAACAAAATGTCATTAAATGCGAAGACAGGACTACAATAATATGGCAAATCCTCGGCGGGATCGTTCGGTTATAAGTGAGATTGACTTCATCGTCACAAAAAAAACCGCCGTTCTTTTTACATTAGAATAAAACCTACGCGACTGGTGAAGTCAGACCTTCTCTGCCCCAGGTTGAGGTTGGATGCAGAAACACCTTCAACCGAAGAGCTCTAGACACCAGTCGAAGCGCTCCGGCAAGATCCGGATCTTATGGGAAAAAACGAGAAGCAGTAAACCTTCACACCATCTGAGCGGTAGGAACTTAACAAACAGATAAAGAGGCTGGTTAAACGAAATATTACATACGAATACGAATACACAAGCGACTGAGGACGGGATGGCAATGAACAAGGACTCAAAAGTCTTTGCCAATCCTGGCCTCCTTTTGTCACCTGTCAAAACTCTTAACAGCAAAAGTCACCACGTTCATGTCTAAAACTGAAATTTATGCTAAAGCCGAAAATATTTTATCAGAACGTGACATTTTCTTGTCCCAAATACCGTAGTGTCTCAAGACAAAGTTTTTAACCTGGATGGATGAGCGCAGCACTGGACCGTTTGTTGTGAGGAGTCTTGATGAGGCCCATCTAGTCCAGCAGTCGTCTATCGGTTGAGATGATGAGTGTCGAATGGTCGGTTTCATGAGGTGTATAGCCTAACAAAACCGCCCAATCGAGACCCTACACGAAGCGACGAGCTTTCTCACATCGATATGGACGACATTAGATTGGCACTCGCACAACTTGGTAACAACAAAGCTTCGTGTGAAGAAGGAATTATGAAAGATCTAAAAGCCAAAGGAACTCCGTTGTTAGTAGAGCACTATACAGGAGGCATGGAGCAGAAGCAGTGTAGTATTTTTTTCAATAAGGGAAGTAAATGTCTACTGAAGAACTAGAATCACTAGAATCACATCTGGGTTATGTTATATTCCAGGGTTGTTATGAATTTTTTTTTTATTCAGTCCAATTATTTTATACGTGCTTTGGAAGATGTCTTTAAAACACTCGATTAAAATGAATAAGGACGGATGGTAATTGACTGAAGACACAATTTAATGTTATTTAAAGATGTAAAATTCGTTTCGATGCGAGTTAATTCAGTAGATATTATTTTAAAGGAAGTTGATACAGCTGAAGTTGTCGATCAAGATAAATAAGAACTAAAATAATAGAAGAAAGTATGGTGAGAAAGAGAGAGTATGGATAAAGTGAGAGAAAATTTATTACGTTTGTAAAAAATTCTTAGATTTAGACAAACATTATAGAGAGAAAGAATAATCGTTTAAAGAAGGTGGTAAAGTTAAAGATGTAATATGTAAGAGTTAGAGAAATGAGGAGCAGAAAGAGTAAGTGAGGGTGGTTACTATGGTCAGGCGCGGCGTACTACAACCTGGGGTGGCTGGGCCTGGCGGAGAAGGCGCTGCGCGAGGCGGCGGCGCTGGACCCGCTGCGCGCGGACACGTGGCGGCGCCTGGCGCTGGTGCTGGGCGCCGCCGCCGACCCCGCCGCCGCCGCAGATGCCGCCGCCGCCGCGCTGCAGCTGCACCCGTTGCATCCGCCGCACCCGCACCCCGCCATGCTCTAGCACACCACACACTCACTTCCCACTACATACTACTACACACTACACGTCTTATTGAAATAAAGCTAAACCTGCAACACGCACACGATCAAATTACATTACACATTGGGAATAACGGTTAACTCACTGAACAGGCCGATGACGGTGCTTATGACACGACCAACGTTTTACATTCACAGGGGCGATTTTATTATGTTGCAAACCCGCGCACTTCGGTCGGATCTATAGATCGCCGATTTGACCCGGCTCGAAAGACCATATATATATATATATATACTGCATCACATTATACTAATAGTACGTGATGCTAAGTCATTGAAATTTAATGATTTTTGCTAGTGAATACACCAGCTTGTCGAAATTACACAGATCTGTAATTGTATTAAAATTGGAACTGTAGATGTAAAATGTTGATTGCGCCAAAATGTACGGTTATCAATTAATGGACAATATTATTAAACAAATGCGTATGACTTGTTGTAAATAACATGCAGGTCATCTTCACGAAAAATCTTATCTGTGCTCTTACATTTGTACTCATTTTGATTAAATATCTTACGTTAATGTTTTGCGAATGTACAATTGGCAGGTTTTGCATTATTTCAATTACACTTATACGGAGTGCTACAAAATTATGACCATATTTTAAAGACGTGTAGTAAGTCCACTTGAACTAAAAATTGAACTTAAAATATAGTATCCACAACTTCTGTAACATCCTGTATATCATGACTATACTAACCCTACTATCTATTAAAAAAGACTTTGACATGGTAACAACTCCACTAAATCTTCACACTGAAGTTGTCAGTAAAATTATTGAGTCACCTGCCGCCCTCTACCTAACCTCCTGTCACTAAAGTGCTATCTTACATTCCATAGGAGGTGAGGAGTATATTTATAATAACAATGTATCAGTCGCACTGGACTGTGTCTTGTTCCTGTAAAACAAGACAATTAATACTCGAAATTGTAAACAGATGTTGTGTATTGTGACCTTGTAGTACTTGTTACTTTAAATGCTATGAAACTGCCCACGTAGTAGGTACTTATATCCTATATATGTATGTGTAAAGTGATTAAGTACGAATGTTTCGATATATGTAATAATTATAAAAAATAATATTTGTTCTATTCAAGTGAAAGTATTTTAATATATCTATCTATGGTAAAGTTAAAATTTAGAACTGATTCAGCACTAGAAGGTAGCTGTATATTTTAAATGTACGGTCGATGTTCAATCAACCTCGGCATGTCTTTCCACGAACAATTATGAAACAAACACATAATAGGTAATTACAAGTCCTTTATATATATGGTTCTATTATTATATGAACTTTGTTATTTTTACAGTTCAGGATTATTGTTTAAAAAAAATAACTTTACCACTAGGTTTTGGACTGTGTAGTATCCGGGACGGAAGACCATATTTTTTTTGATACTGTACTATCCAAGGAACGCCCAAGTATTCCTTGTCCATCTTTGATGTGAAACATCTATGTCACTTTACTCGAAACTTTGACTGTGATTTCGTGAAAAGGGACGGAAATGTGTTACAAGTGTGTAACTTGGAACAGCTATTGGTGCATCATGAGCGATTATAATGAGATAATCCGTGAGCTCGTTACTTAACCACAACTCGCTCGCCGTGCTGGAGTTGTCCGCCAGGGGGAGGCGAGACATCACATCCTACACAGCATACGCTACTACTGCAAGGCTTGAAGCTTATACATAGAGAATTCCGGTAACAATTTCCTCCAACGTCCATCTAAATCTACACGTGACTTTAATTATATATCAATATGAAAATAAAGATTTGCATGAGCACATTAACGGATCTGAAACGATAAAGATATTAACGTTATCACACATCTAATAAATAACTCTAATGCGCGATATCGACGAAAGTTACCGTTTGTAAATAATCCTAATTCAGTAAACCGATAGTCATAATATGGACACGCTTCTTCGAAGCCACTAAAACATATTAATCAACTGTTTATCAGATATTCCAAAGTACCTGCTTCACACTTATAAAACTGACTCACTAAGATATATTCCATATTATTAATAAAGAATTTGTCACTAACGTTTAAATATTCGGAGACCGAATTATTGACTTCCATCTTTGAAAGCTATCAATACTGCTCACCAAAGTATTCGATGATTAGAAATAAGTAGACGTCAAATATTATAGACGCTGATCCACATTAGTCTAGCATTACATTACATGTTGCAACATAACATAAACTTTATTTTGCCGCTCTTAAATGCGTGACTCTTTTTGGAGTGGTATCTCTTTATATAAGAGCAAAGTCTCTACTGGTTATATCTATATAATGCTCGCAGTTTTAATAAAAGAGTTGTCACGTACATTATAATATGTGTACGAACAACTCGTGTGGGTACCCGTGTGTACCACAATCTGCGACTGATTACTGTCTACTTAGATATCGAGCCTCTGGAATTGATGTAGGCGTGTGTATACATTCTGTATTTCACTTTTGTGTTCATATTTTAGTGACGTAATATAGCTAGTATCTTTGTCGCGAGAACTTTCATGGCGCGATGCAAGATTGAAAAACGAAATACATACAAGTGATACGGGTACCAGTCACAACAGTTTTTATCCTTATATACTCGTTAGTGTAGATAAATTTATAGTAGTATGTCAATATTATAATCATTTGATAACTAAAGTAACAATTTTTTCCTTAATATTTCTAATGGAGTTGTAAATACCCATATTTTGTAACACTGTTCCACTTTACCTACGTAAAGAACGTTTTTTACTGCAATTCTTCATTTTTGTGATCAGACAGTCACTGTGTGTAATAACGTTATTTTGTTATATCAATGTAAATATGTATATACTTGAGGTGTACACATACTACTGTCTAGTTGATTCATGTCGTTCAGATCACCCCTACACGTAAAGATCCTTGACAATACAACTATACCTACATATATATACAATCATATCTCCCTCCACTCGTGACACGTGGTGTATGTGTCTTTCCTAATACATATAACCAATAATCAAGAATAATTTCACTTTCAAACAGTAAGAAAATCACCAATTTCGTTGATCAAACAACGAATCACACGCATTATCAAATATTCTTAAATAATTAATATTTCATGTTATTGTTACACTTTGCAAATTGGTCACTCTAAAAGTTACATTAATTAAAATGATTCAAAGGTCACAGTGCAGTTATGGGTGATGCAACTATCAAGTTTAGTTTCGATCCTGTATCTGTCTAAGTTCAAGCCTTCGTAAGAAACGATGGTTTCTTGGCAACTTGGATTCGGCTTTATCGATTGCTTCATTACTGGCCGAAATGAGGGAGAGCATTGTTTTGTTGTAAAAATACAAAATATACAAAATACACAATTAAAGAAAAGTATAATTCAAAACTGTAATAAAACACAAAACGCTATCCAAGAAGGTAATTCATTCATAAACCATTGTTTTCTGCTGTAAAAGAACTGTATAATTTATGCGATAGACTATCTGCTATCATTAGTAGGTACGTCACTGAAACAATAAAAACAAATTATAAACGTGCTAACATCGCCCATTGTTGTATTAGCGGGTATTGCAAAGAGAACCCTATCGACAAATAATATGCGCGATGGAAATGATCAATGCAATTAGCCCAGGATTGTTCAGATATTTTATTACTAATATCTATCATTTAAATAGTGCCATTTACGATTATTAGTTCGGCTTTTGCACTGCATGCGTTCTTTCCCGTCCAGTTATACACCTGTGTGTTCTAGGAAATAATTTTAATGAAGTATAAATATATTTTTGCGGTTCTTATAATACTTACTAAATTTATATAAATATCATCATCGTATAATAAATATCGTATTTTCGTAAATATGCATTATTATATTATCATCTGTTTCTTTCATTACATTATAATTAACTGTAACGCTATATCAGTTTCGCTGTCAGTATTTTCGTGGAATCTATTTTAAAAAATAAACCCCCTAATAAATCCTTTTTTTTAAATATACGTACTGATCAATATGCCTTTTTAATTCATATTAAACAGTATTCGTTGAATTTCCTTAAATCTGTTTTTTTCTATTGTGAAGTATCATATCATATCGATGTGTTCGCTGAGCAGCCTACACACGTGCTAAGATACAATTAAAATATTAAATTAGCATTTGAATGGTTTCTCATAAATTAAATATATACAGTGGTGATGAATGGTGTTAACGAAGTGATGTTGGGTTCAGGGAACCTTCTGCTTTTTATAAGTCTGGTAACATATCATTTGATATTTATCTCCATCACAATATATATTTCGACAGAGTACTTGTAAAATAACAATATCTAAACTAAAATATAAACTCCTGTTGAAGGAGTTGTATTCGCGTGTATAGTTCGGTTAGGTTTGACCAGCGTCGGACGTCCCGGCCGGTCTGGTACATAGCAATATAAGTATTATACACACGCAAATAAAACTTAAAATCTTAAATAAAAATTAGTTTTTATACTAATTTGTAAAAAATTATTATGTTATGCGGGTATTGTGGTTTGGTAGATAGATCGGTACAAAGTAGCAATATGGTGTGTGGTACGTCTGGTAGTTGGATAGTTTTGCTTTTTTATTGCGTTAGAATAAAATACAACTCAATTGAAAATGTCTTTAAATTCGAATGAGAACATATAGTATTTGCTCTACACGGCGAAACTCCATTATCTAGAACGACCTAACAAAGAAATAGTCCAATACAATCTTAAAAAATCTATAATTTACCATTACATTCGTTTAATATTACTGAATACTATTGATCGTTACATTTATGAAACCACAAGGCATATGTTGATGTATCAATCGCAGCTAACATCGTCCGTCACACACATCATGGGCAATAGATTCAATAATGAACTATTGTGATACCATACTTCCTTTAGTCACGGGTCTATTTATTACTAGCATTCGCCCGCAGCTCCGCCCGCGTATATTTCGATTATGGCAGTAAAAAGTAGCCTATGTGTTATTCTGATATATATGGTATATTACTGCAAAGTTTCATCCAAATCCGTTCAGTAGTTTTTGTGTGAAAAAGGAACAATACATACATACATACATACAAACAAACTTTCGCGTTTATAATATTAGTAAGGAAGCTGACCACATATTGAAAAGCTTCAACGATATTCTAAAATCGAGCAGGTACTGTTAATTGTAGGAAATGGTACGTTTTCTGAGGTGTCTCATAATTATTTTGTTAAATTTAGTAAAGTAAACATATATAGGTACATAATATTTTATATTCTACTCTATTCTTCTATTTTATATTTTATTTCTACTATATACATAAATGCAATTTGTTTTTAAGTTCAAATTGAAAATAATTAAGAAACTTGTAAGCATGTTAACTCGCCTGTCTACATCGTATACTTATATCTTTAGAAAATATTTAAAGTATACAATCGTGAATAAATTATGTGTATTCGATGTTTTAAAACATGTAATTTGAATTTAATATAATCTTTCGAAGTGATTTAAATTGGCAATAATTTGTGTAACAAAGTAATTGTAACGTGCAACGATGAATGTAACGTTGCAATTCATGTATTTGTATGTTGTAAGTCATTGTATGTGACCAAGTATGTATGTCTTTGTTTGTAATATATCTATATGTCTAGTTATGAGTATCCTTCGCTGACAAATTATAAAGGCTAAAGCTTTGCTTAACCTTCTTTAACCCTGGTATATCCTGGTATGATATCTGCGACGTTGCTGAACATAATGACTTGTATTATTGTCATGTTTTATCATTTTCGTATGAAATATCAATTATGTTACCACAAATATTTCATTTTTAGATTGCAATAGAAAAAGACACAACATTCAAAAACATAATAATTGACACAATGAGGGCCCAACGCCTTTATGGTCGCCAGCGGGCGCCGCTGTAGGGTGAGGTCCTTAAGCATAGCTGACAGTTATTAAAACCGGGAAACCTTGTAAAAATATTAATAAGCATGCTGCAGTCTTGCGCTGTCTCGTTTTGTTCGAAAGAAAAGAGTTTCGGAAAGATAAGATTTTCTCAATTTGACATTAATTTAGCCATAATTCGTATTTGCCATAATTATTTTTTCGTAAGGCAAATTATACACAAACTTAATTTATTTTCATTCGGAAAAGCTCCCACAGAAATGTAATTTGATATTTCGGAGACCTTTTGCTACACTAGCGCCTCTGGCGGCGAATTTATTTATTATTACGAATTCATTCATTCATTTTATTTCACCCAAAAGAACTGAAAAGACAGAGATTAACGATATTGGTGGATGTTTGAGTGAGGACAGACCAAAACGACACCTGGTGTATATTGTTGTTGTGTCGTAACACCACTGTTTTGTATTATGGTGTTAGTTTTTTCATTATCATTATTTGTCATATAAATATCGGTATATGGTTATTGTAACATATTAATATTAAATCAGTGAGTTATTATTAGTTATGACGTATTGTGTGGTTAGATATCACAACTCGAGGGTTACTTAGGTGTTCATGTAGTGACGGTTCGACGGTTCCCTGGGAGTTACCTGTGATGGGTGGTGACTGTATAGTTTGTAGGATTTATAGTTTCATCTCGTGTAAATTTTCTTTAAAACATTTTGATAAACAGTAGTTTTGCGCAATATTAAAGTTTGGATTCGAAATTATGTTTGCTTAAATTAACAACACATATTGGTTTGAATAAAATATACAACTGTCAAAATATGTTTCTACAAAACTGAGTAGTTTATTAGATACCAATTTTGAGATTTGATACAAATTATTTAATATTACTTATTATTTAAATATTTCCTAGGTGTGAGTAATTGAATAGAAAGCGCTTCTTGATTTATTACGACATTTACAATTGAAATACTTCTGAAGCTGTCTGTACAACATCGAAGCTAACTTTACTATATTTGTTGAAATAGAGCCTTGTTACTTACACTTCAAAGTATATTTTTTCTTGACAGAATATCATCATAGTAATCTGCACCCGTTACATACAAGTTGATAGTCTCACATTTTATTGTATAGTTGCAAAGTATTTGTAACATTGAAGTACAGTTTATACCCCAGTGTTGCCCGATTGTTGTTTAAAAGATATCATCAAGCTCTCAAGTGTTCACCAGTTTGTATACGGAGCGTGCGACAGAGACGGCGATAAGTCGAACCTTTCGCACGACCTCGTTTTTATTGTAAATTGTAATTCAGTTATCTAAAAACGAATTCAATTTTACTGTCAGTCATTTTATCGTTCAAAAATATGATATTATAAATTGTATCACAAATGTTTGTATCGTAAATGTAACTCTTGTTGATTAGTCAAGGACGTTGATCTACTGCAGTAAATATAAAAAGATATTTGTAATAGTTGCACCTAGAGTTATAGCCCCGTCCTGAGCCCTCACATCTCGAGTACAATACATAAACATAACATAATCCCGTTATATATAACGTTAGTTATGACAGCACCCAAATATAAAGCAACATTTTGGGATTGCTTTATTCTCTTTAATAAGTGATAAATGTACAATCTAAGACATCTGATAAAAACTAAATCTGTTTAACAACTTGACGCGTCAATCCTTCAAATTAGATGTTCAGATTATATTTTTTATGAATTGTGTTTAAATTACTCTCCCGCCACAGACAGAGTACTTTCAATACAAATTTTTCGTCAGTCATTTGAAACAATTATAGACTTTGTTTGGGTACTGTCATGTACGACGTTTGTTTGGTAGATCGACGACCTTTATATGCATATTTGAATGCAACCACCTAATGTGAACTGTAGATGTATATATGTACGTACATATAATATTTTATCTATACGTTTAAAGATACCTTTATAAAACTGTTGTGCTCCAATGTACTTTAATATGTTGTAGTTGTTCTCGCATTCGATGTTGATGTATATAAAACGTTTAAGGATATTATAAATAAATAATTATTATGTTACATACGAGGGTGTTTCATTTATTGGTCGTCCATTGCGTCACTAACAGCTACATGTCACCCTACACCACAAGAAAGGAAATTAAAGGTAATCCTATTTTACTTATAAGAAAGAGCTGACCCACGTATCCTCGTCTGGGTGTTCTATTGTCCATAGCGTGATGTTATACTAGTGTGAACAAATTGTTTGCAATATGTTTTTGTTGTTACTCCGCTCCTTTTGGTGTCGATGCCTATAGGGCACTATTTCACTATATTTACTCTGAAGGTTGCAGAGATGCCAGTGGCCTTATACAAAAACTAGTATTCAGGTAAAAAGCCTCTCTACTCTGCCCGATGGAAAGCATGAAAGAAAGTCACCATCTTCATATGAGTGCAGACAAATGGAGAGAATGAGGCAGATAGAATGATTGGGCCGCCGGTCTCACATTCAAAAGCGAAATACGACAGCACGAATGCTGTGAATGTTTCTGTGAGAGTACCTAGTAGCTAGTAGTTAGTGCTGCCCCGGCCGAGCCGCGCCGCCCCATTCGTACTAACATGAGCGCGGCCCTACATCTATCTATACGGATAACCGTTATTAAGCAATCTCTACATAGCATTTCTTTGAGTGTGTGATGTTACCAGTGAACAACAAGATTTATGGCATAGCCGCCAAGCTTGACAGACGAAATGGCATTTACCTGATGGTTCTCCTGTGAACAGTCAGTATCGATATATAATGATTATAGTAGCACGGAGGTCATACCGCCTCTCGCCTCATCTCTTGTTTGGTAGGGTGTACGTGCACAGCATGCAAGTGTAGGTCAACATACGAGATAATAACGTGTTTAAAACAATAGTCATTACTGACCTGGCCAAACGAATGATTAGACTGATTAGATTTATTGAATTGAATATTGAAGCAGTAAAGATAATTAATGAAACAAGCTGTTTAATTTACATGTGTAAAATACGGATGCACGTGCCTTGTACATCGCCCCGTTTCTGAACTCTATCTGCTAAGGGCCACAGCACACTAGCTACTTTTAGCATCGGCGATCGGCGATTTGGCGACTGCATCGATGCTGCATCGCGTTTTAGCGACTTCCTGCGTTCGATCGCGGTATCGGAAACGCGCGTTTTAGCGACTGCTCAGATGCCAAATCGAGGCTACCGGCATCCGAATGTGTGCGGAGAGTAGCGGTCAGCTGCTGTGTCGAGCTTCTAAAAAGCGACTCAATCTCCGCGTTTGGCGTTTTTTTAGTGTGCGGTGTAGAGCGTTCGGTCGCTGTATTTAGCTTCTAAAAAGCGACTAGTTGCCGATCGCCGATGCTAAAAGTAGCTAGTGTGCTGTGGCCCTAATGTATTGTGTAGGTATATACTTACTTATAAATTACAACCGACTCGCTCCGGTGTGTCCTTAATACATATTCATTTATTTTTGCATTTGCAATGTGTTCTTTCTTTCTACACAAATATAAAGTAATTAGGTATGAGTTTAAATAAATATTTCCTTCTATAATTTATCTAAGCCATGGTAAAAACTGCATGAAAACTCGATACGTGGTGCGGGAAGATCTAACAGAGACAGAAGTAACTAGATTTTCAGGGATCTTACACACGACATCATCTAGTTCCAAACTAAGCTGAACTTGTATTATGGGTACTAGACAACTGATATAAGTACACACTTATTTTTGGTAAATACCTACATATTGTTATACATAGAAAACATCCAGACTCCTAAATAAATATTTGCGGATCACACAAACATTTTGGTCTGATCCGGGAATCGAACCCGACAGCTCAAGCACGGCAGTCGTATGTGTAACCACCGAGGCAGTCAATAGGTATGTACCAAATGTTAATATACCGGCTCTAATCCTATTTAAGTTACCATACCTATGGTTACTTACTTACTTCAATAAGTAAGTAAGTAAGTTGCACCGTAAGCATTGTGCGATCATCATTCAGTGCGCCGACCCTATTGTGACCAATATTCGCATTTTGTCACCAATCAAATATTACGAGTGGTAGTAATGTAAGTATGCAGAATGTGGTTATCTATGGCCACTATCTGTCAATCATGAATGTTAATACTAAGCCTTCACTACAAGGAAAAATACAGTGTTTAGAACATGCATACGTAGAATCACGATAACCGCTGCGCCGATTTTGTAACCTTCAATAAAACGCTCAGTAATCTAATAGTTTTCCAATGAGAGATAAAGCAACTCTACTCTGCCTGATGGAAAAGAGCCTTCTTGGTCTAGTGGTTAGTGTTTTCGGCTGCTGACCAAAAGGTCTCGGATCGTTGTGTGATCCGCAAATATTTCTTTCGGAGTTTGGTTGTTTTCTATCTATATTTATGTATTTACAAAAAAAAAGGAATGTTTGTGTTTATATCAGTTGTCTATTACTCAGTTTGGGACTAGATGGCGTTGTGTGTAAGATGTCCCAATTATTTATTATTATTATACTCATTACAAATGCAGAAAATGAAGCATGGTGAACCCACACTATGAGCCTTTATCGAACCTCCGGTCTCGCACTCACCAACGCAACACGACTACTGTCATTTTAGGTTTGTCTGCAGTGAGGGGGTACCACTCGGTCCTATATATCGGTTAATTTATGAAGCATAGGGATATGCAAATTAAATATCCACAATATTTTTGTACAATAATACTTACTGTGAATTAATGCCTGTGCCAAATGTACTGATGTTCTTGTGTGGGTCTAATTATTTTGACTACGTCTATTAGGGCTTAGGTAGCTATGTATTAATATGAGAACCAAAAATTTTGTAACCTATAGGTATAGGTTACAAAATTTTGGGATCGGAGGAGTATGTATTTTTTTACATGTTTTATATGAAGGAGTGCTTTAAGTTAAAATAATAATAATTGAAATTGTGTCGAATATCGACCTTGGCGATCGAAGTGGTAGGTTATGTGATTACATACTTGAGCTACCAGTGTTTACCTGTAAATGGTTATCTTACTTGGTTTGTTGCTGTATCATGATTTAATAAATAACACTTTTAATTCGCTAAAATATTGCGATGTAAACACTATCATTAAATTGAACACTGCGCTGTGTTGACAGGAAGCAATTGGAGACTAAATTATGTCAAATTCACCGTCATGTTTATTCTTTCTCACATCTAAGGTTTTTGTATATATGTGATAAAAATAAATCATGTTTCATCTGATAGTAATCAGTTGGTCTTTTTTTAAATCTCTATTATTTGATCTACTCGTCCGCATCCAAGGCGCGTTGATAAATTCTGACTAATATTGTAAATGTCAAACTGTTTTGGTTTATTTATTATATTTTCATGCTTCAAAAAAGAAAAAATCATAAAAAAAGTTGTGTTTTAAATCTGTTACTGGCTCCTGGACTAAATGTGCTAAGTATTGATGGCCCTACACGCAAGACAGCTGTATTGTAGAGAGTAAGTCATTCTTGCTAGTCGAGTTATTCGACTCTCACTTCCGATAACTACATAAATTAAAAAAAAAACAATGTATAAAATACTAACGCAATCTTAATTTATTGTGATTCACAACTACAAACCCTTTTTATTTTGTTGTGTGGAAACCCCCTCGGGCCGTCATCCCGCCGGAGTTTGCGGCGGAATAAGCGGAACAGGAGCCCAAAACCTCCTTTCTAAGGAGTTGCCTCTGTCCAGCAGTGGACTGTTAAAAGCTGATGATGATGAAGTAATATAAAGGTGCCACGAGCCAGGAAGTGCTGACTACTAGATCAGTAATTTACCATCAACAATTGAGCAGATTACAGTAACAGGTACCAGAACTCACCATTGCTACGATGCATATCCTCACATTTTTTTCATAACTTTTATACTTGTTTATCATAGATATCATTTTCTCATTCAGAATGTCCCACTGAGAATTAGGTTTGTTTGTTTCATAATCATTCTTCAAATGAGAATATATTATGATTGATAAAAAGTGATACTACTGATATTTCTTAACATAAAATAAAAAACAAATATGCAAACATATAATGTAATTCAACAAAACATTAGTAATGGTACTAAGACGTCACTGGGACAATTCCTTATCTATTTCGGAAAGTATGTCTACACGTTTACTGGTCCGCGGCAAGATGTTCATATTCTCCGCCTCTTCAATAGTGTTTGGCAGCTTCAGCTTCAGGGTTTCAGGAGTTAAGAGCATAAGTAAGCCAGATATAGCTGACATCGTGCCGAACAATATATATGGTAGACTCTTCATGTAAATCATCTGTATGCACAAAGTTTCCTCGTTAAAAAACAATAAACAATAACGTCGAAACGGTTAGAAAGGCTGCTAGAAAAATTAAACTTTGCATGGATATGTATTTTTATCACGTAGACAAAGTGCTAAGGCTAGGGTACAAGCCTTTTAAAATAATAAAAAGTGAAATAAAATTATAGTAGGATAAAACCCATTGGAAAAGGAGTAGAATATTATAAAAATTAAAGGAAAAATAATTTCCGGGCGATCTGAGGTCGTGAAGGGAAAGGGTTTCCGGCAAAACTACAAGTCCTATGGAAATAAGTTAAATGGCGAAGTTGTGGGTAATAAAAAGATCTACAACTTTTACATTTAAACTTTTTTCACATAACCTCATTAGATACGTTTTTTTTAAATATTAAGAGGTTACTGAGATGCCTTTTTTGATTTAGGTATCCGTTTGGGAGTTATCGCACTTTAAATTGGGCATTATTTTGTAAAAACCGGAAAATATCGGGGCAAATTATAATGGTAGTTCTTAAGATGAACTTTAAAGAAAAACTATAACAGCTTATATAACTCAGGAGTTAGGCCTAAGTTGTAAAATGCGCTCACTTGGAAAACTTCATACAAAATTAACGCATTATTAAGTGAACATAACAATTATCTATTGGATACGATTTTAAATCCACGTACCATTATGGGTGACTGAGGAACCCTTTCTATGAGTGGCCTGAAACGCACTTGGCCCAACGATACTTTTTACTCAAGCCTTAGTAAGCTTAAGCAAAGTTCTTTAAAATTAATTTGAACGTGTGACTTAAAAGAAAATCATACAGTAATCACCATCATTATCGAAAGATCATTTACCGTTGGAGGGAAATAACAACTATTCCTTGGAAGTCATAACTCTTTAATTACCTTTATTTTCAGTATTATTCAGTATTATACAGAAGTATTCATCAGAAATCATAGAATTGAACCCAGATTTTACCATTTTCTTCTTTTTTCTATGAATCAGAATATTCCCTTAACATGCAACATGCGAGATAAAACCAAGTTAAATGTAGACATACCAACCAACAATGGTGTTTGTGGTGCAATCATGTTCCCCAAGCGGCCCACCATAGAGCACACGCCCATGAGCTGGTGGCGCGCCTCCGTGGGGAACAGCTCCACCGTATAGATGTAGATGGAACAGAAGGACATGCTTATACACAGCTTGCCCAACGCGGACAACACTATGATGAATGAAGCTGTGAAAACAACACAAGAGGGAATGTTAGTTTACATTGAGGAAAGAGGTTTTTGTTTTGAACTTAACTTATTTATTTGTCTCGTTATATCTGAATACCGATAAACATATAATGTACAATTCCAACAAAAGTATAGTTTAATAAAATAAGCACCCATTAAACTAACAGTTAAATAATAATATGAATTATGTGATCAAACTGTCTCTGATCGACGAACAGACAATCGTTCCACTCCAAGAAAGGTACAACAGTTTAATACAAATGCTTTATAGGCCATGCTTGCGGAGCCAAACCACATCAATATGTATCAATAAATGAACTTTATTTATGGGTTAGTGATTAGGAGTACCTACTTAAGAGCTACTTTATTAAAGTGGCATTGATACTGTAAAGGTAATGTAGTAAGGAGTAGTAGATTAAACACTCACTATTAGACGTCACTCCTATCAGAAGCAGTACTATGCCACACAATATGAGAGCCGCCATAATTGAACTTTTTCTGCCAAAGCGATCGAGTGTGATTAGACTCAGCAGGTAGCCAGGAATCTCGATTAATGCCGTCAGACAAAAATTGAAATAGCGATTGCCCGCCAGAGACACCGAGTTGATAGTCAGCCCGTAGTATACCATCGTCACTGTTATCCACCAGAACGAAACCACCAGGATGCGGCACATGATCACTTTCGACTTAAGCACTCTCTTGTATAGCGACTTCTTTTTAGTCACCGATGGTTCAATCTTTGCACCTGCCGTCGACTGATGTGGATCACTTTCATCCTCGCCTTCAGCAAAATATTTTAACGTAGCTTCAGTGTTAGCGCTGAGTCGCTTTTTATTCATTCTTACTGCTTTTAGTATACTCTGAGCTGCTTCCTTATTCCTGCCCTTAGAAATATGCCATCGGATACTTTCGTCAATCGTCCAGAAATAAGCGATGAATATGAAGCCGGGAACGTAGATGACTAAAGTGAGAGTTTGCCAAGGTGGGATGAGCCAAGCCATGACTCCGAGCAGCGCTAGTCCGATGGCGTACACTATGGAGATCGCGGTGCCACCAATTACTCGGTTCTTAAGATTTACCATTTCGAGGGCTAAAATATTGTAAAGTAGTATTACACTATAAACATATAACAGCAAAAGTCTACGTATTTTCAAAGAAAACTTCCGTACTCAGAATCAGGTGTATTCTAGCGTGGGACACTACAAACTCAGAACAACAATTTGTAGATCACACAAGGTGTTGACCTATGTCAAATTCAAAATTTTTCAAAATTCTTTATTCACTTAGGATGCAATACATCTCTTGTGACAGGTCAAGATTCTACATGTACATTTATGCCATGTTCGCAAACAATAGGTAGAGCCGGAGAAAAGAACATGGCAATAAAAACTCGCGGCCACTCCTTTCAAATCGCCAATGTTTACATAGTTTTAATGTTATAATATAATAAACCTGATATGGGGGTAAGGTGCTGCCACTAATATACTATACACCATGTTAGAGGACTGATGCAAATTATAGTGATTAAAAATTAGAACTTATGCTAATTTAAAAAAAAAAAACAACAGCCTCAGTGGGTACAACATAGTAGGAGCATCTACTTACAACAAAGGTAAAAACTATATGTGCTCAAATATTGGCCAAATTACTGGTAACAAAAGATTAAATATAAAATATTAATTATAAGATCAAAAGAAAGAGAAGAATGGCCTTTATTAGTCACGTAGAATCTTTACTTACAAAAGTAAAATCATGTTCATAAACAATGTGATAACAACATTCACATGAGTAGAATAAAATAATAAGGAGCAAGTAGTCAAAACCATTTTTCTTTATCATTTAAAAATTCGTCAACTGTATAATAACCTTTACGTATAAGATAAGTTTTGACTACATTTTTAAACTTTTCCACTGATAGACTCATAACACTAGCTGGTAACCTATTAAAAAATCGCACGGAAAGACCCATAAATGAATTATGCGTTTTATGTAGCCTATGATATTGACCTACTAATTTATGCTTATGTCTCGTGTTCACCGAGTGAACATCACTATTCCTGTGATATAAATGCATATTTTGTTTTATAAACATAATGTTTGCAAATATATATTGTGATGCAACTGTCATAATGCCTATCTCTTTAAACTTTTCTCTAAGGGAAACTCGTGCACCTAGTTTGTAAATCGCACGCACTGCACGTTTTTGGAGAATGAAAATTGTTTGAATATCAGCTGCCTTGCCCCATAGCAGAATGCCATACGACATGACGCTGTGGAAATAACCGAAATATACTAGCCTTGCTGTTTCCACATCCGTAAGCTGTCTGACTTTGCTGACAGCATACGCTGCAGAACTGAGTTTCCCTGCGAGACACGATATATGTGAGGATTTGATCCACAATATTCAGCGCAGTAGAAAGTGGCGAGGTGACCGCTTAAACCACTGTGCCATTAGTGCAGTCAACTTGCTAAATAACTCCCTTATTGTCACACATAACATGTCTCATTTGGATTTCTAGCAAGTATTGTGTAAAACTTGTTGATGTGGTACTTGTTGACTAATCACTGGACGCAATTAAGCGACATTAAATGATTGAGAACATCTATTACTTGCAACGATCTTAGTTACCTGGAATCTACTTCCAAGTATAAAAAGTTTTAACATTTTTTATGGTTAAGTAGTACATGACTCGGTACCTTTATGGATTCGTCATGTCCGTCCGTCCGTCAGCCCTCGACTTACCGTCCAAACGGTTAGTGCTAGAATGATGAAACTTTGTAAAAATGTTTGTTTCTATTACGTCAACAAAGTGCAAGTATAAAATCTGGAAATATATTTTTATTTGGGGTACCCCAAATAAAAATAAAGGAAAAATACGGATGTTATTTTTGTGTGGTGACGGATTAAGAATACAGAGTGTCACCACTCCTATTCATCCCGCGGATGTCGTAAAAGGCGACTAAGGGATAAACTACGCAAGACAACATCGTTGCAAAGAGAAGGAAAACTTGAAACCAACCCTATACCTACCAGTCTGGCCAGCGTGGTATAGTAAGCCAAAACCTCCTTTCTAAGGAGAGGCATATGTCCAGCAGTGGACTGTTAAAGGCTGTTGATGATTGATGATGATGATTTTTTTCTCGCGTCTACCCTATTGTGTAGGGTATCATAAGATAGGTATTTAAAACATTGAGAGGTTACTAAGACGATTTTTCGATTTAGATATCCATTTACGAGTTATTAAACTTTAAAGAGCATTATTTTTGTAAAAAAAGAGCGTCTCCCCCGTCTCTAAAAGCTAAACGGCTGGCTCAAAAATCTGAAAAGAATCATGATTTTAGATAATATATTGAACTTTAAAAGTAAACTATAGCGACCTGGACAACTTTTTTAGTTCAGGAGTTATAGGGGCCTAACCTGTAGAATGCAATCACTTGGAAAAATTCGTACAATTAATTAGGAAATAATAAGTAATCATAACAGTTATCCATTAGGCATGATTTGAATTCCACGTGTCATTGTGGGTGACTACGGAACCCTATTTTATGCGTGGCCTGACACGCTCGTGACCAATTTTTATTTCTGTGTACAGTTTCTGTGAATGTCATCATAACTTTGTTGGTTATCAATTAATTGCAATTTGCTTTGCAAATGTTAACACTGAAAGTGAGACATCAACAATGTATAAACAACAGTGTATGAATGAAATCACAATACCAATACCAATACCTTACTGATGATATACACTAACTCTTACTTTAACTTTCAACCGAAAGACGTTCACTGCTGGACCCTGCTGCGGCAGCCCTCATTTGTCGATCTTGGGGATTATTGAAAAGTCTCAGTCAACTAACTGATTTTAAAAGTACCTATTATAAAAATTGTGCTGTAGGCCCCACATCCCAAGAATGCGTCTAGGAACTCCAGCGTCACGTAGAGTACATAGCTTTGGGAGAAGGCTCGAATCGTTCCAAACAACGCTGGTGCAACCGATGTAAAAATCAGCACACTGCGCCTCCCGAATCTGCCAAAGATAAGAAAAACAAAGAATTAATTAAGAGGAGCTTAGATAATTTTCGAGCAATAGAATTAGCATCGTTGTCTTTTTTTTATCACCACTGGATCAAAACTTATTCGTTAAAATCACTATCATTAACTAAAGCTATCACCTAAGATCCCTCTCAGTGATATGGTCGGTAACTTTGTGACATACGTCAATAAAAAGGCTTACAAATAGTACAGTATATCGAAGAAGTACCATTGGTAATTGAGTTAAGTGAGTTTACTTACGTATCAGAAAAGAAACTGACAAGAGGCATGGTGGCGAAATAAGCTATACTTCGTAGCGTGCCGATCAAGGTGCGCTTCCACTCTTGACACGCCAGGTTGAACTGTAACACAAAACCGTTAAATGACATGTCATAAATGATATCCATTTTTAAAAGTCAATCTTTTACAAATATTCGCAACAAAGTCTGGTTTGTAAAAACAAGTGAGATTTTATAGTCAGAAGACGCAGGCATTTCCTAAGACTCATTCTGGAAAAAACAAAATAAACCACAGTGTCATTAGTTAAGTCCGTGAACAATAAGGAAATAACAACCTTGTCAGTAAAGTATAGGATGTGGGTTGGTTTTTTGAAGAAAATACCGTAGATTTGAGTGGACTTGTACCATACAAACGGCATACGAACCCCAGCTATCGTGTATCAAAACAGTACCGACCCTTCTAACAAGAAAATTTTTTTTTTTTTTTTTCAAGTATACTAATGGTGACGGATTAAGAATACAAAGTGTCACCACCCCTATTCATTCCATGGGTGTCGTAAGAGGCGACTTAAGGGACAAAATAAGCAGCTAACATCACTGCCAAGAGAAGGAAAACTTGAAACAAACCCTATGTCAACCCGTCTGGCCAGCGTGGTATAGTAGGCCAAAACCTTCTTTCAAAGGAGAGGCATATGTTAACCAGTGGACTGTTAAAGGCTGTTGATGATGATGATAATTATGAATGGTGTATTGTATACTACGTAGTGTACTGATGATCGAATTTACTCGCTGTTTTTTTATCATATATTTTTATCATATTTTTATCCATTCTGAGAAATAGAAAATATCGAATTATCATTAATATGTGTAGTAATTTTTTGGTCGAGCAGTAGTGAGGTGTTCATTAAATTTAACACCTACTCGACAATTAGTAATAACAGCACGGTATAGAATAGAATATATATCACTCAGATTTTCGCTACTATCAAAATTATCTGATATTAATGAATCCAGAGCACCCACTAGCGCCAAATTTTGTTTATGAATGGGCAAACGGGGTAACCGGGATCCGGGTGCTCCTGAATCGCATCCTCCAAAGCGTTTCTGATCCTATGACATTGGGTACTTTACAATCCATTTTAAGTTATTTTTATTATAAAAATAAAGTGTGAGTAGTGTTCATCACGCTCATTGTGAGAGCAGACCATACACCATGGTGCCTCGCACGTTGGTGGTCTCTTGAGATGTTTCTGCATCATGGAGTGATGGATCTGCGAAGATTTTACCAGAAATCATAAGTTTTAAATGCACAACATTTACATTTCTGAATCGTCTGTTGCGCGGCACAAAAAGTCCTCGGCATTAAAACCGCTTTGGTACGAATGTGTATAAAGTTTCAATAAAAAAAAGCAAAATAGAAAGTGAGTATAAACATTAAGTGCATTGTGGCTGTCTTCTTTATTGTATTCATCAGTAAATAAAATATAAAATTATAGCGAGTAAGAAGGTTAATACTACCATGCACGTACAACACCTACATGGATGACAAGCGACGAACTCGAGTAATCCACGTGCAGATAGAACACATTGTAATTTAATAGTGTTGATTAACGTAGATAAAGTAATCGCTGACAACTGGAACAACATTTAAGAAGTCAACAGCGACAATCAATCATAATCGTTTGCTTTTGAATCCTTCTGATAACTTATAGTACCTACAAAATGTATGATCACGCGATCTGTTAAGATCTGACTCTAATTAAGCTATGCGCGAAGTAATCAATTACGCAATTATGTGTTTCAGCGATGCTAGCCAGTTCCGTGTAGCAATCCGTTGGTCAATATCTATTTAGTATATACAATTCTCATGTTTGCATATCGGGTAGGTCTAAGAATCGGTCAACTTCTATTTTTCATACCCTTAGGACGCGAGCGGAGCAGCGGGCATCAGCTAGTTTATGAATAAGTTACTCGTAAGGGAACGCGCTGTCTCTGTCGACCCGCCTTCATTCACTGCCTTCACTAGTTAACTGCTCAACTAAGCCTCTCCTTAGAAAAATGGCTACAACGCCAGAAAGGCACTGATAGAATTTGTTTTAGGGTTGCTTCTTTTTGCAGTTCTTTTGTCTCTATAACTACGCTTTAAAGAGATGATGAAATCCTAATGTCACCATTTTGTTAATCTGTCTTCAGACGGACAAGTACCACTATATAACTCGTACAATAACATTTAGTCTTGTTTATATACAGTGAAGCTACTTTAAATTCTAATTGTAAATATTGATCAGTTGCATTTTCATTTTGATTCTGTAAGTGTGGAACAAACTCTATTTCTATTTCAACACTTAAAAATGTCTGGCAAGTATTTTATAAGTGCTTACGTCATATGAAATGGTGTTGGTATTTGCATACACCCACGACTGGCAAGGCTCCGTCTTGTTAGAGAAGCTAGCAGCTTCACAGGCCGCGTTTTGAGCGATCGCTACGTATCGGTGGCACTTCCCCTTGCCGGGCAGAGCAAAGCTCGCCCACGGCCCTGCTTCGAACTTCGATGGTGACGTTTCACATTGAGGCACCTTGCACCTACAAACGTAGTACATTTCTTAAACACACACGAGATATTATTGCCTTCTTGTAAAATTCGCTACATAATGTTGAAATGTTCTAATTTGTACGTTTCATCTGAACTTCATGAAACTGACCTGTACTCAACAGGGCCGGCGGCAAATACATATTGATTATTTTTAATAGCGATAGACATGATATTCGTAACCATATACCCCATCACAACTCTTTGGTATGCGCCAAAATCACCAATATCCATCAATATATTGTCCAGGTCTAAAGTTCTCGGCAAAACATTCTCCTCCTTCATTTTTTATAAAATCTTCGAAACTTTCAAATACGAGAGATATAAATAAGTGACAATAAAAATATACCCCGTGAAAGTGACAAGGCATGGCAATAACCAACAAGAACGTACCACAGAGCACACAGAGCACGCCAATTTACATTAAGGAGAATACAACTACGATATACTTCCTTCAATAATATTACCTAGTACATACAATAGTAATTATAATTTATCACATAAAAAAAACTATAACAAAGAGGAGGTCAAACGTCTGGTAGATTTGAATCATCCAAATTATTTTTCAGAAATAATGAGTATAAAAGAATAGCTTTTAAAAAGGCTTACTACTCTTGAATACTGCTCATGTTTTCTATAAGGCCCTTTGGCAAGCTCAAATATATGTCAAATATATATTTTGAAAGCCTTGATATTTCAATTTTTAGTAGTGATATTTTAATTCAAATCAAATCAAACCATTTTTATTTCAAATACACCAATACAACGGCCCTTTTGTAACGTCAAGGAGGCAGTCAGTAGTCAGTCGTGAAGCTAAGTGTCTGTTCCAATTCATAGATTCTATGGAGAAGAACAGACAAGAAACTCCATGGAAACTCTTTTCCAACATAGTTTTTAAAATTTTTGGTTACATTGTTTTAGGTATTTTATTAAATGCGAGGACAATGTAACGATGCTGATATTTACACTAGTAGTGTCCAAAAATAATTAAACATTAATATAATAATGTATAATATAGCAGTTGTGAAATGACCAGCCCCGACTGGCGGCGCCCGTATCACGAGCATGACCTATGCACCAGTCATCGTCCAGTTCAACCATATCGTAGGGAGCCGGACGACCCGCTACACACGCCACCGCCAGCAGGGCTTTTGAGCGAGCATGACATACTCACAACCGCCAGTCAAAAAACAAACTTATGCCACTAGTGACTACAAAGTGTTCACATGTACTATTCCAAATGTTCGAAGTTATACAACAATAAAGCCATTTATAAAAATACTACTAATTTAGAGGTAGATTGTCAATAGACTTCATTTTTTACCATTTAATGGTCTGGTTTAATGTCATTGTAATATCACAGAGACAATACAGTGATATTTTAATAAATCTAAGTACATTATATTTAAAGTACTAAAACGAGAAGGTCAAATTTGAAATAAGCCCCCATACCAACCAGTATACAGCGTGGTGTACTCGTAGTAGCCAAAACCTTCCTAGGAAGAGGTCTATGATGACATGCTGAAATTAACGAATACTTACACTGCTTCTCTTGGTCCACCTCTAATTAACAATAACACTCACTTTGCAAGCAGGATAATTCTGTCATCATCAGGAAATAGCTAAAGGTACACGAACACATCAACGTTTCTAGACCTCCATAGGCCTTCGATCGTGTCCTACATATTTATAAGCTACAAAATCTAAACTACACCATTAGTTACTGCTCTTAAACTGCATTAATTGACCCATTATTGTATATTAAAGAATATAAATTAATCAATAACATTTACACTTTTGAGTGTCGGTTATAGTGCCACAGCCCACAGGTCAAGTTAAGCTCCGCCCGTACCCGCGCGAGTGAAATGGTGTTATTAGAATGAATAGATTTACATAAAACTGATTAACATTCAACTGACATCCCTTATCAATAAAGTTGTCAAAATCTGTTACAAACTCGATTAAGATCTGTGTATGTTAGTATTTCTGGATATTACCTAAGTTTGTTGTTCAAGGTGAGATAACTGTTAGTGGAATAATTTATTCTTTTTATTTTACTCATTGAATATTTAAATGATTTTTGGATCCAAAAACATATTACAAATAAATAAAATTGAAAGTGTCTGTTCTTAATATCAAATGAATAACTGTTTTGTTTTGCTAAATGCATTACATCATTCAGGCAATTTTGAAAATTTTTGTCTGTCTTTTTGTTTGTTCCGGCTAATCTCTGTAACGGCTGGACCGACTTATGGGACTTTCCTAGCTGAGGACTTAAGAAGTAACTTGACCAATTATTTTTTTAAACTAATTTCAAAATAATTATTTTTAAATTAGTTAACACCGCGGTACTCAGCTAGTATACAAAAAGAATAGGTTGTAGCGAATAAAAATGAACAAAATGTATAAGAAAACACGCACAACCGTGAGTCAGAGACGTGCGCTAAAGGTTCCGTACTCGTAGTCTCGTAGAGCATATTTCCGAACGATAAACAAAAAGTTTGCAATTCTAAAGATATTCTCCTACAGGTACATCAATATCTAATAGCATTTATTGGTACTTTACAGATTATAACGTAGGCACAAATGTTTGATGATGATTTTAAGTGTACAGTGTATTAAACAACACATAGACAATGACTGTTTCAGTGACACAGTTCGGGTTCGATTCCCGGGTCGGACCAAATTATTGTGTGATCCATAAATATTTGTTTCGGAGTTTGGGTGTTGTATAGTATGTATGTATTTACAAAAGTAAATATGTATTTGTATCAGTTGTCTGGTAACCACAATACAAGCTCCGCTTAGTTTGGGAAATAGTGTTGTGTTTAAAATGTTTGAAATATTTATTTATTAATTTAGCATTCCTAAAAAAATCCTTTATTTCTTTGAATAGGTGAAGAAAAATTCCTATTTGAAATAATGACCGTCTCAGGATATCCTCAATTATTATGCTCTGTACCTGCTCTAAAAACCCATATTGAATTTCTCCCGACACGATCCCAGGTCAGATTAGTTCTGTCGGTGAGCGCTTAGTGCAGTGGCATTATTACGTTACGAGACTATCAAGATAATAGAGTGTAACGATATAATTCGCGACCGGCCCCTGACCAGCCACTAGTGCATATCAATGACACCGTGATATCAGCCGCAACGAGCGACCAGACGTGGTGTGGCCGTGCTACATTCCAGACGTGGTGTGCTCGTCACGATGGCAGAAGTGAACTTGGACGCGATACTCGTCGAGCTGGGCCAGTTCGGCCGGTACCAGATGAGGATCTACAGCCTCATACTGCTCACCATTGTGTTCAGTGCTCTGTTCAACAGCCAGTACATATTCGCCGCCGGTGGTGTTGGCTACAGGTCAGTCATAAACTAACTCAAAGTACTCAAAACATAAACAATAGTTACGAAAATTATTTTATTAGAGAATGCAAATAACGCCATGAGATGATTGCTATGTAAATTATATCGTATGATGGGGATCCTATAAAAGCTATATTAATTTGATTGTTATGTCTAATTTATTTCTTAAGTTAATCTGCATTAGAATCGCTTTGATGAAAATAATATTGGCATGGTTAAATTGGAATGTTAAAAACATTAGAATTAAAACATTTGTGGTACACTTTTAACTAAAACAACGTTACTTTCCATCCCCATTTTATGAAACTAACATAATGAATTACTGTGTTTATATTCTAACTTAGTCTGACATCTCCCTGTGCAACCTGATCAAAACTTCAGGCAAATTAAACTACCGCGTTATCGCATTCTTTACCGTATACCTACATACATATATATGTATTTAAATTCTCATGGACTTTAATTGAGCGCGTAACTAAATAAATATTTAAGTAACCTAACAAATACATCAAACTCATTGTTTGTCATGGGAAACAAAGAAAAGATTAAAATATGTTTTATTTGGTAGTAAATATTGTTTTAGTACTTGTAGTGTGTACGTGAGTACGTGAGTACGTCACACAGCGTGACATCTTGTCTAGGAAGTGAGTTTCAACTGCTATCTTACACCTTCCGATTCCTATACAACGGTTAGTGAGCATTTTAAAAAGAATGCAATCACAGAGATCACGGATATCACTCTCGAGGAAGTAAATGTTTGGACGGTAGTGACTTTACAAGGAAGCAATATTCATTGCTAGTATTCATTAGTCTTTCCCTCGTATCACAGTACGTCTAGAGCAGTCTATGTTTGACAAACCAAAATAATCCTTCCATGTCTGGACTCCATATTGTTATTTTCTTATGAACTATCAACTGTGGTAACTTAGCGTTTATTTGTAAATGTAATTATGCTAATAAACTAATCTGATGGCGAGTTTGGGTCCCATAATTAGCACAACTGAACTTTCTTAAACGTTTTGTTTTCACAATTCCATTAGTCATATATATGTAACTCCTGTAATAAACAATACTATCCTTACTCGCCCATCTCGCCCACGCCCACGGCCCTTCGACGTCCGGCCCCAAATTATGCAGAGCCTGTACTATCTATACAAATAAATAGAATTAGAGTGTCTGTTCGTACTATCAATTAACCAGCTTTTTATTTGTAATTTATAAAAAAAATGGATGCACATCAGAGTATGTACGGTTCTGACATAACAATTGAATTTTTAAATTTTTTGTCAGTCTGTTTGTTCCGGGTAATCTCTAGAACGGCAGATGGCTGATGACATAAGGAGTAACTTTAGACTAGCTTCACTCCGCGATGTTACTCGTGATTGACAACAAAAACCGCGGGCAACACCGCGGGACTCAGCTAGTAACAAATAAATCTATACAAATAATAAAATTAAAGTCTTCATGTAATATTAATATCAAATTAACAGGTTATAAAAAATGCGTATGAAATACGTTACTTACACCAAAAATGCAATTTTCAAAAATTTTGTCTGTGTGTCCGTCTGTCTGTTTGTTTTTTTAACGGCGTAACTCGCGATTAACAATAAAATATTTCGAACATCCCAAAGATATAAGATGTCCCAAATATTTATTTATTTGTATGGATTACAAATTGAATGTTATTTGAATACTATATAATTCTTGCTCGTCCAAGAGTGCCGCGAGCACGATGCCTACTCTTGCCTATATACCTCTATATAACTTATTTAAATACTATATAATTCTTGCTCGTCCAAGAGTGCCGCGAGCACGATGCCTACTCTTGCCTATATACCTCTATATAACTTATTTAAATACTATATAATTCTTGCTCGTCCAAGAGTGCCGCGAGCACGATGCCTACTCTTGCCTATATACCTCTATATAACTTATTTAAATACTATATAATTCTTGCTCGTCCAAGAGTGCCGCGAGCACGATGCCTACTCTTGTCTATATACCTCTATATAACTTATTTCTTGAAAAAACCCATTAGAGGTTTAGCTCTTTGCCATATGCCAAAGGGGAGGCTTTAAATAAGTAGAGATCCAACACTTTTCACCAACACTTTTAACTCGTTTAGGTGCTATAAATTAGCACCTAAACGAGTTAAAAGATTAGAGTGAGCAATATAATTCATGAAGACAGGCTAAATGTGATTTGCTAGAGTGATTTTTGCTTTGCATAAGATACATCGCTTATGATGCGCTTATAGCCGAGTGGCCTTAGGTGGTTGAAAACAATCATTGAGGGTAAGCGACGACGGCGCGGTCAGACCTGGATGGGTGACCGTTTGTGGTATATGTTATGAGTATTTCCGTGATTAGAAGGTCACGTTAAGCAGTCAGTTCCCAACCCGCTCTCGGCCCTTAACCTCTCCTGAGAGCAGTCCCGAGGTCAGCAGTGGGACATTATGGGTTGTTGATAAGGTACATCGAGTTTTTTGGGTGACACTTTGACTTTGCTAAGTGACACCACCATCAAAGGTCGTTAAAAATTTCTATTAAACCAACACCTTCTTTCAGATTGTGACTGTATACATGATGACAGCATTAATAATGAGAAATTCCTCCTTTTTGAAGTCGGTTAAAAAAAAAGATATTATGATGAGCATAAACATTTTGTATGAACTTTTTAAAACTAATATAAGTTTCAAGAGAAACTATAATTTTCTCATTTGAGCTACTATTACTATTTGAGCAACTGAATTACAAAGAACAGAGTAAAAAGCATTGGAGATATTTATATAATTTATGTTTCGATAACAATCAGATACCTGTTGAGATGCTTAGTGTAGTGCATATTATATGAGTTGTACTAAAAACATGTTTACCATCTTCTAGTCCAAGAGGAAAAACACTAACATTAATAAATATATCTACAAAAATAAATTAAACTGACATGTCTTAATGTCATGTCTAATGACTAGATTTGTAGCAATGAGCTAGTTTTGTCTGTGTATCTGTCTGTTTGTTCCGGGTTATTGTTGGCACGGCTGGACCGATTTTGACGAGGCTTTCACTGGCAGATAGCTGATGACATAATGTGTAACTTAGGCTAATACTTTTTTAGATTATCTTCGACCCTCTGTGTTATATGTGCTTGTTTTTTAAAGGTACAACCAGCTCGGTAATACCGCGGAGTGTAGTTCACTAAGAAAGACTAACACAAAAGTAGTCGAGGTTATTCTTTATATGATCAACTACCTGCCAGTGGAAATCCACGTCCACGTCATGTTTTAATTAACTTTGTGGTTTGTATGGGAAAAGTAATGTTTCATTTTATTTTTGCGTTATTTTTACGTTAATTCAGAAAATATTAAAAGTAAACGAAATGGTCGAGCGGTTCTAGTTTAGCGCTTAACAACACATTTGGCTATACAGATTAATTTAAATAGAATAGCTGATATGCACACACAATTTCATACAAATCGGTCTAACCGTTTCGGAGGACTTTGGTAACAAACACCGCGACACGAGAATTTTATATTTTAGACGATTCAAGGAAATTTCCAACAATTTGGACTCAAATACGTTATTATTTACTTTATATACCATTGAGGTAAAAATGTGTTGTATAAAATAACGTATGGTTTTGTTATTGAATTCAATTTGGTTAGTCTACTATCTGCACCTTGAATTCTTTAAGATAAAGATATAATGTCAAGATGGTGCCATAACACACTGATCATTGAGATTTGGCAATGTTCTCCGCCCTTCACACCATTTTGCTACTGCTTACAAATATGAATAAATGCATAATATCAGCAGGTGTGGATGGTAAATATATTTGGTTTTTGATTAATTAGATTAATGTAACTTTTCAGTGTGTGATAATTTACTAGACTGTTATTTAAATAGACTAAATTGAATGCAGGACATTTATATTCTTTTACAGCTGACTAAATACAATTACAATACACATAGGTACAACTACATAGTATGCACAATGGCAGAACATCTGCTGGATTATATTATTGATATATTATTATAATTATATTATACTCGATAACAATAAATTATTATTTATATTTATTTGTCAATAATGTTTTGTAGTGAAGGTAGTCGCAGTAGATAGTTTGTAACAAATAAACGACTTTACGCGTTATGTGATACTTTTTATGAAAAATGGAGGCAAACAAGTGGACTGTCGCTACCCACGGGCGTCGGCACCACAAGAGTCACGGGTTGTTCTTGTCACCTTTGAGCTACCTCCTTCAGATTTGAGGGAAGGGGTAGAGGGGGGCTTGGTCTCCATTAACCTTATTTATTTAGAGAATAGCAATAAAACAATATTTAAAAGAAAACATGTAGGAATTATGTTCAGTAAATAAATGAGCGATTATTTATAGCTGTCAGTACACAATGGAAAGGCTTCGTACGATAAAGAGTGTGTGAGTGTAGGCTCTAACCACGTCCGATATGATATTGGCTTCACCAGTCTATGTCGCTTCAACGAATTGAAACTATATTGTAAACTGTAGGGTTTGTTAAACCGGGTCACCAACGTAAAACCCGGTTGTTGCGTATGTCCTTTAAAGTGTTCCAATACCTCCCTTCAAAGGAGATACATATAAACCTATACATATATATAGGTACCAATCTCTAGCAGAGGACAGTTGAAGGCTTTTGACAATGTGCATCTTTTCCCATTACCATTATATTTTAATTTGTTAGTCTTAAATCGTACAATTGTCGATAATTCGCTGAGATAAGGAGCAGTGTAGCCGATTAGATTTGTCTGATATTGTTACGTGGTACGTATACGATGTTTGCTTTTATTGATTGCCATTTATAATCTATATCATAAAAAACTTCAAAGAATTATTGAACACTAAATCTTACTCAAGGATGTTCATCCTTTGTTGTTTGTTGTAAATCAATTTAAATCTAAAGTTAATGTAATTTAAGAAGGTTTTTATTACATTTACATAGTATAAAGTGAAGTCGTTCAGATATCTGTGAGCTTAGATCTTATAAACTACTTCAACGAATTTAATGCATTTGTCAATAGTAGATAATAATAGATAGAGTGATTCATATTCATCATCATGCACTGAGTTCGATCCTCGGCTATTTGCATCATGCTCCTGCCAGCCGTCCAGCGCATATCATCACTCCAAATGGCCTGTAGTAATTCATAAGACAGGTTTATATGTAAATATAACAAATGTATAAATAATAATAAAATATAATAATATAATAGGAAAAAATCGATAATTAACATGGAATAAGAGGTATCAACTTCTATGGTACAATTTTGAGTACATATTTAAATATGTAAACATTGTCTCATCATACCTACATAATGACAACCGTCATTACAAAGAATATTCGGAGGGTTATGTTATTTCTGATCGCCTGTCTGACAATGAAAAAGGAAATGGGCAAATTGGGCGAGGGGAGAAGGGGTCGGAGGAGTGCACCTGCACGATCCTCCTGTGAGTGGAGGGACACTAGGATAGTCTCTAATATATATTGAGCGAACTAGGACAAGCACATAACTGACCATGCCCGTGACGATCCTGGCGCATGATCACATATTGTACTGCTTCAACTAAAAGCATATTATAGGTACTTTGATTGTTGAGTAAAGATATTTAATATCAAACACTTTCATTATGTAAATATTTGTATTTCTGAGTATATTTGACATTTAAGTGTTTGATGCACATATTTATATTATAATATCTTAATTCTAAGCACAATAAATTACATTGCTTTTTCAATGTGTAAATAGACAATTTGGTCATTCACGCGGGCGGAGCAAAATCTAGTTATCTATAAAATTTAAATAACTAAGCTGATGTATCTGTTTTTAATTTAAATTAACAGCTTTTCCCTACTGCATATTAATGTATATACATTTACATCAAAAAAATATTTTAAATTTGTTTGTTTTTCTATGTTTGTGCCGGTTGCCTATTGTTGTTGTATCTTTGGAACGCCTGCCCTAGACTAATTTCGAAGGGACTTTCAATGACTTATGATATAAGGGCTACCTCAGGCTACTTTTGTCTTAGCAAACTGCATCCCATGGTGTTACTCATTTAAAATAACTGCAGGTAACACTGGGATGCAGGTGGTTTAAAATGAATCGGCAAATGCTGCTGCGACGCCCGTGCCGTGGGCTCCGGTTAATGTGGATGTTAAGAACATCATATTTTATTTCAAACAATTTCTAACATTCACAAATGTAAATGTGAATGCCAATACACGTATTAGAAATAGGCATGTACCAATGTCAATGCGAATATCTAGATACATGTAATTTTTTTTTGGTTTAAATTGAAATACCGAGAAAATGATTACCGTTGGATTGGTGATAAGCATGCTCATATATTTCTAGATATATACATTTATTGTAGATAATCTACACCCTGACATATTAGAAGGGAACGTACATGTTACAATAGGTATTGTTTGTTTTAGCTAACTATATAGAACTGACAACCTCCAGCTCGGCAGTACGAGTATGGTTACAGTCACTAGCCCGCCGTTAAAAAGTATAACAATATAATATTTACAATGAACACACAGAGTTTAAGTAATATTTACATACAGTGAGACACGACAATGTAGTTATGTATTTACATAAAACTTCTAACGGTAGTTATACAAATGGATGTGTTTACTTTGTTTGAGCGTTATCTTTGATCACGTGCCGCTCGGGCGGGATATGTAGTAGAGAAAGAGAAAAGAAAGAGACAGAGGAGATTTTCATGTATTTCCTCTGGTAGAAGGTGCTGACTTGTCTTCTAATCCAAATAAAAAGGACAATCAGGAATTATAGTTTCGCTTCATAGTTAAACAAACTTGGGAATGAATTGTACATGTCAATAACACTTGTTAAATCAAGATAAAATTAAAAAATTGTTATATATATGAATTGAAAAAGATATTTTCATTGTGTCAATATAAAATTCTGTGCATATTTAACATTTTAGTGTACATAATACATCATTGTTTTGTTAGTGTTTCTTACCCTAAAATAGCCCAATCATATCATTTTGTTATGTCTAGCAACACTTTTCCTCAGAAATACCAGAGTTAACTAGATACCTCGTATATAATTGTATCTACTGTCCCTCGGCGCTGCTAATAGAGATACTGAGTCGACTTCAATAACTTGACAGTAATGTAAAGTATTTGAAAGACAGAAGAGACGGTCAGAAGCCCGAATCAGACTCATAGCGAATTAAGTGATGAAATGAAAGCCTCAGAAGTGCTTATAGCCAAGTGGCTTTACGTGATTGTATACAATCACCGAGGTTAAGTAACGAAGGCGCGGTCAGTACCTAGATGGGTGATCGTTTGTAGCATGATAATTTATGAGCTTTTCTGTGATTCGGAGAGCATGTTAAGCAGTCGGTCCCGGTTGTTATCATTAGATAACAGTCGTGAAGCTAAGTTGGAGGCCTTTGACTGGCCTAAAATATCCAACGGCAAGATTACGTAGCCACAACGTATCTTGCCAGCCCCCAACCCGCACTCGGCGTGGGGACGTATGGCGTTAACCCTCTCATGAGAGGAGAGCCGAGCCCAGCAGTGGGACGTTATGGGTTGTTGAAGATGATGATGATGAAAGCCTTTTTATAACAATTTAATAGTGAACAATTCATTCATTCATGTTCTGTGATGTTTTAGGCATACATGACATGTTAAATTCACTTTTATATTGTTATAATAGGCTTTCATGATCATGATGTGCAAATTCGCTTATCATCAGTAGTACACATCAGTATGATAATGAACCCGCGAACATTTTGATACAACCGGTAAATACTATTATTTGCATTATTGTCTATTTATCGGCGCCACTCGTTTACTTAGCTGCTTGCTGTAACGAATGAATTTCACGCCGCGTCTAGCAGTTTCATCAATTTGCGCTCGGTTATTTAAAACGTAGAATTGAAAGGCATTTTAATACTGCTTATCAATTTAGTGGAATTTTACATAGTTTAGCAGTTGTGTACTTGGTGAAGTAGTTAGATACAGGGTATATGTAATTAAAAAATCGGCCAGACACGCCCACGCACAGAAAAGGGTTCCTCAGTCACCCATAATGGAATGTGGATTAGAAATCGTATCCAATAGATAATTGTTATGTTTACGTATTAATGCGTTGATTTTATATGACGTTTTCCAAGAGAGCGCACCAACTAACAAAGTCATCGAATCCATTGTAGTTTTTCTTCAAAGTTCATTACATGGACCACTATCAGGAATTTTTCCAGATTTTTTGAGCAAGCCGTTTAGCTTTTTGAGGGGGGGGCGCCCTGTTTTTACAAAAAAAGTGGCCTTTAAAGTGGAATTTCTCGCAAACGGATATCTAAATCAAAAAATCGTCTTAGAAACCCTTTATTATTTTTAAAAGACCTATCTAATGATACCCCACATAATGGGGTAGCCCGAGAAAAAAAAACATCCCCACTTTACTTTACCCCAAATAAAAATATTTTTCATAATTTTATTATAGCATTTTGTGGACCTAATTATAATACACATTCATGCAAAGTTTCATCTTTCTAGCACTTACCGTTTGGAGTCGAGGACGGACGGACAGACGGACATGACGAATCTATAAGGGTTCGAAGTCATAAACTTCGGAACCCTAAAAAGTGGACTGCCCTGCCCTATATTTCAAAAGTTGAATTCAAAAAAAGTCAATATCTATTAAAACGCACATAAACTAAATAATGAGACAAGTACTTCACTCTGTCAGGCAGTCGGTTAATAGTACACAGTTTCTTGAAACTAATTTCATTAACCGTCAACCGTTAAGTGTTTGAGTTTGTTGTTACATGTTTACTTTACTATTTAAAATTCGTAATCACATTACCCTTGAACATAAAATTATTTATAATATATTTACACAATACATTTATACTGGCTGTAACAAATTTTCTTTATTGTATTCAGTGTAATAACTATAGGCATCACATTTGCGGACTTACTCATAGAGCGTTCTTGAGTTTTAATTGAGAAATCTTGTTTAGTTATCAAATAGAAGTTTAAAATTTATTTTAAACTGATACTATAGAAATTTCACAACAGATATTAATGAAACATTTTCGTTTCCACACCATAGTAATTCATCATCAACAACCCATAATGCCCCTTGATGGGCTCGGGTCTACTCTATACGTCCCATTAATAGTAATATTTAGTTATAAGTCTCAAGGATATATGTTTTCTTACTGGACTGACGATTACCATTTAGATTTAATCTCTAGTCGGTAGCGAGTAGCGACTGACAATGAGACTCAATCGTGTCAACAGATACCTATTGTTAGAAACAGATTGCAGCGCGACCTTGAGCCGAACACATTAAATAATTGTATTCTTCCTTCCTTGAAGTAAAATGAGAATTTACGTGTTCTATCCTATCCGTTCTAGTTTCCTTGCTTTCACAGGACTTTTGGGTTTTTAGGGTTCCGAAGTTCATGAATTGGAACCCTTATAGTTTCGCCATGTTCGTCCGTCCGTCCGTCCTCGACTTATCGCCGAAACGGTTAGTGCTAGAAAGATGAAACTTTGTATGGATATGTGTTTTTATTTCCTCGACAAAGTGCTATAATAATTACACGAAAAATATTTTTATTTAGGGTACCTACCCTACACGTAAAGTTAGGATAGTTTTTAGGGTTCCGAAGTTCATGACTAGGAACCCTTATAGATTCGTCATGTCCGTCTGTCCGTCCGTCCGTCCGTCCGTCCGTCCGTCCGTCCGTCCTCGACATACCGTCCAAACGGTAAGTGCTAGAAAGATGAAACTTTGCATGAATACGTGTTGTAATTACGTCGAAAAAGTGCTACAATAATACTATGAAAAATAATTTTATTTGGGGTACCTCCCCTACACGTAAAGTGGGGATGATTTTTTTTTTCTCGCGGCTACCCCATCGAGTGGGATATCATTAGATAGGTCTTTTAAAAACAATATAGGGTTTCCAAGACGATTTTATGATTTAGGTATGCGAAATATTTCACTTTAAAGGGCACTTTTTTGTAAAAACAGGGCGTCCCCCCCCCTCTAAAAGCTAAACGACTGACTCAAAAAATCTGGAAAAATACTTGATGGTAGTCCATCTAATGAATTTTGAAGGAAAACTGTAACGTATTAGATGAGTTTATTAGTTCAGGAGTTATAGAGGCTTAACTTGTAAAATGCGCTCACTAGGAAAACGTCATACAAAATTGACGTATTATTACGTAAACATAACAATTATCTATTGGATACGATTTTAAATCCACGTACCATTATGGGTGACTGAGGAACCCTTTCCTGTGCGTGGCCTGACACGTACTTGGCCGATTTTTTTTTCTCGCAGCTACCACATCTTGTGGGACATCATTAACTGTAACTATAGGTAATAGACATCTGATATTAATACAACCATTTGAACATTTGATCTACTTTTTAATTTTTGTAAAAACATACATATTATATTATACTTAAGACTGCCTCGTTGGTCTAGTGGTTAGCGTATGCGAGTGCTAATCAAGAGGTCTGGGGTTCAAATCCAGGGTCGGGCCAAAAGGTGTTTTTGGGATTTTCTTAGGAAATTCCTAATAGCTGCCCGGAGTTTGGAAGTTTGGCGGCGATTCACGCCCGTGCCTCGGAGAGCACGTAAAGCCGTCGGTCCCGGTTGTCATGAACATCTATGGCAATCGTTATTGGGAAGTAAGTGCACTCAAATATACTGACAACTAGTTCAATCTTCGAATTTCAGTGCTCCCTTAGGGTTGCGGAGGTCCGATGCCAGTCGCTCCATGGAAAAACTGAAATACAGGTAAAACCGGTTGAACTAGTAGTACCAAATAAACTTGGGAATAATGGCTAGGAGGATTATACATAGAAAACACACAAACTCCGGAACAAATACGAGTATTTGTAGATCATGTACTCGTAAACATTTGGTCCGACCCGCGAATCGAACCCGAGATCTTTTGATCAGCAGCCGTTTATGCTAACCACTAGATCAACATGGCAGTCGACATGATTGAGTAAATTTCCTATAATTGCGTACCTGTTTTTAAATTTACATATTTGGTCTTCATTTTTTTTAAACTCTTTATATCTTACGAATGTAAATTAAATCTGAAGCATGTTTTTCCTCCCAATGTTCATTTTATATTTGGGTAAGACATGTTTCTATCTGTGTTTTTTTATTTCTACTTGCAATGAGTCCCAATGCCAAAGGTTACATTAAAAACTAATACTAAATTATACTTATCAGTAAGTACTTTATTGTGCCTATTTACTAGAGATTGATAAGTAAAATAATAAATTTTAGCTAATGTTCTGTAATTAATACACTAGGCTATTGATCCACTGATCTCACTCGAGATTACTGGATCACGGGCGGCGTGATTAGCAATCGTCGGCTATCACGCCAGTCGCCACACGTGGTAATCAACACGAATTAAATGTTCGCACGGACTATCAACACTAGCACTAATACGAGTACTTACCTACACAAGTGTGACACCCGCTTATTACAATGTAAAGTTATCTTAAGAGGATTAAACAATTACCTAACGTATTGTTTAAATTACATCTTTTAAGTTTTCCTTTTAGAGACACGTTTCTAAAATATAATAAAATAAATAGAAAACTAAACACGAATAAAATAAATTATTTACCTCCGAAGAGCTAACAGTTAGAAAAATAATGTGATCAGTTTGATATTGTACTTCCAGCCAATTAAAGGCTTTCAGGGATTGCAATATAATGAATAAGTCAGTGGTTCAGGAACACTAACCAATACGACCCTACACCTATAGGATTGATAGTGATGAAAATAAAAATGCATTAATTAAAACTGTAAAATTTTGCATAATATATACAACAACAATTTTGGTACTAAACGGATCAATACAGTAGGTACTCCCTGCACAACTTATTAAAATCGCCGCTTGCTAAATAATTTGGCAATCAATTGATTGTCTTGACCTTCATTTTCATTTAAAAACAAATATATAAAAAAAAATCGGACATCTTACATCTACTCCCAAACTAAGCAGGGCTTGTATTATGGTTACTAGCCAACCGATATAAATACATAAACATACTTTTTTTTGTAAACACACATATTATACATTGAAAAAAATAATGTAAGATGAAAAGCATTACAAAAAAACTTCAAAAGAGAAGAACAATCTCCTAATTTGTCAGATTGGCAAAATGTCCAATGTTATGTTATCAAATGGGTTATTACCTGGAGATCTATGGTACAGGCTTCGGCTTAGTTTAGACTCCAGATCTCCCACAAATTATAAAAGATGTCATTTTTTACTGTACGAGTAATAAAAAGTAATTTGTGGAGATAAAATAATATTTTTTTGGAATTTAAAAAAGAAACCATTGATTCACAAGTGCCTGTATAAATAAGTATAAATCTTCTGCATAGACCAATGTAATTATTAACGCCATTTGAAATATTTAGGCGAAAACACAGGAACCTCAAAAGATGTTTGGTATATTCTCAATGAGATTTATGTATATAAGAACTGTGACTGCGGTTAAACAATTTACGACCACACAAATCTCGTAAAATTTGTGTCTCAAAGAAAATCCAGGACTAAAAATATAACTGCTTGGGTTTTTTTGTTGACTGATACGAGCTTTGTTATTGTTTGTTAATCAGTGATTATATTACTTTACATTGTTTAGAAATTCAATTATGGTGACATTTCTATTGTTGTCAAACTCAGTAAAATTAATTAATATCAGTCAGTAATAAATATTTACTACTACCTTTCTCTGCATTCTTCATGCAAACGACAGATTATGTAATTGTAAGTATGCGTTCTAATTCATTTAGGTCATCTCAAAGGTTTTTTTTTCAATTTTCAATTAACAATTTTACGTACCTGTTTCTTCGAACGTGATAGATGGTTATAGATATAAATTGGACGGTGTATCGATAACCTCTGAGGCAGTAGTATTATTTATAAAACTAGCTTTCCGCCCGCGGCTTCGCCCGCGTGGAATTCGTTTATATCGCGCGTTTTTCGTTTATAAACAATCTTACATGATTTTATGTTTGATAATAAGGAACTTCGACATAAACTTTCCTCCCCTATTTAAAACCCTGCTACCTTTATTTTCGCAATAAAAAGTATACTATGTCCTTTCCCAAGTTCAGTTCTATCTTCATACCAAATTTCATCAAAATCGGTTCAGTGGTTTAGGCGTGAAAGCGTAACAGACAGACAGACAGTTACTTTCGCATTTATAATATTAGTAGGGAAAGTAGAGATTTCATCAAACAGAAAACACCCCAATTATTTGAAAAAAGTAGATATTTTGACGGGTGAATTTTCGATATTAAGTCAAAATAGGGTGAAAAAATAAATATTTCAAATCAAATAAATTACAGTGTATTCGGGACATAAAAAGGTAAGTTTTCACTAAACTTCGTTTAAAAATAATTTTATTTGTAAAAGATATAAAAAACCAAAAACTTGGTTTTATGAATTTTTAACATATTAATATGAGGTTATGTGAAAAAAAAATGTAAATAAAAAATCGGCCAAGTCCGTGTCAGGCCACGCACAGGAAAGGGGTTCCTCAGTCACCCATAATGGTACGTGGATTAGAAATTGTATCCAATGGAAAATTGTTATGTTTACGTATTAATGCGTTAATTTTGTATGACGTTTTCCAAGTAAGCACATTGAAGAAGTTAAGCCTCTATAACTCCTGAACTAAAAAAGTCATCTAATTCGTTATAGTTTTCATTTAAAGTTCATTATATGGACCACTTTCACGAATTTTTACAGATTTTTTGAGCCGGCCGTTTAGCTTTTAGAGGGGGAGGGGACGCCATGTTTTTACAAAATATGGCCTTTAAAGTGAAATTTTTCGCAAACGGATACCGAAATCAAAAAATCGTCTTAACAACCCTTTAGTGTTTTTAAAAGACCTATATAATGATATCCCACATGATGGGGTAGCCGCGAGAAAAAAAAACATCCCCACTTTACGTGTAGGGGAGGTACCCTTAATAAAATATTTTTCATAACTTTATTGTAGCACTTTGTCGACGTAATGTAAATGTAAATGCTTCATCTTTCTAGCACTTACCGTTTGGACGGTAAGTCGAGGACGGACGGACGGACGGACAGACGGACATGACGAATCTATAAGGGCTCGAAGTCATAAACTTCGGAACCCTAAAAAGTTGTAGATCTTTTAATTACCTACAACTTTGCCATTTAACTTTTTTCCACAGGACTTGTAGTTTTGCCGGAAATCGAGATAAACCGTTTTATACCCTTTGTTTTATATATTTAGCCATCCAAAGTGACTCTACCCTGCCTGATGGAAAGCATGAGCAAAATCCAAGAGTCGGGACTACCACACTTGCTGCGAATGCAGACAATAATGTATGGCGGCCTACACTATGGCGGCTTAGTGAGATGCTTTTTCACGCCCTACCCGAAAACGTCTCCCCCTACCCCTTCCCGACCACAGATCGCCCGTAAATTATTTCTCCTTTTCCAATAGGTTTCATCATACTATAATTTTATTTGTTTTCAAAAATTATCTACCCTGGTCTACTGGTCTACATGTCATTTACAAACTATCATTATGGTTGCCATGCAAGTGTGTTATGCCTAGCAACCTGTGAAGTTTTGACAGGAGATAAACAGTGATACATTTTGACATCTTCGATTTATGTATTTTTATAATCACCTAGCTTTGGCCTTTGTATCTCGATTATTGCAGTAAAAAGTAGCCTATGTCCTTTCCCAAGTTCAGTTCTATCTTCATACCAAATTTCATCAAAATTGGTTCAGTGGTTTAGGCGTGAAAGCGTAACAGACAGACAGACAGACAGAGTTACTTTCGCATTTATAATATTAGTAGGGATAAGAGTGGAAATTACCTAAGAAACTAAATTCTCAGAATGTAATTCGAACAACATTGCGGATATAATTTAATGTGAAATATTTTTGTTAAATCCAAATTAAGAGTTCAACCTTGTTCAGGTCACTCTAAGGATAACCACTTCCACTTTTTAATACAAACAACATTACAAGCCAGCCGCACCACGAGGAGGAAAATGGTGCACAGTAACTGACAGTAAGTCAAGTTTTCCTCTTCACTTAAAATCACGTACATCATCATTTTAAATGTACTTCCCGAATATTAATTCATTTATGCTCCTTGGTTTTAATGTGCTACCATTTATTAATGTTTTTTTATTGTTGTAATGGAATAGGCGTTTGTCTTCCATCTCACCTGATGGAAAGTGTAGATGAAGACGAAGATGGTACACGCCCATCCAAAAGATACCTGTTCACTCTACTCTTAAAGGCTCCAGAGTTCAACTTATCAGGAAAAATAGAACGAAAATCTTTCGCAAAAGAGTACTGTCTGTAGTCTATTTATTATGTGACCATATATCTCACCGATATACATATGTACATAGAGAAATGCTGATGATATCAGCATAGGACCGGTTCTTGTAGGGAACTGTTGAGTTGCCGACATTTGGCTGAGATGATGATGAGAATGAAACGGGGGAACGGGTGTCGTTTCCCCCCAACACAAAGGGAGGATCTTACGATTACGACTTAAGTTGAAGGAAAATAAGTTGAGCACTGAAAAAATATTGGTTTATTGCGTTAAATAACTCATAACTGCGTTATATTCTGTATGGAACTGTTCGCGTCACTTCGGGTACATTTCACTGAATCTGAATGATGAAAATACGTAGCGAGCATACGAACAACCTATTGTTCGCCACAGTCTAACAACGATTGTCACCTCTATATAAGGAACACTCATGGTCGAAGTCACCGGAAGGGAAAACACTTTTTGTCTTCAATACGATTGCTTAGCTCGCAACTAATGAAGAATTCGGATAATTTATTAGAGTGGTGATACTCGTGATGGTGCGAGGCTAAACGAACACTTGCTTCTACGCCGTTATCTGTAGCGTGTGAAGAATGTTAGTTTCTCATCTGACTTTCCTTTTATAACACTTCTAATAATGATTCCCTTTCATATCTAATTACTAAATAGTCAGCTGATAAATATAAATAATGACGGTTAGTAAACGGTTTTTTGCACAACGGGTAAATTCATCGGTATTATTTCAAGCTTTGGGAGTTTCATAATTTAATTCTAAGTATGATTAAACAAACAATATGTATTAAGTATTTTATGCCGCACATGTAAATACAGATATGCATCGCTCATGATGATGATGATTAAAGTATTGAAAAAGTTCAGTCAAGTTCATGATCGGCGTCAAACTATATAAACATCTGCTAAGCGTAAACCATGCTGTACTTTTTTTATCTTTATTGAACGAGTAAAAACCAAATGGTAATGCCACTCCATGGACCATTTCACAATTAAGTGTTTCATCTAATCTTAATAATATCAAAGTCTATAACAAATTGTTAACATAGTCTCTTCTTTGCATTCCTATATTAATAATTTTATATAGTAGTGTAGCTGCTGTAGATAGCGGATATGATAGGATGCAATTTCAACTCTCTACTTCCTTTAAATTGGTGACATCGTACAACATTATACTGTGCCTAATGTCCTCGTTTTGTGCACATTCCACCATGATATTTAAAACATCCTCTACAATCCACTTTCTGAACACAAGGAGACGGATCTTGTTAACTAAATATGCGAACTTATTTAATGGAATGTGTTCGGATTGAAGTCTAAATGAAGTGGTCAACAAGTTCCGTCCCATTTTACTATTAGCGAACCAAGGATTCTGCAAAGGTTCACTTTGTATTATGTTGTACTTCATATGTATTACTGGGAGCTAGTCCAGGTTTACGAATATACCTCTATATTATTGTAATATGTATAACAATGTGTATAGCATATGTGTAGCAATTAGTGTAATTCTATAGAAGTCCAATAGACACAGATGAAAGAAAAAAGGCACAACTTTAACTTTTAACTGAAAGTACCTGGGCAACCGAGCTCAGCTCAGTTAATATTAGTTATTATTTAATAACGCCATCTATTCTCTTTAGTAGTTGTAGTGTAGCTGTGTTGGAGTACCAACACCAACCATCCAACTGTTACTAAAAGAGAAGTATAGATGTCGCAATCAATGATGATAAATGCGAAAGAAAACTCGGAAACTCGCGTTTTCCCAAACACAAGACTAATATAGATCGATTTTCCACCTCCGAAACACAACAATAAATTTCTGCGAAATCGTTAGGGCCGTTAAAGCCTAGCTGTTACAGCCTAGATCACAAATTATTACATATATACTCGTACAAGAATTGGTTGCTTAAAGATATTAAACAAAAACATGTAATATTAGAAAACTGTGTAAGCCCATGGAATAGTTATTATTTCACCCTGAAATGTCAACAGTATCAACGTAAATAGTGCAGTTGTAAATCGTCGAACAAGATTTTCCATTCACCTACATACCGCAATCAGAGTTGAGTAATGATGTGGTAGTTGACCCAATTATTGGCTCAGTATCAGTTGTGGTGGTAGCTCATGCCTCCTTGGTCAGGGTTTTATCAGTTCGTGAAGCAATCTCAACTGAAGTACATCAAAATAACTATATCACTACAATTAAGTGACTAACTGAAACTAATTAAGAATGCTTATGATAGCTATTTCGCAAGGAATTTATAATAATCACACTACAATGTTTATTTGAAGAAATAAATACGCTATGGAAAATATTTAAACAATGACATATTTAAACAGAACTTGGTAACACAAACAAACCAAAGAGATTCATACGCACATAGGAGAGGGTAGACTAGACGTCAGAACAATCGAAGTTTGAATCGATGCAAGACAAACAAACATACACATCCACTCTCTAAACTACCAACATTTCTGTAAACTGTATTTCCTAGTCCATATTACATACATATCTAAACAAGAAATGATAAATTGTCATGTAAATGAAAATGATTTAATTGTTACTTTCACATTTAATGTTGTCATTCCATAAACATTTATGGACTGCTACTTATAGGTAATTATAGTTATCCTGCTCCTTGCTCCTTGGAGATATTAGTTTTAATTTACAATTTTTTTTTTGTCATTTTTATAATAAAATGTATGAAATCAAGAGTTGTCATCAAATTGTTAGTCCTTAACGTTATTTACAAGATGCACCACACGATTCATACTCAATTGGTGGAACATTTAAAATACTCTTCGATAATCCCATAACGTGAGAAAACGTTCAGGCATTTTTTTGAGTTCAGTCAATTTATACTTCTCTTTTAATTTGATAAATTCAAAAATAGCTTTGTTTGTTTGCCTGCCGCACTTTTACGTATAAACTACTAAGGTGATTTAAAATGAAATTTGATACACAGATAATCTAGAGTCTGAATGTACATAGGCTACTTTACATCGCGGTAACCGAGCGACGTATATCGAAAGCTAGTAGTTAAATAAAAGTACAACGGAGTTTAATTTCAGCATCGTGTCAATATATGACTTCATATTTTCTTTTCACTTCTTACTTTATAAACTACTGCTTGACTGCCTCGTTGGTCTAGTGGTTAGCGTATGCTTAGAGTAGCTGATCAAGAGGTCTCGGGTTCGATTCCCGGGTCGCACCAAATGTTTGTGTGATCTGCAAATATTTGTTTCGGACAAAAAAAAGTAAGTTTATGTATTTATATCAGTTGTCTAGTTACCCATAATACAAGCTCTGCATAGTTTGGGACTAGATGGCGTTGTGTATAAATTTCCGAAATATTTATTATTATTATATTATTACTTTAAAAATAATCGCAGTGTCTGATTGCTCTACTTTAAATGTCAATGAAAGGGATCTTGTAACGAGAAACGTCCTGTCAACAATATTATACGGCAAACGTATTCAACTCAACTGTTCCATCGTGACATACATTTCGTAACGCAGATTAAATTAATAGAACGGATAACTTAGTTTATAGACAAATAAAAGCGGCCAAGTGCGAGTCGAACTCCGTTCTCCCGAACTCGAAGGGTTCCGTAGCAGCAAGTAACATCATATAAAAGTTTTTGTAGTTAGTTGTAACTTTCATCGATGTTTTAATAATACTGTTTTCATTTAAAGAAGTGTAAATTGCGGTTTATGATTTATGACGTATTAAAAAAAAACTACTAACTAGATCTCGTTCAAACCAATTTTCGGTAGAATTTTGCATGCTAATGTACAACATATATTTTTTTTAGTTTTATCATTCTCTTATTTTAGAAGTTACAGGGGGGGGGGGCACATTTTACCACTTTGGAAGAGTCTCTCGCGCAAACTATTCAGTTTAGAAAAAAATGATAACAGAAAGCTTAATATCATTTTTGATGACCTATCCATAGATGGTTTTGATGAAAAAAAAATGTTTGAGTTTCAGTTCTAAGTTTTGGATTAAAAGTAATAAATTTTGCACCCCCAAAATTTATTGCTTTTTTTCTATTTTGTGTTAAAATATAAATGCGATTTACAGAATACATCTTCTCACTGAGTACAGTATAGCTCTTATAGTTTCGGAAAAAAGTGGCTATGACATACGGACGGACAGACGGACAGACAGACAGACATGACGAATCTATAAGAGTTCCGTTTTTTACCATTTGGCAACAGAACCCTAAAAAATGAGGTACTTGTGACGTCATATTTAACTGCTTTAAGCACAAAACACGTTGATGTCATCACCTGCGGCGAAAAGTACTTACAGAAAACGTGTTATTTTTTCTTTTTTGGTTTTTAATTATTTTGTAAAACTGTTTGTACATAATATCGAAAAAATATCAGAAATATTTTATCAATATACTTCTCATATTTTTCCTCAGATGTCAAGTTCCAGAATGCGAAGCCGACCCTCCCGAGTTCCTCCCCGGCGCTTGGGGTTTGTGGGCACTGCCAGAGTCACGGGAGCGATGCGAGAGGATGGTACCTACCGGCGAGGAATGTTCTCCCGAAAACTTCATGGGAAACCAAACTAAGACTTGCTCCGCTTGGGTGTATGAGAACGACAACACCATCGTGGAAGCGGTAAGAAGTTCCTCGTTTCGTTCCAAAAAACTTTGCGTTCAGAATCACCGATACCGGATCAGTTGTAAAGATTAATAATATATTAATTAAAAATGTTGAGGACAAAATAACAAATGAATAAAGTTATCCTAGTATATTGTCATAGTTGTCTTGGCCTGATGTGTAAATACAAAATACAAAATACAACTGGAAGTTAGGCCAGTGATGAATTAGATGTTGTAAAACATTTTTCCTTTCAAAATGAGAGCTTCAATGTAAAACTTCACTGTAATTAAGAATACGGATACATTTGGCCTCACATAATTTTTTGACATACGTATTATTTAAGACGATAGCCTTTTTCTTTAATTTCAGTTTGATCTCGCGTGCGAGGAGTGGAAGCGTACGCTGGTGGGCACAATACACAGCGTGGGCACATTCGTTGCACTAACCTTCGTTGGAATGTTGTCCGACAGGTAGTTATCCTTACTACTTACAAGCTTTAATATCATAGTATCCTAGTCATCTGCAACAATATTTGAAACTGTAACAACATGTGTAAAAAAATCAATGTATGAGCGATGCAAAGGGACCTAAGGCAGCTACATCAAAACCTATTGGCAGAGGATTTGGTAGGTCCCATCTTAAGAAAATACTCGTAATCTAGAACGTGCAAGACTTAAATATTGATTCACGTAATTAAAGTGAACAAAATATATGAAGAAACAGTTAACTGTGATCATTTAGCCACGCCACGGCTCAAACCGCATATCAGATGACGCGGTAACGTATAGCCTACCAGCGACCCTTTCCACGACGAACACATTCAAATCTGATTATGTCTTTCTATTCTTTTCATCTCACATTCTCTACTGTAATATGCATGTATCGCACATGTAAATCTTTCTCTTAAATGTGCACTAAAATTTGACACAAAAATACGTACATAACTTTTTTAATTAGACAATACAACTGAACATAGAAAACACCCAAACATTTAGTCACACCTGAGAATCGAACCTGAGATCTTCAGTACAGCAGTCGCATACGCTATCACTAATTGTCACCTCATTTGTCATTTATTTTTTTAGAATAAAATTTTACACAAATGTTACGTACATATTTTCATTACTTTTACGTACTAGTTCATTGAAGGAAGATTTTATTTTTAATACTTCAATAAAAATTCCAGTTACGGTCGGCGCATAGCTCTGGTGTTGACCCTGGTCTCACCCGCCATCTTGGGCACTGCGCGAGCCTTCTCGCCAAACTACACCGTCTACATCTTATTAGAACTTGGTGAGGCCATCGTCAGTGGCGGTATTTACACTACCAGTTTTGTGTTAGGTGAGTGGTTGCTTACATTTTATTATCCCTCAAAAATATAAACTTACATTACAATTCTACTTTGATTACTATGTAACATTACTAATATAACGCACTAACCAATCTCATAACATAGTACACAACATAGTCATTTTTTTGGTAAACAAGTTACCTACTATAAATAGCTGACCGTTTTAAGAATCTTTATATTTTTAGTTAACCAGCAAAAAATCGTCTCGAATAAACTGTGAGTAAATCTCATGAATGTAAATCGAAATAAGCGATCTAATGCATTTATACTTTATTATAATTTGGTAAAGTATTATAAATTTCCACCTACAGCTCTAGAGATGGTGGGTCCCGAGAAGCGAGTGCTAGCGGGAACCATGATATCTGCTACGTTTGCCATTGGGCAGGTGGTGACCGCTCTCATTGCTTGGGTACTGCCCTACTGGAGACATTTCACGATCGCTGTCTATGCACCTTCTGTTCTCTTTATCGCTTACTACTGGCTGATAGAAGAAAGTGTTCGTTGGTTGTTAAGCAAAAATAGGAGAAAAGAGGCTGCCAGAATAGTTTTCAAGGCTGCAGAAATAAATAAAAGGAAACTGTCACCGGAATCTATCAGAGCCCTGACAGAAGAACCTCAAGTGGATCAAGAGAAACCCTTACCATCAGAAACTAAGCCGGATGAAATATCTATGTTGAAGCAAGTTATAAGATCCAAGAAAATCGTATTCAGACTATTCATTTGTTCTTTCTGGTGGATTACTTTGACCTTCGTCTACTACGGCCTGTCTATCAACTCCGTGACCCTAGCGGGCAACAGCTACGTCAACTATATCTTAACCTCCTTAGTGGAGATTCCAGGCTACGTGCTCAGTGCCCTAACTTTAAACCGCTTTGGGAGGAAGACATCCATCATGACAGCATTCTTTATATGTGGTACATCTCTCGTGGTACTGCCATTTTTACCTGAATGTAAGTTCACGATAATTAATAAATAATTTTATTTTTCTTTACTTTGCAATCATAATCGCAAAAGAATAAGTCTCATATGATACTTCAGAATTATAGTATAACTAACAACCAGAGGTGGCCTAAAGGAACAATTATTAATAAAGCCATCTAAATCTAAACCATTCGAATTGAACATATCATTAGTATATCACACCATTTGGTATTTCGCTAAGCTCACGTTTAGGTATTATTTATTGGAAATGAATGCTACTTTTTCAAGCAAGGCATGGCATGTGGCCACAATCTTGTCAATAAAAGTCAGTGAGAACACAATAATGTAGAAAATAAGTAATAGTCAAACCAAATTTCTAGTAAGGATGAAAGTAAAAATTTCTGATCTCTGAACTTTGTTCATAATAATTAACATTAAAAGATTAATACATTTCACAGCGGTCAGTTGGCTACAGACAACGTTGAACTTGCTAGCCAAGTTGTTCATCAGTTTGGCGTTCAGCAGCACCTACATTTACACCGGGGAGCTGTTCCCGACGCAAGCGCGACACTCTCTGCTTGGAGCTTGTTCTATGTTCGGCAGAATTGGATCCATCATTGCGCCACAAACGCCCTTACTGGTCAGTGCTACGAGATAAAACGCAAACGTCACTCAGGGTCTGGCTCTGTATCACATATTTGAATAGTTTTAAATGAAATATTGAACGATTACGATCATTCATTGTCATCACTACGAGATGAACATGAAATCAAACCAAGGGATTATTATTGTTTATTTAGAATGTCAAATCTTCTACTGACTATTAAATATTTGCGTGACAAGATTTACCAGCATATAATTATTTACTCAGGAATCAGGCATTATATAATTTATTTAATTAAATTCTGACCCCAAATTATTTGTCTTTGTAAGTTTAAAAATTTAAGTAAGAAAATATAGATAATATCATAAGTAATAAAAACTGAAGCAATTATTTAATTAATTGTGATACCGGCCACAAATTATAACTGTGGACAAAGATATTGCCAGACATATCCGCTTAGTACTTCTGTACTTCATTCCCTGACAGGAAAACACAAAGCAAAAATATTTTTGATATTTTAATATTATGCACTTATCGCAGTTACGTAAAGGAAACCCTACAGGGTTTCCTTTACGTAACTGCGTACGTACGTAACCTACGTAACTTACCCAGTTAAGTAGTTTCAATAGGAGTTTTCCTTTCTTTCAATATTTTAGAAGGATGCAGTTATAATGTTCTTCATCGAAATGTTGTAAGGATGCATCCAGACCGAAATCTTGAACAAGGTGTATGTTACAGATGGCGTACATGGAATCTCTGCCGTACTTGATATTCGGCGTGATGGCCGTCACGTCTGGCCTCTTGATGTGCCTCACGCCGGAGACGCTCGGCATCAAGTTGCCCGACACCATCGAAGAGGCCGAGAACATAAAAGCAGTTACTAAGAACAACAACGCATGACAGTACTAGAATTAATTAGGATTTAATTTATTTTAGTTTAGGAATAATGTGTAGTAGGATTTTATGTTTGAAACTTATGCAGCAAACGTGCAGTATGCAGTGCGCAGCATATTTATATAATGAGATGACCCATCCAAGAATCTGCGGGTGACGCAGCAGGTGTGCTCTGCTTACTTGCAGTTTGTAAGTTGTCTAGGAAGTTATTGAAAGTGGTAGTTATGAACATGTTTTGATTTGTACATATCTACTTTAAATCTATAAAGAACATTTTAATTGTGTATATAATTTTAAGGATAGCATTTCTACGGCCTAATCTCATCACCTCGAGGGTATTTGTGTTTAGCTCCGCAGTGACAATCATGATTCTACCAATGGTTTTTTCATGTTTTCGTACCTTTCATTCTTCATAATGCCGATTGTCTTTGATTTGATCTTTTATTTTCTGTATAAATAACAATTAGTCTGATTAGATAGACTTCACGACGCGTTAGTGGTTTAAGCGGTCGCCACGCCGCTTTCTAGTGCGCCAAGTGGCCTGGGTTCAAATCCCACGTGAAACTGTTCCCACATTTTGTGTGATCCACTCATTAATTATTGTTCTGAGTCTGGGTGTGCTTTGTGTCCGTTTCATGTATGTTTGTTAAGTGCCCCGCGACACAGGAAGTATATTCCTAATATAATAATAATAATAAATAAATATTTTGGACATCTTACACACAGCATCATCTAGTCCCAAAGTAAGCAAAGCTTGTGTTATGGATACTAAACAACTGATATAAATACATAAACATACTTTTTTTTTTTTGTAAATGCATACATATTATACATAGAAAAACACCCAATGTGGGAGATATGTCTTTAATTACAAATATACAAGATAAAATAATACCAGAGTAAAATATAATAATAATAAACACGATTTTAAGAATAGATAAATTGTGTCACAAGTGGAATGTAAACTCGCGCGGTGTAGTGAAGTTAAAGCACACAATACTTAACAGGTTATAGCCTCTAGCTACTCATTACTGCTTTGTAATTATTATTTTTATTTAAATTGTTTATTTTGTGAGAATTGAATTTATTATATTACTTATTCATGATAAGCAGGGCAAGCGGGCAGCTATTCGGTTTTTAGAAAGAATAAAACATTATACTTTTATTTACATAAATTAGATGTTTCGTACTGCATCCATTAATGTAAATACAAAATAGAATATCGTGTCCTTTAACTGGGTTATTCTCATAAAATATATAATTGTATGAAACACTCACAAGGGCGCTTACTTCTTTACACACACACACACACACACACACACACACACACACCCACACACACACACACACACACGCACGCGCACACACACACGCAAAATATAAGAAATTTATATTAATGAAATACCCACCATCGGGTCCCGGTCATAGTCAATTGGTTCGAATCTTAAAGTACTTTAATATAAGAACATCATCAACAACTCATCGTTATGAGTTGTTGATGATGTTCTTATATTAATATGTGCCGAGCCCAGCAGTGGGACGTTTCCCACTGCTGGGCTCGGCAGCTCGGCTCTCCTCACAAAAATGTTTTTTTTTTTATTGTTGTAATGGAATAGGCGTTTGTCTTCCATCTCACCTGATGGAAAGTGTAGATGAAGACGAAGATGGTACACGCCCATCCAAAAGATACCTGTTCACTCTACTCTTAAAGGGTTAAGACCATACGTCCTCAAGCTGGCCGAGTGCGGATTGGGGACTGCAAGACACGTTGTGTTTGAACGCTTTTAAGTTGCACGAAGGCGTCCAACTAAGTTTAACGTCTGTTCTCTTAGGATAATACCTGGGACTCGTGTGAAATTACTTACTATGAAATTACTCGTAGAAATTTATAGGTTCGGATCAAACAGACGTATACCATATATGTATTTCATGAAAAAACGCAAAGGCGAAGTTAATAAAATGAAGCAGGTATACGTAAGTGACACAGTTATTTATTTTATAGTTCAAAGAGCAATGTAGCGATGTACCTAATGAGATTGCTGTCGTATTGTGGCAAGGTACAAGTTATATCTAAGAGTTGAAACGACTGTAACATTGCGATGCGCTCAGTGATTTAGATATATTAGATCATTTGTGATTACTTATAGATATTTAGCTTAAAAAAGTATGCTTTAAGTTTTATGTACTGTTATTAGAGTTAATTATTTAATTTTTTTTTAATCATACACATAATAAATATAATTAATTTCACATAATACGTTGCATTTCATTTCGCGAAATATTGTCTATTGCAGTGAGGTAAGTCTAAAAATACTGTGAACAAGTGGGTAGTTTTGTATCTTATTATCTAAACAGAGGCCGATTTAACTTTATGCCTTTCGTCTTTTACTGAAAAAAAAAAAAACATCAATCATAAAAAAACTGTTTTATTATAAAATAACGCAGCAGCAAAACCATCATTTTTATATCTGTGAGCTGTGTTGTATAGGTACCTGTCTTTACTTGGCGGCATATGGGCAACATAACCAGCACTTTCTATATCTGGTATAGAATCTCAAAACCTCGATCTAAAATAAAAACGTCGACTGCTTGTAATATTATTTGCACTAAGGACGTTTAATCATTTATTATGTCACTCATGATTTGGGCATCTGTTTTTATTGTAGCATATGGTCCACAAATATCTCTATTATAGCCGTCTGGGCAAGCAATTTTAAAGGGTTTTAACAAGTTTTTATACTTGTGTAAGCTGTAAGCCCTTTTTACTTTTCTGAACGTATATGAACGAACCATCACAAATAACTATTGCCACTGGGTTTGTAGGGTTTGAATATATCGATGAAGGAACTGCAAGGTGAGCTATGATTTCATCACGGCTCATTTGTACTACTACTGCGTAGTGTGAAGAACAGTTGAGAGGTGCAAATGCTATTTAGCGACAGGCTGTGTGTCGTTTTTAGGGTTCCGAAGTTTATGACTTGGAACCCTTATAGATTCGTCATGTCCGTTCGTCCGTTCGTCCGTCCGTCCGTCCTCGACTTACCGTCCAAACGGTAAGTGCTAGAATGATGAAAATTTTGCATGAATATTGTTGTAATTAAGTCGACAAAGATCTACATTAAAATAATGAAAAAAATATATTCGGGATACTACACGTAAAGTGGGGATGATTTTTTTTCACGCGGCTACCCCATCGTGTGGGGTATCATTAAATAGGTCTTTTAAAAACAATAACGGGTTTCTATGACGATTTTTTGATTTAGGTACCCGTTTGCGAGAAATTCTACTTTAAAGGGCACTTTCTTGTAAAAACAGGCCCTCCTCCCCTCTAAAACCTAAACGGCTGGCTCAAAAAATCTGGAAAATTCGTGTTGGTGGGCCATATAATGAACTTTAAAGGAAAACTATAACGGATTGGATGACTTTGTTAGCTCAGGAGTTATAGAGTCTTAACTTGTAAAATGCGCTTACTTATGGAAAACGTCATACAGAAAGAACGCATTATACGTAAAAATAACAATTATGGGTGACTGAGGAACCCTTTCCTGTGCGTGGCCTGACACGCACTTGGCCGATTTTTATTCATTTTTCACCGACTTTAAAAAAGGAAGATGTTTTCATTCAACTGTATTTTTTTCAAAGTTTAAGTGAGCCGTATGATTAAGTGTATACTTTGAGAACTTTTATTGAAATAAATATGATATTAACCTTATTTGAAGAAATAATAAGTCAAGAAATAGTAATATGGGTCACCATATTGCATGTCTGTATTCACAATGAGGATAGTGACCTTGGACTCTACTCATGCTTTCCATCAGGCAGGTAGAGTAGTCATTTTGGTAGACTTCAATAGTAAAAATAAACCTCATCAGCATTCTTTCAGCATTTTCAGGTTCAGGAGTAGTGGTTAAAAATACAGAAAAACACACAAAGAAAGTAAAAAGAATTTAAATAAATAAAAAATTTCAATAGCTTGCTTTCCTACATAATTTTGGTGTTATATACCTCGTATGTAATTCATAATTTATTATTTTCACTTACTATTTTCCTAAACTGGAATGAAATAGCTTATATTGATTGACTTAAGGTTATGTAGACACTCCGTGAAATCGAGTTCTCCGCTGAGTATCGAAGATAAAGTTTTTAAATACGCAGAGATAAGTGTCTTACACGTGCGGTGCGGTCAGAGGATTCACTTGTGGTCGCCAATCTAAACAGTCGATAAGCACACCTAGATACAGACCAAAATACTGACTTACTGAAAACGTTCGCTGTCGTTGGGCATCAGCAAGTCGGTATCAGATAATCGCGATCTTTGATGATTTTTGAGAGTTTGACAATTTAGAAGTATTAGGGAGATAAAAACCAATGAATAAAGATTTAAGAAAGTTATCCAATTTAGTCAGTCAGTAAGTAAGTCTCTAACATTCTCTGAAACAATTCAAGCTTCAGCTGTTACTTAAATATATTACAGTTCCTTGAACTCATATTTTAGGACTTACTAATAATCCTAAAACAATCAAAATACGTTACGTTGTCAACTGTCAAAGTTTGTTTACGATCAGATAGACGAAGCACAATCTGCATACTCAGACGACTGTTGACTAACTACTGTGAAGGGGGAACAGAGAATCAAATTAAATCAAATCAAATCAAATCAAACCATTTTATTTCAAATAAACCATACAACGGCACTTTTGAAACGTCAAGTAGTCAGTCAGTAGTCAGTCGTGAAGCAAATCGTCTGTACCAATTCGTAGATCCTATGGAGAAGAACAGACAAGAAACTCCATGGACACTCTTTTCCAACATTGTTTATACAATTTTTGGTTACATTGTTTAAGGCATTTTATTAAATGTGAGGACAATGTAACGATGCTGATATTTACACATGTAGTGTCCAAAAACAATAAATAGAAGTTGTGAGATGACCAGCCCCGACTGGCGGCGCCCGTATCACGAGCATGACCTATGCACCAGCCATCGTCCAGTTCAACCATATCGTAGGGAGCTGAACGACCCGCTACACACGCCACCGCCAGCAGGACTTTTGAGCGAGCATGACATACTCACAACCGCCAGTCAACAAACAAACTTATGCTACCAGTGACTACAAAGTTCTCACATATACAATTCAAAATGTTCGCAGTTATACAATAATAAAAACCATTTATAATTATGCTACTCTCTAAGAATGCGATAAATATTTGGAACATGTCAATAAAAAGTAATTTATTATGCAATAATGTTAATACAAAAAATAATAATAATATAATGTCAAACAACAAGATACAATTAAAATATCAATAATACATTTTTTAAATAATAAATAAATATTTGGACATCTGACACACAACATCATCTAGTCCCAAGTTAAACAGAGCTTGTGTTATGGGGTACTAGACAACTGATATAAATATATAAACATACTTTTTTTTTGTAAATACATACATATTATACATAGAAAACACCCAGACTCCGAAACAAATATTTGTGAATCACACAAATAATATTGGTTCGACTCGGGAATCGAACCCGAGACCTCTTGATTAGCAGCCACTATACGCTATACGCTAACCACTAGACCAACGAGGCAGTCATGTCAGAAATATGGTTATCCAATGTCAAAAAAAAAAGAGAAATATAAGAATGTCAATTATTATGATAAAATTAAAATATGTCAGAAATACAAACTAACTTCTAAATAATTTGAGAATTAATCATGTGGCTGTGGAGCAGGACCAGCATTAAGCCAAGCATTCTTGTCGGCAATGTAATCCTCTAATTTGTAATATGCTTGCTTACATAGTGTGCGTTTTACAACATTTTTAAAACGTGGAGAGGGAGTGCCTTGAAGGGCACGTTAAGCTGTCGGTCTCGTTTGTCGTGACCGTTGATGGCAATTGTTATTGGGGAGTCAGTGCCCTCAAATATACTGACAACTAGTTTAATCTTCGAATTCTAGTTCGCCCTGAGGGTTGCGGAGTTCCAAAGTTCCAATGTCAGTCGCTCCGGAAAACTGAGATTCAGGTAAAGATTGAACTAGTAGCCGACCCTAAATAGTCTTGGGAATATTAAAGGCTAGGAAGAAGAAGTGTACGGTTAGATAGGCAATCTATAAAAAAAGCGCCAATCACCTGCTCTAACTCAGAACTAAACGTGAGAATAGCGCACGCTTTTGACAGATCTTAGGAAATGGCAATAGCACACGAGAGAAATATCAACAAAGACTTGTGAAAGGTGATTAAATAATAAATAATAAATATTTTGGACATCTTACACACAACATCATCTAGTCCCAAAGTAAGCAGAGCTTGTGTTATGGGTACTAAACAACTGATATAAATACATAAACATACTTTTTTTTTTGTAAATACGTACATATTATACATAGAAAAACACCCAAACTCCGAAACAAATATTTGTGGATCACACAAACATTTGGTCCGACTAGGGAATCGAACCCGAGACCTCTTGATTAGCAGTCGCATACGCTGACCACTAGACCAACGAGGCAGTCAAATTTAGATTATGAGAATACGTTACTATAATAAACAACATACCAAGTTACGCAGTGCATATATGTGTGAGTGAGTGTGTGCGTGCGTGTGCGCGTATATAGTGTATATATGCGTGTGAACGTGTGTGTGTGTGTGTGTGTGTGTAAAGAAGTAAGCACTCTTGTAAGTGTTTAATACCCTTTAATACTCTTGTAATGTTTAATAATAATAATAATATGTTTTATAAGATTTAACCATACATACCCATATTTTATTTTCAATTTAAATTGATGTCTGCAGTAGTAAACATCTGATTTATGTAGATAAAATTTAATGTTTTATTCTTTCAAAAAACCGGATAGCTGCCCGCTGCTTATCAATAAATAAGAACTATTTATTAAGCTCCATAACTGATTACGATAATATCTTATCTTTATACACATGTAAACACGATATAAAGATAACACGCTTTTGAAGAAATATGGTGCTGTTTTATTTAAATTAACTAGAGATCGCCTACCGTTCAAACTGTGATCACTTTGAATAATTCGGGTGATTTCGTTGATTATACACTAAGAGCCGGCCTCTCTAATCGGTTTGCCAGATGCTTTGCAGAATGTGGGGCGCTGGTACGCTCAACCAATCAGCTAATGTGTCCCTGTCCGCTGACAGTGACTAACGTGAAAGCTGCGTATGTCATCTTCACCAAAGGTCATTGCTTCATCAATTCGGCTTTTTTCATGAGATGTTTAAACCTTCCTGATAGGTATTGGGTTTGCACTGAAACAATTATATATTTAATTCACTCATAGATAGCTACAAGAGTCACAAGCGCGATAAAACTGGTGCCTCCTAGAAGTAGGGCAATGAAAGTATGGACCAAAAGGGAGATGAGTGTGACCAGTTGAGCCACAAGCCTCCTTTACCCTTGTATTACACCTCTGATCTGGTCACTAACTAGGTAAAACACATAATGAATCGCTTCACCACGGTTGTCAGTTAAACCGTAGCATCGCTTCGGTCCAGACGACCGATAGTGCGGTATCACGGTTAAAATGATTACTTTACGATTGTGAAGATATTGTCGCAATATAATACTATCTTTATAATGCTTCAATAATATATTAACAACCGTAATCAATTATCGATTACTTACAAACTTACTTTAATGCGATAACGACAACACAACATGGCTACGACGATTTCCAACACTTTCTTGATATACAAACTAATAACCACGTGATAATGGTTTAGATATCAAGAAAGTTTAAAGGTATAAAAAGTTCAATTATAGTTACGTTTACATTATTTAGATACAATAATTAATGCATAAAGTATAATAATATCGATTACAAAGCTGTAGTGGGTATGTTAGATCATAATTAATGTATACAAGAATTGTAAATCTAATTGTAAAAAAGAGTAACTTATGGAGTTTCTTGCCGGTTCTTTCCCATAGGAATGACATTTTGGAACCCCACAACTTAAGTCAAAAAAGTGTAACGTTACAAAAATATTTCAAATCTTCAGACATCTACAACCCAACTAGCAGACGGTATTGAAGCTGTAACAGAATTTTAAATGTTACACTAATCGTAACGATTGCCGTAAATGTTCCATTCCTAGGTACGGGTGAAGTCTTAATAATTGTCAGCCAAAAAAGGACGCACCTGTTTAGATTACCTAAACGCAAATGTATTAACCTACTCGGTTTCTACGTAACCACGACCCCTTCCGAAATCGAAATGTATTCCTAGAAGTCAAGGTACCTGCCACCATTAGCTCAGCAATGTTATTCTTGTATAGCTAAAGAAACAAACGCAAATACGTTGTTGGAGCTGGAGCCGAAGATCGAACTAAGTGGAGTGCAATTGGAGAGGCCTATGTTCAGCAGTGGACTACGATGTTTCCTTTTATTATATTTTCTGCATCATCTCTTACAATGAAAATATTTAAAAAACTTGCCATAGCTGTTTCATTCTAAAGGTACCTGGCCCATCCTAGGTACTGATATCATGCGTTATTCGCAACGCTCAGTACATCCAGCTGCATATCGTAACAGTGGCTTTCGGTTTAAGTTCTAAGGCAGGTTATAAGTGATACCCGTAGTTACAAATATCGCAGTTGAAACACGTCACACGATTGGGTCGTACACGGTATCTCAACGTGGACAACAAATCGTTGCACAAACTTCAAAATGTAAGCCAGAAACGTAGTGTAATGTAGTGTAACGTAACTACAGCAACAGGTTGACGTAAATAGTAGCTTATAGTGGGTTTACAATAGTAGGCAATCCAAGCGTAGTCCGAGGCTAAGCTGAGTAGCCAGTGGTCCATGTTTGTTTGTCCATTTTTGTTTCTGGTGTATATTAATGATCTCCCACACATATTGCAAGATCAACCGAAGATTGTGTTATTTGCAGATGATACTTCATTGATCTTTAAAGTTGATAAGCGGGCTGAAAATTTTGTTGATATAAATAATACTATTATTAACGTACATCATTGGTTCACTGCTAATAACTTATTGTTAAATGGAAAGAAAACCAAATGCATAAGATTTTCTTTGCCAAATGTGATAAGCAGTAATTGTGACATATACAATTTTTATTCTGCAAAACAGACCCTTTAGAGCTATATATAGCCTCCGCAGTCGCGATTCTGTTAGGGGCCTTTTTAAGGAGATCAATATCATGACAGTTCCTTGTCAGTACATCTATGAAAACATAATGTATGTTCGAAAAAATTTACAACTCTTCAATCAAAGATGCGATAGACATGGGTATAATACTAGGAATAAGGATAAATTAATTCAACCACGTTTTAGGCTCTCAAAAGTGCATACATCTTTTATGGGGTACTGTATTAAATTTTATAATAAAATACCTCAAAACATACTAGATTTAACAGAGAAACGTTTTAAAAATGTTGTAAAACGCACACTATGTAAGCAAGCTTATTTCAAATTAGAGGATTACATTGCCGACAAGAATGCTTGGCTTAATGCTGGTCCTGCTCCACAGCCACATGATTAATTCTCAAATTATTTAGTAGTTAGTTCGCATTTCTGACATTTGTTAATATAATTATAATGATTGACATTCTTATATTTCTCTTTTTTTTTTGACATTGGATAACCATATTTCTGACATATATTATTGATATTTTAATTGTATCTTGTTGTTTGACATTATATTATTATATATTTTTTTGGTATTAACATTATCGCATAATAAATTACTTTTTATTTACATGTTTCAAATATTTATCGTACTCTTAAAGAGTAGCATTTATAAATGGTTTTATTATTGTATAACTGCGAACGTTTTGAATTGTACATGTGAACACTTTGTAGTCACTAGTAGCATAAGTTTGTTTGTTGACTGGCGGCTGTGAGTATGTCATGCTCGCTCAAAAGCCCTGCTGGCGGTGGCGTGTGTAGCGGGTCGTTCGGCTCCCTACGATATGGTTGAACTGGACGATGGCTGGTGCATAGGTCATGCTCATGATACGGGCGCCGCCAGTCGGGGCTGGTCATCTCACAACTTCTATTTATTGTTTAATTATTTTTGGACACTACCTGTGTAAAATTCAGCATCGTTACATTGTACTCACATTTAATAAAATGCCTTAAACAATGTAACCAAAAATTGTAAAAACAATGTTGGAAAAGAGCGTCCATGGACTTTCTTGTCTGTTCTTCTCCATAGGATCTACGAATTGGAACACACGATTAGCTTCACGACTGACTACTGACTGACTACTTGACGTTTCAAAAGTGACGTTGTAATGTTTACTTGAAATAAAATGATTTTGATTTGATTTGATTTGTCAAGTAAAATAAAAAAGCGGCCAAGTGCGAGTCGGACTCGCCCATGAAGGGTTCCGTATCAGCAAGTAACATCATATAAAAGTTCTTGTAGTTCGTTGTAACCTTCATCGATGTTTTAATACTAGTATATTGATTGGATGAAAGGTAAATTGCGTGTTACGATTTATGACGTATTAAAAAAAAACTACTCACTAGATATCGTTCAAACCAATTTTCGTTGGTAGTTTGCATGTTATTGTACAACATATATTTTTTTTAGTTTTATCACTCTCTTAATTTAGAAGTTAGAGGGGGGGGGACCAACATTTTTCCACTTTGGAAGTGTCTCTTGCGCAAACTATTCAGTTTAGAAAAAAATGAAATTAGAAACCTCAACATTATTTTTGAAGACCTATCCATAGATACCCCACACGTATAGGTTTGATGAAAACAAAAATTTTGAGTTTCAGTTCCAAGTATGGGGACCCCCAAAATGTATTGTTTTTTTTTCTATTTTTATGTAAAAATCTTAATGCGGTTCACAGAATACATCGACTGACCAAATTTCAACAGTATAGCTCTTATAGTTTCGGAAATAATTGGCTGTGACATACGGACGGACAGACAGACAGACAGACAGACAGACAGACAGACAGACTTGACGAATCTATAAGGGTTCCGTTTTTTGCCATTTGGCTACGGAACCCTAAAAACGTAACGCATGTAACCGTCAAACCAAGATAAGAGGTTCTACATGTTATTAGTGTTCTTTATCTGTAGAAATAACAACCAGAGATCACGACATGTCACTGTTAATTGTCTACAGACGATTTCCAGAGATCATTACTATCACACTTAATCAGGTCTTCAAAAATATTTTGATAGGATCTTTATCTAATTGCTACCAGTCCTATGGTTGTAGTGAAGCGATACCCAGTCTCCCTATCCATACACCATCATATCCAGGTCAGTCTACCCAGAGGAAGTCCCCTCCCACCGGAATGGTCGCGACGGCTTGACGTGCTCTCTGCACGTTAAGCCGTCGCGTCCATTCCGGTTACCATACGCCTATTTGTGGCAATGGCCTCGTGATCTCATTTTCAAAATAATGTGGCATTTAAAAACAGTTTTTTGTTGTGTATCTGTATCTGTGAATGTAATCTGTTGTAACACAATTCACATTATACACCAGATCTAAATTTAATAAATGACCGTGATCGGTGGGCTCCGGGCGGGCCACTCGCAGTACTAGCTCTGCTGAGCGTGGGAACAGACGGCCCTGTGTTAGATGTACTGAGTTATTCGCTTCTAGCAGTTCAGTGTGTTGTTCAATATTTAAAAATATAGATTAAGTGAAACCTTGAAGCCATTACACACGATACAAATGTTCTCACTACTTTCGTTCGTTTCGTACATCGTTGAAAGTAAATCACGTTTACAATATTTTTGAGACCCTCGATACTCTTGAAACTCTTCAAAGGATTATAATTAGTTGTACACCACATAAGGTTATCTTTTCTGGTATAATAATATTATAATATTGCATTTAATGTTCTAAAAATGAGTTTGTATGCAGCCGGAGCCGCGGTCAATAGCTAGTAACGCAACATAATAAAGATATCATGTGAAATCGTCACGTGTCTAGTTCAATCTCGTTTTATATCTAAAACGTGAAAATAAGATCGATACACCTATGTTCAATAAAATAAGGTAAGATACATGATTTGGTTGGTAATAAATATTTTGATAAAACAATAGGTAATTATTATTTATCATTATTGCTAAACATATAGTAGGTACGTTATATTCGACAGTCAATAAAACTGTCATCAGTTGTGTTCATTTATCAGCAGTTTGCAAGATAGGTACAGCGCGAGAAAAAAAAATACCCTTAGCTGAGTCCCGTGGTGTAATCAGTGGTTATTGATGTAAATCGAGTGTAACGCCGCGGAGCGAAGCTAGTCTACACAACATAAGCCTAAGTCATCAGTCCATAAGTCATCAGTTTTCTGCCAGTGAAAGTCCCGTCGAAATCGGTCAAGCCGTTATAGAGATTAGCCGGAACAAAATTTGAACTTTTTAAGAGGAACAATTACATTATTTCATACATTGTTCTTGTTGAATTTTATACACGATGGCAACTTTTAAAATTTTTAATTTTTCTCAGTGAAACTCTGCTTTTTAGGGTTCCGTAGCCAAATGGCAAAAAACGGAACCCTTATAGATTCGTCAAGTCTGTCTGTCTGTCTGTCTGTCTGTCTGTCTGTCCGTCCGTATGTCACAGCCAATTATTTCCGAAACTATAAGAGCTATACTGTTGAAATTTGGTCAGTCGATGTATTCTGTGAACCGCATTAAGATTTTTACATAAAAAAAGAAAAAAAACAATACATTTTGGGGGTCTCCATACTTGGAACTGAAACTCAATTTTTTTTTTTTCATCAAACCTAAACGTGTGGGGTATCTATGGATAGGTGTTCAAAAATGATGTTGAGGTTTCTAATATCATTTTTTTCTAAACTGAATAGTTTGCGCGAGAGACACTTCCAAAGTGGAAAAATGAGTGTCCCCCCCCCCTCTAACTTCTAAAATAAGAGAGTGATAAAACTAAAAGAAATATATGTTGTACATTAACATGCAAACTACCAACGAAAATTGGTTTGAACGAGATCTAGTGAGTAGTTTTTTTTTTAATCCCTACTTAATATTATAAATGCGAAAGTACCTCTGTCTGTCTGTCTGTTACGCTTTCACGCCTAAACCACTGTACCGATTTTGATGAAATTCGGTATGATGGTAGAACTGAACTTGGGAAAGGACATAGACTACTTTTTACTGCAATAATCGAGATACAAAGACTAAAGCTAGGTGATTATAAAAATACATAAATCGAAGATGTCAAAATGTATCACTGTTTACCTCCTGTCAAAACTTCACAGGTTGCTAGGAATAACACTTGCATGGCAACCATAATGATAGTTTGTAAATGACATATAGACCAGTAGACCAGAGTAGATAATTTTTGAAAACAAATAAAATTATAGTAGGATGAAACCTATTGGAAAAGGAGGAGAATATTATAAAAATGAAAGGAAAAATAATTTACGGGCGATCTGAGGTCGGGAAGGGGTAGGGGGGGGGAGGTTTTCGGGGCGTGAAAAAGCATCTCACTAAGCCGCCATAGTGTGGGCCGCCATACATTATTGTCCGCATTCGCAGCAAGTGTGATAGCCCCGACCCTTGGATTCTGCTCATGCTTTCCATCAGGCAGGGTAGAGTCAGATTGGATGGCTAAATATATACAACAAAGGGTAAAAAACGGTTTATCTCGATTTCCGGCAAAACTACAAGGAAAAAAGTTAAATGGCAAAGTTGTAGGTAATTAAAAGATCTACAACTTTTTAGGGTTCCGAAGTTTATGACTTCGAACCCTTATAGATATGTCATGTCCGTCTGTCCTTCCGTCCGTCCGTCCGTCCTCGACTTATCGTCCAAACAGTAAGTGCTAGAAAGATGAAACTTTGCATGAATATGTATTGTAATTACGTCGACAAAGTGCTACAATAAAATTATGAAATATATTTTTATTTAGGGTACCTCCCCTACACGTAAAGTGGGGTTTTTTTTTTTCTCATGGCTACCCCATCATGTGGGGTATCATTATATAGGTCTTTTAAAAACATTAAGGGATTGTTAAGACGATTTTTTGATTTAGGTATCCGTTTGAGAGAAATTCCACTTTAAAGGCCACTTTTTTGTAAAAACAGGCCGTCCCGCCCGCCGAAAAATTTGTGATAGTGGTCCATATAATGAACTTTAAATAAAAACTATAACAAATTAGATGACTTTGTCAGTTCAGGAGTTATAGAGGCTTAACTTTTACAATGCGCTTACTTGGAAAAGTCATACAAAATCAACGCATTAATACGTAAACATAACAATTATCCATTGGATACGATTTCTAATCCACGTATCTACCATTATGGGTGACTGAGGAACCCTTTCCTATGCGTGACCTGACACGCACATGGCCGATTTTTTTCTAAACTGAATAGTTTGCGCAAGAGACACTTCCAAAGTAGAAAAATGTGTCCCCCCCCCCCCTCTGTAACTTCTAAAATAATAGAGTGATAAAACTAAGAAAAATATATGTTGTACATTACCATGCAAACTTCCAACGAAAATTGGTTTGAACGAGATCTAGTAAGCAGTTTTTTTTAATACGTCATGCATCATAAACCGCAATTTACATTTCTTTCAATGAAAACACTATTATTAAAATATTGATGAAAGTTACAACGAACTACAAAAACTTTTATATGATGCTACGGAACCCTTCATGGGCAAGTCCGACTCGCACTTGGCCGCTTTTTTATCGTAACCTGTGGCCGTGGACATCTGTAGTATAGTTGGACGTTCTTTGCCGATGAAATTAAACTAACCAAGGTTTAACTTATATATATTTTACATCTCTCATGTTCGGTAAGTAGGTTCTTATTACCTCCAAATGGGGCTTGTAGGTGACTTATTAGCGCTCTAGGGTAATAATGTAGCTAGAAAAGCCCTAGGGCGGTAAGTAATTAAAAAAAAAACACTTCTTTCTTTCAAAAAGTTCGCGTACATCTAACCATCATACTGGCAAAGACATCATGCATTCAGCCCAATGACCAAAGAGGTCGCTTTGCTATTCAGCCTTGTCTTCGTATGAGTATATTAGTCATCAATTTTAAATATCGAACGGCGAAACTCAATTTCATTCTTGAAAAAAATAATAAAAAAGTTCTTTACTTCATTATTTTTAATGAAAAGAGGCGGGAATAGAAAACTTTTAATTTAAATATTGTTTGTTTTTGTTTTTTTTTATAATTACGTGCTAATTAGGAAAAAACATGAGTTCTTCAAGTGATGAAGATATAAGCTGCACTCCCGATTCAATGAAAATGGAAGCTAAAGTTAAAATGTTTTAATCTTATAATGCCGGTTTTTTTCTACTTACCTCACAATCGAGATGTAAAGCAGAATAGTTAGCTCGGGTGTAAGTACCAATTACACCCTCGAACTATAGGCGCCCTCGCTTCGCTCGTGCGCCTAAATATCTCGCTGCAATTGATGCCTTACAGCCCTTGGCTACTAATCCACTATTTAAATAATTCATAAGTACTACGTGCCACGCATGAAAGTTCTTATCCTATTTAACATTTAGGAACTTTATAAATGACATCACAGCGCTTAACAACTCATCTCTATCTTTATAGTAGCTATACTCATCGAGGTGCACACTATGTACTCGTAGACAACACGAAATAGAGTAAACACGTACACGTTTATATATTATGTACTAGCTTTCCGCCCGCGGCTTCGCCCGCGTGGAAATCGTTTATATCGCGCGACTCGGTAAGGGTAGATTTAACAATCTTACATGATTTTATGTGTGATAATAAGGAACTTCGACACAAACTTTCGTCCCCTATTTCAAACCCTTATTTCAAACCTTTATTTTTGCGATAAAAAGTATCCTATGTCCTTTCCCAAGTTCAGTTCTATCTTCATACCAAATTTCATCAAAATCGATTCAGTGGTTTAGGCGTGAAAGCGTAACAGACAGACAGAGTTACTTTCGCATTTATAATATTAGTAGGGATCACATAATGACAGAACACTTTATGACAGAAGGATATGAAAAATACCTTCACATACCAAACTACTGCATAGCCGCAAGATTCAGTCGCAAAGAGACTTAGCTAGATATATTATGTGTAGTTGATGATGAATGAATGACTGATGAATGAACGGACAATAATACAGAAACCTGCAATAGAAAGCTAAAATGTCTATAACAGGTGCTTTTGATGCTGTGTCTATAATATAATAGTTAACTAATTTAATAACATTAGTTAAATATTAGATTGTTGTAGTTTGTATTTTTAGATTGCCAAATGTAAACAAATGCTTTTTGAGCGATCTAAGTATATGCTGTAGGATTTGCAAACTGCACTTACTGTCAAGATAAGTTAGGAACGAGTATATTTAAGTCAGAGATCTAACTCAATCTGTTGCACAAAGGTATACCTATAGAAATTTGGTTTGTTTGTCTTTGTGGCTCCTACTAACAAATTATTGCAGATTTTGCTAGATCATATCTTAATGGTGGTTATCAATGATAATGTAGCTATCTGTAACTATTGAGATATGATACTATATCTACCTTCTAACCGCTGCATATAAGGGGATCAGTTCGCCATAATCATAAATAGAAGTTAGGAGGATTACGATGAGTGCCAGGGATAGTGACAGCGGGTCTCCCGAGCCAAGCAAGGACAAGAGGAAAGACAGTGAACCGGCCAAGCCGATAGAGTTTGACGATGTGCTGACGAACGAGCTCGGTCAGTTTGGCCGCTACCAGCTCATCAACATCCTCATGGTCTCTTTTCCAATCATCACGTGTGCTTTTACACAGGAGTACATCTTCTCTGCAGCAGCTGTTGCACACAGGTAGATATATCTCATAACATACTTTGAGTACCGGTTAAGATAATAGAATATTATTCTTATTTTATCCTACACGGTACTTTGGCGTGTCTACAGTTCTGGTTTATTTTGCATAAAATTCTATAAAGTGTTGATGTTCATAAATGGTTTCCTCTAACGTTATTTAATATCAATTTAATAAATGTGTTGTTATTGTGAATTTTTTATTTGGTAGTTCGACCTTGGCGATTACAGCATCATTGTGGTATTTTCCAGGTGTCGTATTACAGAGTGTGGTGAAATCAGTAAAAGTAACTTGTTCGAACCTGAGTGGATCTTCAACGCCATCCCTTCCGCCAACAGTAACTCTGGATTTTCAAGCTGTAGCCGCTTCCAGTCCCAGGGTAACGGGACTCTGGAGTACTGTCCCGCCGAACTGTTCACGAGTACTACCACAGACTGTAACGAGGAGTATGTTTACGCCAGGGATAATTCTGTAGTTTATGATGTAAGTACAATAAGCGGGAGTCAATGAACATCATATATTTAATATACATATCAAACATATACTAAATACATAGGTTAACTCACGTTTTGCTGTAAACTTTACTTTGTTAAAAATGTTTTGTACTCACTGTACTGTACTGTAGATGTGATCTCAGAACATAACAGATTCAGATATAAGTACATAAACCTTATCTATATCACACTTGACTGTTAGACATTAAAACGCATCTAAACACTTATTTTGCAAAGTCTTGAGCCAAAATAAATTTAAAATACTGTCAGACCGACACACAAACATTGTTTTTATATAAAGAACACTAGTTTTCAATTTCAGTTTAACCTCGGCTGTAAAGACTGGCTTCGTGCCTTACCAGGAACTCTGAATAATGTTGGCAATCTGTTATCGCTGCCCATTACCGGCTACTTATCGGACAGGTTCGGGAGACGGTTCAGCCTGGTCCTCAATGCATTCAATTTAGGACTGTTTGGCTTCATAAGAGCTTTCTCAATGAATTACCCAATGTATCTGGCGCTGCACGTACTACAGACCACGCTTGGTGGAGGGACATATAGCACTGTGTATATTTTTGGTAAGTGCGTACGTTTGGTAGCATTTAATTTCTGTACCAAATCCAAAAGTACAAAAATTTTTAAGTGAATTTCTAAACTTACCTCTTTTCAGCCACCGAATTCGTAGGACCTCGTTACCGCGTGGCGACAAGTGCCTATTGTTCGTCAATGTTCGCGCTCGGCCAGGTGGTGGTCGGGCTAATTGCTTGGATCATTCAGCCCTGGCGATACATGTTGATGGCTCTGCACGTACCTTGCTTCCTTGTCGTATCTTACTACTGGCTTCTGTCAGATAGTGTAAGGTGGCAACTCTCTAAGGGCAAGTTTGTTCAGGCTAAGGCATCGCTAGAAAAGGTTGCTAGAATTAACAAGAGAAAAATTAGTGAGAAGTCAATGAACGCCCTGCTGAATCCGCCATCACCTCCACCGAACTCTGTAAGTTTATTTTTATATTTAACTCGTGTGCCGTTCCTAGTTGTGGCTGACCCTATTGCTGTGGTAAACCCTACTCTCCCCCCCCCCCCCCTCCTCCTAGCCAAGTTGCAAACGTTTTTCGTTTTCTATTCTATTCTCTATTCTATTTGTATATTCTTTGGTTCCATTAGCTAATATTTTGTTTTTATCACGTTGCTGAGTGATATAAGCCAATAAAGACGAGTGTTTTTGGGATTTTCTTAGGAAATTCCTAATAGCTGCCCGGAGTTTGGAAGTTTGGCGGTGATTCACGCCCGTGCCTCGGAGAGCACGTAAAGCCGTCGGTCCCGGTTGTCATGAACATCTATGGCAATCGTTATTGGGAAGTCAGTGCCCTCAAATATACTGACAACTAGTTCAACCTACGAATTTCAGTTCTCCCTTAGGGTTGTGGAGGTCCGATGCCAGTCGCTCCGTGGAAAAACTGATATTCAGGTAAAACCGGTTGAACTAGTAGTCGACCCCAAATAAACTTGGGAATAATGGCTAGGAGGATGATGAGAGTCGAAGACGAAAAACTTTTGCAACTTGGCTAGGGGGGCAGTTAAGTTGTATGGAGGCATTAGGAGAGTGGTACTTAATTATGGTACAATACCTATTGTAACAATCAACTAATGGTAACCAATATTGTAAAAATTATATAATTTAACAAAATACAATTCAAAATTCATATTCCAAATAGTTCATGTGTGATAAGAACTGTATGTATTCGACAAAATGTCAGACTGAGGTCGACTACATCCAGTCTATTATAACTACAAAAAGACATAAATTGCAAGAAAAAGCCGTTTGCCGTATCACCTGTATCTAAGTCTGTCTGGTCACCTGTGTAGCGCATACTATGTAAACAGTAGTCTTTACACAAGTTGTATTTGCTAATTCTGTGTTTGTTGTGTGTTCAGGAGGGTGAAGAGAAAGTCAACCTAATCAAAGCTGTTTTCAAGTCTCGAGTGTTACTGTTCCGAGTGTGTACCACCCCTATCTGGTGGGTCACACTCACCTTCGTCTACTACGGACTGTCCATCAATTCAGTTGGCCTTTCCGACACCGTCTACTTGAACTACATCTTGACCGCTGCAGTTGAGATCCCTGGCTTTATCTGCGCTTCCTTAATTTTGGGCAGGATTGGCAGAAAACTCACACTCGCAGGGGGATACTTCTTCAGCGCCGCTTGTAGTATTGCCTTTATATTTATACCTCAAGGTAAGTTTCAACAATATGGTCCACTGTAGGACATTAATGGAATTTTAATATGATTTTATTAGCTCAACTTGTAAAGTACATACATGGTTTAAATGAAGTTAAGAGTAGAACTAAAAAGTTAATATTATTGTGTGTAGCAATTACAATGTGCTACTACTCGTGTTCTCACATAAAAGGGCGACCTAAAATGACAGCATTAGTAGTGTCGTTTTAGTTAGGTAATGCAAGAGCAGAGGCCTAATAATGCAGAAGCATCTCCCCAGGATATCATAGACAAGTGTGTGCCACCGCCACCACGCTGCATTGCTTGCATTCACAACTAGGAACATGACCACTACTCTTGGACTCTACTCGTGCTTTCCATCAGGCAGAGTATCATCAATCAATGTATCTAAATAACTCCACATCGTAGATTGTAGAACTACACTTGTACATAGTTCTTTTGTATTGTTGTAGACTTGACAACAGTTCGTCTAGTGGTGTTCCTGCTGGGGAAGTTTGGTATTTCGATGGCGGTGACGTCGTTGTACCTCTACACGACGGAGCTCTACCCCACTCAGTACCGGCACAGTCTTCTCGGCTTTTCCTCAATGGTGGGACGTATCGGTTCTATAACAGCTCCCCTCACCCCCGTATTGGTAAGTTAGCGGTTACTTCTTAAAATTTTCAGTTTATAATATAAGTATTGATTGTTCCTTTTTTAACCCTGTTAATATTCAGTTTTATGTTATTTATGTTTATATTTATAACTTCATAATTCGAAATTTCTAGGCGGTGTACTGGCACGGAATACCCTCAGCGATGTTCGCAGGCATGGCTGTACTCTCGGGTGTTCTGGTCCTCACACAGCCCGAGACCCTGGGGACCAAGTTACCAGACACCCTGGAAGAAGCCGAGGCTATCGGATCGCCAGAGTCCATGAGAGACTACAAGTCGTGATAGCAAACAGTGAATACATTATATTCAAGAATCATTGGTAGCACTTTTATCATTCATGGGTTATTCATGTGTGTTATGTGTGAACTTTAGTGTAAAATTTAAGAATGATAATAAGTGTAAATAAATCTCTCATCGTAAAAGTTCATACATTTGTAAATAGTGTTCGTCATTGAATAATATACTAACAGATTGTACTTGTATGTGTGCGTCTTGTGCACACCCACATTATTATTTGCTTCCTTTATTTCTATTATGCTCTCTACCAATTGCAGGCATTTCACTTTACTTATACTCTAAATATATATGTAAAAGTATGATTTAATTTACAGAAAAATGTGCGGTGAATTAGGCATAAGTACGGGTATATCAAACTCAAAACTCATTGTATATATTTTATATTAATTTTTCCGTCTTGTGACGTATTCAGTAAACAAACGAAGCCACAAATCAATAAACTACACGGGACAATTGTACTGCAAAGAGAAATAAACCTTGCCACAAGCCCGAGTGGCCAGCGAGCCAGCGAGGTAGCTATGGGCTTCTACCAAGAAACCTTAATAATACTATGTATTATTATATTAATTAAATATATTGATGTTCATAGTCGTACTAACACTGGTATTTAGAGAATTGTGTAAAATTACAGTAGTATATAAGATTAATTGTCATTGTCAAATGTCAAAAAATAAAAGTCAATAAATATCATTGTTTAGATATATAAATGTCAAACATTTAAAAATTGTATGTGAGAACTGAAAACAATGAAAATTTAAAACTGAATTATATTGCGGTACTGCGGGTAATACAATAACAATAGGCACGTTTTGTAAAATTCAATAAAAAAATACAATGTTACTTTTATAACAATAAAGATTATTTTACAAAGTGGTCGGTCAGATATCTAAAATTGTAACAAATAGTCAACCTTATTCCTTAATAGCTAGAATATTTCCTTGATTATTTTTATCAGTCCCTTAAAGTTTAATCCAAATCAGTTAATTGAACAAGTTAGGAACCATTCCATATCCCTGCACTGCTGTAAGCACAACTTGTGTTTTGTGACTTAGGTGCAGTTTATTTGCTACATTGTCCGCGGTGGCAGTGAGGACGGTGACCCCTACTCCTGGATTCTACTCATGCTTTCCATAAGGTAGAGTGGAGTCACTTTGGTAGGCTTGAATAATATTTAAAAAATAAATACTAGTACAGACCGCGTTTACCTTAAACCGTTTCATATCGCTTTGATAATAAATAAAATACATAATATAATATGGTAATTCAACTTTTGGGACTGAAATACTGGTGTCACTAGTCAATGAGACTAGCTGGATAGACTTGGAATGGAACGTTTGGTATTAATTGGTTTACATATTCAATAAGTCTTGTATTGACTACCTCGTTGGTTTAGTGGTTAGCGTTAGCGGCTGCTGATCAAGAGGTCTCGGGTTCGATTCCCGAGTCGAACCAAATATTATTTGTGTGATTTACAAATATTTGTTTCGGAGTCTGGGTGTTTTCTATGTATAATATGTATGTATTTACAAAAAAAAAGTATGTTTATGTATTTATATCAGTTGTTTAGTACCCATAACACAAGCTCTGCTTAGCTTGGGACTAGATAATGTTGTGTGTCAGATGTCCAAATATTTATTTATTTATTAATTTATTTATTTATTTATTTATTTATTTATTTATTTATTTATTTATTTATTTATTTATTGAATGTTACTAAAATCATAAATTTGTCTATGAGAGCGATCGCCTCGGTCATTTATCAGTAATGCGACATAATAATTGTAATGTGCATTTATACCTTTTACTCGCATTTCTTTACTAAAAAGTCATCATAAAAAGTCATCTCTTTGTTTACGTATTTGCTTCAAATATGTAAACAAAGTACATATTTAATAAAATAAAGAGTAGGTAAAACAACGAAATAAAACAGTAGGCTACTGATATGTATAACAATTAAGATATACAACATAGGTAGTCTTCGAAAGCCTTGAAATTATTATTTACTATACGTATCACGACGTATTTATTGGTTGTTCTTAACAAACTTTTATGAAGTGTGGTATAAAACACGTGGTAACATATATTATTATAGCTAATATTATAAACGTGAAAGTTTGTGAGTATGTATGTATGTATGTGTGTTGCTCTTTCTTAAATATTAGATTAACACATGGGCTACAATTCTACTTTTTACTGCAATAATCGAGATACACGCGGGCGGAGCCGCGAACGAAAGCTAATATTATTATGATCGCACGGTTGCTTGACTCACAATTACTTCAACAATAAAAAAAATATTTTGGTTGTATTACGGGACCAACTGCCTAACGTGACCACGTAAACGCTCAGAACATAATATATCATGTCACGAACGGTCCGTCCGTCGCCGCGGCGTTGCTTACCTTCGATTCCTCTCCCTACGGCCTATTGGCTATGAGCGCTCCAGCGTGGTGACAATATAGAGACGCACTCAACTGCGAAACACTCTGAATGAATGCGGACATTTTAGGTGTGTCTTTTGTGAGGGGGTAGTATCACCTCCTTGAGGTAGGAGAAGGTAGTTCTCTCGTTAGTACTGAAATCAGCGTGGCTTTACTACCTTGACAATGAGAATAAGACCTTGAGATCTAACTAACCTCAAGGATTAAAAAGTAGAACGTGAGCACAAAGTTAAAGTCTTTATTATCGCATTAGGCTTCTTACGCCTTAGAAAGGAGATTTGTTTGATTTTTTTATTTATGAAAAACAATAAAATTTGCCCTAGAAAAATATTTAGAGCAAAGATTATTTGTAATATTGTATTAAAGATCATGGCCACACCTGTCGTCATTATTTACTTTGGTTCGTTATAATGTACAAGTTAATGTAAGGATCATCAAACAAGTGGCATTTATTTATTAAATAGTTACATAGTAAAGTTGACCTCTAATATCTCCTGAAGACATCACAACAAACTAGAACTACTACAATATTGTCATATGTCATATAGTTTGTTAGTCAAATGTATATATTAGGTAAATGTATATATTAGGTAAATGTATATATTAGGTAAATGTATATATTCGGTACTCATATTTTGTTTGAATTATTAAGTATGGGACGTATCTGCTATCGCCACTTATGTACCCTAGCCTGTTCGTCCTTGGCATGGTCGGGTATGGACGCTTGAGCGTGCGATGCGACGTGGCACGGGTCACATACGCGACTGCACCAGCACGATATATTAGAGCGGTTGAAGCTGTGCGCTCTGATGATTTTCTTTTGTTTCGGTATGCGCCTAAATCATGCGCCACAAAACTTATTAATGTTATTTCAAAACAATTGGATATTTATAACTGTGGCTTCCCGAACTTCAGAGAAGTTGTCCAAAGATATATTAGGTACAGCAAATGATATTGTGTTATGAATTAATTGTAACCATTTTACATGCAATGTAGTTTTGAAATCATTGGTGTTGGTGTTTTGTACAATAACTGCGGGTCACACCGCGGGACACAGCTAGTATAAAATGTAATTATTTGGGTGTCATAAGTTATTTATGCAAATAATAATAAAAACTAACTTCTCTATTCGTTCTCTCTTCCTACTTATTTAATAAAGGTATGGGGCCAAATTTAACGCCCCTGAAACCTGCCGCCCTAAGCTCCATTATACTCAGTGTTCTAGTAAATTTGCCACAAGAAGAAGACACACATTTGAAAAGTATTATTTCTCAAAGATATTTTCAAATGACGGGCTGCCTCTGCATCGTTGTTACGGTAAGGGCATATTATTATAGAGTTTGAGTGGTCTGTTTACATGGCTTCCAATAAAGTAAGTTATTGTCATATATAATCTTAATGGTGGTCATTACAGATAATGTATCTTTCGTGTAGCTATTGCGATATGATACTATGTCTACCTTCTAGCTGTAACGATATCAGATGATCAGTTCGCCAGGGATCTTGGCGGAACTAGTATTCCGCACCTGACACCCACAGTCAGGAGTACAATGAGCGGTGCGCAGAGCGACGACGTGCCTGTTAAGCCGAGCGCGGGCAAGAGGAAAGGCAGCGTGGCGGTGAAGGCGCTAGAGCTGGACGATGTGCTGACGAACGAGCTGGGCCAGTTCGGCCGCTACCAGATTCTCAACCTGCTCTTGGTCTCCATTCCAATCATGATGTCTACGTTCATAAACGAGTATAACTTCTCCGCAGCAGCTATCCCACACAGGTATACTCTCAGCTTACTCTTATAATATTTATCTAATTATATTTTAATATACAAACAATCTGTCCATCGCGTCTCTTTTCTTTCCATCGTTAATCGATACTCAAACAATAGCCATCAAAGCAAAAGTACCTTACAAACAATTCAATGCGTTTTGCCATGAACTGGATCTGTTACATACTCTTACTATAAGTATACAAGTTCAAAGATATTTTTAATCTTTTTAGGGATCCATAGCCAAATGGCAAAAAACGGAACCCTTATAGATTCGTCATGTCTGTCTGTCTGTCGTTCCGTCCGTATGTCAGAGCCACTTTTTTCCGAAACTTTAAGAAATATACTGTTAAAACTTAGTAAGTAGATGTATTCTGTGAGCCGCATTAAGATTTTCATACAAAAATTGAAAAAAAAACAAAGAATTTTGGGGTTTCCCCATACTTGGAACTGAAACTCGAAAAATTTTTTTTATCAAACCCATACGTGTATGAATAGGTCTTCAAAAATGATATTGAGGTTTCTAAACTGAATAGTTTGCGCGAGAGACACTGCCAAAGTCGTAAAATGTGTCCCGCCCCCTCCTGTAACTTCTGAAATAAGAGAGTGATAAAATTAAAAAAATATATGATGTATATATGATAACTTATACTGAAAATTGGTTTGAAGGAGATCTAGTAAGTAGATTTTTTTGAAAAGTCTTAAATTGTAAACTGCAATTTACCTTTCATTTAATCAATACACTATTATTATAACATCGTTCAAAGTTACAACGAAGTTCAAGAACTTTTTTAAGATGATACTTGCTTTTACGGAACCCTTCATGAGCGAGTCCGACTCGCACTTGGCCGCTTTTTTTATATTGAAGCCTACCAAAGTGACTCTACTCTGCCTGATGGAAAGCATGAGTTAAATCTAGTTTTTCGAGAACTGTCCTGCCCTTAACGAAATTCGAAATCATGATATTTGCATTCTTTATGTGTGTGCGTGAGTTCAGCCTTAAGAACCACGTAATACATAATTTCCATTTACCGCGGTAAGCCCTATTAACTTAATTTTAGGAGGGCGAATTCATTTCCAACAAAGATTGTTTAGTTAAGTTGTATTTTCCAGGTGTCGTATTACAGAGTGTGGTGAAATCAGTAAGAGTGACTTGTTCGAACCTGAGTGGATCCTCAACGCCATCCCGTCGGCCAACAGCAACTCTGGATTCTCGAGCTGTAGTCGCTTCCAGTCCCAGGGTAACGGGACACTTGAATACTGTCCCGCCGAATTATTCACGAGTAGTACCACAGACTGTAATGGGGAGTATGTTTACGATAGGGATAACTCTATAGTTTATGACGTAAGTACTATTACGTATGTACGTAGTTGAAGCCATTGAATAGTTTATATATTCAAAGGGTGCAAAGATAGTAACAGGGGCTTGAATTGCTATTTCCTACGCTATTTTTCAAGAACGTTGCTATTTCCAGTTTAACCTTGGCTGTGAAGACTGGCTTCGTGCCTTACCGGGAACTCTGAACAGCGTCGGTACTCTGTTGGCGCTGCCTGTTACTGGCTACCTCTCGGACAGGTTTGGAAGACGACTCACTCTCGTGATCTGTATATTCAACTTGGGACTATTCGGATTGATCAGAGCCTTTTCAGTCAATTATACAATGTATGTGGCGCTACAGATATTGCAACCCACGCTTGGCAGTGGTGCATATAGTACTTCGTATATATTTGGTAAGCGCATATTTGTGTTTGGTGTTTGAATGCAGAAGGGTCACAGTTATCACGTTAATTTGTAATCTTGACATGTTTCAGCCACCGAATCTGTAGGCCCTAGTTACCGCGTGGCGACGAGTGCCTATGTCTCGTCAATGTTCGCTCTCGGCCAGTCGACGATCGGCGCAGTGGCCTGGATCGTTCAGCCCTGGCGGTACATGATCATGGCTCTGCACATACCTTGCTTCCTTATCATATCCTATCAGTGGCTTTTGGCAGATAGTGTAAGATGGCAGCTCTCTAAGGGCAAGTATGCTGAGGCTAAGGCATCGCTGGAGAAGATGGCTAGAGTAAATAAAAAGCAAATTAGTGAGAAATCAATGAATGCGCTGCTGAATCCACCATTTCCTCCACCAAAAACCGTAAGTATCATTTTAATTCCTATTATTATCCCAAGCACACCGTTTGTTTATACATGTATAAAGTAGTAGTTAAATAATGTAAAACACTAATACTTGTTCATATTTTAAATGAAACATAACAAATACAATTTTAATTATATACGTGTACACGAGAAAGACTATATACATAAAGTTGTATAACGGACAGCCTACGCGTGCGTAGCGTGTTGTAGCTTAGATTGATAATTGAATATTTATTTTGTCCTCAGGAGGACGACGATGAAGAAGTTAGCTTAATCAAAGCTGTGTTCAAGTCGCGGGTGTTATTGGGCCGAGTGTGCACCACCCCTATCTGGTGGATAACTATCACGTTTGTCTACTACGGATTGTCTATCAATTCGGTTGGCCTCTCCGACACCATCTACCTAAACTACATTTTAGTCTGTTTGATTGAGATCCCGGGCTATATCACGGCTGCATTCATTTTGGGTAGGATTGGTAGAAAACTTACTCTCTCAGGAGGATACTTCTTTAGCGCTGCCTGTAATGTTGCCTTTATATTTATACCTCAAGGTAAGTTTATCACAACATGCTTCTGTTATACGGGGCACATCGAATTACGTGAATTAACACTTGATTTTATTTTATTTTAACATTTCACTTGTGACTTTATTGATAGTATCCTACCGCACAGTGATTAAGTCAAACTCTTCTGCAGCTACCGAAGCAATCTTATTCGGCTTTTTGTGATTGCTAGCAAAAGTACTTTTGTACCGATTACCTAATTCAAGCGATAGTTAAATAGCGCTACAGAAATTGTTGATTGCACTAAATCTGTGACGTACATTGTTCTAGATTTAAGTGCAGTTCGTTTGGTGTTCGCCCTACTTGGCAAGTATGGTATATCTGTGACGATGACTTCGTTGTACCTGTTCACGACAGAACTGTACCCCACTCAGTACCGGCACAGCCTTCTGGCGTTTTCCTCAATGGTGGGACGTATCGGCTCTATAACTGCTCCCCTCACTCCTGTATTGGTAAGTCGGAGTGTACTTGCACCTTGTTTTGGAACTATCACGCTGCACACGCGCGCATTTGTAACCATTTTACGATATTATTGTTCTTTTGGTTCTAATTCTAACTATGACCATTGACAGTGCAGTAGTGATCATAGAAGAAGTCAAAAGTGTGAGTGCTCGTAGTCAAGTATTGCAATTATTAAAGCGCTTTTGAGTGTATTTATCTTTCACATAATTTCATTGTTCCTGATCTACATTCTGAGTGACACTGTTCACTTTGTTCTTACTATACTTACTTTAATATTCATAACTTAATTCATTTTGATTCGAGTAAAAGGGATCGCAAAATTATTTATTGGTCTCTGAATGTTCCAGGCGGTGTACTGGCACGGAATACCCGCAGCGATGTTCGCAGGTATGGCTGTACTCTCGGGTCTTCTAGTCCTCACACAGCCCGAGACCCTTGGAACCAAGTTGCCAGACACCCTAGAAGAAGCTGAGGCTCTCGGAAAGCCAGAATCTATGAGAGATCACAAGTCATGATAGCAATCATGACAATGTAATGTTTCTTTAGACATCATTAAATTATTCGTTTAACACATCACTTTTTCAACCGAATTCGGAGGTGTATTGTGCGAGACGCGAGCAAACGTTTGACACAGTTCAGCGCTCAACACAAGAGTTCATACATCTGTAAATATTCTTCATCATTAATTTAACTAAAGTTAAGAATACATGTGCGTCCTATCTAGATCATTAATTGTTACTCTCTTTCAGTTAAGTACGCATTAGCCACCAATAAATTAAGTACCAAATACTCAGTTCAATTATTTGAACAGTTGCCACTCTTCAGATATATTATTGTTGTACTAAACAATGTTTAAAATGGTGGAATATACCACAAACAGTTCTGTATTTATTCTGTATTTATGTACGTAACTATATAAGATATTAGATAATTTTAGTACTATATAAGATAGAATTACATCATAATTATAAGTTAATAAAAATTAAAAAATATGATAAAATTAGAATATTAACATACAACAGTTCGGCTTTTCCATCCTGTGCCGTCCTTTTCGAGCCGTTAAAACCTAGTGTTTCCCTTCCACTACGATCCAGCGTCCTTTAAGTCCTCATTAGGTTGCCATAGCGTGGGTCACCGTGCTACATTGTCTGCAGGCACAATGAGCATGGTCTCTGCCACTCTTTGTTTAACTCATGCTTTTCAAAAGGCTAAGTAGAATGATTTTGTCATAGAAACTCCGACTTCCGTTCCAAGCAGCACTGACACGTTGAACGGCAAGGCTAATTTATTGCAAAAAAACAATATTGAACTTTTTTGATTTATAAGTTATTATAAGCTTAGTGTGGATTAACGTAGGTTTTGAACTTTATTGTTTATTTGTTAGATTCAGATTTTCAATGAGGTACAATAACGACGACGATGTTAAATGTCACTACTTATCTATAAACATATCACAATAACATCATACAACTATAAAGTCATTGCTCTCTTGAACATATCTATGAAGCAGTCCAGTATTGCGCCCCTGTGGTGGTGCTCGCGAATACTTCTTAAGATATACAACGGGTAAATAACAAATTTTGTTTATTTATCTAAGGAATGTTCATGTATTCTAAACGCACTCTGAAAAATAATTATATCTTATTGTGAGCAGTTTGTTTGTACTGTAATAAAGTTGAAGATTGTGCTTCATATGTCGGCATTTGTCGCGAGTTATCGGTAAGTAAACCGGAGCGACGCCACCAGCCGCCGCGCGCACTGCGCAGTCCAGCTACTCCTAGTGTCGATGATGTACGAGTATTGTCGATACAAGACTTAACGTGTTTAGTTTAAGCTAAGTCGGTATTGTCAATACAACAACATTATTTAATTAAGAACCTACTAAATGTACTCCTGCCATACCATTGTGTTCGTAACTTACCACATTTTTCGTTCATTTTAAATTCCCAATTGTGCCATTCATCAATTGATGTTCATGTTCTCCTAGCCGATTTCGGTCACTCTCACCGGAGACCAGCCAACTACGCAGGAGATGTTATAGTGCACAAGTGTGTCCGCTAATATAGGTTTACTATCTGTTCAATAACACTTTTTAGTCCGACTCGAGCCTCGAACCCGAGACCTCTTGATCGGCAGTCGCATTCGCTAACCACTAGACCAACGAGGCAGGTAATTATCGCAGTATCAAACGACTTAAAGTGTTAGTTTTAGTTTGCACTTCGAATATTGCGTTCTACTTGCTTGTTAATTAAAAATATTAATTATTTACAGCAACACTTGAGTAAAACAACACTCTAATTATCGAAACCGGTTTAGCAGCTTAATGAGTTCAGTCTGCGACTATATGTAGTTAGTTAGTATATTTTGTAGCGTAGCTCACGTGTTCAAATAAAATGATATTTATATGAATATCATCATTTACAATTATGAATAAGGGATTGAAAACACGGAGCAGCCTAGCCTAAGTTTGGAAGACATATGTGAGTAACACCGGAAGTAACATTACTGCTCTCATAGAACTGCCCGATCAGAGCCATCTTTGAAGTCCCCGATTGGAGTCTTTCTTATTTGATAACACACGCCGGCGCCGCGGATGTGAGTGTCTTCTTTTTGATATAAATTAGTTGCCTAAATGATTTTGCCCTGCCTGATGGAAAGCATGAACAAAATCTGTCACCGTCCTCACTGTCATTGAGGACAATGCAGCACGGCGGCCCACACTATGGCAGCCAAGTTAAAACTATAGTGTCAATATATATTATTGTCTCTAGTACTTGTGAGATTGTTTGCATCTTGATTCGAGAAACACTTTTGATATACCTATCACGTTAAAATAACTAATTTATAAATACTGTGATTGTTGAGTAAAGCGCTGTCTTTAAAACACCCCATAAATAAGAGAAACCATCACTACTTGCTGTTAGTTCCAAGAAAGCATACCTAGCTCAAATCGCTGCATTGCTTGCTTTCAAGTTATTACGCAGAAAGTTGTTCGGACGTAGACGGTGACGAGCTGGTAAACAAGTTGAATAGTATTTGTGATTGACTGATTATATTGGTGGTCTATAAAGGTTATATTCAACGTCGACATTTGTTTTATATGAATGACGAGGATTATGAGATTGGACAGTATTCACGTTTAATAAGTAATCTCTTTGCTTTGTAAGTATTAATAATTATAAATGAAAAGCGTCAGTATATATTTATTCTGTAGGATTCTATTTCTTTTGTCATGTACTCTAGTTAATGCTTTCTTATTAGTTGTTTTGGAAGCCCACCTTATATAAAATATGTTTTGCATGTTTGCGTAATTAATAGAACTTCCATTCTTTTTGAAAAATAAATAAATAGATATTGCTTAGAAGATGTTTACACTGTGCACTACACATCAACATTAACATCATACTGTCGCAATGTTGATGAGCGACGTAATTATTTTCATAGCTTAATGTTGTCTCCGTAAACAATGGCTTTAATCATTACTTGTACACAATGTAGCGATTTCTTAAATGTATAAATGATTACGACACGTTATCAAATTACACAGTTTTTGAATATTTAAAGTGACCGGTTTTTTACAGGCAACTCTCTGGAAATTAAGTTTTATAAAATAAATATGTAAAGTTATATAAAAATAATGTACCTATTTTATAAATAGTTATATAATCATATATCAATCTTATTTAACAAATGTCCCTTTCTATCACGTGTATTTATACAATAATATTATCACAAGGAAATAATTGTCCTCTACGTTCATTGTTTATTCTCTTCGCAGTCCACTTCTGGACATAGGGCTCTTCCATTGCAAACCTCCATTGGTATAGCTAAACTAATCAAGCAGGCGGATCACCCAAGGGTACCGCCACACTACCACTTTAGTATACACGGAATTTTGATGGCGCGGTTGGCTTAGTGGTTTAAGTAGCCGAGTCCAGAAGGAAATCCCCTCCCTGGACTCCTTCCCATACAAAGGCGCAGAGAGGGTCACACCGTGTGGTTTTAGTCGGTTCGAGTCCGACACACCACCCCGCCGTAACCCCCGACGGGGTGACGGTCCGCGGGGATTTCCACACGTTAAAAAAAAAAAAAAAAAAAGTGGTTTAAGTAGCCACGCCGCTTTCCATTGCGCAACGTATTGTGGGTTTTCGCGATAAAAGCAGCCTTAGTCGTCCTCAAGAATCTAAATACTTTTGAAATTATAATGTTAGATTAGATTTTCTAATTCCTAGTATTTTTGTTATTTATAATAACAGTTACTTCAATTCGTATTCTTATACCACTTTAGTTGTTTACCGATGTGTAACGAGTTTTTTAACGTTAAACCAGTTTGTCACTTTCAGAACAGTGCAGTTCACATACTCGTAGATTTAAACTATATAACTACATATATAACACTAATTAATTATTGTGTTTCACAAGGTAGTAGGTAGGAAGAGCAAGAGAATAAAAACAATGTCCTCAATATCGTTTAAGGAAAGTCATATTGTGAAGGTGACTTTCTAAACAATAATATTTGGGTATCTCAGGATTGCTCACTATTGTCATTACTCTATTTCTTATATAATTCTGTATAATAATATAACTATTATATAAATGAAATATTTTTAAATAATAACATTCAGAACAAGGTGTTACCAGATCTGCAATATTTATCCAACACCGATGTACTTACTGGTAGCGGTAGCCATGACGTGTTTAATATTATTCAAATACTCAAAACACTTTCTTCGTTTTAAATAAGTTAAATGATTAATCTATATAAATCACCTGTATCTGCCTCCCTATATGACCTTAAGAATGAGGTTTATAACCAACCTCTAAGTCCGCCTTGAATAATTTGTTAGCAGGAAGTACATATACACAAATACACTAGGTATAATGCTAAGTGTGAAAGCACAGGCGATAACAATTCTGCGTACTTAAGTCGCGAACTGCTCATAAAAGATAATGTGAATTAGCATTACCTTGTTCCAAGGATGTCTCGATTTCAGAAACCTACATAGCCTTGGCCAATTTTACCAACTCCTTCAACAGACATGCACCCCCAGATCGTAATGCTTCCTTGAATTCTTGGTCCATACGATGACGCAGGAAAGTGGAACAAGGAGTTTTAAAAACACAATATATAGTTGAAAAAGAGACTTAATAATCTAAAAACTGCAGTCAAATTATCATTACTGTACGGTTTTTTTTTATTTGACTTTGTTTATTTGAATCCAAGTTATCAAACCTGAAAAAAATTACCTTATAATAAAATTATAAGATAAAATAATATTTGATCAATTTTCATCAGTCCAAATTGTTATTTTGAAGCACAGCGTGTCTGTATGTTGTTGTCAGAGAGTAACGACTTTTATCTGGCTTTGGAATATTTAAGTCCAACTTCCTGAAGTCTTCGACATGACGTTTTGGCTAAAATTTATTTTAGTTATTTATTCATATCAACAGGGTGCTCCATACTTTTGACAGACTTATTTGGCCCCCATCTCATCATCAATGATGACCTGACAACGACGATAGTCGTGTAATAATAACGGTTTATTAAAATCACTTCAACACTAGCAGTCATTTATATAAACCGAGATACCTATGATTAGTTACTACTAAAAATACAATCGTTAAAAGATTTATAGAATTATCTCATGGAACTCGCGACAGTCAAGTTACAAATGAGAGGCGTGATAATGAAAAGTTCAGATATTTTTTATTAGAGGAGGATTTTGAAAGTTTTTCTTCCACATTAATCATTAAGTTCGAATTCGATGATGGTATCTATAGGAAGTCTTTTGATAAAGACCATAATCCAAACGGAAACAGAGAGTTACTCGTTTTGTAAGAAAATCCGATAAGAAATCAATGGAAGAATAATGAAACGAGTTGGGGCCTCTATGAGAACTGGAGTGGTTGCAACGGGTGGTACCACAAATAACACTAATAAAAAAGTAAGAGATCTTCCCAACACAAGAGTATGGCTGGCTCAGATAGACAAGTCTGCTGCTATGTTTCCAAGCTACTACTTCCAACTTGAATTGAAGTTGAATATGCCCTATATTAAAGTTCAATGCAATTGATCAAAATATGACGAAAAACTGAGTGGGCTTAAATTCCCATCTAGTTTAGAACCACACGTTTTGGACTCGGTGTTGTGAATACCCGTGGAAACAAAGGGAAGGCCTCGGAATTATGTTATAGTTTGAGTATTTTAATTATACTTTAATTAAAATGGTAATAGTACGTTTGGGTTTCTTATTTTACTATTGATAAACCTGACTTCAAGAATTGACTGTCCCACTAGTGGGGTCTCCTCTCTGGAGGCGACTACCGCTCTTGGCCGAGGCGGTATTACCCTCTCACAATAGTTCAACCTCAAATGACAGCATTCATGCGGATGTCTTTCGTCGGATGGCCCAATTATTTCTAGAAGAACCTCAATAGGCGTCCATAGTGTAAGCCATCACCATGTTGCATTATCTGCATTCACAATGAGATTGGTGACCCCTACTCATGCCCTCATGGAATTCTACTTATGGTTTCCATCAGGCAGAGTAGAGTCTACCACCACCATGCGAGATATTGAGATGTTGAGAAACAGACGCAACACAGTACCAATCGGATGTTCTATCATAATTATATTTAATTCCTAATTCATTACTCGGTTCGGCGACAGCATTATTGTAGTAGTTTAGTTTCTGGTCGTGCTGTACGTTCGCTATAATAACTGCATTTGTCATTGTTTTTAAAAATACATAACAAAACCTTTAAATGTATGAAGCACTACCAAATATTCGAATCAAGATTCAGCGTATATGTGTCTTATGTTTTACCTACAATTTGTTTTGTGTTGTAATAATGTAAAATGTACATCTAAATGAAACTCTGTACAGAACACAGAAGTTTAGTGAGTGAACTCTAAGTTGACGCCAAGATACACAACTTCGTATCTGATTAACAGTTTATTTACGAGCGAGGATTATTTTTTATTGCTCTAATATCGGAGTTAATTTAAAATAAAATGCGATATTGAATATCATTAACAATGTTGAGTTGGATTATCCTTGTTATTGATAGATAATCTTGGTCTTGGATAGATAACACATGTTTAGATTTAAAGCTAATTAATTCTATTTATTCGTCTGTAGGACTAAAGGCAGTTGAATCGCCTGATAGTTTTTTTTTAAATAATACAATGAATGAAAGAAGCAGTGAAAGTGAGCCTTCGGGGCCAAATGCAAGAAAAGGCAGCGTGTTCAACAAGCCGCTAGACCTAGACGATGTGTTGGTGAACGAGCTCGGCCAGTTCGGCCGCTACCAGCTCACCAACCTCCTTCTGCTCTCTGTCCCTCTGATCATGTCCGCCTTTATGAGCGAGTACATCTTCTCAGCTGCAAGTATTCCACATAGGTAAGGTTTATCGATGCTCTTATTCAATATTCTATAAATAGATATGACAATAATGTTAGCCTTAGTTCACATAGATCAATGTTTTGTTTTATATCATTCACTAAGACTGAGGCGCCCTCAGCTAAAAGGCAAATGTTTCGCGTTGAACCTGTTTCTATAATCAATAACACCTCTGTTCTCATAATGGCTTGTTCTCTTATTGATCATGTAACTTAGTGTTGAGATGACGTCATTTCCATAAAGTTTATTCGTTTAGATAGTGTTGGTCCACCCACGCACGTTGGCACGCAACACCAGGGTGAAATGTAAGCCCTCATTTGTTATTTATTAGTGATAACATATAAGTTGTATAATTAATTTTCGTACGGATAATATTAAATATATGGATCTTGGACTTGCAAGCGGCTCCTTTTGTATCGCTTTTTTTTGATAAAAAGCGACACGTGTGACGGCGGGCGGCGGGCGCGTTTAAAGGCGACCGTATCTATGGGGCTATCTAATGGGCTCTTAGACATTGTTAGTTTTATTACATCTTTACCTATTGAAGAATATCAACTTCGCTGGAGAGCAGCCCCTGGTCAGACTGACAATTCTCGTTACATAAATACCTTTAAACTTCATCTCTGATATACTCTCGATCTCACAAATGTCTTCACTATGAGAATACCAGTTTTGACATTGTTTTCGGTTCTCAGTTCAGTTTTCAGGTTTTCAATTTTTTTATGAATCGTTATACATTTACGTGTGATATTAGACATTCACTGATATATTTACAAATGAAATTGCCATAAGTACATTACAATCACAGTATTTGGTATGTGGTCAAATGTTGCGTTTGGAGTTTTAGACAGTTTGGCTGTCACTTCCACCGACACACTTGAAGCAGCACACTGGGCTTAGGTAACAGGAAGGTTCTTATAAAATTACAGAATATATTAAACAGATTTACGTGGCCTCAACGTGTGTTGCCAGTCCCCAACTCGCACTCGGTCAGCGTGGGGACGGATGACCTTAACTCTCTCATGAGAGGCGACCCGAGACCAGCAGTGGGACGTTATAGGTTGATGATGAATGATAATAAACATTAAGTAGAATATATATTGAAGATTTTTATTATATAAGCTTAAAATATTTAAGCCCCTTTTAATGTTTATTGCGAACAAAACTACACAGTGACACGGGACGGAAGACTGTTACATCTTTATCTTTATACTCAATTGTTCCTGTGTCATAAAACTAAGATAAAGCTATTTACAGATGTCGTGTTGCGGAGTGCGGGGAAGAGCGACAGGATAATTTGTTTGAGCCCAGTTGGGTGTTGAACGCCATTCCTGCAGCCGACACCAACACTGGCTTCGCGAGCTGCAGCCGCTTCCTGTCTACGGCCAACGGAACCTTGAACTCTTGCCCCGCCAACTTGTTCTCCTCTGACACCAGAGATTGCGGCGGTGAATTTGTCTACGCCAGAGATAATTCTGTCGTTTACGATGTAAGCGTAATCATTCTTTGCAAATCAGTTAGATCTTAATTTTTAAGCAACCATTATTAAATCAGAATTAGTCAGCTTTTAAGGCGTGAAAGCGTAACTGACGAATAGATTGACTGAGTTACTTTGGAAATTATAATATGAGTAGGGTTATGGTACCTAAGATTCTCAAAACTATAAATTTTGCCACAACTACTTTCTACAAAGCTACAAATAGGTACATATTCGTTCTTTTTACATATGTAAGTATTCACTATCCATATTAAAAGTTTGTATTTGTATTTAGTTTAACCTCGGGTGTCAAGAATGGCTCCGTACGCTGGCCGGTACTCTCAGCAGTGTGGGTACTCTCTTGGTGCTGCCCATCACCGGCTACGTGTCCGACAAATTCGGAAGAAAGGCCGCCCTCATCATTAGTGTGTTCAATTTAGCACTCATGGGATTGATTCGAGCATTTTCTGTAAACTATCCCATGTATCTCGCATTCCAGTTACTACAAACTACACTTGGGGCTGGTACATTTAGTTCTTCCTATATTTTCGGTGAGTTATTTGAGTATCTAGAACCTTAATTTAGTTCTGAAAATAGCCTCATTTCACATTTCATGTGTCCAATTATTTTTTTCGCAGCTACTGAATTCGTGGGTCCTCGTTATCGTGTTTTCACCGGTGCTACTTGTTCGTCGATGTTTGCTGTCGGCCAGGTGATCCTCGGAGGAGTGGCTTGGCTCATTCAGCCATGGCGATATATGATCATGGCTCTTCACATTCCATGCTTCCTCATCATAGGGTACTACTGGTTTGTGGACGAGAGCGTCAGGTGGCAGCTGTCGAAGGGAAAATATGCTGAAGCAAAGAAGACATTAGAAATTGTAGCACGCGTCAACAAGAAACAAATTAGTGAAAAATCACTCCATGCTCTGTGTAACCCATCGCAGCAGACAGATAAATCTGTAAGTGTCACTTTACTTCCAGTAAAAGCATTGCCAACAGAAAACCCACGCAGCGTGATGCTATACGGCGGCAACAAACTTGTTTACCATAAAACCGGTCATTGTGACCCAAACTTGAAAGATAGATTTATGCTGTCCAAAGGAAAACAATTCTACATTGTTTTAGTGAAACTTTACCCGTTAACGGAGCGCACGTAATACAATGCCCCGCGTTTTCTCAACATTTTCATTGATACTCCGCTGTTTGTTCTAGTAACGTGGTGATTGCCTTTCTATCAGGTACAGTCACTTCAGTAGGCTTATATAAAAAAGATAGAATCCCGTAATGTTAACTGAGACGCATGCAGGGTTCCGAGTGTTAGGTTGATATCAACAGAAAGTCGTCAAAAACTGTAGTATTAAAGGAAATAAGCGTTCAATTTAGAACCTCCTCCGATTTATTTTCGTCGGTTAAAAATGGTTAACATTTTATGTATTTTAGGAGACGAATGATGACGAACCAAACTTGTTCCAAGGCATTTGGAGCTCGAAGGTGCTGCTGCGACGAGTTTGTACCACCCCGATCTGGTGGATTACTACCACTTTCGTGTATTATGGCTTGTCTATCAACGCCACAGGCCTCTCCGACACTATGTACTTGAACTACATACTGACCGCAGCCATCGAAATACCAGGCTTCTTTACAGCCGTATTGATCTTAGACAGAGTTGGCAGGAAGCCCACAATGTGTACTGGGTTCTTATTCAGCGCCGCCTGCAATATCGCCTTCGCGTTCATACCTCAAGGTCAGTTTCGTTGCTTAGTCCTATTTGATACAGATAAACTTTTACTTGAGAGATTCAAATTGTATACATTCACCTAGACCTTTACTGTTGTTCATTATGAACACAAATATAACACTATTTATGATTATTTAGTCAGAGATAACTATAATACAATCGATAAGTCGCGTGGGTCTAGATAATCTGTGTTTGTGTTTTAGTATTTATACTCTATACAATTTTTCATACAAGTTGTCGAAGTATAGGTAGCGCACACATTACATTTTATAATATACTAGCTGACCCTGCGAACTTCGTACCGCCTTGGAACATTAATTCATAATAAAGTATTGTGTTTAGTTATTAACTGGTAGTGACAAAACGACAGCAGCGTCAACAACGGGCCTCGGCCGGTACCGCCTTTTTCTGCATTTTGAATCTGTAATATCTTCAAAAGCATTAATTTAAATTACATACTGTACAGACCCATATTAATCTATATTAAATACACAATGTATTTAAGGTACTTAATTGGGTAGGGATTAATACAGTATTGCTTAAAACCGCTTCGTATATAAGCCATTGTTTTTCTCGTAAAAAGAAAAAAAAAGGTTATGTGGGTTATCCTGAAGAGATAGACATATACCATTGCACAATTTTTTGTAGAACTTTTTAAGATGTAAAATACTGTAGTACATTATTTTGATCTATCTCGTAGGGTACAGCCAGCGTTTGCAATGTAAGCGTAAAAAAAGGGTTTATTTACGACATCACATTAGAAACCTCTAAAATTATCAATGTTTCTCATCTTTATTATGCATATATTATACATAAAAAACTTCCTCTTGAATCACTCTATCTATTAAAGAAAATGGCATTGAAATCCGTTGCGTAGTTTTAAAGATTTAAGCATACATAGGGACATAGGGACAGAGAAAGCGACTTTGTTTTATACCATGTAGTGATTATTTCTCTCATTTTGTGCAGTTTTTTTGGATACAATCTCTTATTAGAACTTATGTCTTACTTTTCTGGACAATGTTTATATGAAGTAAAATTAATTAAGACGAAACTTGAGTGTATTTTGGGTACTTTTGCATTGCCATCCGAAGACCGTAGATACCGTCGTAGGTGCTGCAGGCCTGCACCCACTATTCCTATTTACTATTATTATTCAATAATGAATCAATAATCTACGGTAACGACAATAGGTAATAATAGCAACAAGACTGTCATTTTAGATCTGGCCACGCTTCGCTTGGTCATTTACCTGCTCGGCAAGTTCGGTATCTCCGTGGTGTTCACGTCGTTATACCTGTTTACATCTGAGCTGTACCCCACCAAGTACCGGCACAGCCTGCTAGCATTCTCTTCGATGGTGGGACGAATCGGATCCATCACGGCACCCCTCACACCTGCACTCGTAAGTTAAAATCATATTTATTTATATTAATAATATTCACTTTGGCATAGATTTCAGCATGAAGTACATCCGAAATTTTTCATAAGCATAGTATCACACAATCCATGAGACCAATTATTGTCAAACACAATTTCTGCTGAAACCTATATTTATTATTACATTATAAAGTCGTGTAGTACAGATTATCATCATCATCATCAACATCATCATCAACATCATCATCAACATCATCATCAACATCATCATCAACATCATCATCAACAACCCATAACATCCCACTTCTGGGTTCGGGTCTCCTCTCAGGAGAGGGTTAAGGCCATAGTCGTTCCCACGCTGGCTGTACTACAGATGCCTCCACATAAAGACAGCTTGTCGATCATTAGATTGATCTTAAATACATACTCATTAATATACCGAAACAAATATATTTGCGTTAGGTTTTATAAATCCTCTTGTTATATAAACAATATAAATAATTCCGTATTCTTCTTACTAGATGGAGTACTATGCTGGCATTCCTTCATTGATGTTCGGAGGTATGGGCATTCTCTCAGGTATCCTCGTCCTGACGCAGCCAGAGAGTCTCGGGACCAAGATGCCAGATACGCTGGCGGAAGCTGAGGCCATCGGCTCACCAGAATCCATGCGACAACCTGCGTGATCACAACGAACAATCGCGTTATCACAAACTATTGCAAGACTTAATTAATAATATTTAAATGTAATTGTAATTAGATATTATTCAGTAGTAAATTATATTAAACAATTAGAAGTAAGAATAACAATATTGAGTGTACGATTATCATTTTTTCATAAACTTATCCTTCACCGTCATTGCGTTACCTCAGTTACTCTGCGTCGTAAGCACTTGCACTATCACTGTTCTGTGATATAAGGCTAAATAGAGAAGGACATACTCCAGAGGAATGAAACGTAAAAAAAACTTTCAATAACATAAATATTATATACCTTTCCGTCTACCGTTGAAATATTTATGCCTACATAGTCGAAACTAATAAGACGAGGGTTACGATTGTTGTGAATGTTGGTAATCTTTAAAGTTCAGATCTGTGGTAATTAATCCCTAATTATTTAAGATTTTGCATGAGTCCTGCTAGCTTGGGAATAATGTCCCAAGTTTATTTGGGTCGGCTACTAGTTCAACCGGTTTTACCTGAATTTCAGTTTTTCCACGGAGCGACTGGCATCGGACCTCCGCAACCCTAAGGGAGAACTGAAATTCGAAGATTGAACTAGTTGTCAGTATATTTGAGGGCACTGACTTCCCCATAACGATTGCCATAGATGTTCATGACAACCAGGACCGACGGACACTCCGAGGCACGGGCGTGAATCACCGCCAAACTGAAAAAACTAAAGATTTTGCATGAGTGTAATACGAATATGTTGAAGCTTCCAATTATCTAACGCAACAACTGTTACACTCCACAGTAAATTATAAAGTAAAAGCGGAATGTCAAGGCAAAATGACGCGTAGAGAAATAAGTTTTTCATTTGATTTACACTCGAGATACCTATACAATCGTTTAGTTTTGAGTAAGTATAAATCATCGAGGTAGCGGATGTTGAGCAGTACGGGTCATACAGCTATATATTAATTTAATTTTACAAGTACGAAAGGCCGCTTGAAGATAGTGGGTGATCTCACTACTAACAAATATTTATTAGTTATAAATTTTCATTTTATTGCGTGACGGGAAAATCCAATATTTTGATAAGACCACAATTACATACTCGTATGTACGCTTTCAAAGAATTAAATAAATATTTTAAATATAATTGCGACTCGGTAACATGAGGTTGTAAAGTGTACACCACGTCGGTCGCTCCAGACCGAGCCTACTCTTATATAGAAGTTACAGCCTATCATCGCTCGCACCTTCACATAAACACAATTTGCTTTGATTAGGGAACAGACTCGTGATAATTAACATCAAGAGTAGTCCTGAAATGACGTGAGACACTTTCTGAGGTTTTTATAGATTTTTTTTCACCCAATTGAGTCAGAAGGAGGGTCATGTTTTTCGAGCGTATGTATGAATGTATGTATGTCCATTTCTTCGGTATGACCTTGAGCCCAAATGGCTGAACGGCTTTTAACATATGAGGTCTTTATGAGGTGAGGTTGAATTGTGGTAGTAACATATTGCTATATAAATTTGAAAATGGCGCCTGTAAATACTACTGCACGGTTGGCCTAGTGGCTTAAGCGGTCGCCACGCCGCTTCCTACTACGCCAAGTGTCGTGGGTTCAAATCCCACGTAGGACAACACTTTGTGTGATTCACAATTTGTTGTTCTGAGTCTGGGTGTTCTTTGTGTCCGTTTCATGTATGTTTATAAAGTCCCCCGCGACACAGGAATTTATATTCCTAATGCGGGAGTTGTCTTTTAAAAACGAAGAAAAAAAAAAAAAAAATGAAAAATAAACGATGAACTTTTTAAATAACCTATTTGTCACTTAAAACTAAATGTTTTCGACGTGGTCACGTAAATTAATTTTATTTAATATATTACAGAAATGTACGTAATTAAGTCACAATAAGCTATAATATGAGAAAAATTAACATAAATTGGTATCTTTAGGTCTCGGATGACGAATCTGTTAAGAATGGTTAGTACCTAGTAAAGAGCGTTGTTTATACAAACTGAATTTGGGTACAATGGTTTTATTGATGGTGGCTGAAGATAACGGATGGATGAGGGTGAATGATAATGCACAGGCAAATTATGTGAGGTATTGACGTTTAAATAAACGACATGCTACCGCGCGCCGTACAAAACATAATAGATATCAAACGAAATACAAAGTGTTGCGCAAGCTAACTGCGCAGGCGCTTAATGAAGCCTAGGCCTTTAGAAAAGGCATATCTATACAAATAAATAAATACAATTGTCGGTATGTACGAACATACGTACATACGGACAGTTTTTATATTACATTTAATAACTGAAATGATAATTGTGACACTTGTTATTTTTTCTATAATAATTATTTCATTTCAGAATTGTTTGTGTATCAAACAGACAAGTTCTTTATAAATATACATTGACAGAGTTCGAATCCCGTGGTTACTCATCCTGATATATTTTGTACGCTTTTTGTCAATTTATATTAAAATAGTAATATAAATTTTATGTGTTTTTAATGTATATATTTATAAGAAATGGTCTTTTTGAGATCTTTCATTTGATTTAAGTAAAGCTGTTTGAATGTTAGCTTGCGTATCATTAAAATAACTACTTGAAATATAAACGAAGTGCAATTAAGTGAAATGTTGCGAAACCAGGAACAGGAGGGAGTTTTTAGGATTTCGAAGCTTATGACTCGGAACCCTTATAGATTCGTCATGTCCATCTGTCCGTTCGTCCTCGACTTACCGTCCAAGGTGTGGGGTATTCTTAGATAGGTCTTTTCAAAACAATAAAGGGTTTCCAAAACGACTTTTTATAAAAACAAGGCGTCCCCCCCCCTCCAGAAACTAAGCGGCGGGCTCAAAAAATCTGGAAAAAATCGTGATGGTGGTCATATAATGAACTTTGAAGAAAAACTATAATGGATTAGATGACTTTGTTAGTTCAGGTGTTATAGAGGCATAAATGGTAAAATGCGATCACTTGGAAAACGTCATACAAAATTAACGCATTATTATGTAAACATAACAATTATCTATTGGATACGATTTTAAATCCACCATTATGGGTGACTGAGGAACCCTTTCCTGTGCAAGCCTGATATGCACTTGACCAATTTTTATTATGAATTATATTGATATTCTTAACGTTCCCTTACCCACTGTAAACACCCAAAATATATTTAGTGTACTTCGTTTATCTCTCAAAATTCTTTAAAGAGAACTGGGTTACTTGTAAATATTTATAATTAAATTTACTGTAAAATTCTTAACGTATAGATGTTATCTAAACCATGTTTGTTGGGAGTTGAACCATAGATTATTCAATATTGAAGCTGGAATTAGCCGATTGTATTTCTTTGTAATGTACAGAAGGCGTGTAGATCGCCGTACAGAGTGTTTTTGTAATGGTTCGAGCGTCAATGACTCGAAATATATAATACGATTTATCATATTATTAGTATTTTATATAAGGTTTTTATATAGCTGAAGCTGAATATGTGAACGATAACTTCATTAGAGTATAATTTAGTTTCTAGTCGTAGCTCGTATTTCGTTGTTGAGTGTGAGTCCGGAAGCCTAATGATGCCGAGGCACCTTATCAAGCCGCCAGAGCCACAGCGTGGGACACCATCACCATGCTGCATTGTCTGTGTTAACAATCAGGATGGTGACCCTTACTTTTGGATTCTACTCTAAACAATCGCTTTAGCCGAATACGGCTGTGAGACTTTATATTACAATTAATAGTCACAATAATAAAATTGTCTGTTAGTATTTGTTGTATCGAAAGACAGACGAAACCGCAAATCGACGCGACGCGGTTTCAAGTATTTATGTGATTTCGATAATGGCGAGTGCAGCAACGCTATCATATCCGCTGTCTGTCTGTTTGAAGCAGGTACATGTCTGCCATTACGATAATATTATCTTAATAATCCGTTGTGCAATATTTTAAAAATAGTTGTGATCAACTTCGTTAAGCTAATTTATGATATCATCATCGCCATCAAGTGACATTTATTTAATTAAATAAATGACATGTCATGATCTCGTTTCGCATCCCATACAAAAGTGCTAGGTTGTAAGCTAGTCATCATAATTTTCCTAATGTTGGTAATCGCTACTGCATTGCGATGTGAGTAGTTCGTGGTGCATTCGCAATATCTTGCTGTTGGTAGTATTTGTAATGATACGAGTATAATATTTATATCACATAATTATACTTATTTATTTCGCGTCCTGTGCACATCATAGGAACAATACATAGAGGCTGGCATGCGTCATAGATTATTCAAATAGAAGGGATATCGTAGGCACAATACATAGCGTCCGCATCCTCCAGCACAGAATAAATAATACCTCCAGTACCGTCTAATTGAATCTTAGTGTTTTTTTATTTCATAGATATTTTCACCCTGGGGAGGTGTGACCTGAAGGGTATGGTGCGAAAAGCATTCCCCGCGTAATAAAAAAAAAAAAAAAAAAAAAAAAAAAAAAAAAGATATTTTCATATTACTATTATGTATCATGTTGAGTTCATATCGCTTGACTAAGCAGACGTGTTTTTTGTAGCGGACAACATGTACAAAGTATAATAATAAATAATTTTATTGACTATTTCGTACTGTAAGCAGTTTACACAAAGTGTGTCGTGAGCGAAAGTGATTAATTTTTACTGACTCTATTTTATAACTAATAGTTTAACATGAACTAAAACAAATTTCAAACATTATATTTGTGTTGGTACAATGTCGAACCAAGGATCAAGCCCGTCCTGTCGTAGCCAACTGATACGTAGGAGTCCTCCGTCAACGCCTGTACCTCAATCAGTAGAGCCAATGGTCAAAGAACCACCTTTAAGCCAAGCTAACAATCTACCCAGCGAGGTAATACCGACCACGGATAACCAAAAATGGATGTCAAATATTGATGCCCTATTAAGTGAAGTTTGTTGCATAGTAGCGGATGGAAAAATGAACACGGATCAGAAGATGCGTGTCACAAATGTCTGCCGTAAGATCGGATCAGGTACGTCTCAAATGGCCATATTATATCAGTCCTTAAAGCAGAAAACTGTCCTTCAACATGCCACTATCCAACATTTACGGGAGACCCAGGATGTAGCGTGTTCTATTGATCAATTTAAGAGTGAAGTTAAAGAAAAATTGTGTCCACAAGAACGAACCTCTTTCGCCGACATGGTGAAAAAAGGTGCTGATAAGTTCGTACGCCCGAGTAAAATGAGTACTCTCGCTATTTACCCCACTGACAAGTCCAGAACTAGCGAAGAAACAAAATCTTTAGTTCAGAAAATTATTTCCCCGGAGGAACTAAAACTGCACGTACGAGGACTTAGGAAAGTAGGGAATGGAGGCGTCCTTATCAGTACTGAATCCAAAGGAGACATAGAGAAACTGAAGCAGTCAGAAAAATTAGCTTCATCGGGCCTTAAACTTGAAGAACCAGCGAAACGGAATCCAAGAATTACTGTCGTAGGTGTGCCCGCAGCTCTGCCTGAAACAGAGGTAATAGAATACATTTATCTGCAAAACTTGGCGGACATGTTCCCCGATGTATCTCGTGAGTCGTGTCTCAAAGCCATCAAACTTAGCCACAAATCAGGTAAGAAGGGTCTTTCTACATGTAACTATATTCTTGAAGTATCTGCTAATATTAGAAAAGCACTCATTAATCATGGAAGGATCTTCATAAACTGGACATCTTGTCCAGTAAGAGACTTCACACTGGTGACCAGGTGTTTTAACTGCCAGCAGTTTGGACATGCGGCTAAATATTGTCGTGAAACCAGCCCAGTCTGTAGCCACTGTGGAGAGCAAGGACATACTTATAAAGAATGTAAAAACAAAGCTGCAGCACCCACTTGTGCGACGTGCAAACGGTTTAAGCGAACAAGTGATCACCAAACTGGTGATGCTAGTTGCCCAGCCAGGAAATACGCTGAGGACAAATACATAAATTCAATAGACTATGAAGGCGCCTAAGAGCGCTAGAAATTAATCAATAGAATAAGCACTTAAAACCTATTTTATTTTTACTTTAATCTTTAATTCATTACATATATAACAATGACTAATCAGTTGCTTTGTGACCTAGATAATTTTTCTGTGTCTGAGTTTAAATATTGTGAAGTCGAAGACTGCAAACATTATGTACAGAATACAAAAAAATCACTGACACTAATAAATCAAAACATTCGCAGCATACACAAAAACATGAATGGTTTTGAGGTACTGTATAGTGCTCTTGATGTAAACTGTGATATTATCATTCTGACAGAATGTTGGTTAACTAATCAGCAGCCCCAATTACCATCTCTAAATAGTTACAAACTATATAAGACTAATTTAATATTGAACCAGAACGATGGTTTAGTAATATACATAAAAAATAACTTAAATATATCCGTAGAGGAACCAATTTTTAATGGCTGTAATTGTTTAATTATCAGAATTGATTAATTCTGATAATTCTATTCTGATACAGTTATATCAGAATACTATCTATTCAGATACAGTTATAGAAATATCAGGATTCTGATACAGTTATTATAGCCATATATAGACCCCCTTCTCAAAACGTGGACATCTTTTTAGAATCACTTGAAGTGCAATTGAATACTCTTTCCTCTTATAATAATATAATTTTAGCCGGTGATATCAACATTAACATCGCTTCAGGGTGCACTGATACTAGTGCTCAAAGCTATTTAAATATTTGTTCATTCCATGGACTTTTACCTGCACACTGTCATCCTACCCATCAAAGTGGCTCTTGCTTAGATCATTTTATCATAAAAACAAAAAATCCCTCCCTCACATTAGTAACTAATTCTACACTTACAGATCATCAGACTGTCTTACTAACACTTCAATTAACATTACCTAGAAAAAATTTCATGCGCAGCTATACTAAAGTCAACATGAAAAGCCTTGAGAATGACATAAACAGTATTTGTTTTGACCCTGTTTATAATGCAGACGACGCAAGTGTTGCATTAGACTACTTTATTGATTCATTACAAAATGTAATTTCTAAAAATACTGACACAATAAAACTATCTAGAAAATATCGAAATATAAAACCATGGATTACACCTGGCCTCGTTCGCTGCATTAGACACCGAGACAAGCTTCACCGTAAATCTAGATTAGAGCCTGAAAATATAATTCTATCGATATCTTATAAAAGGTACAGGAATTTCTGCAACAACCTTTTAAGAAAATTAAAAATTGAACACGAAAAAAGTGAATTGCAAAAAGCTGGTAAAGATAGTAAGCTTGTCTGGAAATTTATTAAAAATAACACATTCCAGTCAAAACATCCTGAACCGCCTTTGGACTTGTTACACAGCTATAGAAACCCGTCTGAGGCAGCGAAAAAAATCAACTATCATTTTGCAAACATGGGCAAAACCCTCGCAGAAAAACTCTTACAGACAAGTACAAAAAACCCCGCCGAATCAAACATATTTATGCCTACATCAAAAATTAACTCTTTTGTCTTGCTAAATACCGACATCAATGAAGTACTAAGCACCATGTCCGGATTAAAACATAATTGTGCTGTGGGATGGGATAACATTTCTAACACAATACTAAAAAATTTCAGACATTTACTTGCTCCCCCATTAACTTATATATTCCAATTGTGTTTGGAGAAAGGTGTATTCCCCAGCTCGCTTAAAAAAGCAGTAGTAACACCTGTATTCAAGTCAGGAGACAAAACATGTTTCAATAATTATAGACCCATCTCAGTATTATCGGGCCTGTCAAAAATTTTGGAGAAAATAATAAACAACAGATTAATTAAATATCTCGAGGACAACCACTTGCTTTCACAAAACCAATACGGCTTTAGGCAAAAAAGATCAACTGATCAAGCAGTACATCACTTAACTAATCATATAGCTAGTAACCTGGATGAGGGAATGCACACAATCGGGGTTTTCCTGGACCTTGCCAAGGCTTTCGATAGTATATCTTGTAGCATACTATTACACAAGCTTGAAATGCTTGGAATAAGGGGAACGCAACTTCGTTTATTTTCGGACTACCTCATTGATCGCACTCAGTGTGTGAAAATTGGCTCTTTCATAAGTTCTAAAGTCAGGAACACTGGTTATGGTTTTCCCCAGGGTAGTACCTTGGGCTGTACTTTGTTTCTGGTGTATATAAATGATCTCTGTAGCCTAAAGATACCTAATGGTCTCATAGTATCTTACGCGGATGACACAGCTCTAATATTTACTGCGAAATCTCGCACTGAAGTTTTTCAAATCGCTCAGAGGGGCTTTAACATAGTGACTAACTGGCTTCATAAAAACCTACTAACCCTAAATATAGAAAAAACAAAATACATTATATTCTCAATGAGAGGTATAAATAATCCTATTAGTAATCTAAATATATATGCACATAACTGCAAAACATTCACTGATTGTGCATGTGAGTGCCCCGCGTTAGCAAATAGCAATGACGTGAAGTACTTAGGTGTCATTCTTGACAAAAATTTGAATTATCGCAAACACATTGATTTATTATGCACAAGAACAAGGAAATTAATATATATATTTAAGTATCTTCGTAATGTAGCAGATAACACATTAATAAAGCAAGTGTATTTAACGTTATGTCAAACTATACTCACTTATTGTATATCATCATGGGGAGGTGCGGCCAAGACAATATTATTGCCTCTAGAACGAGCCCAAAGAGCCGTGCTCAAGGTAGCAACATCCCGCCCATTCATCTTTCCCACACACCAGCTCTACATGGCGTGTGATGTACTAACAGTTCGACAGTTATTTATTCTGCACACAATTTTAAAACAGCATTCTGAACTTTCCTATAGTAATTTCAGACCGTTGGATAAGAGAAGAAAGGACATAGTATGTACCAGGCCTCAAACTAGTCATAGATTCATTCATAGATTTTATTTATTCTTAGGACCACTATTGTACAACAGAATTAATAGGGTACTAAACATTTACAGCCTAAACAATAAAAATTGCAAGATGACACTAACAGCCTATATAGGTAAATTAAACTATACAGACACAGAAAACATTTTAGAAACATTTAAGTAGTCTGAATCAGCCATTATCATTCGCTTTTTTGGTAGACACATTTGTAGTACTTAATTTTTATTTTTTAATTGATAACTTCTATATTTTAATTCTTGTATAAATTAGTAACATAGAACTAACAGCTCAATTCTGAGTCAAGCGATCGCCTGAAACACAGGTTTACCCTAGCTCAGGCAAGCAGCTTTTTAATTTTTGAGCTTAATATAAAAATTTTACTAATGTAAGCATGTATAATTTAATAGATTTCGTTAATTTTACGCTAATGTATAATTTAGCCTATTTAATACCTTAAGAAATATTTTTATATTAAATGTCCTATACTGTAACATATGTATGATTAAAATTGGTCAATGAAATAAAATATTATTATTATTATTATTATTATGGTCCCTGTTTAGTTGTCATTGTTTTTCGGTTAAAAGGATGATTATATTGTTTGGCAATAATAGTGTTAGAATGTATGTTGGTAAAAAGACAGTGAATATTGTTTTGTAAACTTGAATTAATATCAAATGAAAAAAAATACTGCATAAATAAAAAAAATATTAATTAAATATAATTACTTAAGTTGATAAAAAATGCTGTGCAATAGCTTTACCGCGGTAGTCCCCATTTTTTGTTTTCTACTATTTTTATACATTGTTTGTGGTCGAAATTTGTTTGTATTTTTGTTGTTACGTAGATGGTTACCTAAATTAAGTCTCGAATTATACATTGGTATAAACATTGGTACATTTGGATAAATTAACAATCCTTGACGAGCTCTACAATATGTAATTAATTGAGACACGAATTGTGTGAGTTACGCTAGTTGTGTAATTGTGACTTCTTGTGAGGTGTTCTTGTGAGGTGAACAAACAACTGACGAGGTCCGCTTAATTGGACCTTACAATACTTTTAAATGAAGTGAAGGAAAGCAATGAATTTGCCTCGAGTTTTGCGGTGCACAGATTTCTTCCTTGAACTTATTTATTTCTTTTTTATCCTTGATGATTTTTTTAACAAAGTTTTTGGTTTTTTATTTTAACCTTTTACAAATAAAAATATTTTGTTTATCTTCTGTAAATTATATGCGTAGATGCCTTATTATTAATATTTTAAGATAATTTAATACCTGAGTGACCTATGAAAGAAATTTAGGCCATCACAAGGTACCTATTTCATAGAGAAGTGGGAGAGGCGGCTTAAAATAACTCAACCTTTACGTGTATTTACATATATAAACGATATTGTACACTGCTCTGTTTTACAGCTGCTACGAAATAGCTGGTATGTAGGAAGGCCCAGACCCGCCTTTCCATTTGCAATATTTTTGTTGATCAATGTAACATGTAATCTTACTTACTTACTTTTAGTATTGTATTTGGTGTCTTTCCTAGATATCATTCCCAAGGTTTTTTTGGGGGTCGGCAAAGTATTTTTTTTTTTTTTAAAGACAACTCCCGCATTAGGAATATAAATTCCTGTGTCGCGGGGGACTTTACAAACATACATGAAACGGACACAAAGAACACCCAGACTCAGAACAACAAATTCTGAATCACACAAAGTGTTATCCTACGTAGGATTTCAACCCACGACACTTGGCGCAGTAGGAGGCGGCGTGGTGACCGCTTAAGCCACTAGGCCAACCGCTTTTACCAGAGTATCAGTTTTTCCACGGAGCGACTGGCATCAGCAACCGGTTTTAATAAAATATATGAAAATGTAGTGTCTGTGTGTAATTTCAAATCAACAGCTTTGAACTAAGCGCATATGAAATTGTATACGGACTACATAGTACTTCATCAACAAAGGATTTTTCATAAATTTAGTCTGTCTTACTACCTGTCTGCTTGTCAGTTTGTTTTAGCAAATCTCTAGAACGGCTGGACTGATATTGACGAGGCTCTTACTGGCAGATGGTTGCTAGATTCACCCCGCGGCGTGATTCGCGGGTCCACAATCACCGCGAGTAACACCTAGCTAACAAGGGGCTCACCTACTTAACAATAACATTATTTTCCCCATCATTACCTGAATACCTTGAACCTCATTTCCGTTTCTTATGCTCCAATCACGACCGAAGCCTCCGGTCATCAAACAACTTACTTCTTCTGTGCCCCTCTCACACCTCCAACTTTATCAACTCCTCCTTTTTTGTTTAGTCGGTCCTACTATGGAATGCGCTCCCTACCGAAATTAGAATGTCCACAAATCGCATTAGTTTTAAAATGAAAGTGCGCGAATTGCTTCAAAGCGAATTGGCAGTACATCTACAACGATAGCACCCGTGTATATTTTTAATATATTGTATGTACGTATGTATATGTATCTATGGGCAAAGCCATAGCAAAATAGTAGTTTTAGATCTTTGCACGGTTACGTGATTAAATAATTGTTTTACTAAAGTTAACGTACGTGCCCTCAAACAATAGTAATATTATAAATATTAATTAAGGAAGTATAAACAACATACTGTCAATTAAGCAATTCGATTAAGTAAATAATATCTCATAGTAGCCCCCACCTAAACTGTACACATATTACATTGTATATAAGCTTTAGTTTAAGTCAAATTAGTCGGAGTCTTACAGAGATAACAGAGTCATTAATAAAGCATTACAATCAACGTGTCGTCTAATTGACTCCCTGGGATAACACGCAATAGTAGTCTTATGTATATAGAGTAGTAGTGTATATGTATGTGTATTTAGGAATATCTCGTATATGTATATATGTATAAATGTATGTGTATTTAAAAATATATTTAAGTAGGCTAATCTTATTTATATACCTATGCCTAGTAATGGTATTTTTTTCTCTCTGCACCTACCGCATCACATTTCTGCAACACCTGAAGGTCGACTGGCAGAGAATGCCTCATGGCATTAAGTCCGCCTTTGTACAACATGTGCAATAAGTTTAAAATAAATAAATAAATATTTTTTTAAACAATAATATAATAATAATAAATATTTCGGACATCTTACACACAACGTCATCTAGTCCTAAACTAAGCAGAGCTTGTATTATGCGTACTAAACAACTGATATAATACAGGGTTACAGGGTTATCTATTTCGTGGTAAGAAAAGTATAACCCTGCCATTTGACATCTGTCAGAGTTAAATGTCATCCAAAGCGTGTTTTTTTTTAGTTTGCCAAAGGTTTGCCATTTAGAAGTATGGATCATTTAACAGTCCAAGAACATGTTAAAATTATTAAATTGTATTATAAGATTGGTGATTCTGCTGTATCAACATTTAGGGATTTACGAGCCGATTACGGTCGACATAATCGACCTACACAGCAAACAGTTTCGAACACAGTGGGAAAATTTGAAGAGACTGGATCGGTTATTAATATTGCAAGGCCTATGCATCATCGCAACATTCTTTCTGCTGAAAATATCGCCGTCGTTGCTCAAAGTGTGGAGGAAGACCCGAATTTGTCGATTCCTCGATGTGCTCAACATTTGGGCTTGTCTTACGCCTCATTGTGGCGGATTTTGCATCTCCATCCGTACAAAATCCAACTCACTCAAGAACTTAAGCCTCATGACCATACACAACGCAGAATGTAATTGGGTGATTGAACAACAAGCCATTGATAACGGGTTTTCGAACAAAATTTTCTTTAGTGATACGGCTCATTTTTCGCTCTGTGGTTACGTAAATGAACTAAATTGCCGCATATGGGGCTCTCAAAATACTCAGGTGATTGCAGAAAGGCCTTTGCATCCGGATAAAGTGACCGTTTTGGTGTGCATTATGGTCTGATGATATGATGCACATGATGATATGGTATGGCATAATTTCTTTGAAAACGATCAAGGAAGAGCCATAACAGTCAATTCTGACCGCTATGGACGGATGTTAACCGATTATTTTTGGAGAGAAATTGAAGATTATGATCTGGAGACCATGTGGTTCCAACAGGACGGAGCCACAAGCCACACAACACAGGCTAATCGAGCAGTTTTGCAAGAGAAATTTCCAGGACGCGTAATTTCGAGATTGAGTGATGTCAATTGGCCCGCAAGATCCTGCAACCTAATGACGCAACACCTTTGGATTTCTTTTTATGGGGCTATGCGAAAGATTGTGTTTACAAGAACAATCCTCAAAATCTTGAGCAATTCAAAACCAATATTCGTGAAGTTATGGGCGAGTTATTGGCGGAAATGTGCCGAACCTCAAAAGGATTGAGGCCTGTCAGAGGTCCCGTGGAGGACATTTGAATGATGTTGTGTTTCACGTATATTTTTGATGTCAAGGATCAATCTTTATAATTAATAAAATATTTTGTTTCCATCTGAATATTTTATGTATTTTCTTTATCTTTACTTTCCCAAGCGTAACATGGATAACCCATTACATGAACATACTTATTTTTTGTAAATACATATTATACATAGAACATTGTTATACGTGTGAACGTTTCTCCAAGAATAAATAAACTCAATGAATCATCGTCATCATCATCATCAACCGCCTTTAACAGTCCACTGCTGGACATAGGCCTCTCCTTGAAAAGGAGGTTTTGGCCTACTATACTCAATGAATAAGTAAACATCATGGTTAGTAAAAACGATTTTACAATTAGAACGTGTATGCTTAACTAATTGACTCGGCGAACTTCGTACTACCAGGGGGGTGTCACTCCGCAGTTTAGGTATAGTCGGCCGGCTGCCTGCCGGGTCAGACATGCCGGTCGAACAGACATCGTCAGAACAGTTATGAGTTACACGATAAAAAGAGACGCAACTGTAGGTAAATATAATCGTAGTGATTCGGCGCTGTGCGATCTGAATTGAACTTAATCTTTTGACACCGAGGGTATCTATAACTTTAGTTTACTTTTCGGAGTGAGTCTTCTGTACGGGTATTATTATGTATTCTGTGGTACTACCTTTGTATTAGGTTATTAACGGATGGTGAGAAACCGACAGCAGCACCTCAGCGCCACCTACCGACCCTGGCCGTACCACCGCAACCGTTGTGTCGCTGCATTTTAAATCTGCGATATCTTCGAAAATATTCTTTTAAATTACATGCTGTAAAGATCCATATTAATCTATATTAAATGCACAATGTATTTAAGATACTTAATTGGAGTATTAATACTGAACAGCTTAAAATTCATTCGTAGATAAGCCAATAGTTTTCGTAAAAAGTAAAAGATAAAAATGTTTTGGCCTACTATACTCAATGAATAAATAAACATCATGGTTAATAAAAAACGATTTTACAATTAGAACGTGTCACGTGGCAGGTTGGGTAGGGGCTATACAAGATCAAATAATAATAATAAAATTGACTGCACGGTTGGCCTAGTGGCTTAAGCGGTCGCCACGCCGCTTCCTACTATGCCAAGTGTCGTGGGTTCAAATCCCACGTAGGACAACACTTTGTGTGATTCACAATTTGTTGTTCTGAGTCTGGGTGTTCTTTGTGTCCGTTTCATGTATGTTTGTAAAGTCCCCCGCGACACAGGAATTTATATTCCTAATGCGGGAGTTGTCTTTTAAAATAATAATAATAATAATAAAATAACAAACAGTAAATTATGTTACCTATGTCATTATATAAAATGTTATGCTTTGTAGTAAATGATCACCTATTATTATAACACATCACTGATTACATAAGGGATAGTACACATAATCGAGACGATTGTCATGCTCCTACATTAATTATGACAACGCGCAACGTCACACTTATCGTCATTTTTAACCGACTTCAAAAAGGAGAAGGTTCTCGAAATCAATTTTTTTTTATGTGTGTTTAGCGACAAAATCGTCGTTTATGAAGCGATTTAAAAAATATTTTTCCATTGAATTCGACATAGCTTACAGGTGTTCCCATCGTCACAATGTTGGAATCTGGTGTTGGGATCCCAAGGAAATCAAGGGAACTCCTCAAATATCATAAGCACAACTGTCGTGATTTGGGTACTAGGAATAGTTTTCCTTTGAAGTCGTTTTTTTTTGTTAAAATATATTACAAATGTACAAGCTGCATAGCTTACACGACAGGACACATGACTCTAACAAAACGCAAATGTTTATACGCAAGAATCGCTTCACTGGTTTTCTGCGAGAGTGTGGTTTCCCTTCAAGGTGAGCCTGGTCAATATGATACTTTTAAAACACAAATTATTCAATAGCGATGATGATATAAAAATCTCGTTTGAAGGTTATATTATTGGACAAACCAACGCAATCTAAACATGTACGTACTTGTCTTTACTAGTTTTATAAAGAGGTAAAGTTTGACGTTAGCAGGGGGTAATCTCTGGATGTACTGATGTATGTATGACCCAATTTGAAAAAGCTATCTCTGTCATATTAATCCGAAAAATTCCGTGACATCCGACACACACGCGGGCGTTACTGCGTGAAAATACTAGTTATTAGTATAATATCACCACAACATTAATGATTGGTGATAAGGCGACGCATTAGAAGTTACCGGATTTGATAACGTTGTGCTGGAATAATAATACATTTATAAAGAACGCAATTGACAGACTGATTAATAATGATCGACAATGTCTTGCAATGTCGAGTCCAAAGAAACGTAACAACTTATCATAATAATATACTTACTTGCTTATCTACTACACTTACAAGTTCATGCACTGATGTATACAGTACGTCGGCGGACTTAATGGAATGTAAAAATCTAGTCAAACCTTATTTGTCGAAGATTTTCCTAGTAACCACCATGGTTTAAGTCAGTCGGAAAATATAATAGTCTCAATCGGATTAGCTCCTGAAAGGCGCCATGAATAATATGTTCACAATGCATTCGTCTGAAATAGTTTTTTCTATAAAACCTACCTTATGTGAAATTCCAATTTAGTACAATTTTTACTATGGTGAATTTATAACTTAAAATAATATTTTTATTAAAATAGATATAACAAGGAGAATGCTTTTTAATTTTTCTTTTTTTTTTGGGAAATGTTTGAAAATCAACCCCCGATGACCAAAGCAATTGACTCCTGTTTCATTTTTATTTTAAAGCATCGTCTGCCGCTGGGCCAACAGCCTCGGGTTTCGGATTCAGTTCCCGGGTCGGATCAAAAATATTGTTTGGTTTTTCTTAACTGTTATTAGAAATTTCTTGTATATTAAGAAAAATTCAACAACATCTGGAGTATGGAAGTTGGAGGCATTTCGTTCTACATAAGGTTCTACAGAACAAATAATAAAGGCTGGGATAATGATTTTGAAATCGTCCTTGTATTTTATAGTTTACATAAATGTGCTAAATCATTCATTCACTCACGTCAACTCACGTGTATCATGTTTAGAACTGTTCAATTGTACTTCGATTCCTTTCCGCGCTGATACGGAACTTGTCCACACATTCTCGTCTATAACAAATTGTTGATTGCATGTACTTGTAAATGTGAAGGCTATCACAATCTTGATTTTATTTCTTTTAATTCAGATACGGCATGATTTTATCTGAGACTATATACATAATTATGTATATTAATTTGTCATAATGTAATGTCTTTTGCATTTAAGAATATTGTCTGGACTTTAAAAGAGACTGTGATCCCTGAGTTTGTTTCGTCCTTTCTTCTCAGGGCTAGTCCAGTTAGGAAAGTCCGAACTCATATGCTCAAAAAAAAGTTTAACTTGCAAAAGTGTTCATGTAACCTAATTGCAAAATAAATGATCATTTCATAATTCTGTCTCCGAAATATCACTTGATCGAGTTCATGTTGCTTATTGTATTATATACATATGTATATTATATGCATATTGCATATATACACACACCCGAGTACTCATTTATTAATTGTTTTTTCCTATCAAACAAACTACTTCTTTTGTTGTATCCTAGTACAAGCTACGTTATGTTTTATTGTTTTTTGTCTGGGAGGTGTGAGCCTGGTGATCTGTAACACCGGTTCTTCCTACAACAAACACCAGTCTCTCACAAAGGAATGTAGCCTCACTGAACTGCTTCTAACCTTCATATTAGTGTAACTACCTTTGTGAGTAGAGAAATAAATTCATTATTATATATGATATATTGTGGCAGATTTGGCAAGGATCTCCGACAACCGTGTGGTGAAGCATTACGTACAAGGAGTGTCACCACCTTTATTCATTCCGTGGGTGTTGTAAAAGCCGACAAAGGGGCAAAACTACGCAGAACTGCAGTGAGGGAAAACTGGTATCAAATCATATATCCACCCGTCTGGCCAGTGTGACCCATATCCAGCTCATAACTGCTAAAGTCTGTTGTTGTTGATGATGATGATGGTGGTGACGTTAACACAGCAAAAAGTCATTTGTTTTGGTTTTGGTTTTTTATTAACTGTATAATCATCTTCCGAGCCTTTATTCCCAAGTTTATTTGGGGTCGGCTACTAGTTCAACCGGTTTTACCTGAATTTCAGTTTTTGAATTTGAGCGACTGGCATCGGACCTCCGCAACCCTAAGGGAGAACTGAAATTCGAAGATTGAACTAGTTGTCAGTATATTTAAGGACACTGACTTCCCAACAACTATTGCCATAGATGTTCATGATAACCGGGACCGACGGCTTTACGTGCCCTCCGAATTACGGGCGTGAATCACTTCCAAACTATTAGGAATTTCCTAAGAAAAACCCAAAAATACTTTTTGGCCCGACCCGGTATTCGAACGAGACCTCTTGATTAGCAGTCGCATACGCTAACCACTAGACCAACGGGGCAGTTTTATTAACTATATTATATCTAATGAAATTGATTATACCTATATGCTTAACTAATTGACTCAGCGAACTTCGTACTACCTTTGTATTAGGTTATTAACGGATGGTGAGAAACCGACAGCAGCACCTCAGCGCCACCTACCGACCCTGGCCGTACCACCGCAACCGTTGTGTCGCTGCATTTTAAATCTGCGATATCTTCGAAAATATTCTTTTAAATTACATGCTGTAAAGATCCATATTAATCTATATTAAATGCACAATGTATTTAAGATACTTAATTGGAGTATTAATACTGAACAGCTTAAAATTCATTCGTAGATAAGCCAATAGTTTTCGTAAAAAGTAAAAGATAAAAATAACTTTTTTGTAGATATTTTTAAAGTGTACAATACTGTAGTTCATTAAGCCAGCGTTTGCAATGTAAGCGCAAAAATGTGTTTATTTACGACATGTCACTAGAAACCTTTAAAATTATCAGTGTTACTTTGCTATGTTACGCATGTATTATACATAAAAACCTTCCTCTTCAATCACTCTATCTATTAAAAAAAAAAATGTCCACATCTGTTGCATAGTTTTAAAGATCAAATCATACATAGAGACAGACAGACGAAAAGCGCCTTTATTTTATACTGAGTAGTGATGACTAGTTGAGCCCTGTGGTGTTACCTGCGCCTGTTGCACAACAACATGCTTATCATTTGTATAATTAACACAGTCACATGTTTGGCGATGTCTGAAACTGATAAGTATGAGACGTGCAGTGATCGACATCAAGTGATGATGATGGCAGTGGAGATACTTTATTGATTGATATTAGAGTAGAATGTATTTCTCAATAAAATCTAATAATCTCTTTATAAATGACTAGGAGTTGTGAGCCAATACGATCTCATTCGTAGGCATTACGACGGTTGTCTCATGGATCGGACGGCGGCGGCGAGCCGATCATCTCAGCTTACTTATTTACAATATTTTGTGCCGCTATAATATTCATTTAGTTGCAAAGTATACTTTAAACTAAGAAATAAATTGTCTGAATAGACAGGCATACCATAGAAATTCCACAATTATCAAAAAAATACTGACAAAATCACGAGTAAATGCTTATGAAATGTAACGCCCGTACCAATGATACCAAACACGGCATATTTATCTCAAATTATTTATTAAAACGGTACTGAGTATGCCACATCAGAATCAGTGGACCCCTCATATAGCCCATAACCAACGGACGGTTAAGACAGTACCTCATTTGCCCAGTTGTAATTAATGGTTGAGGAGCTATAAGGGAACAGGTGATCATATAAACATGGCCTGACAAAATCATAGCCCTCCTGCGGCTTCGCCGTAGTCGGGTAAAATGTAGCATAAATTACTCCTTATATCATCAGCTATGTGCCAGTGGAAAGCTTTTCAAATCTGTTCATCCATTCCAGACATTAGTCGGAACATAGAAACAGACAGCCAGATAAAAGAACATTCAAATAGATTTTTCGATTTAGTGAAAATGTATTAATTTTAAATTTCAAACAGACACTTCAATATTATTTATTTTTATAGGAGTAGGTATATAGGTATATAGGAGTAGGTATATAGATAATTCATTTCTTTTTATTTAAATTTTAATTAAGCAGTTTTTTCAATCAGATAAATACTTAGTTGATATGTTATTAAGATAAAACTGAGTATTAGTAGATAATCTAGTCCGAGATTACTAATTGACTCTACGTGGTACGTCTTGAAGCTATTTTTCACTCATTCGATTCCGGGACACAAGACAGTCTGAAAGAAAATAATACTTTTAGGAAAACAGTGCAATGAACGGCCGAGCCAGTGAAAGTGAGCCTCCGGGCACTAATATGAGAAAAGGCAGTGTACTCAACAAGCCCATAGACCTAGACGATGTGCTGGTGAACGAGCTCGGCCAGTTCGGCCGCTACCAGCTTCTCAACCTCCTCCTGCTCTCTGTCCCTCTGATCATGTCAGCTTTCCCGAGCGAGTTCATCTTCTCAGCTGCAGCCATTCCACACAGGTCAGTTCAGTACATAAAACTTTAACTGTTATTTCTCTGACGATTATATTGTTATGTCAAAAATGTCCATATATAGATATATAATCTATTTACATTGACTCCATTTTACAATACACTGATGAGTAGACGTGTGGACCGCCAAATTGTTGTGTATACTTTTGACGTCGTTAAATAGTAAAACCTTAGTTTGTTCATATAATCTAACATGGAATATGAATACAGATGGAACGTACTGAACACTAAAGCGTAACCACTAAAACCGGTAAAAAAATTAATATGAATCAAAAAACGAATATGATCTAGCGGCAGTGTTGGAAAGAACGCCATAATGTATTTATATAAATTATTAATAATTTTAACATTTCAAATTTCATCCTGCCTTTCTGATCAAATAAATAGTAGCCTAAAATGTGTGTTATTCCGATATGTAAGCTATATTATTGTGAAGTTTCATCAAAATCCATTCAGTAGTTTTTGCGTAAAAGAGCAACATACATACATACTCACAAACTTTCGCGTTTATAATATTAGTAGAATTTACTCCATAAATATACGATCGTGTCGGAACACTAAACCTCTTTTATTACTTTAATTTAGGGAAATTACTTGTTAGTCCAAGTTATAGCGAACCTCATTTCTATATTTTACATCTTTGGACATACAATTATTGATTATTATTATTGTATACATTGTGAACATTTTGTTGTGTCTTTGACTTGTAATTCACATCGTATTTATTGTTGTAATTTCTGTAGAACGATGAATGTCACAATTGATATTGTATATAAGTACCTATATAAGTAAATGATAAATATTAAACAACTGAAACTCACACTTACCATTTGACAGCAAAACATAAATAATATTAAATAAGTAATGAATATATTATAAAGTAAACAATTTTACCATCTCATTATGTTTTTGTAGTTTATCATGGATTTTATCACAAAATTAATTTGATAAAGTTACTAATTGAGAAGTTTTCATTGTTACGACAGCACAACGAGTATACCTATAGCGAAACTGAAATGAATTCACGACATTTAAACGCAAAGCGGCAATATTATAAAAGCAAAATAATGGTTGCTAAACAAATATCATTTGTCTGTAACTCAAATGAAAATAACGTCGTAGGTAAATATTTCGGACATCTTACTCACAACGCTATCTAGTCCCAAACTAAACAGGGCTTGTATTATGGCTACTAGACAACTGTTATTAATACAACATATTTTTTTGTGTAAATACATACAGATTATGTATAGAAAACACCCAAACTCTGAACAGAAGTTACAAGGGGGAGGGGGGCTCACACATTACCCAATTGTGACAATTGTGTCCTGAGAATAACGGAGTAATTATCTCAAATTTATTTTTAACATAGTAATTTGTAACCGTTACTAGTCGCCCTCATCTGTCCACTTCTAATAAGTAGTTGAGGAGCTATGAGGCAACAAACGAACATACATACCTACATTAATAGCATGTCAAAATCATAACCCTCCTTTGGCTTTGTCGTAATCGGGTAAAAAGTCTGTCTGTCCATCTGTTTAAAATTTTGAGGAGAATTTAATTAGTAGACTTTTTTTATGATAGATTATTTTTTATTTATTTTAGGACAACTTTAAAAACCGATCCGAACAATTTCCGACTTAAAGTAACAAAACTCGCGACCGCGAGTAACACCGCATGGCGTAGCTAGTATATCAATACTGTCAAGTTTCATTTTGAACATTTGTAGATGTCGCATTCCGGAGTGCGGGGAAGATAGTCGGAGTAATTTATTTGAACCTGGCTGGGTGTTCAACGCCATTCCTGCTGACGACAGTAATACTGGCTTCGCGAGCTGCACTCGCTTCGTATCTACGGGGAATGGAACCCTGGACTCCTGTCCCGCCAACCTGTTCGCCACCGCTACCACAGATTGCAACAACCAATTTGTTTACAGTAGACACAACTCAGTTGTGTACGAAGTGAGTTACCTTTTTTTTTAAGATTTGATACTCTCTAATGATTACTTATTCCTTTGCCTTGCTTGCCTCAGAAATGTGTTATACCTCTAATACAGTTGCAGGCGTAAATACACATTCAAGTGTATTAGAGATTTTCTTTGTAAAAGTTTAGTTTTTTCCTTTAGCCTAATGGAAAGCATGAGTAGAATCCAGGGATAGACCATGAACCATGAACCACCATGCTCATTGTTAGTGAACACAATGTAGCATAGCTACACACATAATAGTGGCTTAGTAAGATGTTTCTGCGTGAGTGAATGATTGGGCCTCCGCAGCTCCAGTCTCACCATCACTCACCAACGAAATACGGCAGCTTGAATGCTGAAATTTCACACACGCACAGTTCACAGTTTTGATTAAATTTTATCAATATTTCTAGTTTAACCTCGGGTGTCAAGAATGGCTCCGTGCGCTGGCCGGTACTCTCAGCAGTGTGGGTACTCTGTTGGTGCTGCCCATCACCGGCTACGTGTCCGATAAATACGGCCGAAAGGCTGCCCTTGTCATCAGCGCCTTTAACTTGGCACTCATGGGATTGATTCGAGCATTTTCTGTAAACTATCCCATGTATCTGGCGATGCACTTGCTCCAAACTACTCTTGGTGCTGGTATATACAGTTCTGCGTACATTTTCGGTAAGTTTTGTTTGTGATTTACAAGACTTTAAACCATTTCTTTAGTAACTTATTCCCGGGTTTATCTATAGCTGCACAAAACAATAAGTAGTTTGTTTCATTTCGCAGCGACTGAATTTGTGGGTCCTCGGTATCGTGTTTTGACCAGTGCTACGTGTTCGTCGATGTTTGCTGTGGGCCAGGTCACCCTCGGAGGAGTGGCTTGGCTCGTGGAGCCGTGGCGCTCTATGATCATGATTCTACACATTCCATGCTTCCTCCTCGTAGCCTACTACTGGCTTCTCGACGAGAGCGTCAGGTGGCAACTGTCCAAGGGGAAATATGATAAAGCAAAGACCACATTAGAGAATGTCGCACGAATCAACAGAAAAAAAATCAGTGAAAAATCCCTGCATGCGCTGATGAACCCGCCACGTCAAGCAGACCTGCCGGTAAGCGCTTTGGTACTTCACTTTACTTTAGAAGGGGTTATGTGAAACAGCAAACAGTGAGGTGACACATATCCATACAAATAAATAAAACAGAACTGTTTGTATTTTCAAATTAACAACTTTCACGAAATACACTTGAAAGTATACCCATACGGTAATTACATCAACAAAATAATTATCAAAATGCTATCTGTCTGTCTGTTTGTTTATTCCGGCCAATCTCTAAAGCGTATGGATGTATGGGTCTCAGTCAGTATCTAGCCAATAAAAGTAATTGAACAGTTATGTTGTGTATGTTATTAAGACACTTATAAACACAACAGATAACTTGTTGATTTCAAATTACATTGTAAATATTAAAGTAACTGTGGTAGTGGTGGGCACTGTGGGCAGTTCCGGATCTGAGAGTGGAATATATCGTTTTTAACCCATGACGCAAAAACGACAGGATGTTATAAGTTTGACGTGTCTGTCTGTGGCATCGAAGCTCCCGAACTGATGAACCGATTTTGGTTTTGTTTATTTAGTTTGAAAGGTGAATTAGTTGGGAGTGTTCTTAGCTATGTTCGATGGAAATCCGTCCAATCAGTCGGGGGATTTTAATTTTACTTGTATATACAAATAAGTAAATATTACTTATTTAAGAGCAGCACACAGAAGACCATACTTGGGTGTTTTCTATGTATAATATAAACATAAATATTTTGGACATCTTACACACAACATCATCTAGCCTTATTTAATAATGACAGCATTCTTGTTGTCGTATTTTGTTGGTGAGTGTGAGACCTGAGGCCCAATCATTTTGCATCATTCTCCCTGCTAGGATACTCCTGGATTCTGACCAGGCTGATTCTACTCATGCTTTCTATCAGGCAAAGTAGAGTCACTTTAGTAGGGTTGAGTATTAAAAAATCATGCAACTAAGCATTTTTTCTTTTTTTAATTCGCATTATAGTATTTATTTTCGTGTGTAGAACGAACCAAGTTTAATCAAAACTATTTGGAACTCGAGTGTGCTACTGCGGCGTGTCTGCACCACCCCGGTCTGGTGGATCACCACCACCTTCGTGTACTACGGCTTGTCCATCAACGCGACCAGCCTCTCCGAGACCATGCATCTCAACTACATACTGACTGCGGCCATCGAAATCCCAGGTTTTTATACGGCCGTGTTGGTGTTGGACAGAATCGGCAGAAAGCCTACCATATGTACCGGGTTCTTGTTCAGCGCCGCCTGCAACATTGCCTTCACGTTCACACCTCAAGGTTAGTTCTGTGTACTTACTTGGTCTCACGTGCTTCAGACAAAAAAAGCTTTAACGTGAGACGATAATTTTTATTTGTGAAGCAATTTATCCCTAAGTATATTATTAATTTATAGCAACGGTTACTTAAGCTGGTCATAACACTTCTTGATTTCAAGGTGCAACGTTCCGACTACAATCAAAAACGTAAAGCAAATATAACAGTAGATACATTAATAAATCTAAATACATAGGATAAATCTCTATGTAAGGCATCAATTTATAAGGAACAAAACATAATTTTAGATCTGGCCACACTTCGCTTGATCGTCTACCTGCTCGGCAAGTTCGGTATCTCCATGGTGTTCACGTCGATATACCTGTTTACATCTGAGCTGTACCCCACCAAGTACCGGCACAGCCTGCTAGCATTCTCTTCGATGGTGGGACGAATCGGATCCATCACGGCACCCCTCACACCTGCACTCGTAAGTTAAATCAAATAAATGTGCTTTTCATTGGGCAAACAAATCGTTAGCAGCCGAGCTGTCTGGAAATTAGGCCTCTTTCCTCCAGACACAGGGGGACGTTTTGGTTTCGGTAACTTAAAGTCTTTCGTGAGGTCGGCCTATTCGTGCCAGAAAGGAATTGTGGATCACACTAAATGTTGCCCTACATGGACTTTTTTTAATATTAAATCCTGCCAAAGTGACAGCCTGTCTATCCTCATCATCATTAGCCTATCTCAGTCCACAGCTGGACATAGGCCTTACTCATTGCACAACACTCTGATCGATTTATAATTATAAATACGAGTATTTCATCTTGTCTATAATACAATTCTCGTTCAGAATACGATAAGAAATCTAGGACTAATACCCAATTATTCAATTTTAGATGGTATTTATATTTCAAATTTCAATGATAAGATTGTTACAGTGACTGTGGCTGCGCTGTCACCTTGGTTTATCAACAGGCAAACTCATTTTCCCTCAGTCTGAGAACACACCAGCACCGGGCCATTTTTAAATTTCTTTCGTGAATCCTAAAATATGACGTAGGTTTTAAGAATCCATAAATTTACCAAAATCAGCAACTATTAAAGAACCTGTTTATAATTATTAACAATAATAAAATTATGTTGCTACATACACATTATATTGAAGTATATTGAGAATCAATAAGAAACATTGAAGAGCAACACCATTACGAAAGGATCCTGGCCTCAACATTAATCTTTTTGACTGCCTCGTTAGTCTAGTGGTTGGCGGATGCGTCTGCTGATCAAGAGGTCTCGGATTCGATTCCCAGGTCGGACCAAATCTTTGTATGATCTGCACATATTTGTTTCGGAGTTTGGGTGTTTTCTATATAGAATATGTATGTATTTACAAAACAAGTGTGTTTATGTATTTATATCAGTTGTCTCGTACCCATAACACAAGCTCTGCTTAGTTGGAGACTAGACGATGTTGTGTGTAAGATGTCCGAAATATTTATTTATTATTTCTCCTTAGATGGAGTACTATGCTGGTATTCCCACGTTAATGTTCGGAGGTATGGGCATTCTCTCGGGCATCCTCGTCCTGACGCAACCGGAGACCCTCGGGACCAAGTTGCCTGATACCCTGGAGGAAGCTGAGATGATCGGCTCGCCAGGATCCATGAGACAATCGTCGTAATGCTTACGAATGTTTATATTGCCTCAACAGATTGCAACTCCTAGTCATTTATGTAGGTTTAATTAGATTTTATTTAAAAATAAATATTATTAAGCTATCAATAAAGAAAATAAATAAAACAAAAGTAACAATATAACACTGCTTATATTTAACTCGTCTGCCATCATCATCACTTGATGTCGATCACTGCACGTCTTACACGTATCAGTTTCAGACATCACCAAACATGTGACTGTGTGATAATTACGTACATGATAAATGATGATATTTATTTTTGTAAGTAAATCTTTTATACATATTTTTACACGATAGGTAAAACCTTTCAAAGGAGAGGCCTATGTCCAGCAGTGGACTGTTAAAGGCTGTTGATAATGATGATGATGATAGGCAAAAAATAAAAATAGAGGTAAATGGGCGATGGTTAGTCGAGAAACCTGATGGTAGTGTGAGCGGCACGGACCTAAAAGAACCTGACATGCACTAGTTCTATGCACTAGTTCTTACGAAAGAAATGCCATCAAAAACATAACTTCAAGACTAAATCCAAGTCGAACACAACCCAGTTTTTCTGTAATTAAAGTTGTAAGATACATATAGTGCCAAGACGGTAATTAATTCAGTCCCTACTTAAGGAAATTAAATTTCTGTCTCAAGTTATTATGTAATTAACTCATCTAACAATAGCTTACAATGATCATATTAATATTACAAATGTGTAATATAATGTGTTAAAGGCATATTTAAGGGTTGTAATTATTAGAGTACTTAAGGTTTTTGAGCCGTAGATCATATTGCTTTATTAAATATATCATCATCAATCATCAACAACCCATAACGTCCCACTGCTGGGCCCTGATCTCCTCTTAGGAGAGGGTTAAGGTAATACGTCCCCATGCTGGACGAGTGCGGGTTGGGGACTGGCAAGACATGTTGTGGCTACATAATCTTGCCGTTGGATGCTTTTAATCCGCCCGAAGGCCTCCAACTAAGCTTAATGACTGCTCTTTTGATAACAACCAGGACCGACTGCTTAACGTGTTTCCGAATCACGAAAATGCTCATAACATATCATGCTACAATAGGTCACCCATCCGGGTCTGACCGCGCCATCGTTACAAGTGTAGGTAGTTCAAATTATTGTCGGTTAGTCATTTCCACCCTATACGAGTATAGCGCTGACTAGAGGAGGAGCTTAATCCTTGGATACCTTGGTTGTAGAAAGAATCAGGTTGAGGCAAGAGTAAAAGGAAACAATAAAAAAAGATGATATTAATATGTTAAGAAATTAATTTTGAAATATCCGTTGTTAGAAAACGAATAGATAAAATAGAAATGTTGAAAGAGTCAAATGTAGAATTTCACCACACTAGGTTTTTACCATTTTGAATAAATTCAGATTCAGACTACCAGTCTCAGACCGCAAGACTAAGTGTTGTTGCTTCGCAAACGCCAGGCCCAAGAGGCGCGGAAGTGAATAGCAAAACTCTTTTTTATTTTTCAAATTCTGTGCACCGTTGAAATTGAGTTTATAACGAAACTTGGTTTTTCAGTAATTACTTAAGTTTGGGTTGTATGTGATGTACGTAGTTTCCTGCGCAATAATCACACATGTCACTACAGCACGTCATCAATATAACTAAATACATAATCATGTACAAGATACGTGTTGAGAAACAAAACAAAATAATTATTTTGTATTGTAATATGTAGACGTTAAGGCATAACCATCTCTAAGAGGAAAATAAAATGGGGGGTAATACATACGAGTATAAGAGGTCACTTAGACGAGTCTGTTTTAAAGTCAACATGGACTTACCTACTAACTACTACTACTTACTTTTGGAAAACGTCCTTATCAACGTCTTAACAAAAGAAGCATGTTGTGCCATCGCCTATTAATATAACAATAAAATTACTCACAATAAAATAGATTATTATTGTGAGGCCTATGTCCAGCTGTGGACTGCGGTAGGCTGATGATGATGATGACGGTGATAACTGACATCTTCCAGTAGCGGGGATGGATTCCGGATTTTTAATGATGACATCATTCGAGCTACCGTGTCTATTGTCAGTGAGTGCGAGACCGGAGGTCCAAAGATGCAGGAGCATCGCAATAAGCCGCCGTGGTGCCGTGGTACCGTGGTGCCGTGGTGCCGTGGTGCCGTGGTGCCGTGGTGCCGTGGTGCCGTGGTGCCGTGGTGCCGTGGTACCGTGGTGCCGTGGTGCCGTGCTGCCCTGGTGCCGTTTTGCGTGTCGCCATCATATATTATCTGCATTCACAATGAGTATGGTGACCACTGCTCTTGGCTTCCACTCACGCTTTCCATCAGGCAGAGTAGAGTCAGCTTGGTTAGCTCGTGAATAAAAAATAACGCAAAAATAAAATAGAATCAATACAGCTGGATTTTCGATTGAAGTAAGAGCAGGGTCAGATGATGTATTTTTTTTTTTTTTTTTATACATAAACCATCTAAAGTGACTCTACCCTGCCTGATAGAAAGCATGAGCAGAATCCAAGAGGGGGCCACCACACTTGCTGCGAATGCAGACAATAATGTATGGCGGCCCACACTATGGCGGCTTAGTGAGATGCTTTTTTACGCCCCGCGTAAAGGACCCGGGATCATAGTGGGAAGGAAACACGTGAGCTGGTAGTGAGTTCCAGTCTTTGACTGCTCGGCATAGGAAAGAAGAGCCGAACCGTTTTGTTCTGGTGCGTATTTCTTCCACTTTAAAGCCTATACATATAACGGTGACATATAACGTAGGTAATAGACATATAACGCTAATGAACGTATAACCCTTTACACTGGAAGTGCACAGACAAGTGCAATAGCAACACTGGTTTAAAAGTCAGATTATGTAAATTAAAACGTGAGTGTGATGTTTTATATTATTTAGTTTTATATTATTTAGTGTTCAGTTAGTAAAATGTCTAAGATAAAGATAATACAAGATAATTTGTACAGCAGTTAGGTTGTGTTTTACATAGGAATTCCCACCCTACGACAATGTTTAAATTTCTTGTTTGTTGGAAACGATAGAACTGGAATAGCCAATCGATGCCCCTCCGCTAGTGGCCTTTATACTTACACGATGAGTTGAGCTTATCTATACGTTACACGTGTTAGTGACTGGTCTTTATTAAATGAAACTAAAACATCAGGAAGAACAGCCAAGAGACAGTGTCCTTCACCTAATAAAACTCCTTCACCTTTTAAAAATGCATTGACACTTTTACTTTTAGGTGTTTACGTGTCTACTTGACATTAATCCGTAACCAGTCATACGTCACTCACTCTCACTCACTCACTAAGGGGCATTAGCCCTCACTTGCCATTTTGCCCTGGACTACATTTATTTTGTTCCAGTATTCTATCTACAACAGTCTCCATTTAGTAAACGTACACAAAAACCAAAAAGGCATAGAGCACGAAACTGATGACTATGGAAAAAAGTTGAGCCACAATAGTGTAGTTTAAATATAACAAAAGTAAAACAACGTTTTGTTTGGTCCAAAATGTTTATGAATACTTACAAAAATGTATTAACACTCCATAATTCAGAAATAAATAGTTACCTTAACATACGAAAATGAGGGCCAAGTACTGTAAGAGTAGATACATCCAGAAATGTACAATTGTAATTTGTTGCAGCGAACTGTTACTGTGATGTAGTAAGACATGTTTAGTGTTTAGTCTGAGAGGCAATCAACAAACGTAGAGACTTCCGTTAACTGCCGTGATTCTACTTAAATCATATAAGCGTTCTTTGTATAAAGTAATCAAGTTACATTAAACTTTACCTAAGCACAAACATACAACACTGAATAACTAAATTGATGAACATCATATCTACTTATGAAATACGTTTGACATTGTGTATTCGCAATCAAATCTTATGACACAAGACACAAACAAGATATTGGAACAGTTACAAGGAATAAACAAAGTGGGGTCGTCCGGTCGGTACAAAAAGCTTTCCACAACAAAAAATGTAATAGCACATCTACATTTGTAAAGGTATTAAACAATTAATTTTTTTCAAAATTAATTAGTTAACAAGTAAAGCGGGCACCATCCACAGGGATGAGCATACAGAGTAGGTACATTATATTAATTCGGGACGTGGCCGTGTCACACTGACGTAAGAACAACTTGCCAAAACTAAACAACAACTATCTACCTAGGCAGGTACAACCTAGCTCACCTAAGCTTGGCATTCACAGATAAGTGCGTTTTGTATTAAATTATGAAATGAGATTATTTGTTTGCCTATTTAAGGTAATATTTACTAAGTATCTTCCCAGTACGACGTAGAAATGTGAGATCGGTATGTATGTAACATGTACGAGGAAAATATATAATACAAGACACAACTACACAATATATCTCATTAAAGTAGACATCACATCTATGCAAATTTAAATCTAACTTACCAATAAAGGTATAAAATATTTATAAATAATAATTTAGTAGTTTAAAGTTAAGCGAAGTTATTAAACTTACATCTACAGTTATACATGTTGGTTAACTTCTCAACTATAACTATATATCATCTCTAATCTTAACACGAATATCACACGATAATGAGCATCAAGTCCATGCTCGCCGACAAGTTAGTTAACTTCTGGTCCGTAAGTACGAGTCATGTCAACATGGCGACGTGAGAGAGGCTGAGAGAGAGAGGCTCTACTACTGCTTCACTTGCGTCACGCCGACACTGACCGTGTGCGCCTCGTCCTCGGGCTGCTGGGTGTCGATCTTCTCGGCGTCGGCGATGTCGTCCGGCAGCACCGCCTTGCTCGTGTCCGGCAGCAGCAGCGCCAACATCGCTGCTCCTATTGCCACTATGCCAAACACCATGCTCGTTAGCCCGGAAAAGTATTTTTCCTGAAATAAACATGGAATATTAAATATGCACATCTGTTTCGTTAATTGTGTTGTCGTAGCAATGCTAGACTCGCACAATAAATTAATTATATTAAAGAGACATTGAATATCGCCGTGAATTAATTGTAATAAATAATTCTTTAATATTATTGCAGGAAAATCAAATGCTCTTTACGTGATAGGCGTAATAAATGCAATAAAACACAAAAAAACATAAAAGTACTAGTAAAGGCGCCTGCGGTGCGAGCACGGCGCCGAGCCGGCCCACGGTGTTGGCGATGTTGGTGAGCGAGTTGCGAGACTTGGTGGGGAACACCTCCATGGCCACCACGTACATGCTGAACATGCCGTAGCTACTGCACATCTTGCCGGCCAAGTAGAACAGCACCGAAGCCCACCACACGGCTGTGGAAACGTTCCATCATCACGTCAATATTTATAATATATTCAATGTGGAGTATGAGATAGCTCCAATAGAATATTCTGAATTTCCAACTTACACTTAGATACAAAAGCGGAGGCAAAAAAGAAGACGCAACACAACACGTAGGCGACGCAAATGGGCGCCTTTCTACCGAAGCGAGTCAACGTGAAGGCTGTGATGATGCGAGTGGGCACCGACACCAGCAGCAGAGCCGAGAAATTAAGATATTTGTTGCCCGACACACTCGTAGAGTTGATGATGATGCCGGTGTACACGAAGGTGCTGCAGATGAAGCAGCACGCGATCAGCGCGACCCGCAGCAGGATCGTGCGCGAGCGCAGCACCGACAGCAGGTGCAGGCGCTCCGGCGGCTGCTCGCCCTCCGGCTGATGTACGGCGGACACATGAAGATACGTCGATTAAAATAACACTCAATAAATTAATGTAGGTTACAATTCTAAAATTAGCTTACTCAACATTATGAGTACTACGACTAATTTTATATGATAATAAACCTAATAAAATGATAATTGCTTTGAAGTATTGTGCTTTTTTGGATACAAAAATGAATTTTTATTCTTAAAAATTTCAACAGTGATTGATCACACTTTTCTTTGAAGAGCATACAGTTTAGTCTGTGCCAGTATTGGCTGGAAACAAAAGAGTATACAGTTTAGTCTGTGCCAGTATTGGCTTGAAACAAAAGAGCATACAGTTTAGTCTGTGCCAGTATTGGCTGGAAACAAAAGAGCACACAGTTTAGTCTGTGCCAGTATTGGCTGGAAACAAAAGAGCACACAGTTTAGTCTGTGCCAGTATTGGCTGGAAACAAAAGAGCACACAGTTTAGTCTGTGCCAGTATTGGCTGGAAACAAAAGAGCACACAGTTTAGTCTGTGCCAGTATTGGCTTGAAACAAAAGAGCATACAGTTTAGTCTGTGCCAGTATTGGCTGGAAACAAAAGAGTATACAGTTTAGTCTGTGCCAGTATTGGCTGGAAACAAAAGAGCACACAGTTTAGTCTGTGCCAGTATTGGCTTGAAACAAAAGAGCATACAGTTTAGTCTGTGCCAGTATTGGCTGGAAACAAAAGAGCACACAGTTTAGTCTGTGCCAGTATTGGCTTGAAACAAAAGAGCACACAGTTTAGTCTGTGCCAGTATTGGCTGGAAACAAAAGAGCATACAGTTTAGTCTGTGCCAGTATTGGCTGGAAACAAAAGAGCACACAGTTTAGTCTGTGCCAGTATTGGCTTGAAACAAAAGAGCATACAGTTTAGTCTGTGCCAGTATTGGCTGGAAACAAAAGAGCACACAGTTTAGTCTGTGCCAGTATTGGCTTGAAACAAAAGAGCATACAGTTTAGTCTGTGCCAGTATTGGCTGGAAACAAAAGAGCACACAGTTTAGTCTGTGCCAGTATTGGCTTGAAACAAAAGAGCATACAGTTTAGTCTGTGCCAGTATTGGCTGGAAACAAAAGAGCACACAGTTTAGTCTGTGCCAGTATTGGCTGGAAGCAAAAGCATTTAATATATACAAGGATGGTGGATATGTACAAAGTGGATGTAATTACCTGTTCACTCTTATTTTTAACTGTAGTTATGTTGGAGAGCATTACTTTCGCTTTATTAGACAGCTCGATATTATTGATCTTGGCCACTTTGTTCAACACCCTGACCGCTTCGTCGTTCTTGTTGTGTGCCAGGAGCCACCTGACTCCTTCGTCTACGAGGAATATGTAAAACACGACGACGAGTAGGGGCGTGTATATGGCTCTCATCATGTGCCGCCAGTAGGGGACCTTCCACGCGATCAGCCCGAAGAAGGCGCTCCCGAAACTTGACAGTATGTCCGACATGCACGAAAACATCACTCGACGCTTTTGACTCACGAGCTCTAACGCTGCAACAACAACGTTCTCATTCATTCATTACAATCGTCATCTACATTATACGTTACATAATATAACAACGCAAATGGTTTCTTTACTAACACATCATCGATAGATCTGCATATGAAAAATAATAATAAATTTTGGGGGACCCCATACCTACTTGGAACTGAAACTTCCAACGTGTTAGTTTGCGCGAGAGACACTTCCAATGTGGTAATATGTGTGTGTACCCCCCCCCCCCCCCCCCTGTAACTTTTAAAATAAGAAAGTGATAAAACCAAAAAAATATATGATGTACATTGCTATGCAAACTTCCACCGAAATTTGGTTTGAACGAGATCTAGTAAGTAGTTTTTTTTAATACGTCCACACACATAAATCTTAAACCGTGATTTACCTTTCATTCAATCAATACACTTTTATTGAAACATCGATCAAAGTTACAATCATCGAGAAGATAGTACATAATATCTCGATGGTTCCAATGAACTACAAGAACTTTTATATGATGACTTGCTGATCGGAACCCTTCATGGGCGAGTCCGACTCGCACTTGGCCGCTTTTCATTTCATTCAATAACAATATCCAATAAATGATAACATTAGTCAAAAACAATTACAACTAGATAGATTACTTTCCGAGATAAACATAACATATAAATTTTTACTAGGCATACGAGCAATGTAAGTACGTCAAGAATTCGTCGTTTAAACTATACCATTTATCCCTACTAATATTATAAATGCGAAAGTAACTCTGTCTGTCTGTCTGTCTGTTACGCTTTCACGCCTAAACCACTGAACCGATTTTGATAAAATTTGGTATGAAGATAGAACTGAACTTGGGAAAGGACATAGGATACTTTTTTAAATAGGGGTTAAATAGTTTGAATAGTTTGGGTCGAAGTTCCTTATTATCAAACATAAAATCATGTAAGATTGTTTAATCTGCCCTTACCGTTTAACGCGATATAAAAGAATTCCACGCGGGCGAAGCCGCGGGCGGAAAGCTAGTATTTCATAAGATAAGATGTAATTTTCCAAAAATAAACTGATAACGGCACCAAGTTCCCTAGTTACTCTTTACAATATAACTAAGACATGTTCGTTCTTAATCACAGCGGGTTCAACTACATCCATCCGTCCCGAGTGCAGCGAGTGCAATCTATCTACGCACATATGAATATATACGCAGCGCCACTGCGCACCGGAACTGCACAGAAAAGAAAACTTGATATAAATCTTAGACCAACATGTCTAACCAGCGCGGCAGCGTTGCGGAGTGAGCTAAAACCTCCTATCTGAGGATAAGTCTGTTAAAGGTTGTCAATGGTAAGTGACCATGTTTATGTAGAAATGTAGCCGCTAGATATATACGAGCAGATCGTCTCTGCACTGCTACTCTTGCATTTACTCACAAAGCACCATGGAAGCGTTGCCGTAGCCCAGCGCCGTCTCCAGGAACTCCAGCACCAGGAGCATATAGTAGTTGACGGAGAAGGACTTGATGAGGCCGGCGACGCCCACGACCAGCGGCGTGCACACGATCACCACCTTGCGCCCGTACCTGCCGCACACCGCGCACACCACGTGCATACGTCAAGCTTTCCACATTACACAGTTAACATCTAAAGGTTTGCCGATCACTTTGGAAAACAATTACAACATGCTCTATTCAAGTCTGATTATCAGTAAACTTTTATTGTTTAGGCAAAAACAAATAACAAATATTTCTTTAACAAAAATTGTCAGTTTTCAAGAGGAGAACCAGGCATTATTCTATTTCTCTTCAATAAATCAGGCCTTTAGTAATGATATGTACGATGACTATAGATGCTATAGAAATGAATGTTATTATAGTTTAACTTATGTACATACATCTTCTTTTACCTACCTATATGTAAGTCTTGTACCCATCGCTGGAGGAAAACTTAGGTTTGGGTTAAGCTCGTCTTTGTACATTAAATTTTCTTGTCACTTAATGATTTCCATTTGCATACAGTAAAGAATAAGTGAAATTATTGAATGAATGATATTTCCCTAATACTGTTGTGGTATCGAATTTCTCGTAAAATTTAAATAAAAAATATTATAGATTTAAATAGAAAAATATGTAGATGTAATTGAATAGTTGAACTAATAACGTTGTATAGTACTCACTTGTCAGACACGAGTCCAGAAATAACGAAGGAGAAGACGAGGCCCAGGTTGTGCACCGTGCCGATCAGCGTCCGCTTCCAGGGTTGGCAGCCCAGGTCGAACTGGCGGAGGAACACATACACATTACTCAACACATACACATTACCTAATTCACATTTACTTTACATTATTCATAAAGAATATGTAATAAAGACACATTTCAAACATCATGTATTTCACCATTTAAGAGATTTGAAAACATAGATTTAGATTTACACTCTTATTTAAAATGTAATATAAATGTAAATTATCATGTATGTATGTATGTATAGTATGTAGTAATCATATTAATGTAAAATTGTGTGATGAGCACATGATTGATCAGGCGCCTCTAACGCAAAGGACCCTCCTCGAATCGTGAAAAATATATATTTCGGACTTCTTAGACACAACGCTATCTAGTCACGAACTAGGCAGAGCTTTCATTATGGGTAATAGACAACTGATACAAATACATTAACATACATTTTTTTGTAAATACATACATATCACACATGGAAAACACCCAATCTCCAAAAAAACAAATTGCGGATCATACAAATATTTGGTCGTACTCGGGTATCGAATCCGAGAAGCATACATTCACTGCGACACACAGGATGTCATGTCTCGTGGACTTGCTTTGACAAAAGCGAAAGCGTGGACAATCATTTTTAGGGTTCCGTAGCCAAATGACAAAAAATGGAACCCTTATAGATTCGTCATGTATGTCTGTCTGTCCGTCCGTATGTCACAGCCAATTTTTTCCGAAACCATAAGAACTATACTTTTGAAACTTGGTTAGTAGATGTAATCTGTGAACCGCATTTAGATTTTCACATAAAAATAGAAAAAAACAATACATTTTGGGGGTCCCCTTACTTGGAACTGAAATTAAAAAAAAAAAAATCATCAAACCCATAGATAACCATATGTGGCCATACCCATATCTATGGATAGGTGTTCAAAAATGATATTGAGGTTTCTAATATCATTTTTTAGGGTTCCGTAGCCAAATGGCAAAAAACGGAACCCGTATAGATTCGTCAAGTCTGTCTGTCTGTCTGTCCGTCCGTATGTCACAGCCAATTATTTCTGAAACTATAAGAGCTATACTGTTGAAATTTGGTCAGTCGATGTATTCTGTGAACCGCATTAAGATTTTTACATAAAAATAGAAAACAAACAATACATTTCGGGTGTCCCTATATGTACTTGGAACTGAAACTCAAAAATTTATTTTTCATCAAACCTATACGTGTGGGGTATCTATGGATAGGTAAAAATGATGTTGAGGTTTCTAATGTCATTTTTTTCTAAACTGAATAGTTTGCGCGAGATACACTACCAAAGTGGAAAAATGTGTCCCCCCCCCCCCCCCTGTAACTAAAACTAACTAAACTAAAATAAGAGAGTAATAAACCTTAAAAAAAGTATGTTGTACATTACCATGTAAACTACCAACGAAAATTGGTTTGAACGAGATCTAGTAAGTAGTTTTTTTAATACGTCATAAATCAATCAATACACTATTATAAAAACATCGATGAAAGTTACAACGAACTACAATAATTTTAATATGATGTTACTTGCTGATACGGAACCCTTCATAGGCGAGTCTGACTCGCACTTGGCCGCTTTTTTAAGATGAGGGTAATGCGTTTACATTGATACGATAATGCGGAGTGCGTGGTGTACCATACGACCTTGAACTTGCTCTAGAGCAGTGACCTGCACGCGCAAACACTCCAACGCGTAGTTAAGCACATTATACATTGAGTATTGTTTCCTTCTAAGTATGAGCTAATACGAGTACAATAATACAAGCTCTATAACTCGCTTACAAAAGTATTTTGTTAATTCCGTTATTGACTCTGCACCTGAACATATACACGTATCTTACTAAGTGATCACTGAAGTACCTATTAAACAAACGATCATTGTGATATTACTTTCAATATATTTGAAATACTAAGGATAATAAATACATTCAAAGGAAAGTTGTAAAACCCATTATAGGTATAAGTAGATACTGTTTGAGAAGGTAACATATTATGAGCAAGCTACGATTTGACGCAACAGATTACTAACGTTTGACGACAGAGACAGTGTCTGAGGGACAGCAACTCATGCAACGCCCTAGTCTAGACTACTGGTAGGTCCCGCTCCTCTTGGCCTACTCTCATATAACACACGTGCTTGTGAGCCATTACTGAGCCCTTTGCAAACAATTGTACTTACTTCGGCTACAATACTGTTATAATTTTCATAGATCACTTCATCACAAGCCATCGTCGTGTTCCAAGCGAAGCTGTCGGCCGTGCACACAGCTCGGCCCGTGTGTTCCGACGAGTTGAAGGGGGCTGCTCTGTAGCACGTATTGGACGTGTTGAGCAGCGCGTACGGTGCCCACGACGCGTTGAAACTGGAGTCTGTCGACTCGCACTCTGGCACCTTACACCTGCGATATCGTTTAGTTTAGTGACCATTACATCGAGCTGCCGATGTCGCTTATATTATTGTGTGTTTATCGAGACTCTAAATAGGAGTTAGAGTAGAACCTAAGAAAGCAAAGAATCGTCAAGGCACGTTTAGTCCCATCACGCTGCGGGCAATAGAAGACGCAGACGGGGCTGCGTGGGTCAGCTTGATTATTTATTTATTTATTTATTTATTATAACACACTCACGTATGCCATTAACGAACGATCGCCCTTGGAGTGCACGCAAGCCTCTGCAGAAGCCCGGAGCGCTCTTATTATTGTATGTATTTACAAAAAAAAAAGTATGTTTATGTATTTATATCAGTTGTATAGTGCCCATAATACAAGCTCTGCTTACTTTGGGACTAGATGATGTTGTGTGTAAGATTTCCAAAATATTTATTATTATTATTATTCTCTTTATTTGATAATATTTACATATAAATTACATTTTTAAATATAAATATAAAAAGTACATTTAAAAATATAAAAATTAGTAGACCACCGACTTCGGGTACAGGGACCAAGAAACCGGTGGTTAGGGCTCCAAAGACAGGAACCTCCTCACTATACGTGCCGTGTTAAGAAGGACTCAATTTTGCATCAGACCCTTGATCCAGCCATCTAACGTGAGCCTCTTAAGGTGTTGGTCGAGGCTCTTGGCTATCAAACCATGAGCAGAAACAACTATCGAAACAATGATTGCCGAATCCACATTCCACATATCGACAATCTCCTGAGATAAATCCAAATATTTTTCAACTTTCACGAGATTTTCATCATGAGGAACAGCGATATCGACAATCATTGCGCGGCGCTGCGATCGATCTATCACCACAATATCAGGCTTATTGGCAACAATAGTCCTGTGATAATAGTCTGTGATAATAGATCGATCCCAATATAATGTAGTACGACCTTCTCGAGAACTGGGTCGAGCTCATACCTGTAGTGTGGCACCTCCAAACTCACAAGTTTGTATTTAAGGGCAAGTTGTTGGTGTACGATCCTGGCTACTTGGTTGTGTCTGTGCAAATATTTACCGTTAGCAAGACGAGAACAACCAGAAATAATATGCCTAATAGATTCCCCGGGACAGCGACATGCCCGACATATGTTAACCGTACAATCCTTCAGGATATATTTTCGATAGTTATTCGTCATGATAACTTCGTCCATAATTGCACAAACAAAACCTTCGGTTTCTCCAAAGAGATCACCATACCGTAGCCAGAAGGTTGATGCTTTAAAGTCTATATCGGGCGTGTTCAAAGCCCGATAAAACCGACCATGAAGCTCTTTGCCCTTCCATACCTCCTTGCGATCATCAGTACTAAGTACTACAGGTTTGCGCCAATTCTCTTTAGCCAGAGCGAGTGGAGTGAATCCGTAATCCACTGCAACCACATTGCGATGCATTATTATTAAAAAAAAATTCTCTGAGATTGTATATCTCGCGATTATGTAGGGTCTTGATATTTTAAAATCCACGACCCCCAAACTTTCGCGGGATGTACAATCTCATAACCGACGAACGTGGGTGGTGCATTCGAAATGCAGTCAGTAAAGTACGGACTCTCCTGTCAAGGGCATCTCATTCAGTTTGAGTCCATCTAAGTATACCTAAGCAATACATCAGAACCGGCATGACCCAACCATTGTAGGTTCGCACCTTGTTACCCCCAGATAAAAGACTCTTAAGTACTTTTTTCAGGCGGCCAAAGAAGCGTTCCCGCAACGTTTGTTTCATATCAGATTCTGGTATTCCCAAGGACTGTGAAAAACCTAGATACTTGTAGTCTTCGGTGGCAGAAAGAGATCTGAATTTTTTGAATCTGAAAGTTCTATCCTCTCCTAAATAAAAAATCTACTACATACACATTTATTAATACATGTTACATTAAACATAAATTGTCGGCAGATCTATAAACACTTACATACTTTATGTGCATACGCAAATTTTTTAATGCTATCGTTGTTAGCGGTTAAACCATGTATAACATATATTATCGTTTAGATTTACTGCATGTGCCTACTTAATATCCATGAAAAACGTGTTTAAATGTGTATAACATAGAACGAGCCTATGTTTACGATCGTTCCTTCGAGCACTTCCTGCTCGACACACGTTTGTGTCTACTACGATAGCGGATGCGCCACCGCGCACCGGCCACACACTAAACACAACACACCACCCGCCGCTTACGTTGTACCGACTGTACTTTAGCAGTTTACTGAATACATACTTAAATGAGATATTTAATAATAAGCTGAAAAGATCTTCACCAAATACTTTGTTGTAATCTCTCCTTCTAAGCATTGCGCAGTTCACTCGTCCACCGTGGCGCAAATATTAATATTATGGTGAGCATTCAAACACCAGCCCCCCTAGCCAAGTTGCAAACGTTTTTCGTTTTCTATTCTATTATTTATTATTCTCTAATAATTTATTTCATTGCCAAATTTTTTGTTTCGATCACGTGACTAAGTGACATGAGCCAATGAAACAAGAGAATAAAGATATAGAATAGAGAATAGCGAATGTTATCGAGCGCGTCGCGTGTGCCGCACCAGCACCACTCGTAGCCTCGCCCGGAAACAACTTTACCTAATGACAATATCTGTGTAGTCAGTTGTACGTTCAGTAATGACTATATTGCAGCTATGCTGAGGTAAATGCTCTCTAATTCAAGTGCTCAACTTGAAGACGCACCGTCACACCAATTTCATATAAAGTTGTGTGTCATGCGACGTGTGCGAGTTCTACCAGACCGCCCTTTTGTAAACACACCTACTTAGTAGTTGTAACATCGGAGAGCACAAACTGATGTTTATGGCATGTGACGCCGCTGGTGCTCAACTACGAGAGTATCTTAGCCTACACTGGGATTAGTGGTGGAGTATCAGGGCTGAGCGATCGCTCGGTGGAGCATAAAAGACAAATGAAAGTATAACATTGTCCACACAGACCACGGTAAGCTTCAGCGTGCTATGACGATCCACCGGTGGATTGAGATGGTGGATTCTAATTGACAGAGGCTGTGTTTCATACTTGTATTTAATTATATTCCGTTATCAAGTGCTACATAAGTGTAGGTATATTACGTTTGCTTTCAGTTACACAAATTTTAGAGAGGCTCAAAGTGGACATGAATGAAGTAGAGGCGAGTGGTCCAAGCAGTCGGACTATGGCTGTGACGGCATCGCACGCCTTTGTGCCGGTGCCACGAGTTGAGCGCTCCGTTGTATTTTGTGCTCGTCCTGCTCTTCCCCATTTCTGCCAGGATATCAAAGAGCAAGATACCTGCTTGGTGCATTCGAAATGCAGTCAGTAAAGTACGGACTCTCCTGTCAAGGGCATCTAATTCAGTTTGAGTTCCTCTAAGTATACCTAAGCAATACATCAGAACCGGCATGACCCAACCATTGTAGGCTCGCACCTTGTTACCCCCAGATAAAAGACTCTTAAGTACTTTTTTCAGGCGGCCAAAGAAGCGTTCCAAAGCCAAACACGACTGCCGCTACCTCAAACGTAGCGGAGGTAGCGCCTCCAACGAGATGGTGCAGTAGCCTCGTACGAGTACTTTTCGGCAAGGTTTGTGTATTTCATAGAATATCGGCAGTAAATGAGTCACGCGTGATTGTGTGAGTTGGTGGTGGTGGTGGTAGTGAGAGAGTGCCGCCTTCACAAACACCCGTTCTAACCCAACAGTCCCAAGTTCATTGTCCACGTGGCGTATATCAGAGAGCTGCATAACGCTCACAATACAGGAGAACACTCATTCTTGCTATTCAGTACAACTCTTTAGAAATTAGGAATAATTTCACCTTCAGAATAACTCTGAAGGTATGTGTGATGGTATTAAAATAAAAGTTGCAAAATACTTAATAATAAATAAATAAACTAAGCAGAGCTTTTATGTTTTGGTTATAGACAACGGATTTAAATACCTACATAAACATTTTTTTTTGTAAATACACATATAGGTACATATTATACATAGAAAACACCCAGACACCGAAACAAATATTTGCGGATCACACAATCATTTGACCGATCCAGGAAACGAGCTCGAGCCGGACCTTTTGATCAAGAACCGCATACGCTAAGCATTATACCAACAAGGCAGTACTATATCATAGGTGTAACATATAAATCGTATGGCCTACCTGAAATCCACCTCGGCGGCAGTGAACACGTAGTTGTAATTGCACATGCTGAGGAAGGAGTCGCGGAAGGCGAGTAGGAGCAGCAGCACCAGCTGATACTTGCCGAAGCTGCCCAACTCGCTGAGGATGCCGTCCAGGTTGAACCCCTCCATGCCGCTCTTAGGATTCTCCTCCGCCATCTGGAACAATCATCACCGAGTTATCTAAATCAATCTTTCCATAGAGCCAAGGCTCATAATAATAATATAATAATCCGTATCCTGACTAGTCCATATATTAATATTATGAATGTGAAAGTAACTCTATCTGTCTGTCTGTCTGTCTGTCCGGCTTTCACGACAAAACAACTGAACCGATTTAAATGAAAATTAGTACACAGATAGTTTAGAGTCTGAGAAAGGACATGGACTTTTCACTACGATTACCAACATACTCGCGGGCAGAGCCGCGTGCGAAAGCTAATACTATATAAAACAATAATATAGTTCATTTTACCTAATTATTTTTAATTAAATGCACCGATCAATATGCACCGTTCAGCATTTAGCTGAGATGATGGCACATCCTGGCTCACATTTTTTATAAATATCATTTTGTGCATAATATACCGACATCATATTCTATTTACTGTTCAAATCTGTGTTACGCATTAAGTTCTGTGCGCCATGAATGTATCACTTTCATTTCGTTAATAACCGTAAGAGACGCAAGACATGAGAGTGTGGCAAAGAAAATATCAGTGAATTGACGAGAATAGACCAACAATAAGCTATTAATTGACACGGGGACGCGCGCATCACTCTATCTTGTACCTACACACTCGCCGTATACAAATATAATATATAACTATTCGCTCAGAAGCTTTTCATAAATTAAGGAGATGACTTCCGTTGATCACGGTAGTACCTTAATCATCATCATCATCAGCCTATCGCAGTCCACTGCCGGACATAGGCCTCTCCCATTGCACACCACTGTAATCGATTTTGGGCTTCCCGCATCCAGCTCCTGCCAGCCATCCTGCGCAAGTCGCCACTCCACCTGGCCTGTTTGCGTCCTACACTACGTATGGCGAGACGCGTACCGAGAACTTTAATATTACCTTAATATTAGTTTCCTTGGACACCATGTCGACAGGCCGAACCAGACGCCGACCTCACCCCGGGGAGCCGCAAACGTCTCAGCTGCAAGCGATCGCTACAATCAGTATCTCATCAATGAAATGTTGTACAGAGTCATTAATTTATTATTTGTTAAGGAGCGCATCGTTCACAAATAATCTGCCGGTTATTTCTAAAGTGATTTAAAACAGCAACACAACACAGGCCCGCGGACCGGAGGGGAGTAGCCAGACACTCGGTCATTATTATTATTATTGATTCACATATAAAAACAATCACTTGTTACTATAAACTCATACATAACAATTAAAACAAAAAATCCAAATTTCACACACACACACACACACACACACACACACACACATACATCACACACACACGCCTGCGTATGGCTACTAACTACCGTGTTGCTCAATGTTTTGAAATAATCAAGATAAAAACATCTGTCATAAAAAAAAAAAAGTATAAGTCTATGAAAATTAGTCGCTCCCGCTGTCCGATCAGTCCGATCACCTAAATCTATTATAGTACTCAACGCAAGCAATAAATAGATAGATTGATTCAAAAGAAAGGTATGATGTTTTAAACATGCATATGATAGTAAAAGATATTGGAGAATTTCAAAGACTTCCTTGCGGTCGGTTCAGTTTCAGTCTTCGTCCAACCAATTGTTGACCTAATACATTATATTTCTTCGCTCCGAATTGATTCAGAAGCATGCAGTGTAAACTGTTACATGTCCTGTCAAGCGTACCTAAAATAAAGTAATAAAAAATAGCTAGTTCCGTTCGTAGGCACCAAGCACGACTGCGTACATACAAGTATTAATGAGTAATGAGACAAGTTCTGAGGTAAAACTCTAAGAGTAGTAAGTAACAAATTTTTTTGGTTATTTCAAAGATGAAACAAAAATATAAGATAGCCTTCAAATACTTAGAAAAACAAAGCAATCGTTTCATGGCGAAGAGTGAAGTGAGTGATCTATACCGAGTACAGTTCTCACAAACCTATTTTACATAACAAAATCAGTTAATTGAGTGATTTGTTATACGAACTGTTTGGCCTGACAAGGGTTGCCACTTTTTTTTTCAATTAAAGTACATTGCTTATTAAAGGCAAAAAAAAGTACACAGTGTCAAAATAACGGATAATTTATTTTCTCTACTATTATATTTAAAAACGTATTTTTTTTGTTTTTTGCAAGTTGTATTAAATTATTATCACTGCTAAACAATGGAACAGCATCTTTACAGTCTATATTTTAATTAAAGTAAATAAGTAATAATTATTTTATCAGATTCAAAGACTCTTTATTTCTTTCGTCTCACCATTTGCTATTAATTACAAAAAAGCTCTCTCTGTGAATGCTGATGTGGCTGGAATTGATAGTAAAAATGAAATTACTTTGTACAAGTTTGAAAAATTATCATTAGACTTAATAAATACATGCTGCCATTTTGGTGCAGTAGATAGGTACTTAGCATCTCTGTGTAAGCAGTAAAATAAATTATTTTTATTAATATCATCTAATACATTTTGTATAGCATATGGGCCCAACACCTCTGTAATAGCCTGTAACTAGTGATTCCATTTTCGTTCTAGCTAGATGAATTCCTGTAGCTGAAGTTGAATTGGAATAAATTATTTCACTAAATTTTATAGTACAATCCATGCTATTGTAGGACAAATTATGTTTTACAGTGTGATTATGTTAGGGCTAACTCAGCTGCAACAATATTTTCTTTATCACTTCAGAATGAAATTTTAGAGGATGTATAAGCAGAAGAAGAGTCGAGAAATTTCTTTAGTAGTCCAGATGTTCTCTTCATTTCAAATTTTATTTGTGTTGTTTTGTTTGCTGGTATTGTTTAACCCGAAAATAATAAGAAGAATCCCTTCACCTTACCCATCACCATCAGTCACCATCAAATAATCATGCTTTTAAGGTTGTTATGAAAGAATATATATTTATTTTAAATCAAATCAAATCTAAAATGATTTAGCACAATTTGGATGTCACACTAAACTATATATTATATATATTGAAGAAATATACACAATATCACCACATTAAGCCATTGACTGGAATGCAAAATTTAATAAATTTAAGTGGAAAATAGAAATGAGTAGTAAGTAAAATTATGAAGTTTCGGCACCAATCGATAAAGTTTCGTATTACGCAAAAATACTTTCGAACAAACGTTTTGAATAACAGAAAAAAAAATCACGCGAAATAAAGTATTTTCGCGTACTTTATTTTTCTCATAAAGTATAATTACCTAAAATAATGTACAATACTTTATTATAACGTACGGGTGGCAACCCTAGGCCTGACACGCAATAGGCCAATTTTTCATTGAAACTTCGCTCCAGCTAGTCGTAGCGTTATGATATAATAATATAGCCTTCTTCGTTAAATGGACTATGTGACAGTAAAAGCACTTTTCAAATCTGACTCGTAGTTCATGAAGTTAACGCGTTCCAACAAAGAAACAAACAAACAAACTTTTAATCTTTATATATTAAATGTATAGGTTCTGTCCAAAATTATTTTGGAAAACACGAAAGTGTGTGAGAGGCCAACCCTCTACAATAACATCGCCATCGGTAGGTACTGTTAGCTATTAGTTAGTGATATCGCCTGCTGTACTCGTATACGTGCGAGAGCAACTCGACGAGCCAAGCCCGGGCACGAGACAACTGACACGGCTGCACTGCGCACTGCTGCACTGCTGCACTGCTGCACAGTCACCACCGCTTGTTTCAATCACTTTTATGTAGACTAACACTTTAGTTTGTGTTCTTGCAAGCGACGTTTTGTTCCCACACTTCTTGATGTTTCAATTATGCCACCTGCCAAGACCAACTATTCAGACACTACAACTAAACCCTCGCGTAACACCGTGGGGCGCAGCTAGTAATGAATAAACGGTTTACAATTGGCAAAGATATATTATACAACAATCATAGGAATTTTATGAAACTATTTGTTTGATGTACCTTTTGATATTTTTAAGATTTAATTATAGGTAGGATGATCTCATAACATAAGATATTGTTATGAGAATAGCACACAGCTGTATGACCCTGCATGGTGTATGACGACACACTTCTGAAGCGTAACTCAGTTGTCGTGACTCACGCGCGCCAGGATCGTCCGTAACGGCCCATCGAACTGATTCTGCAGCAGCGCACTCCTTTGAATCTCTGCCACCCTAAGGGAGAACTGAAATTCGAAAAACAAACAAAATTCACTCTGAAAACAACAAAAGACACTTAAATTGTACGTCCAAACGTTATCGCGAGTGACCGCAGCGCGGGGTAGGGCGGGGCGGGGTGGGGCCAGTACTCCGCTTACACACATTGTGTTGTGGTTCATTCACAAAAAGATCAAGCGCATGAATGAGTTTGTACGATAACGACTGCACCGATGGATGTCAACAGAGGATCAAATTACTGCGGCGTCTATCGCGATCGGTGACAAAAGTCAATTAACGTTACCATTTAAACTGAGAAACCTTGCTTAGGTTTCTCAGTTTAAATGGTAACGTTAATTGATAAATAAATTAAAATAAATAAATAATAAAAATAAAAAGAAAATAATAAAATAAAATAAAAATAAAACATAATGTTGCCGAGATGAAAATGCGTAATGGGTATAGAATGTCACCAGGAGTGATAAGATACGGAAGGAGTTCTTGCCAGGAAAATCAAGTGGATACAACATTCCCGACGCAAGCAGGTAAACAGGTTGCGTTGATAGTTGATACATACAGTCGATACAGTCGTACAAATAGGCGGCCGCCTGACCACATTGGCAAGTAGCTTGTTACCCCACAGTTATCGATTGCCGAACGGGGATAAATATCTTGCAAGAGAGTGAAAAATAATGAGCGAATACTTTAAATACTTTGGAAGATAATTGATTTTCTTGAAATGTTACAATTCAAATTATTAACTGTGTTTGAGTAATGTACTGAAACAGATCATTTTAATCATAGGCACGTCTGAATCTTGTATTTTTATTTATAATGAATCGTGTCACATTTACTTCGTATGAACAAAAAACATTGTCTTAAATACCTACCTAAATACCAGAAAGAGGTTAAATCACCTTAGATAACAACAATCATGTTCTATAAATTATAAGTTTATGTTAGTGTACACACACACAACATGTGTTTGCCACGTTATTATCTAACAGCCTCCTTGCTACTCAAGTGGATTTCCTTGTCATATACGAGTATTATGTTATGTGAGGCACAGCGCACAACTCAACATTACTTCCAAATAGTTCAACTTCAAAAAAACGTAATATAGTAAATTTCTGAAGTTGTTGTTTATTAGTTCAAAGCCTAAACTCGTGCGACTCATGTCGTAGGTCGCACAAAATTCACCGGCTCAAGCAGATATTTCTAATGAAAGAAAATTATTTATAAAATTTGTAATGAAAGATACAGTAAGGTGTACTCTGCACGTAGTTTAACTTACTGATATCCTTATCGAAGGCCGACCTGGTGAGTTTAGTGAGACCTTGCGTATAGGAGAGCTATTCACGTCCTATCTTTACCCTTGACAAGCCAGTTCTTTTTAAATTGAGTGCTCTCAAATATTACTGATTAGTTAGTTCAGTACAAGTTTAATAATTTATGATCTTCATGGATGTATATAAAAGTGTTGCTAATCACAAACTCGAGAACCACGCGATCATTCGGTTATTTTTTTTAATATTTTAGTCAAGTGACAAGTAAGGTACGGAAAGAAAAAATAGTGAAACAACACTTTTGTTCAAAATACAAGATGAAAATCGGCCAAGTGCGTGTCAGGCCACGCACAGGAAAGGGTTCCTCAGTCACCCATAATGGTACGTGGATTTAAAATCGTATCTAATAATTGTTATGTTTACGTATTAATGCGTTTTTCCAAGTAAGCGCATTGTACAAGTTAAGCCTCCATAACTCCTGAACTAACAAAGTCATCTAGTCCGTTATAGTTTTCTTTTAAAGTTCATTATAAGGACCATCATCACGAATTTTTCCAGATTTTTGAGCAAGCCGTTTAGCTTTTAGAGGGGGGAGGCCTTTAAAGTCGTATCTCTCGCAAAATGCGAGTGTAGCTAAATATTGAAGTATAAAATATTTAGCACAGTCGACCGTTAATCATTTGGCTAAAAGCCGATACTATCTTAGTCAAACCAAATCAAAACAAGTAGCAACAAGTGCAGTGATTCACTCGCGTGTGGCGTGCAGCGTGCAGCGTGCACGTCGCACCACACATCACACCCCACTCGACGCACACCACCTGTTTGCGCACCTTCCTCCTATTTGCCACTTGCTCCTGGCTACGGACTTCACTAACGATGTTGTGGAAATGCGCCAAAACTTATTTTGTAGATAAATAAAAAAAGATATAGATTCAAATCTCATCGTTATTGCACTGTATGTAGTTAAAGACAACTTTTGCGATGCATTATTTTGAGAGATCAGTTTGAAGGTAGATTTGTTTGAGAGATACACACTACGTAACGATACGACCTAGACAATCGAACTAGTATATTACTCTCCAATACCTACTTGCCTTTTTTACGTGTGGAAACGCCCATGGGGCGTCACCCCGCCGGGTTTGCAGCGGGGTGGCGTGTCGGAATAGGACCACAAATCACACACACAAATAAAACCACACAGTGTAACACTGTGCGCCTGAGATGGAAGAGGTCCAGGTACTGCTGCTGTTACGGCATCTGTACCCCAGCGCCTGCCCGCACTGATACGGTCACTACCATCTGGGGAAACTCACCCTTTAGGCGAGGTCCGACTCACACGCAGACCTCGCGACTGATCACTGAAGCGGATGGAGGGTTCATGAAATAATTAGACATTAGTTTAAATTACTCTATGCAATAAAGTAAATTAGGGATAAATTACAATCTTAAAGCTACTAAGAACATTCAACTCTGCTTAAAAATAACTTGTGTTAGGCAATAGGTATTCTAGAGATACTGAGCTAAGCTAGGCTAAGCAAGGCTAGAGTCTAATTATTTCATAAACAATTATATATGGATCATCCCAATCGATGCCTAACCCTCAGGCAATAACGAAAGCCAGCCAACACAACAGGTCATCTGTTCACCGAGAGCACAAGAATTGAGTGAACTTACACGAGAGGGGCCTTCCTCGTCCGCCTACTCCTCGGGAACTCTTGCACACAATGCACACAAACACACGCTCGCAAACACAACAACAACAATCGGTACACGCACGACGTATGTATGTATGTGTAGTAGATAGGTAGGTAGAACAATTACACAAGAGTGACCAAATGTGACTGAAAGGCGGCGACCATTTCTTTACGTTTTATAGCACAATCGCACATAGTTACGTACCACATCGTTACCTACCACTTATACAAGATTTATTGTTCACCATTACGAGCGGTGAAGAATTTCTCTCCGAGCTGCGTTACGACAATGACACAATATCATTTTTCGTCACTTGCACTCTCGTGTAGGTACGCGCCCCCCAGCGTCCATCATTGCTCCTGGATAGCCCCCGCCTCCCAGATGAACATCTCCTGTACACAACGTGATCGGTAAACATTGGTGACTCTCGCTAAACGTTCTGTGGACGTAGCGGGGCGGCCCGTTGCTGACTTACGTTCTAATGCATATTTCAAGTAAAAAACGAGCTCGGGAGTATCGCACACCTACGGTTAGAGTCGCAAAATATTTACATAAGCAATTAGTTATTATCACCGCTGGAGACGCGCTACTTTTTGCTATCGTGCTCCACATACATACATCCATATATCCTAGTATTAATCACATGTCTTTGATATATCTGCTTCTTTTATAAGTATTGTGTAACTTTGTCTGTAAACAGAGTCACTTGTCGGTAAGCGAACTTGCTTTGATCTCAAACACAAACTCAATAGCAGTCCAAGATTTCTATGCAAGCTACCTGGCGATAATCGGTATTGGGCTTGTGTGAATTTTTTTGACTCATTCTCGCTTTTTAAATCAGTCAATAAACCTTCTCGACATTACACAACATCAGTAGAATTTCCTTCTCTCAGGGGAGGTTATCTCACGGAGAGTGCAACTTTGAACATAAATTGTTTAAAGTTGTGTAAAGTAACAAAATAAATACTTCTTTATAAGGTCTTGATAAGAAGCGCTCTTGAGTTTGCATGTAGTCTTGTATGGAGTCTTGAACCCTTCGCATACTATACGATCACAGAGAATCAAAGACATCCAAAGATCTAATTCTAGAAGTCAGTGTTACGTTATTTATTATTTAAGTAAGGGTTTCATACTTGCGACTATCTTCAAGAACATTCCGTTTGGCGCGGTTTACACCAATATAATGTTTGTCATGAATCAGAGTGATTCATTACAAAATATTCAGTGTATAATTATAGTACCTACACTGAAATGCGGTCTGAATTTGCTGTCACATAGCGACTAGTAATGTTACCGCATGGTTACAGGTTTTTAAGGGTTCCGTAGTTCATAACTCGAAACACTTATAGTGTCGCCATGTCCGTCCGTCGAAACGGTTAGTACTAGAAAGATGAAACTTTGCATGGATATATGTTTTTATCACGTCGACAAAGTGCTAGAATAAAATAACGAAAAATATTTTTAGTTGGGGTACCTCTCCTACACGTAAAGTGGGGATGTTTTTTTTTCTCACAGGGTATCATTAGATACGTCTTTGATTTTTTGACGATTTTAACAGGGCGTTCCTCCCCCCTCTTAAAACTAAACGACTGATTTAAAAAAATTCAAAAAATTCATGATGGTAGTCCGAATGATGAACTTTAAAGGAAAATTATAACGGCTTAGAACTTAGAGTCTTAGAGCTTAATTTGTAAAATGCGTTCACTTGGAAAACTTCATACAAAATTAACGTATTAATAAGTAAACATATTAATGATCTATCGGAAACGATTTCATATCGACGTACTATGAGGAATCCTATTCCATGCATGGCCTGACACGCACTTACCCGATTTTTTTTACATGAGCCTGCCAAAGCGACTCCCCCTAAATCTATTAGATTAGATTATACTAGTGCTTTCCCAGCAGTAGAACCTAAGAACAATAGTTACCATATTCGTTGCGAATGAAGACAACTTAAATGTTGCTTGAAAATTATAATTTTCTTTTTTAGAGCACAAAGTGATCATCATGACGCCTATACTAACTTTTAAACTTTCGCGTTCCATGATAATTAATATTATTTTTACGGGAATTAACGCGATCATTTTTTTGGGGTATTACATACATACCTCTGATTTGCCTGACGTTTCGACCAGTAATACCCTAAATAAGTGATCGCGTTAATTCCCATAAAAATAATATTAATTATCATGACGCCTCTCTACCGGCTCATTACACAGCACAGATGTGGTCACGGCAGCAGCAATATACAGAGGGATGTACAGTGGATGGCAGTGCCGGATTTATATTTTTTATGAGTGTAGGCCACTTTATTTTCGCCGCCCCATGTACATACCTTTCTAAAATAATAATTTTACATTTGTAGTAAAGAAGGCCTTAAAGTTAAATAAACAAATGATTTAGTCATTATGAAAGAGCGTAAAAAAAACAAGATACACAAGTTATTACGGGACTTTTTAATAGCAAAATCGTCTATAATATCATCATAGTTTATGGTATTCATTTACTCTGCTTCAATGTAGAGTAGAGCTAGAGAATTATTTTTTTCTTGACACAATGAAGACCTTTGATAATTTTTCACGTGTTTTAAACAGGAAAAACTCCTTTCCCCAAAACAATTCGTAGCCGGAATGGAAAGTGCAATGCGGAGAGCTATATCCAAGTTAGGGTAAACATTAGACAGAGATTGATTCCTCAAAAACGTTGAGAGACTGAGTAGTGAGTTTGATCCAGGCTTCACTGCATACTCTGCACTGCTGCGCGGACGTCGGATGCAGACGGCTCGGAGATTGCGGGCGGGCGCAGGGGGTTGTTACGTTGCCACTGCCGCCTCGCTGCTCTCATCTATCATTCACGCGATAATATATGTTTCGATAGGAATGAGTTTCTATAGGGTTTTTTTAAAGTATAAAAAACCATGAGAAAACCAGTGAACGTGTTTGACTTTTATCCTCTGAAATCGAGTGACCCTCCTCTGGAATCTGCCGCCCCTAGGCCGCGGCCTATACGGCCTATTTATAAATCCAGGACTGGTGGATGGGACATTCAATATTGAAGTGTTTCCAATGGGAGCGGCTATATGGGATGTATCGTGAGGTAAACGTTAGTTGGCCACGAGAGACATGTTATCTCCTATGTGTACTAGTTATTAAACAGAGTGTGAGTCTAACAGATATTTATACACCAGAATCTACATAGATTTAAATAAATGTTATTGCACTGCCTGAGTGTCGGTTGTAGGTACCCTTCACCCTTACATCAACAAACGTGGGTAGAACCATAGGGCGCAGCTAGTTTTATTGCACTGCCTCAGTGTCGGTTGTAGGTACCCTTCACCCTTACATCAACAAACGTGGGTAGAACCATAGGGCGCAGCTAGTTTTAAGAAAGTAGCCTAATATACTCCTTATTCCCTTCGCCATCGGCCAGTGAAAAGTGATCGGCACTTTACATCATAAATTATAATTAAAAAAAGAAAAACAAATCCATGTACCTAAGTGTCGGTTGTACCTTCATATATATTTAGTAAAAGGTAATTAACTTAAAGTTACAAACATACACTTTCATTTATTTATATAGATAATAATGCAGAGTCGGTCATGAATGACCAAAAGTCATTTCTGTTTCAGCGAAATGCACAAATAGTGCATTGTTAATGATGGGTCACCTCACCACAAGGTAGGCGCGACATCTGCCCGTGACGTCACACACTAATACAATACATCTGAACGCTCAACGGATTTGGTTCGGTTTTACCGATGACTTTGATATATTCTACTTGCGCCTCAAATTTTTAACCACGATAATGACGACGCATCACTCCTTCACAAACGATTTGTCAGTTATATTTTAATAGTAACAAAGAATTAGTCAGAGCCACGCTGAGCAGACATATAGGTTACCCGATTATTTGAACTGGGCCACGTTGTCTCTGAGCTCACGAGGACCTCATAACAAATACATATATGCCCCATAGCATATTGCTCTCTTACTTGCTTACACATAACATATCTTTAATTACATATATTACTAGCTGATGCCCGCGGCTCCGCTCGCGTCCTGGGGGGTCGATCGACTTACTGAATATACATAAAAAAAAAATAGGAATCGGTCAAGCCGTTTCGGAGGAGTATGGGAACGAACATTGTGACACGAGAATTTTATATATTAGATGTATCATACAGATACTACCTGTTAGCAGCAGCAACTCCCTGTCTCTGCAAGTTCCTGGGCTCTCACTCTTCAGAAGGGTAAACGCTCTTGCATCTCTTGAGTGGCGTCGACGGACTCAATTACTCAATGCACAGAAGTTAATAAACATCTTGTTCGTCAATGGTTTAAAGTCGGCGAACTAAAACTTCACTTGTAATTTTTTTATAAACCGTCAAATCCGAACAAATTTGAGCAAAACTGAATGAGCCAACATAAAGTTAATAAAGAATATTTGAGTGAAGTGATACGACAGCACAGTCGCCACAGAGGGCGCCACTTCCCCGTCACATACTCGTACCTACCGTCTGGTGAACTTGTTGCTCTGCTATATCATACTGACGACTCTAAATCTATACAAATAAATAAAAATTGAAGTGTTTTTTTGTATTTCCAATTATCAGCATTCAGTAAATGATGACGTTTTATTTTGCACGTAAATATTCACATATATTTGTACACGTCGGACTTTACAGCTGGAAGGTTTTGGTTTTGGCATGTTCTAAGACTCACTCAGGGAAACAACGGCCAAACAAACCACAGAGGTGTCTTTTATTTAAAGTCCGTGAACAATGATTGAATAATGAACTATATGTACAGTACGGGGAGTACGGCGACTACAGTATGGGGATGGTGTGGGCTTGCAAAACTGACTATAGTTTCGAGCCTGCCTGTCCACTTGTCCACTGTCCATACAGCCGGCATACGAGTCAGAACAATCGTCTTCCATAACTGGAATTTGTCAAGATTGCCAGCAAGACATCTGGTTAGCCTTTGGAACACTCAAAACCACCACAAAAATACTAAATTTGAACTTATATTACAAGCCCAGACTATATTTACAATTATAAAAGAATATACCTAAGGTGTAAAGTATTTCAGACCCAACATACAACAATTAAAATGTGTATCAATTGTTAACATAATTAAAATGCAAATAATTCATATACTGTCATATAGGTACAGTATCAATCATATATTTTTCGTCTGTCTGGTCGTTCAGGTAAATTTGTAGAACAGATATAGGAATGGACGTGGAATGAACCGAATTGAACGAGATTGAATTCACCGGCAGATAGCTGATGATCGAAGTAATAACTTGGGTTACCTTTTTAATAGACAAGCTTTTAGATTGTTGTAACATCGATGGTAATAGATCGATGAGGTAGAACAATAGCCGCGGGTTTGTGAGAGTGTGCGCAGTGTGCGTGTGAACAGTGACAGTTTGTGAGAGTGTGCGCAGTGTGTGAGTGTGAACAGTGACAGTTTGTGAGAGTGTGCGCAGTGTGTGAGTGTGAACAGTGACAGTTTGTGAGAGTGTGCGCAGTGTGTGAGTGTGAACAGTGACAGTTTGTGAGAGTGTGCGCAGTGTGTGAGTGTGAACAGTGACAGTTTGTGAGAGTGTGCGCAGTGTGTGAGTGTGAACAGTGACAGTTTGTGAGAGTGTGCGCAGTGTGTGAGTGTGAACAGTGACAGTTTGTGAGAGTGTGCGCAGTGTGTGAGTGTGAACAGTGACAGTTTGTGAGAGTGTGCGCAGTGTGTGAGTGTGAACAGTGACAGTTTGTGAGAGTGTGCGCAGTGTGTGAGTGTGAACAGTGACAGTTTGTGAGAGTGTGCGCAGTGTGTGAGTGTGAACAGTGACAGTTTGTGAGACACGTGTCCACGTGTGTGTTCTCTATAGAGTGAGTGTAAACAAACCTTCTCTTCAATAACAAATAAACAATGCGGTACTGTAACGTGAACAAACAGCGCGGACGAGCCAACTACATCGACGCGCACACTCCGAGCTCCCGATCAACGCACGCGCACACCGACGCACACATCGATGCGGCCGCCCGGTATATAAACCACCGAGCGAGCCTGCACTCGCCAGTGCTGTTGCGTACGGCGAAGCTTCCACAACTAAGTGGAACTAGCCGGACCAGTAGCCACAGTAGGGATTACGCATGCGTACAGAGGCGCTTCGTATTAACGAACACCTTCCGGACCGTGCACTATTTGTTACGACTCTTAGTAAAATAAAAACCTGTAGAAGATCAGCGTTGTTATATTACACTGGCGACCAACGAGAGGGCGACTCCGACCTACGTAACGAAGTCAGGAAGAATTACAACGTATCCGGTGAAGAATCAACACGCTGTAAGCGAGGCGAAAGCAGAAATGACGACCTTAAGTGATGAACAATTGGCCCACCTTATCAACTCCATAACTTCAGTATCAGCGCGCAAGAGTTCAATGGCAAGTTGTACACATAGATGCGATGGAACCCGTGGCCAAGAAGACCTGGAAACATTTATTTCAGCAGTAAGCACATTTAAAGCTGTTGAAAAAATCGAAGATAGCGAGGCTTTGATGGGCATTCCACTTATTCTGCATGGGGAAGCGGCTATTTGGTGGCAAGGGGTCAAAGACAGCATCAAGACTTGGGGAGAATTCGTGCAACGACTGCGCAATGCCTTTGCACCTAAGAAACCGGCGTACGTGTTGTATAGGGAGATCATGAGTGGAGAGCAACCACCGGATCTAACTACAGAGCGTTTCGTGGCAAAGAAGAGGATGCTTCTTTCTATGCTGCCGCCACCTAAACACACGGAAGCACAGCAAATAGATATGATTTTTGGGCTTTTACATGTAAACATAAGGTCACGTATCACACGTAGTACCATAGATACTTTCGACCATTTGTTGGAAGTTGCTCGGGGTATAGAAAATACATTACAAGAAAAACGCTCGAACCAAAAGCAAGACATCAGTCAGCCACAACCAAACAAGAAGTTGCGATGTACGTTTTGCAGAATACCCGGTCATACATACAATGAATGTCGAAAAAGGCTGAAGCAAGAAAATCATTCCGCACTGCCTTTACCCGGAAAAACACCTGTTGAGGCTGTAGTGAAGAAGGAGGCTGTTACACAAATGCCATCGCCCACGCAGCCAACGTTCTCCTGCTACGGCTGTGGTGCTCCGGGAGTCATCAGGGCCAATTGCACAACTTGCTCTGGACGCCGCCGCTCACAAGCTACACCAAACGAGTTAGGGTTTTGTGCAGTAGACATACAAGCGGATGTGAAACAGAGACCGGTTGTATTTATAGACATATTCGGCATAAAAGGTTGTGCTAACCTGGACACAGGTGCTAAGCTGAGTGTTGCTTCATACGGACTCTTTTGCAAGTTGCGAGATCTGGGATTGAAGTTTGGTGAAGAAACTGCCAATGTTACGCTAGCTGATGGTATCAGAAAAAGTCAGAAGGTGTATACTATTAAAGTACCCGTACAGATTCAGGACAAAGTAGTAATAACCTCTTTCGTCATACTACCTGAATCGAGAGACAATAGAACACTACTTGGAATCGGCTTCATACAGGATGCAGGCATGATTATCAACTTACCTCAGTTTACAATGTCATTCGTTGAGAGTCCAGATGTAGCATACGAGCTGTACGAAGAAGGATTTACCACATTTAGACCCAAAGAGGAATCTGTCAATTTTATTGAGTTATTCAACAGTGTCAAAATACCCTCTCCGATATCCTCTTTGACAAATACACCACCAAGCTCACCAAACGCCCACAGTGAAGTTTCTGTTCATGCACTGTTAGTGTCAGAAAAGCCTACGAGTAGCAAGGAAGCGATTCGGAAGTCCAACTTATATAGGCTGAAAAAAATCGATATGCCAATAACGACACCACCTAAACGACCGAGGCTGTTCGATGGTTATTCACCAGTTATGAACCAACTGTGGCGCGACTCTCAAATTGCTATCCACGAATCAAGCGTCACTCTATCCCCTCATGCTAATAGTCTGTTTGACGGAAACCTGGACTGGACATTGAATATTGACGCATTCGAAATTTGCAGCGACAGTATTACCTCAGAGCAAGAGCGTGACCTCCAGGAACTTCTGTTTGAGTTTGCTGATCTATTCCAGTCAAACGGCAAACCTGTGAATTATGTCCAACACAGTATTGACACTGGGAATCACGAGCCGATTGCTGTGCCACCGTACAGACTTTCACCTGTACGTAAAGAAATACTCAGGCAAGAAATAGAAAAGATGATAGAAGGAGGAGTTATAGAAAGCTGTGTGTCACCATGGGCAGCACCAGTGGTGATGGTACCTAAGAAGAATGGTGAGATAAGAGTGTGCGTGGATTATCGAAGACTAAATGCGATCACCACTCCTGATACATACCCTATACCACGTATAGATGATCTATTGCACGAGGCTAAACCGACACCATTCATGACCTCTTTAGATCTAAAGGCTGGCTACTGGCAAGTGAGCATCAGAGAGGAAGATCAAGAGAAAACCGCATTTATCTGTCCATTTGGTATATATAAGTTTAAGCGCATGCCGTTTGGTTTACGAAATGCACCCGCGACATTCCAGCGGTTAGTCGACCAATTTCGTACTGGAGTTGACGGTGTTAAGATGTTAGCATACCTGGATGACCTCATAATCTTCTCCACTTCTTTTGGGAGCCACCTTACTGATCTGAGAGAAGTTTTTAAACAGATGAGAGTATATAATCTGACCATCAACAAGAAGAAATGTAACTTTGTCGTCCCTAGGATAAAATACTTAGGTCACTATATTACCCCTGAAGGACTGCATGTTGACCCCGAGAAAGTGGCTGCCATCGTACAACGGCCTCACCCATCAAACTTGAAGCACTTGGTGTCATTTTTGCAGACTTGCTCATGGTACAGGAGATTTATAGAGAACTTTTCCCTGATTGCGGAGCCCCTCACTAGATTGACAAAGAAAAGAGTAGTGTGGAGGTGGGAAAAAGAACAAGCAGAAGCATACGAGACTTTAAAACAAAAGTTAACTTCTGTCCCAGTCCTAAGGCAAGCCGACTTCACCAAACCATATATTATAAAGACCGATGCAAGCGACTATGCAATCGGTGCCGTTTTAGTCCAGGGGGAGGGTCCAGAAGAACACCCAGTAGAATACGCCAGTCGACTACTTACTTCGTCTGAGAAAAATTACTCAACCACTGAACGTGAAGCGCTAGCAGTAGTTTGGGCATTAAACAAATTCCGTGGCTATGTGGAAGGAGTGCCCGTGACCGTGGCTACAGATCACCAAGCGCTAAAATGGTTAATGAGCATCAAGACGCCTACGGGAAGGTTGGCACGATGGGCATTACTATTGCAAGCCTACGATGTCACTATTGCATATTCACCTGGAAAGACAAATGTGGTAGCTGACACCCTTTCACGTCCTCCGTGTACAAAAGAATTCGAAAAGGATTGCGGGATTTGCTCCGTTTCAGTAGACATACCAACACGTAATCCCAGCGAAATCAGAGAAGAAGAGCGGAAAATTTTGGTAGACAAGACTAGAAGATAAGGTACAAAGTACTCACCTGGAGATTTAGTTCTCGTCCAGGTTCATGCAATAAGCAGAGCGGCTCAGGGGGTAAGCGCTAAGTTTGCTCCCCGCAGAGACGGACCATATGTCATTACCAAGCAACATGGTCCAGCGTCATATCAATTGGCACACCCCGAAACTCCTCAAACTACCATCGGAGTCTATCACTCCTCTGCACTTATGCCTTACCAAGGTACTGTAGCTGATTTACCTAAGCCCACACAACCAATTAGGAAGAGGGGTAGACCTAGGAAAAGCCGACGATCATAGACTTGCTGCACCAGACCGTCTCCTCGTCGAGGCGCCATCGGATCCGGAGGGGGAGACTGTAACGTGAACAAACAGCGCGGACGAGCCAACTACATCGACGCGCACACTCCGAGCTCCCGATCAACGCACGCGCACACCGACGCACACATCGATGCGGCCGCCCGGTATATAAACCACCGAGCGAGCCTGCACTCGCCAGTGCTGTTGCGTACGGCGAAGCTTCCACAACTAAGTGGAACTAGCCGGACCAGTAGCCACAGTAGGGATTACGCATGCGTACAGAGGCGCTTCGTATTAACGAACACCTTCCGGACCGTGCACTATTTGTTACGACTCTTAGTAAAATAAAAACCTGTAGAAGATCAGCGTTGTTATTTTACAGTACTACATTTCGCATCGTGACGTTAACATTTCGTGTAACGTATAAATCGACTAATTATTTGTTACAGCGCAATGGCTAATAAACACACAACAGAAAGTATTTATTTCTATTGTGATTTCTTCTCAATTCATACATTATAGTATAATGATACATATTTATAGTTCTATATTTCTTTTTTACGAGCAGTCAGCATTTAAAAACACATTGTATTTAAAAATATCAACAAAAAAACAACATGAATTTAGAAGACTGGTATAGGTATATACATATAATAATATGTCTTCTTATGAAATTGCCTTTCTTCAGTACTGGTCATTTCAAATAAAAAAAAGTTTGTAATGGCTCTGTATTCTAAATTCAAATTAATTTTGTTTTAAAACCATGACATTCTATTTACAAACTCAGTCTTTTGTTTTTTGATTAGCGTTGTATTTTCATTACATTTGAACATTTTTCGTCATAATGGATATTTTAAAAATTCGTGTAATTATGGAATATGAGTTCCGTCGTGGCACCAACGCGACACAAACGGCACGTAACATCAAAAACGTTTACGGAGAGAACTGTACAAACGAACGCACAACCCGTTATTGGTTTTCCCGGTTCCGTTCTGGAAATTTTGACTTGAAAAATGAAGCTCATGGTCGTCCGGAGACTTTGGTTAACAATAATGAATTAAAGGCGATTGTGGAAGCTGACGAAACTCAATCTACAGCTGAGCTAGCAGCAGCTTTTAATGTAAGCATCAAAACAATATTGATCTATTTGCGACAAATTGGCAAGGTAAAAAAGCTTGATAGATGGGTGCCCCACGACCTTAACGATCGCCGTGATGGTCACTGTGTGGTGGTCTAGTGCGGGTGTGGTTCACCACAGCTTTTTACAAAACAGCATGAGCATTAATGAAGATGTGTACTGTGAAGAATTGGAGAGAATGATGGAGAATAACAACTTATCGCGAATAAGTCCCGTTTACAGTAAAAACATGAGTATGTGTAAAAGTCGCGAAAGTTTAAAAACAGTTAATGATGGAGAAGCTTGCACATCTGCAACCAGCTTTGGTCAATCGTTCGTCCCCACTGCTCCTTCACGACAACGCGCGACCCCAACAGACAGTCTCCAAGCTGCAAGAGCTGGGGTTGGAAGCTCTCCCTCATCCGCCATACTCACCAGACCTTGCACCTACCGACTATTACTTTTTCCAAAATTTAGACAACTTTTTAGTGGGTAAAAAATTCAATTCCCGAGAGGCAGTACAAAATGCCTTTGAAGAGTTTGTTGCCTCCCGTCCAGCTGATTTTTACAAGAAGGGCATCAATAAACTGCCAATGCGTTGGCAAAGATGCATCGATTGCATGGGTGATATTACTTCGAATAACAGAAATAAAAAAGTTTGAAAAAATAAGTACTTTCACTTATTGCATACAAAACGACAAGTTCATAGGTAAGGCCTTAACCCTCTCTTGAGAGGAGACCTGAGCCCAGCAGTGGGACGTTATGGGTTGTTGATGATGATGATGATAGGTAAAGACCTATTATAAAGCAGGTTACAAATGTCATGGATCATATCAATATAAGTGAGATATATCCGATGCGAGAGCCATGGCTCAATAGCGCGCCCTCACAGAACATCGTTTTTAAACATTTTTTGAATAGGCCGGAACTGGTAATATGAATTAAGATACCGATGCCAATCAAAATTGTAGTTGCAATCGTAAGCTTCCGATCTGAGAGTTCATATTTAGAATGTAATGCTCCATAACAAGAGTGGTTAAGTTCCTCTGAGGAGCTTAACCACTCTCAAAGAGTTTGCAGCAAGTACAAGGTTAACCGTGACTGATCATACCGCCCACTGGTCAGCTGGTCCACTGGTCCACTGGTCCACTGGTCCACTAGTCCACTGGCCACTGATACACGACTATCTCAATAGGCCGCTATAGTGCAGGACACTGGAGGCCATACTGCATTGTTCCATTTTCTACATACAAAAATAGATCGATAAAAATAATTCGAAATAATATTTAATAATAATAATTGACTGCCTCCATAGCGCAATGGTAGCAGATGCGATTGCTATGCTTGCGGTCACGGGTTCGATTCCCGGGTCGGACCAAATGTTTGTGTGAACCACAAATATTTGTATTTACGAGTATATTATATTATGTATTTATAAAAAAGTATGTTTATGTATTTGGTAAGACTATTTGTGATCAAGACTAAGATGTATTTGTAAGACTGCCTCGTTGGTCTCGTGGTAGGCGTATGCGACTGCTCATCAAGAGGTCTCGGGTTCTTTTCCCGGGTCGGACCAAATGTTTGTGTGATCCGTAAACATAAAAAAAAGTATGTTTATGTATTTATATCAGTTGTTTAATACCCATCATACAAGCTCTGCTTAGTTTTGGACTAGATGACTTTGTGTGTATACCTACCTGTCTGTAATATTGATTTATTGTTTTAATTAAATTATACTATAATAATTAATTTACTCACATTTTATTACAGGCTAATAGCGGTGTTGAGCGCTACGGCCAAGGTATTCGAGATGGCTGTTCACAATATAGCATAAATACATACACAAGTAAGACCCTAGTAGCACGGTTTCTGTCCCGGCCGTGGCACTATGGGAAATCTGTTGCACCAGATGACACAGCTGGTACCAGCTGTGGACGGTGGGCTGTAGGTGGAAATGTAGCTTATTTGGACTGCCGGAAGGCGTTCGACACGGTCGATCATGATGTACTCCTATTGAAGATGGTGGATTTTCTCTTCACACACTAAAGTTCTTGGCAAGTTGAAATGAGCCTTTACAGAGCGTGGAAGAGGTAAGGAATTTAGGTATACCTTTCACTAGTGACTTGTATTTAAGGAATTAATTTAATCTCTTATATTGGTAAAAAGGCAGAAATAAATAAATAAAAAATATGTCTGTACCGATGTACAACTGTAGGTTACCACGGGGTTGAAACTGATGGGCAGTAGGTAACGGTCGGTCACACACACACACACCAGGGACAGTCCGTGAGTTATTAGTTTGTTTACAACATACAACAATATGGCACTTGAACTGGCCGACGTCACTGCTGTAGTGGTGTACACACGTGCCTCGCCAGTCGCCGCCTAAACTATTCGTTATCGTGTTTTACTCACACATCCTCCCGCACTCATCGACTATCTCCACAATGCAGCGATGTGTGATATACATCACACGTTACTACTATTGACACGATCACACGAGTGATCTATTGTTATTTCAATTTCATACCTAATAGTTAACTATAAGTACATGTTCCTATGTATATACTTAATGTGTTGTTGTTGAGGTCACATACTGTTGCTAGCTGACCCCACAGTCGGTATTGCAGTGGTGGAACATGCACTACGGCTCTAGTGCTCATTCTGCCACTAAACCTACCATGATTATAGATCTGCCGGCATATGTTCATAAACGACACCACATGCCTCAAATACGTCTGTGTACACGTACCTACTCACTCAGGTCTTTTTTTTATTCAAGATTTCTAAAATGACTCTATTCCGCCTGATGAAAGCATGATCCGAAGACAAGAATAGAGGTCATCATCCTTGTCGAGAATGCAGACGATGCAAAGAGATGTGCCACATATATCCCAGGTGAAGAGGGTACAGGGAGCCAGCCTTTTACCAATTACCAGACAAGCCTGTTGCTACTTTATGGATCAGATGTAGAGACTGAATATTAGAGAATAGAGAGAATATTAGAAGAGAAGGGAAAGCAATTGTGATAGAAGAATGTCGCTTACACCACAGTTACGCCCCATAATTGTCAGTCAGTTCGACCATGGAGGAAACGCCCGAGCCCCTAATAACCATTTAGCAAAAATCACAGGTGAAAATACGATTTACTTAATACACATTTTTAGGGTTCCGTAGCCAAATGGCAAAAAACGGAACCCTTATAGATTCGTCAAGTCTGTCTGTCTGTCTGTCTGTCCGTCCGTATGTCACAGCCAATTATTTCCGAAACTATAAGAGCTATACTGTTGAAATTTTGTCAGTCGATGTATTCTGTGAACCGCATTAAGATTTTTACATAAAAATAGAAAAAAAACAATACATTTTGGGGGTCCCCATACATGGAACTGAAACTCAAAAATTTTTATTTCATCAAACCTATCCGTGTGGGGTATCTATGGATAGGTGTTCAAAAATGATGTTGAGGTTTCTACTATCATTTCTTTCTAAACTGAATAGTTTGCGCGAGAGACACTTCCAAAGTGGAAAAATGTGTGTCCCCCCCCCCTCTAACTTCTAAAATAAGAAAGTGATGAAACTAAAAAAAAAATATATTGTACATTACTATGCTAACTACCAACGAAAATGGTTTTGAACGAGGTCTAGTGAGTAGTTTTTTTTTAATACGTAAAAATCGTAACACGCAAGTTACCTTTCTTCCAATCAATACACTATTATAAAAACATCGATCAAAGTTACAACGAACTACAAGAACTTTTATATGATGTTACTTGCTGCTATGGAACCCTTCATGGGCGAGTCCGACTCGCACTTGGCCGCTTTTTTAATTTAAGATCGATTCGTTTCGTAGTCAAGAGTTGTTTATATAGTACCGACATACTGTAATCTGTTTTGGGTCAGTAGACTACTAGTTAATGCGATAATAAATGTGTTTACTTCTATGATCCGTCGGCGCATCATGGCCGTCGTTGTTCACAGATACCAGGCACATCGGTGCATCTAACTGGCGCCTAAGAGTTCTAGTTATTCGTTGGTTGATTAAAACCTAGGAAGATGATGTTAGAGTCTCTAAAACAGACTGCAAAATAAAAACAGCAACTTACGATGAACTCTTCTAGATTGTTCCAAGATTTAGTAAATATTCTTGATGAAAAGTTCATTTTTATTCCCCCGGCATAATGCACGCACATTTACATGACAATCTGTACTGTTGAGTCGTGTACATATTAATATAACAGCATTAATTCACTACCGTTGTATGTAACGTTAATCTGTAGGATTCCGTATTAGTTCGTTCATAGTTTTCCACGTGAAGCGATATTAATTATTATATATTATATTACGCAAACATAGATAGTCGCTGCAATATACCTATATCCAATGATATTTTTTTATAATATCATTGCCTATATCAATCTCTTAATCCTTCGTTAGTCGGTGGCTGGTTAGGTTCGTGAGGTTTTCTACATGCAAAACAGGTAAGTACCTAGTATGAAAATGATTACGTCACAGGAAATCCTTGTGAGGAAGACGTCACAATACATTAGATAAATCCTAGCGGATTGTGATTGGCATTAAGGAAAATACGCATAAGTGTTGACGTAGAAACTGCAGTAACATTACATATTCAATGTCCTGTACATCTTTTACAAGTGGCATGTGTATTATGATGTTGCACTCGAGCCATAATGCTTAGAATAATTACACTATTCTAAGCCATAACGTTGTTTCTTTACGACCGCGACAGAGCGGACAGACCACTCGAGGGGAAGTGACCGCTGAGACCCTGCGGACTTGTGCAAAATGCTACTGTCTCAGTTCTCCTTGACCGGCTCTCCACCATAATCTCATATGCTATGCTGGTTTTACCAGATCTTATACAATTGCCTCTCATACCGACAGTTAATTAACTCTATATTGCACAGTGTCCGTACATTTATAATCAAATCTTTAGAAAATTTGCAGTTGAAATAAATTAATCTAATTTCATCACGAATCACGATGCAATGAGTTGAGAGTGAAGGACAAATTGTGAACATAATTACAGGCGTGCAGGCGTGCTATATCGACAACGCTTATTAATACTCGTACATGTCTATAGAGCGATAAGACCGCGGCCTACCTACCTATATATTTAAGTGCATATTATGTATGTGCAGTGTGCACACGTAAGTATGTAGGATCGCAGTGGAGCGTGTAAACAGTGAATTGCGATAAACTGATTGATTAACTATAAAATAAATGTACTTACACTGTGTTAGTTCTTAATATTTCTGTACAGAAAGATGCGATTAAATCATCGGAAAAGTGCTATAATCATATTTGGTTTGTTTTGTCATTAGTCATTACTTTTCACCCAATGATTTCAGATGTATATGTATAGGTAGTATAGTTTGATTTGCCGGTCTCTTTTAAACACAATCTTTATTATGCAAGTCAGTATATAGAAGTTTAATGGAGGACTATTTATAACGCTTCCACTAACGCTGATTCTAAGGCCATGTCTGAATCAATCCTAAAAAGGTATGTCAACTGTAGAAAACGCATGACTCCCCACAGAGTAACTCGTGAGTAACGTACCATTGTTTGTATATCAAGGTAAACTCAAACAAAAGCTTTTCTTTGGTGGAAGAGCACACGTCATCACGTCAGCGTCGGTGGTGTGAGTAAGTATATCTGACCACAGGTCTTATTCACGATCAAAGCGTTCAACGTGCAACTTGTTACGTCATGTACACATTAGAGAATCTGTGTGTAGAAAACCCACGGACTCGCGCGCATTTGATCCGACCCACTCGCCAGTGTAAGGCCCGTATTACACTGTAAAATATTTGATAAAAGATCTTTTATAAAAGTTCTTTGACAAAGATCTTTGATAGTGTAATAGGCCATATTTTATAAAATATTTCTTTTATAAAATTTCTTTTATCAAAGTTAACGGATTGGCATTACATTTTATAAAAGAATTTTGAACAAGTTACCTACTAAATGGTGTTACCACCTTACAAAAAATAAAACTAAATTGTGCAATAATATGGTAGAATTAGTTAAGCCAAGCCTGGTTCTACCTATTTCTACCATATTAATAATTCAAACATAAATAAATATTTCGAACAACTTACACACAACGTCATCTAGTCTCAAACTAAGCAGAGCTTGTATGGCTACTAAACAACTGATATAAATACATAAACATACTTTTTTTTAGGGTTCCGTTGCCAAATGGCAAAAAACGGAATTCTTATAGATTCGTCATGTCTGTCTGTCTGTCTGTCTGTCCGTCCGTATGTCACAGCCACTTTTGTCCGAAACTATAAGAGCTATACTGTTGAAACTTGGTCAGTAGATGTATTCTGTGAACCACATAAATATTTTTACACAAAACTAGAAAAAAAAAGCAATATATTTTGGGGGTCCCCATACTTAGAACTGAAACTCAAAAAAAATGTTTTCATTAAAACCATACGTGTGGGTTATCTATGGATAGGTCTTCAAAAATGATATTGAGGTTTCTAATATACTTTTTTTCTAAACTGAATAGTTTGCGCGAGAGATACTTTTAAAGTGGTGAAATGTGTCCCCCCCCCCTGTAATTTCTAAAATAAGAGAATGATGAAACTGAAAAAAAATATATGATGTATATTACCATGCAAACTTCCAACGAAAATTGGTTTGAACGAGATCTAGTAAGTAGTTTTTTTTTAATACGTCGTAAATCATAAACCGCAATTTACATTTGTTTCAATCAAAACACTATTATTAAAACATCAATACAAGTTACAACGAATTATAAAAAGATTATGATGTTACTTGCTGCGACGGAACCCTTCATGGGCGAGTCCGACTCGCACTTGGCTGCTTTTTGTAAATACATACATATTAAACATAGAAAAACACCCAGACTCCGAAACAAATATTTGTGAATCACACAAATATTTTGTCTGACCCGGGAACCGAATTTTATCTTAATGTAGCAAGAATAAACTTTGCTTCGTCCCTTTTTCTGTTCGAGACACCACGATGGAGGTTTCATTAACCTATCAAGCAAGAAATGGCAACAATTAAGTTCAGTTGGACTGTTGAAACAACAAAATTATTGATTTCCGAGTACGAATGCCACATTTGACAAAGATCTTTGATAGTGTAATAGGCCATATTTTATAAAATATTTCTTTTATAAAATATTTCTTTTATCATATTTAATAGGTTGGCATTACATTTTATAAAAGATTTGGATTGCATCGGCACCTATTTCTACCATATTATTGCACAATTTAGCATTATTTTTTGTAAGGTGGCACCACCATTTAGTAGTTAATTTTGTCATGTAGTAGCAAGAATAAACTCAGAGTACCCAGCTTAGGGGATTTCCCCCTAAATTTAGGGGGGAAAAGTGTAGGATGGGGTTTTTTTAGGGGTGTCATATTTTTAGGGGGATTTTTATAATGTCAATTTTTTTTATTTCAAAATAAGCAAAATAAATACAATCTTAGCGACATCTAGTGCGATTGATTGTTACTAAGAGAGCAGAGTCAGAGAGAACACTATTATCAATATAAACATATTCTTAAGAATTCGTGGTTTAGGTTAAACTGCGCTTATATTTACTACAAATACCTTGATTGTTATTGTTATTAGTAATTTGATTGTACGTTTATCAGCAAGTCATTCGTTAAAATGCCTATAGTTAATTAAAGAAAAAAAAAGTTATGTCAAAAATATACAAAGACCTGGGAAACTATCCGCAAAAATGTTGTAATTATTAAATGTCAATAATGTGTGATTTAAAAAAGTCAGAATCTGAAGACAATGATTTCTCGAAGTTCAATTACTCGAAGTTCTCAACAATACATGAATAAAGCATTATAAAAAATAATGTTGCTTAATGAAATTATGTATTGATTGTTTGAAATTTATTATTTGTTTAATGATACTTTATTATTTATTAATTATTTTTATTACTATATTTATTTAAAAACATTTACGAATGCCACGAAACGCTGAACAACACAAAACACGAAGACTACAAAAATAGAAACAAAAGGCAAGGTATTTATAAAATAACTTGTCTTCACTTAATAATTATTTTATTAGGTTTTGTTGAATCCCTTTAACGCCACGCCTTGCAATCCATTGTTTAATCCAAACACGCTTGCGTCGGCGACATTGCCTTTTCTTCAATAAAGCAGTCAATATTATAGCACTCAATGTAGTTAAACAAGCATAGAATGCTACATCATCCATGATAATGTTGATTACAAGTGCTAGACCAACAGTTTCAATGACGTTTTAATACTCAAGTATAATAACCGAATTAAACCAATATTTGATCAACAATGACATTTGACGTGTATCTTTTACGTAGTGTAAACTCTAGCCACAAATCTATTATAAAAGATCCATTCGTCAAATATTTTATCATATATTTTATAAAAGATCTTTTATCAAATATTTTACAGTGTAATACGGGCCTAATGGCGGCACCACACTGCGTTATGCGCTATTCGTTATGTGTCTACGTATTATTCGCCAAAATATTTGTTATGCGCGTGTAATATTAAAGAAAAAAGGGGATTAAACATACATGGAGAAAAAAGTTTTATCTGTTAAAATATTAGAATATTTAGAGCGAGTTATCAAACTTGCTTGTCGTCGCCTATAAAAGCGAGGGTTCCGACTGGACTGGACAGACAGACTTCTCGTCGAGACGTGAACCAGTACGGAGCTCTATACTATTCAACCAGTAATTGAGGATATTATACAGATTTAAACCATTCACTTTTGTGTATTTAATTAAAAGAGATGCTATAACTCGCTCTAAATATTCTAAATATTCTAATATTATAACATATATATATATATATATATATATATATATATATATATATATATATAATAGACGGCGTTGCGGTTTTAGTCGGTTCGAGTCCGACATAACCACCAAAAAAAATATGTGTGGCACTCGGGGACTGCCGCGGTAAAGCTATTGCATAGCATTTTTAGTCTACTTATGCAACTATAATTAATTAATTATTTTTTACTTATGCAGTGCGAGAAAAACTGTGGACAGACGAACGACCCAACGGACGGACTTGATGAAACCGTAAGTAAGGGTTTAAATATCTCACTAAACCGCATGCTGCATTGCATTATGCCACAATGCGGATGGTGCCTCCTCTTGGATCCTACTCATGCTTACCATCAGGCAGAGTAGAGTCACTTTGGTAGACGCTTCAATATAATTATGTCGTAAAGAGAAACATTGGAAATATTTAAAAACGAGTTTTCAGGTTTATATACATTAGCTAGCTTTTTCCCGCGGAACGGCGCGCGTGTATGCCGGTTATCGTGGTAATTCGTAGCCTATGCAATGTTTTAAAAATCAAAGTATCTCCATGGCGAATTTCATTAAAATCGGTGCAGCCGTTTAGCCGTGAAAGTGTAACAAAGAGACCTAATTACTTTCGCATCTATATTAAAACATTGGCAATGCATTGACTACCCCTCCGCCCCCCTCCCCCCCCCCGCACCTCTCTAACATAAGCGCCAGTTCAGTCATATCGTGAAAACTTTTAAACCATTCGTCCAAATTACATACTTAGTGTAAATGAGAAAGTTTATCTACATTCAATAAGTAAAGTGACAAATGTATCAATTTTGATAAGAGTTATAAATATTCTAAAATGTGCATTGTTAAAAAATATCAAATTTAATTGTATTTATGGTTCACTATTTTGGCCATAGTCACTTTCACATAAAAGGTAATTTATGCTGCACCGGACTTTTATTTTGAATTATTTAAGACGAATAATTCTACACTAAATATCTTTGTGTAAATCCAACGCTTTGGGCAGCGCACGCCAAGATAGCTCTCAGAGGGCTCATTTTTTTCTGACTTACTTGACAGATACCGTTATGTTATGACCAAATTATACAAAATCTCTATGAATTATAACTTACTAAGTTATTCAAATGTCTATAGCTATATTAATGCCAAGTGTCATGAAAATCCGTTCGGTAGTTTTTGTGTGAAAGAGTAACAAACAAACACACACACACACACATCCTTACAAACTTTCGCAATTATAATATTAGTGGGATAAGGATTAGAGGCGAAGCTGCAGGGTCCGCCTGCCTCATAGGCCGATCTAACTTTGGAAGTACTTTGGTAACAGTACAGAATTTAAACTATATCCTTTTCGCAACCATCGGCTGGTTCTACACGGTGTCTAATGTATTATAAGTCAGATAGCCTGAGATATAAATATTGATTTAGCTGTGGTTTCTTATTACCTGGCTGAAGTAGCGTTGTGTATGAATCTTTATATCATATCACATACATATTACTAGAGAATAGTAAGGAAAGGGACAAATAAAACCAATTCTAAAGCGACACAATCGACAATTATCGAACAGGCTTTGGTTTGTTGACAAACAAAAGTGATGTAAGAACTAGGCGCGACTTTGAACATCTCACCTCTCCACTAATGTTACAATTGATCACTTTGTTCTCGTACAAGATAATGTGATTGTCACTACTGAGCTTCTTTTATTTTTATTTATTTATTTATAGTCTACCAAAAAAAAAGGTAAGTATTGCGAGTAGATAATGTTAGTGTGAGCGGTTGTAATCATTTATATCCAATTTAAATGCGGTCATCAGAAAATGTTGCTTGTTAACTAATTAGATAATAATTAGAGTACACATTAATTAGTTTAGGATGTACCTCTATGCGAGTGAGTGACGCGGCGTCATCACAATGAGTTCAATATACCGTTTGTAGAATACAAGGGCACGAAATGTCATACGCCAATGTCAATCTGTCCGAATTAAAATCAACATTCGATCTCCACACAAGATTCAATCTACATTTTTGGTCTAAAGTAAGTAAAGTACCATAGAGATAGTTACGTCCACTTTGGACTTTATTTGTTGGACATAATGCGAAACCGCCCTCACACTCTGTGTATTGTGCACAAAAGAGAGGGAGTATCTTACTCATGTACTTGTCCCACAGCAAATATGGTGTAATATTGAAATAATAATAATTATAAAAAAATATTTTGGACATCTTACACACAACAACATCTAGTCCCCAAGTAAGCAGAGCTTGTGTTATGGGTACTAAACAACTGATATAAATACATAAACATACTTTTTTTTGTAAATACATACATATAGAAAAACTCATACGCTAACCACTAGACCAACAAGGCAGTCAAAAATGTATTTAGATTGTCCGTGTGTTTGTCTGTTACAATGAAGTGATGTATAGTTAGTTATATGTATTGTTTATTAAAGAGCTGATGTTTGGTAAATATTTGATGATTTCCTGTGAAGTAGCTATGATAGAACGTCCGGTCATGAATGTATACAGCGCTGAGCGCACAGAGACCGCTAACGACAGGTCGAAGGTAGCCGTCAGAGACCTACCACTCGCATTGATTGTGTTGGCATTAGTTGGCCATGATGATTATAGTGATCTTGTATATTTTGAAAAAAACTTGAATCAAGTCTAGTGGTTGAATGACTCTGGTCCCTACAACAGTGAGATAGCGATCTTAAACTAGTACAACAATAAAGAGAAAACATTAAAAACAGATTATTGTATTTATTAAATGTAACAAGCATATGATTGTGTCCCGGACTCCCGGTGGTCAAAAAAATACGTATTCGTTGAATGTTTGTGGTGGCGTAAGAGGTAGGGTGTAGGGTATGCGACTGATGTAGTTGAGGTCAAACCAAATGTTTGTGTGATCCGCAAATATAAGTTTCGGAGTTTAGCTGTTTTCTATGTATAAGTGTGGTTTTACAAGAAAAATGTTTATGTTTTTATTATCAGTTGTCTAGCACCCGTAATACAAGCTCTGCTTCATTTTTCTACTGCCAAATCTACTGATGGCGTTGTATTTAAGATGTCTGTTTTTTTATGAATTGGTGTATTTGCATTATCGAATTTTGTTGTGTTTCATTATACCATACATATTGATACACCGGGGTGACAGATAAAGCACCAGAGCTATGATAGTTATGATACACTCACCTCTGGAATGTTGACACTTTGACAGGTAGTTATGTCATCAGCATCACTGCAGCACACTATACCGATGTGAGCACGTAGGGCGCGCGCGCGGCATGTGTCGGTCGGTGGGCGCGGCGGTAGCGGCTCGCGGCTGTACCAGACCAGGGCCAGTGCGCCATCGCCAGTCGCCACATCGTCTCACTGCACCCGCGGCACCCGCGGCACCCGCCCGCTCAACCTAATAACACACATTTTCTCACAGCGATGTGACATTCACACGTCTACTTGGAGTTCACTGCGATTTGTGATTGTTTGCATGACGCCGTGTACGAAAACTTCCTGCTCGCTCTTGAACACCCGCGCCTGATGCACGACACTCCTCCGCGCTGCACTAGGTGCCATTATGAAATATATCTAATCACTGTTTTTTTTGTATTTTATTAGTGGCGTTTACGTTAAAACATTATTATAACGAGAATAGATTAAGGTAAATCACACTATTTAAAAACAACTCTCAATTACCTAAATAAATATTGAATTATTAGTCGTTGAAATAATAGATTTTAGAGGATTTAATATTCAACAAGTTCAAAAAACTTGATGCTTTCGATACTTTACAGTTAGCTACTCTCAACCTTCAATTTTATTAAGCTGAAGTCATATAAAAAATATCATTGGCTGAAGAAAATATATAAAATATCATTGGCTGAAGTCAAAAGTGTGAGCCCGTTGAACTTATCATGTTTTTTGTTATATGTTGATATAAGCAGGAGTGGATCCAGGGGGATGCGGGGGAGGGCTTCCAGGATCTAGATAGAACACAAATATAAATTGTTAAACATAATAGAATATAGTAAAGGTGTATTGGTTTGAGCATTATAGAATAAGGTATTGGACAGTAATCAGAATAATATCTACAATGTACTTAGATAGATATAACAAATAATTATATTGTTTTACGATTATTTATCGAATAATAATTTAATATAATTCATTTGTGATTGGAGTTTAAAAATATTGTAAATGTTGTTATTTACAATATTTTTAAACTCCAATCACAGCGCGTGACGTCATGGGTGTACCCAGCTTCTAAATTAGTGGGGGTGGGGGTGGGGGGGTACAAGTGAATTTTTTAGGTCGGATCGTCCGCGGCTGTTTAGTGTTTTGTCATACACATTACACAAACACACCTACATGAAACATTAGGTATATGTAGTGTAGTGTGTAGAGCCGCAAATGATCCTGCTTTATAGGTAGTTAAATAAATGAAAGTAATTTATTAGAACGTAAAGAATCGCCCATAGTGTTTGTAACTTTTTGTTTGTGGACTGAGACAACAAAGTCCATTTAATCTGTCTTCAATCATTTTTGATCTCAGCCACATTTTTAGGCGTCTGAGTGTACTGAAAGATCTTTCAACTGTAGTCGTGGAATAAGGCATTGCCAGTTAAATTTCTGGGGCTGTTTTCACTTTCGGATTAAACATTCTGCTTGTTGGATTAATTCCGTTATCTCTAAATCTTCGAAGTTCTCCTGCTTATTAAAAAGTGCGCCATAGTTAAGCTTCAGATGTGATCCTATTGAAACTAAACTTATTGAAAACTTATTATTTTACTTATTACTTTATTGTAAACTTATTGAAGAGAAGAAGAAAACAGAAAAAGGCCACAAAAATGCATGTGTGATTTTAAATATATGTGGAGTTCTAATAGTCTAGTCGACAAGTTGATAATGGTACAAAATAGAGATACTGCTCTTAAAATTATATCTTAAGTTAATATCATATGTACATGTTATGACCTATTGTAATACTATGAAATTTGTAATACTCTTAATGTGAACATGTAAACAATTGTTGGCGGGCCTTAATAAATAAATAAAAAAAAAAAATATGTGCGATAGCTCATTGGATTCGGAATGACGCCTAGAAAAATGTGCCAAGAGCGTGTATTAGCACATAAAAAATTGCAAAAGTTATAAACAATTAAAGATGAAAAAAAAGTCATTTCGTTTTTTGCGAATATTTCATAAACTATTAATATTTAAGGTATTTCAGAGTGGATATGTTTATGTTTTTCAATTTCTTTTTAAGAAATTTAGACTTTTTTTAAGAAAGAACAAGCAAAACATTACCTAAAAGGTATAAGCTTCAAAGAATATTACATCTTTTTTGTCACGTCTGAGTAAAAAAGGATGTAAGGAGGCAAACCACCATCTTTTGCCCTCAAGCCAACCTCACCTGCACGCGGTACGTCCTTCTGATCAACGAACGAGGCTCTGGCGACCGACTGATGGCGGTATAACCATCCAAATACGTGCAGCTAAATACCACACCGGTGATGGGCAGCAGCATCACCGGTAAAATAAGCTGTACCCTGCGATCGCCAACCCGCCTGCCCAGCGTGGCGATTATGGGTATATCCTCCCATGCAGATGCAACTAAGACCACGGCCCCCAGTTCCCGGTAGCCCCACTATTCCTGGTTATGGTGGCGACCACGGTAACGGTGGGGCAGGGGGTGCTAAGAATCTCCGGGTTACGGGAGGCCACCACAACCGACTGACCCTGGCTACTTATAACGGACGCACGCTACGGCTAGACTCGCATCTGGCACAACTAGAGGTAGAACTTGGGAAAATTAGGTGGCACATCCTCGGGTTATGTGAAGTCCGAAGAGAGGGGGAGGACACTATAACCCTCGAGTCAGGCCATCTAATGTACTTCCGAGAGGGAGACCAACAATCCCAAGGTGGCGTGGGGTTTCTGGTAAACAAGTCAATATCCAACAACGTTGTAGAAATTTCCAGTGTGTCGAACAGGGTAGCGTACCTCATCATCAAGCTCACTGAGAGGTATAGCCTCAAAGTGGTGCAAGTGGACGCACCGACCTCCTCGCACACGGATGACGGAGATGGAGGAAATGTTCGACGACATATCGAGGGCCCTCCACTTTACCACTAAGACCCACTACAACGTTGTTATGGGTGACTTCAACGCTAAAGTGGGAGTACTGATTTGCAGCGAATCAGTGGTAGGATCCCATGGACTTGGAGTCAGGAATCATAGGGGGCAAATGCTAGTTAATTTCCTCGAACGCGAGGGGCAATTCTTGGTGAATTCGTTTTTCAAGAAACAGCCCCAACGGAGGTGGACGTGGCAAAGCCCCGACGCTATGACTAAAAATGAGATTGACTTCATCATGACGAACAAGAGGCACATATTCAGAGACGTCTCAGTGCTCAATAGGTTTAATACCGAAAGCGATCACCGACTTGTCCGAGGCTCTCTGAATATCGACTTTAAGGCTGAACGTGCCCGCTTGATGAAGGCCAGGCTCCGACCTACTCTGCTCCAGACCATGGTACGATCTGAAACGTTCCAGTTAAACCTGGAAAACCGATTCGCTGCCGTGGAAACCACAACAGACGTAAACCAGAACCTCAAAAATGTGGTCGAAATCCTCAGGGAACAAGGCGCGAGATTCTGCGAATTACAGCGTAAAAGCAGGAAGTCGAAACTTTCGGAGGAGACTCTAAGGTTGATGAGGGAACGGCGTGAAAACCCACCCGTCACTTCGTCGGTAAAGAGGAGGCTAAACAGAGCAATTAGTAAGCTCGTACGACACGACCTCCGGTGCTTCAATACTCTCTCCAATAAAAGAGCAATCGAGCAGAATCGGGGGTCAAAAGTTTTCGTACAACCTCTGGGAAGAAGCCAACTGACGAAGTTGACCACAACAAGTGGAGAAGTTGTTGCCTCAAAACCGGTGGTCCTTTCGGAAGTGGAAAACTTCTATAGCCGGTTATACGCTTCGCATGCTTCGCAACCTGATCCCGGAAATGAGGACACCAGAGCTGCATTAAGGCGCCACTATACCGAAGTCAGCACTGATGAAATCGAGATGGCTCTTAAACAGCTTAAAAATGGAAAAGCCCCTGGAGAGGATGGTATTACATCAGAGCTCTTAAAAGCTGGAGGTAAACCCGTACTGAGGGAGCTCCAAAAGCTCTTCAACACTGCCCTCTTTGAAGGGAGAACTCCGGAGATGTGGAGTAGAAGTCTGGTCGTGCTGTTCTTCAAAAAAGGTGATAAGACCTTGCTGAAGAACTATCGACCCATTTCACTTCTAAGCCACATTTACAAGCTGTTCTCAAGAGTCATCACGAACCGTCTTGCGCGAAGACTCGACGAATTTCAACCACCGGAGCAGACCGGATTTCGGAGCGGATGGCACCTTAGACCACATCCACACAGTGCGGCAGATTATACAGAAGACCGAAGAGTATAATCAGCCACTGTGTCTAGCATTCGTGGACTATGAGAAGGCCTTTGACTCGGTTAAGATCTGGTCTGTTCTGGAGTCCCTGCAACGTTGCCAGTTAGATTGGCGATACATCCAAGTGATGAGATGTCTCTACGATAACGCCACCATGTCCGTCCAAGTACAGAACCAGCAAACAAAGCCCATACCATTGCATCGAGGAGTGAGACAAGGGGACATTATTTCCCCGAAATTGTTCACTAATGCAATGGAGGATATGTTTAAGACGCTGAACTGGAAAGGACGTGGCATTAACATCAATGGCGAATACATCTCTCACTTGCGATTTGCGGACGACATCGTCAGAATGGCAGAGACACTGCAGGACCTACAACAGATGGTGAACGACCTAGCTGATTCTTCTATGCGCATCGGCCTACGGACCAACTTGGATAAAACCAAGGTCATGTTCAAACAACATGTACAACCGGAACCGATTGCAATACACGGTACCGCTCTCGAGGTTGTTCAAAAATATGTCTACCTTGGGCAGACATTGCAGTTGGGTAGGAATAACCTCGAGGACGAGGTGAATAGAAGAATTCAGCTGGGTTGGGCGGCATTTGGAAAGTTACGTCGAGTCTTCTCATCGTCGATCCCACAGTGCCTAAAAACGAAAGTTTTTAACCAGTGCGTCCTACCTGTCATGACATACGGAGCCGAAACGTGGACACTTACGGTGCGGTTGGTCCACAAGCTCAAAGTTGCTCAGCGTGCAATGAAAAGGGCTATGCTCGGCGTTTCTCTGAGGGATCGTATCAGGAATGAAGTTATCCGTCAGAGAACTAAAGTCATCGACATAGCCCACCGGATTAGCAAGCTGAAGTGGCAGTGGGCTGGCCATATTAGCCGCAGAACTGATGACCGTTGGGGTAGAAGAGTTCTGGAGTGGAGACCGCGTCTCGGCAAACGTAGTGTAGGACGCCCACAGGCCAGGTGGAGTGATGATTTGCGCAAGATGGCTGGCAGGAGCTGGATGCGAGAAGCCCAAAATCGATCAAAGTGGTGTGCAATGGGAGAGGCCTAAGTCCAGCAGTGGACTGAGATAGGCTGATGATGATGACTGAGTAAAATTACATTTTAGTTTCATTTTAGTTTGACTGCCTTGTTGGTCTAGTGGTTAGCGTATGCAGCTGCTGATCAAGAGGTCTCGGGTTCGATTCCCGGGTCAGACCAAATATTTGTGTGATCCACAAATATTTGTTTCGGAGTCTGGGTGTTTTTCTATGTATAGTATTTATATCAGTTATTTAGTACTCATAACACAAGCTCTGCTTACTTTGGGACTAGATGATGTTGTGTGTAAGATGTCCAAAATATTTATTTATTTATTTATTTACTTAAAAGATAAAACCCCAGAAACAAAAGGCATGAAGAGAGGTCGGGTATTGGAAAGCAAATTAACAGTAGCAGTGGTAAATAAATTAAGCAAAAAAATAAAAGACTGAGGCTCATTTATTTCCCCACAGAATTCTTTCTTGGCTGATACAGGGAGATATGCATTGAAATAAAACGCCCTCATAGTGAAAAAAACATTTCAACACAACAACAAAATTTTAAGTTACGCAAAAATACATGGCTCAATGGCAAGTCTAAATGTATGTAACAAAGAAAATAACTTATTTTTGCGTTACGGTCTATAATTTAGTAGACACAAATCATGTGGAAATACTCATAGGTACATTTCCAGTGAGTACGAATTTTGAAAGCACGAAATAAAATACATTATGGTTTCATATACTTATTTGTTTTATTTATTTGTTATTCGTATATCTGCTTTTCTTGGCATATCAGCGAATATGTGGCGGCGTTCAGTTTCTGAACGAACCACTAAATTGTGAGGGGTCCATAGTTTGTAAGCTGGCAACCAGTGGTGGGCGTGGTGGCAACTTATACACAATAATATTGTCACAATAATATTGTGACACACGGCCCCGCACACTATACGCAATATTATTGGCAATATTCCGCCTCTGTCGCTCTGCAGCTAGATTCACGAGCGCACGTTTGACAAAATGGATACAAAGAAAAAAGGCGTTGCATTGAGTATTGCATTAACGTTACTAAATAAAAAAAGGCAATCAAAAAAGAAACGATGGATTAAAGACTGGATGAGGAAAAAAGCTGAGTTAAATTACTTTAATCTAATTAAAAAAATGTTCGTAGGGAATAATTTTTTTCTTTACGTCTTCTCTTGTGCTATTTGATTAAATTTTTTTATAAATATCGAGCAACTCATCAAGCGCATTATTTTTCTTAACTGTATCGCGATATTCTTTGCAGGATGTATTCCATAATTATGGGTAAGTTTCCCATGTTTTAATAAACACTGACAAATGGTGTTTGTCCGTGGCATTGCTGTGATCAACAGTATCAACACTATTTTCGATTTGGATACTGTTTTCGTCTTCTATTTTGAACAAGTAACACGAACGTACGAACGTGTAAATAAGTTATAATAAGTAATTGTAATTTTCATTTTAATTAAAGTTAATTCAAGTAAAAAAGGTTTTTTTTGCAACCTCTGCTGCCACCTAACGTAATTCGCGCCCGCACACACACAATATTATTGCCAATACCCCTGCCTCCCCCCGATATTGTCGTGACAATATCAGATTTTCCAGATAATCCACAATAATATTGTACAATACCGCAATACAGCCCGCACACACACAATATTATTGGCAATACGTACTTTATTGCCAATATTATAGTGTGTGTGCGGGCACCCTAAGGGATAGAAATAAGATACATCAAATATTAATGTTGCTAGGTTAAAACAATTCTCCTTTAATAAGGGAGAATCGTTATTCCGTTTACTGTTTAACAAATCTGTTAAATATGGTATTAAAATATTAGGGCCTCAAAACGAAAGCTGAGGATGTAACCAAAATCGAGACTGATTACATTTGAAAAAAACAATTTTTAGAGGGTAATAGTATTTATTGGCCCTTAAATAAAATAAGTTTGTCAAAGAAATTAGTTAATTTTCTTTTATATTTAGTTATCAGCATATTTTTGTACTGTAATGTATCCTTACGTTCAAATTTTTTTACATATAGCTTTGCTATTGCCCAACCTTGTCGTCCTACTGGATAGCTACTGCTGCTACTACCTTCAACCACATTTTATGCACATTTTCATCCTTAGGAAATCTGGAGGACAATAAAACACAATCAAATTAAATTTAATCAAAATATGGGGTAATTTCAAAAGGCTGATAAGTTATCCCTAAAATGCTAGTAACCTTGCAAAAATACCTTAACACATTAATGGTCGTTTAAACTATAGCTGTTTAACTACTATAACCTACGCAATTTGTGTTGATTATTAATCTCAGATAAGTAACCTTTTTGGATTATGTTACTGGCAGGTTTTTATACATACTCATGTTTTTACTGTAAACGGGACTTATTCGCGATATTATCGCGTAAAAGTCGCGAAGGTTTTTATAGTTTGAATTATTTTATAATAAGTATTTGATTATAAACTAGAAAATTGTAATTCATAATTTATCGATTCCGTTCTTAGTTCTAAAGGGTGGTTAAATTTCAAGGGCCGATGTTGATTTTGAATAAAACACAAACTATTTAGGAAATTATTGTAATTTTATTTTATTATGATATATTGGTATTACTCAATTATGTATGGAATAAAATATCGGCCAAATGGGCGCCGCGACTACGGCGGCACACCTCCATCCGATGGTCCAAATTTTCGATGACCCTGAGGCATAATGGAGGTTCTATGTAGTTAATGTGCCGAATTATCTCATCCTTTAGCTCTTGAATTGTTGCTGGCTTATCGACGTACACCTTTTCTTTTAAATAACCCCAAAGAAAAAAGTCCAACGGTGTCAAATCACATGATCTTGGCGGCCAATTGACATCGCCATTACGTGAGATAACACGGCCATTGAATTTGTTGCGCAAAAGAGCCATTGTTTCGTTAGCTGTGTGGCAAGTGGCACCGTCCTGCTGAAACCACATATCGTCCACATCCATATCTTCCAATTCGGGCCATAAAAAGTTCGTTATCATCTCACGATAGCGAACACCATTCACAGTAACTGCCTGACCGGCATCATTTTGGAAAAAATACGGTCCGATGATGCCGCCAGCCCATAAACCGCACCAAACAGTCACTCTTTGTGGGTGCATTGGTTTTTCGACAATCACTCTTGGATTCTCATTCGCCCAAATGCGGCAATTCTGTTTATTAACGAATCCACTGAGGTGAAAATGTGCCTCATCACTGAAGATGATTTTCTTCGAAAATTGATCATCCACTGTTGCCATTTCTTGCCACCATTCTGCCCATTCACGACGTTTGGAATGGTCAAGAGGCTTTAGTTCTTGAGCCAATTGCACCTTGTAAGCGTGTAAATGCAAGTCTTTATGCATAATGTTCATCAACGACGAGCGTGAGAGGTGCAATTGTTGAGCACGACGACGAGTTGAGGTGGACGACTCTTCAGCCACACTATCGCGAACAGCAGCAATATTTTCTGCAGTACGAGCTGTACGAGCATGCACTGGTGTTCTCACATCTTCTACATACCCGGTTTGCTCGAATTTTTCCACGATTTTTGCGATTGTACGCACATTTGGACGATCAAATTGACCAAAAAAATCACGAAGTGCACGATATGCATTTTGATTTGAACGCCCATTTTCATAATAAGTCTGGATAACTTTAACACGTTGTTGGATTGTGTATCTCTCCATGGTTCAAATTGAGTAAGTCTGAAGCAGAGAAATGTCAAATAAAATTCGGAAAAAAACTTGGCGTTTATGTGTGGTTCACATTCAACATCGGCCCTTACAATTTAACCACCCTTTAGAAGCTTAAACATGTCTTTGTAAATAATATTGAATTATACTCTGAAATATGGAATCTATTTATCAAGTTTATTATTTCTTGAAGTGACCATTTAGATACCAAAATGATTTAGCCACATCCACCGTTTCCAAGAGGTTATGGGCCCAGAAGATCCCAGCACGATACCAGAAGATACCAGAATAAATGAGAAAAGTGAAAAGCCCCCAGAATAAAAATTGAAAATGAAATTACCGTATTGTAAATGAACAAAGTAAAGTAATGTGAGTAATGAGAATTTTATTGAAGAAGATATAGAATAGAAAGGACAAATTATTTTAAAAACAATTGAAAAATGTGACAAACGAGGATGATGGAGGTTATTGAAGGTTTTTGGTGAAGCTGATAAGCAAAGAGAAGGAGACGGAGGTTGTTGTTTTTGGTGAAGCTGATGAGACAATGAGGTGGAGACGGAGTTTGTTGATGCTTTTGGTAAAGCTGATGTTTTGAATGATCATGATGGAGGTGATCATGAAGTTGTAGAAGTGATGATGATGGATGTCACGATAGTGATGGTGGAGGTAATGGTGGAGGAGATGAAGATGAGATGTAGATTGTGATGATGTTGTTGGTCACGATGGAGATAAAGTTAAGTGATGATGGAGGTCACGATGGTGTTGATGGAGGTGATGAAGATTAAGTTAGTGACTGGATTCTTTTAAAGCGTTTGGTGTTATTCTCTCGTCATAATATATATGTATGTTATTAGGTCTTTTAGGTATTTGAATTCGAAACCTTTGTGTAAGTATGCTAGTTTAAGGGGGTGAGAGATAATAGCAGAGTCGCGCAGTGGAAGCGTGTGTGTAAAATTGTTGTAAAGGGAAAAATAATTTAATATTTTGTTATTCAATTAATTTAAAAAAATTACGGAATATTTTAGATAAATTTTTCACAGAATTTTTTGACAGAATTTTTGACATCTAATTTTTTCCTTTATAGTGTACTAGCTTTCCACCCGCGGCTTCGCCCGCGTGGAATTCGTATATAACGCGCGACACGGTAAGGGTAGATTAAACAATCTTACATGATTTTATGTTTGATAATAAGGAACTTAGACACAAACTTTCGTCCCCTATTTCAAACCCTTCTTTCTACCTTTATTTTCAATCGGTTCAGTGGTTTAGGCGTGAAAGCGTAACAGACAGACAGACAGAGTTACTTTCGCATTTATAAAATAAGTAGGGATTACATCATCGGAAAGTAGAGATTTCATCAAACAGAAAACACCCTAATTTTTTGAAAAAAGTAGATATTTTAACGGGTGAATTTTCGGTATTAAGTCAAAATCGGGTGAAAAAATAAATATTTCAAATCAAATAAATTACAGTGTATTCGAGACATAAAAGGTAAGTTTTCACTAAATTTCGTTTAAAAAATTTTTATTTGTAAAAGATAAAATAAAAAACCAAAAACTTAGTTTTTTGAATTTTTAACATATAATTTGAGGTTATGTGAAAAAAAGTGTAAATAAAAAATCGGCCAAGTGCGTGTCAGGCCACGCACGGGAAAGGGTTCCTCAGTCACCCATAATGGTACGTGGTTTAGAAATTGTATCCAATGGATAATTGTTCTGTTTACGTATTAATGCGTTAATTTTGTATGACTTTTCCAAGTAAGCACATTGTAGAAGTTAAGCCTCTATAACTCCTGAACTAACAAAGTCATCTAATTCGTTATAGTTTTCATTTAAAGTTATTATATGGACCACTATCACGAATTTTTCCACATTGAGCCGGCCGTTTAGCTTTTAGAGGGGGAGGATGCCCGGTTTTACAAAAAAGTGGCCTTTAAACTGGAATTTCTCGCAAACGGATTCCTAAATCAAAAAATCGTCTTCACAACCTTTTAATGTTTTTAAAAGACCTATATAATGATACCCCAGATGGTGGGGTAGCTGCGAGAAAAAAAACATCCCCACTTTACGTGCAGGGGAGGTACCGTAAATAAAAATATTTTTAATAATTTTATTGTAACGCTTTGTCGACGTAATTACAATACATATTCATGCAAAGTTTCATCTTTCAAGCACTTACCGATTGGACGGTAAGAAGGACGGACGGACGGACGATAAGGGTTCGAGGTCATAAACTTCGGAACCCTAAAAATTTTAGATCTTTTGATTACCTACAACTTTGCCATTTAACTTTTTTCCATAGGACTTGTAGTTTTGCCGGAAATCGAGATAAACCGTTCTTTACCCTTTGTTTTATATATTTAGCCATCCAAAGTGACTCTACCCTGCCCGATGGAAAGCATTAGCAGAATCCAAGGGTCGGGGCTACTACACTTGCTGCGAATGCAGACATTAATGTATGGCGGCCCACACTATGGCGGCTTAGTGAGATGCTTTTTCACGCCCCGCTTAAAGGACCCGAAAACCTCCCCCCCTACCCCTTCCCGACCTCAGATCCCCCGTAAATTATTTTTCCTTTCATTTTTATAATATTCTCCTTCTTTTCCAATAGGTTTCATCCTACTATAATTTTATTTGTTTTCAAAAATTATCTACCCTAGACTACTGGTCTATATGTCATTGTCAAACTATCATTATGGTTGCCATGCAATTGTGTTTTGCCTAGCAACCTGTGAAATTTTGACAGGAGATAAACAGTGATAGATTTTGATACCTAAGATTTATGTATTTTTATAATCACCTAGCTTTGGCCTTTGTATCTCGATTATTGCAGTAAAAAGTAGCCTATGTCCTTTCCCAAGTTCAGTTCTATCTTCATACCAAATTTCATCAAAATCGGTTCAGTGGTTTAGGCGTGAAAGCGTAACAGACAGACAGACAGACAGAGTTACTTTCGCATTTATAATATTATAGTATGGATTGTTTTTTTTTCTGTATTTTGTGGTTATTATTAAATAGTTTTTGGTTTTTGCTGAAAGAGTATATTACTGTTTGGTGTTTAATAATTTCTAAATTGTGGTTGGTTATTATAAAAAGTTTTGGTTTTTGTTGAAAGAGTTGAGATGATATGATGAATGTTAATGTTATGAATGGTTGATTTGATTTGATTTGCTGTTTGTTGGAAGCTGTTTGTTGGAAGCTGTTTGTTGGAGCTGTTTGTTGGAGCTGTTGTTGGAGCTGATGTTGGAGCTGTTTGTTGGAGCTGTTGTTGGAGCTGTTGTTGGAACTGGTGTTGGAGCTGTTGTTGAAGTAGGTGTTGGAGCTGGTGTTGAAGTAGGTGTTGAAGTAGGTGTTGGAGCTGGTGTTGGAGCTGGTGTTGAAGTAGGTGTTGGAGCTGGTGTTGAAGTAGGTGTTGGAGCTGGTCTCGAAGGAGTTATTGTAGTTGTTGTTCGAGTTGTCGAAGGAGTTATTGTAGTTGTTGTTCGAGTTGTCGAAGGGGTTATTGTAGTTGTTGTTAGAGTTGTCGAAGGAGTTATTGTAGTTGTTGTTAGAGTTGTCGAAGTTGTTGTTGGAGTTGGTGTTAGAGTTGTCGAAGTTGTTGTTGGAGTTGGTGTTAGAGTTGTCGAAGTTGTTGTTGGAGTTGGTGTTAGAGTTGTCGAAGTTATTGTTGGAGTTGGTGTTAGAGTTGTCGAAGTTGTTGTTGGAGTTGGTGTTAGAGTTGTCGAAGTTGTTGTTGGAGTTGGTGTTAGAGTTGTCGAAGTTATTGTTGGAGTTGGTGTTTGAGTTGTTGAAGTGGTTATTGGAGCTACTGTTGTAGGAGTTTGTTGTTATAACTTCTAAATTGTTGTTGTCAGGATTTAGGTGTTTGTAGTTGTGGAAGTAAGAATGTGTAAGAATGTGTGAAATGCTTTTCGGTACTTATCTGAGATTAAGGGGGTGTGTTGATTATTAATCTCAGATAAGTAACCTTTTTGGATTATGTTACTGGCAGGTTTATAAAGTTTGAATTATTTTATAATAAGTATTTGATTTTAAACTAGAAAATTGTAATTCATAATTTATCGATTCCGTTCTTAGTTCTAGAAGTTTAAACATGTCTTTGTAAATATAATATTGAATTATACTCTGAAATATGAAATCTATTCATCAAGTTTATTATTTCATGAAGTGACCATTTAGATACCAAAATGATTTAGCCACATCGACTGTTTTCCAAGAATTTGGTCGGTTAATTACAAAATTTTCACACTTTTTAGAAACTAGTTTTTATCACTTACTTTCAATTATTTCTGCACATGAACAAACAACAATTGATGTAATTAATCGCGTCAATTATTATAAATGTTTAATAATAATCCTATAAAAAACAAAAAACCGTAATTGGATTTATTTGCGCATTGCGCATGCGCGTTAGAAAAACGGCAACACTGCTCAAAACAGGGGGGGGACACTGTCGTACTTGATGTAGGTCTCCACTTTTCTGCTTAGACAGTACCGTTTAAGCGGATCTTATACGAGAGTATAAGATCCGCTTAAACTTACAAGCAACTATTGTCTAAAAATATCAGAGATGACGCTTTTGTCAATATCAATAAACTTGCAATATAATTTTAATTTCAAAAAGACCTGCTTCATAAATCGTTAAAAAAATTACTCTCTAAATATATGTAACACATTTACTTCAACATTTTTAATTAATTTCGACAATATTTTAAATTCCTAAATTCTTTTATACAATTTTTTTGGGTATGGCAATAATCCGGTAAAAAATCAAAATGGTTTCTCTACATTCGGCGTATATACGCGTATTTGTAGTTTTTTTCTATTTTGTGCGATTATCAGTGCTTATTGTGGTGTAAAGCTTTTGATAAAGCTTCAGAAAAAAGAAACAGTAATAGAAATCTTTGTAGATTACCCTTTCAAATGTGAAACGCTTAAAGAAAAATTAAAAACATAGTTCACAGATGTGACCATAAACATTATAAATAATTTATAGTTGGTGTAAGTCAATAAATCGGATTTTATCAGGGAAGCTTACCTACGATGGTGAGGATGAAATGAAGATATGTGCTCAAAATTATTATAATAAACATAAAACATACAAGTGAATAAATGACTTTAAAATTTACATTATAATTTTATTTTGTTTGTATTATAAAATTTTCGGTTTTGCAAAAATTCAGGTTATTTTTCCACATGAAATTTCATTTTACTTATTTCATTGTCATCAAGAATCAAGCGCTAACTACTGCACAAACAAATACAAAATGTTTGCAAAACTGCTTTTTTTTGTAATGCATATACTTATATAATTACCTACTTCCTACTACTACATTTCAACCCTATAGCTAGACCTATAATAAATAAATAGGTAGGTATATATACATATAGCTATTGCCGTTAGTTCGGCGGATATGATACCAGGTGGCGACACTTCAAATATAGGTGTCAAAAATTCTCGTGAGTGGGCTCTCTATTCCACCTATATTACTATACTCTATGTATCAAAATATACAGTTAAATGAAGCTGATGATTCACTATTTCTTGAAATATTTGAATTATTAGGTCCGCCATGGACACTTCACCTTAGATTAGAAAAAAAAGTGTAAAATAGGATTTAATTTTATTAGGTATAACAAATTCAATAAAAGAAAATTATTAAACTTATAATTCAAAATAAATATGTACTGAGATACAAGTTAATATTGAGGTTATATTCGACGTAAAAAAATAAAACAATGTTTTAATTTTCATTGTTAACTCACGTTTAACTCAAGATTATCCCCACAATATACCTAATGGTAATAAAAATCTAGTATTATTAAAACTACTTACATTGAAATATTACTTTATTAATCAGCTTATTTTTTTATTATGGCTGACGACGAGAATATTAAACTTATTATTCAAAATAAATACTGAGATACAAGTTAAAATTGAGATTAAATTCGAAGTAAACATAAAACAATGTTTTAATTTGCATTGTCAACTCACGTTTACCTCAACATTATCCCCACATTATACCTAATGATAATAAAAATCTAGTAGTATTAAAACTACTTACATTGAAATATTACTTTATTAGTCAGCTTATTTTTTTGTTATGGCTGACGACGAGAATATTAAACTTATTATTCAAAATAAATACTGAGATACAAGTTAAAATTGAGATTAAATTCGACGTAAAAATAAAACAATGTTTTAATTTGCATTGTCAACTCACGTTTACCTCAACATTATCCCCACAATATACCTAATGATAATAAAAACCTAGTAATAATAAAACTAGTTACATTGAATTATTACTTTAATCATCAGCTTCCTTTTTTTATGACTTACGATGAGAAAATAACTTTTTATTTGGATATTTTGTTGTTATGCTGCCCTTATACTACTAGAGCAGTGTTGCTCTATGGTATATGTATATAGTTATTTTTTAGTCAAGTTACTAGAGCAGTGTTGCCGTTTTTCTAACGCGCATGCGCAATGCGCAAATAAATCCAATTAAGTACGGTTTTTTTGTATTTTATAGGATTATTATTAAACATTCATAATAATTGACGCGAGGGCAATTTAAATCAGCTCAGGGCAAATTTTTTTACGCTTGGTAGACTAAAAAATAACCATATTTGAAAGAGATACGAGTATTTGAAAATTTGAAAAAATTCTAATAATATTTTGTTTTTTCCTGGGAAAACGAAAGAGGGGCTCATTAATTAATGAACGTAGTTCGAAAGGGGTAATTAAGATCTATCAATATATATATATTTTATATCGAAATTTTCATTTTTGCAGGCCGCGACATACCCGGTGTATGTATCGTTATCTCACTCGCTTGTGGTAACGCTGTTGGCGTGTCAGGTCTATAGTAATTCTTTGTGGCAACACCATAGCGTCACTACTGTCACTGTCACTACAATTCACTATTTATTTACATTACCAAAGACGCTCACGAAAAGTAACGTTACTTTAACTGTAATATTATTAATCTTGTTGTTGAAGTGATTAAACCGATATCTTCTTATCTGCATACTTTCATTGGCGAAGCCGACGATATATTAAATGTGAGGGTCTGTTGGATTCCATAGCGCAAGAGACCCCCATACCGAGAGAGATAAATAGTGACCTAAAACTGAACACGTTCCCGACGTTCTTTTTTGCTGTCGAAGTTGGCTACAATTATCGCCGTGATATAAGGAATTAGTAGATCTGGAAGGAAGCATTTCATCACTTTCATCGGTGTCGTGAGTCATTTTCATACATCTCATAATTCTACATACAACCACAAGGTTAAGTTCTACTAATTTTATACCGGCATCGATTGCATTGGTTGACCATCGGAACGCCGATTCTACTACTTCAACATACATTACCGTCCATTCTTCGTCGTAAACTGCTGCTTACATGTGTGGCTGACGTTGACCATCAAGATTGAATTGTGACTGATGTACAGTGCTGGTTGACTGTGATCTACCACATCTACATTGCTGTGGGTGTCAAACGCTAATGTGCTCATCCACTAACTATTAACATTGGGACTTAACAGATTTATTTACTTATTTTAACAAACTATATTTTTATTTGTGTTTTTTTCAAACAATTTCCTGTTGTGTACACAAAAACTACTACTACTGTTTACTAAAAAAATAATAGATATTTTCCCCGCTGACTAAAATTTAAGATTTAAATTGCAAATATATTGCTTAGATTGGTTGTTGGTTTCTTGTATTGCCTTTGTTGGTTAATTTTAATATTTTCTTTTTTGTGTGTAAAACAATTTTGGTGAAGGAAATTTTTTTTGTTAAGATGTGTTATCGATATTGCTATAATTTTTGTTGTGTTTGTGTGTGGGTAATTTTGAGTTATTTCATTGCATTTCAAAAGCTGAACACTGCTGAGCCTCACAAATTATTTTATTGCTGACATTTATTAACACTTGCACATTCTCATAACTTTACACTTACTTTTGCATGCGGTTTTGCACCTTTATACTCACAACCACTAACCATGACTGAGAACACCAGCTCTCCAGATACTAGTCAACAGTTACTACAGCTTAAAGGCGAGATGGAAATGCTTGCTAGGCAACTAAAACTGTCAAGCTGGAAAATGATGTTCTTCACAATCAAATACAGGGTAATGTAAATCCTAAATCTGAACCTGAATGTGATAAAGCACAAGTTTGTAAAGTAGCCCCACGAGTATCACCATTCTGGCATCAAAAGTAAGCATTATGGTTCGCTCATATAGAGACACAGTTCCGTGTCGCAGGTATCACAACTAATCAAAACAAGTATGATCTTGTTATAGATCAACTTGATTTTAAAATTACTTCACAAATTGAAGATATTGTTACCGACTCTCCTGAGACTGATAAATATCAACATTTAAAAATAAAAATTAATTGTCGTTTGTCACAGTCAAAGGAGGAACGGGTTCGACATTTATTGACAGAGGAAGAACTTGGTGACAGGAAACCTTCTCAGTTCCTTCGCCATCTTCTTTCAATAGCCGGAACAACACTCAAGGATGAAAGTATCCTTTTTTTTTACGTGTGGAAATCCTCTCTGACCCCGCCGGGGCTTGGGATTTCCATCTGAACCCCTCCCAGCGCCTGCCCGCACTGTTGCGGGCACCCTCCCCTTCAAACTCTCAATTAAATATGGGCGACGTCCGGTCACACGCAGACGCCGCCCCCTCGCGGCTGGCCACTACAGCGAATGGACGGGAAAACCCGTCCCGCCCATCCGCGGCCACACTCAGGGCGGCATGAGGCGCAGATGCGAGATAACGTACTCGCAGAAGGTTGCGACCGCGTTGTTCCACAGCTTCCACAGGAGTGGTCCTAGGACAGACCCCTGTGGAACACCGCACGACATGGCCCTGTGTCTCAAGACTATCTCGGTCCTCGTACATGACGGTACGCTCCTCTAAATAGTCTGCCACCACCACTCACACACCAACCACTCCGCCGCCGCTCACTGCCTCTTCGGTCACGGCCCTTAGGCGCAATACGGCATCGACCGTCAAACGCCCCTCACGGAAACCGAATTGGGCGTCTGACAGGTCGGGGCCCACCTCGCTGAGGTGCCGGACGATGCGGGCAGAGAGTATCCTCTCAAACAATACCCGCCTCGTCCAGCAACACGATGGGCCTGTGGCGACTTCTGTTCCAGATCCAGCGTGACGACATACGACAGCGCCCGCGAAGATTGCCGATGGCAGAGCGAGCGGCGCGCGCAGATCTGGTCGTTGTAGCAACCAAGGATTGTTGATTTTTACGTTTTACATTTTTCGCAAGATAAATATTTTACCATTTATAAAAAAAAAAAAAAGAATACACTTCACTGGTGACCCCGCTTGGACACGGAACGAGTAAACCTTCTAAAATCGTAAGTGTTGAACAATACTCATTCTGTCCAAAGATATGGATGCACAGAAAACTGTGAATGATAATTTTGCGGATGCATCAAGCGGTGAAGAGGCCGTTAATGCAGGGCCGCGCTCCATTGGAACCAATATTTGCCGAGTTGCCGCACGACTACCACCGTTTTAGCCTTCAAGGAAGCCGATCAGCAGCGCTAAAATTATTCACTCCCACAGCGATGTATCAGAAAAACTCAATTTCTCAGAACAATGTCTCAGCCACCCAGCAACCTCGGCCTCAACAGGGACACCACACGCTGGACGCGACCGCTCCAGCCTGGTAGCCCCTACGGCCTCAACAGAGTCTAGGCACAGCACACTGCACCTACGGTCCACGTAAGAAGAGATCTCTCTCCCGTCTACGCAGCAGCCAGCCACTACGCAGCAACCGCCCCGACTCACTGGGGACTTCATCGCAGCACCGCGCACCGCACGCCCGACTAACTGGGATCAGCGGACTTCAGCCCCGACTCACTGGGACTAGCGGCATACAGTTCCGACTCACTGGAACTAGCGGCACTCAGTTCCAACTCACAGGAACTGCCCACTTCTGGCACTGGCTCTTCATATCAACCTCCGGTCTTGGAGGGGAGTGATGTGGCGACTTCTGTTCCACATCCAGCGTGACGACATACGACAGCGCCCGCGAAGATTGCCGATGGCAGAGCGAGCGGCGCGCGCAGATCTGGTCGTCGTAGCAACCAAGGATTGTTGATTTTTACGTTTTACATTTTTCGCAAGATAAATATTTTATCATTTATATTTTGTGCATTTATTATTACAACAAATAAAAATAGTAAAATCACACTTCAGGCCTATAGGCCGCGACCGACTCGGCAGGCCGTCCTGGCTTTTCTATCAGGATCAGCTTCCCGCACTTTCAGCACTCAGCGAAGCGTCCGAACGCCAGGCTAGCGTCCAACACTTCCCTGAGGCGGTCCGACATATGGTCGAGGGCTCGGGCCAGCACTCGGACGGGAACCCCGTCCGGCCCGGGGCGGTGTTCTTTGTTCGAATCCGTAGAACAGCCACCCCCACCTCAGATTCCCTGACGGGCGGAACATCAGCCTCGCTGCCCCCGTCGTCTCCGGCTGATGCAGCCATCGACGCGGGTGTGTGGTCCGCCCGCTGTGGGAATAAGCCCTCGACCATTTCCTGCAGGAAGCTGGTTTGGAGAGTCCGTAAGGGGGAGCCCGACGTGCGGAGCTTCTGACGTACGATAAGGGCGACCCCAGGGGTCACGCACGAGACTCTCTCTCTACTTACATCCTTGGCGCGGCAGATGGCCAGCCTAAGAGTTTTCCGAGCTTCTCGGTACTCCTCATGAAGCCGGTCCACCTCATCACCCACCCCGTGGTGACGTCACCTACTGCGAGGGACCTCCGGGCACGAACGCACGCCGCACAGGTTCCGACACCCTCGAACGCGAGGAATGGCCGCATCGCAGATCCGCGTTAGCGCATCAGCGAAAGGGAAAGCCCCCAACGTCGACCTCCTCGGTCATGGCCTGCGGAGACAGCCAAACGTTGAGAATGGCCGCCTCCTCTAGTAAGTCCCTGTCGCGCTTGGCGACAGCCCACCGCAGGACCCCTACTGGGGTCCTGGGACCGGGAGAGCTCGAATCGGATATAAAGATGATCCGAGAACGTCTCGACCTCTTCGAGGACACTCCAGTTCCTTACTCGTGCGGCGACTGCAGGGGTAGCGAACTGTCGCACGCACGTATTGGTGGATCCGCGTTGCATTCCGTCTTCTGTCGGATCGCAACGCGGATCGAGACGACACAGTGTCGGAAAGATGTCCTTTCCGACACTGTGTCGTCTAGGCCCGAAATGCGTAACTCGAAGTGTGCGATTTCGTAGGCCTGGCGACTATGACACCATCCTCGGCTGCGAAAATTCCCCGCAGCTTTTCGGCAAATGCGTCCGCCGACCTTGCGCCTTCAGCCCCCGGGAACTCGAAGGCTCGAGCTCCTGTCTGGGACTTGCGCAAGCTCATGCTCGCCATCCCAAATTCAGTGGCGAGACTGCGAGCCTTTTAGAAAACTACCGCATACGTCAGCCCGCCACTGACTGCCTGCGGCGACACGGTCACCACCACAGCCGTGATTTTGGGTGTCTGCAACTTCTGCGGCCTCTTTTTTGAGGCCATCGCCGCGCGTGGTTAAGGCGGGGTTTGGGATTGTTTTTGAGCAGCCTTTCTCGCCCGCTTTCGGGACTTCTTCGACCCCCCACTACCTGCCAACGCTCGTTTAAGGGGGAGGGGGGACATGCGAAGGGGCCCGGCGAAGGTGTTGGAGTGGGCAGCGAAGGTTTTAGGCACCGGCTTGACTCCGTTCCCCGATCTTTGGGGAGCTACGGCACAGTTCTATTTTTCCTTAACCTCCTCTGCCCAGATACATGCGGCGTACAGTACGGTGGGTTCCACCACGGTCTGAAAAATCAGCCAAATAACGTTGGAGTTCAGCCCCCATCCCGCTGATGCTGTATTTTCGACCCTCTTATACAGGCCGAACGCTTTTCGCTGCGCGCCAGCTAGGTGTTCCTTGAATAGAAGCCGACGGTCAATTGTTAGGCCCAGAACTTTAAAGGGATTCTCCAAACCGGATCGCGGTTCCATTTAAAGTTAGAATTGGAGGGGAGACCCTAAGCCTCCTGGTGACAAAAATTGCCTCTGTTTTGTTGCTGCGATGGTATCCAGCGCCCTCTGAGCCCCATGTTCCAGCTCCTCAATGCTGCTTCCAGAGGCGATGATGAGGATGTCGTCGGCAAATGCCTGGATGTGAGCCTCCAGTCTGTCCGCGGCCCTAAGGAGCGGGTCCAGCTGTACATTCCACAACAGGGGACCACATGTCGAGCCTTGTATGCATCCTTTGTTTGTCGCTGTCGTGACCATCCTGCGTACTGTACTGTCACCTCCCTGTCGTTGAGGTAGCTTTGGAGTAACCTCAGAGTTGCGGGTTCACCATCCTTATCAAGGAGCTCCCCCACGATTCCGGGCCACCAGGCATTGTCAAAAGCCCCCTCTATGTCCAGGGAGATGACCGCTACGAGTTGTCCTCTGTTCCTGAGCTCCCGCACCGCCACGTAGAGGGCGCCTTCCCAAGAACTGGCAGTAGGCCGATAGGTCTGTAGGATTTCGGCTCTTCGTAGGTATCCTTCCAGGCTTCGAGATAATGCGGATAACCGCCTTTTTCCAGGGCCGCGGAAAATAACCCAGCCTGAGACAGGCATTATACATCGCCAGCATCAGACCGAGTTTCTGTTGCATAACCCTAGAGCAGATGTCCGATGTCAGACCATCCCCCCCGGGGGCCTTCCTTGGACTCATGTCCCCGAGAACTGTCCAAACCTCTGCGGCGGTAAAGTCTTTATTGTTCGTGCTCTCCCCAATCTGCCTCAGGCCTTCCGCCGCCACTGCGGAGAGCAGCTCCTGCTGTTCCCGGTTGTCATTTTCTTCTAGGTCTTGGGGGTAGAAAGTTTTGGCCAACAGCCGTGCCGATGCCAGAGGGGTTAGCACAGTGCCATTCGCAGCAGGGTCTTTCAGCATCTCATCCGGTCTCGCTTTCCCACACCTGCGAATGACTCTCTATTGATCCCGTCCCACATGGACTCCACGTATTAATTCTTTATATGGTACTCCAATAATTTCTTCATCTTTTATACTATAGTTTATCTCCATAGGTGTATTTATTCCCTTACATTCTTGCATGTTGAACTTTTTTAAGATTCTTGTTATCATTTCTGTTTGTTTAATTTCCATTTGGTTATGTTTCCTTGTAATTTCCAATCCTAGGTAGTGTTTTACTTCTCCCAAGTCCTTTATTTTAAATTCTTCTTTCAATTTCTTTAATATTCCTTCATTTCCAATTAATAATATATCATCGACAAATATTAATAATAAACTATTATTGTTTTTATACAAGCAAAAATCATGCTTTGATTGTTTATATCCATTTGCAGTTATAAATTGGTGAAATTTCTCGTTCCAACATTTTGGAGCTTCCTTCAAACCATAAAGTGCTTTCTTCAACTTAAGAATCTTTCCACTATGATTGACTCCTTGAGGGCATTTAATGTAAACATTATCTTTTAAATCTCCATTCAGGAAAGCTGTTGGTACATCTAATTGTTTTACTGGTAATCCTTCTTGTACAGAGTGACTTAGTATGGTCCTTATAGTCGGTAGTCTTGCTACAGGCGCATAATATCCTTCTTGTCCTTCTTGCTGAAAACCTTTTGCAACTAGTCTCGCTTTCTTGGTTCCATCTTGTTTCTGTCTAAATATCCACTTTGTTTCTATAGCTTTGCTTCCTTCAGGTAAATCAGATACTTCCCAAGTTCCTAACTTTTTATGAGAATCTAACTCTTTCTTTATAGCATATTTCCATTCATTATCCTTTACTGCTTCTTCATAATTTACTGGTTCTCCTGCACATTAGCAGTAGGCTATATTTAAATCATATTCTTCTAACTTCTTTGGTTTTCGAATTTCTCTTCCTGATCTTGTTGTATATCTAGATGTTTCTGGTCTATTGCCTTCATTTTTACTTTCTTCATTTATTTCTGCTGTCTTTTCAATTTCTTCTTGATTCATCTTTATTTCATCTTCTTTGCTTTGATGCATGGTCCTATCATTCTTATTGTGTTTTCTTGTCTTCTTGTTATCTTCTTTGATCTTCTCTATATCTTCTTTTTGTATTATTTCATCTTCATAATAGTTTTCTTCGTTTATTTCTTTATTTTCTTTCTCTTCTTTATATTTTATTTCTGTCTCATCTACCCTAACATCTCTCGATACTATGATTTCATTATTTTTGGGGTCCCATAGCCGATATCCATTTGGACTGTAACCTACAAATCTCATCTCTTTTGCTCTTGGTAAAAGTTTATCTTGCTTTGGTAAGATATGTACCCATGCTTTCGATCCAAATATTCTAAGTCGTTTCATATCCTTATGTCCAAACATTTTCTCAGCTGGTGTCTGAAAATCTATAGCAGAAGATGGGCTTCTATTGATTTGGTATACAGAACACCGCACTGCTTCTCCCCATAACATCTTGGGCAACCCTGTTTCTAGTAATAATGTTCTAGCTCTGTTGTAAATATTCTTGTTCATCCTTTCAGCTACACCATTGGACTGCGGACTATATGGAGTTGTATACTGTTGTATAATACCTTTGTTTGTACAGAATTGATACAGCTTTTCATTTTTAAATTCACCCCCGTTGTCACTTCTTATTTTTCTTACTTTATTTCCTGTTTGCCGTTCCATTCTATTTATGTATTCTATAATCCTATCACCAGCTTCAGATTTTCTTTTCAATAGATATACTTCTGTGAAATGGGTAAAATCATCTATGATTGTCTGATAATACACTTCACCCTCAATAGTCAATGGGGTCACGGGTCCAGATAGGTCAGTGTGTATGAGTTCACCTACATACCTTGATCTTGGTCTAGGTTAGGTTAGGTTAGGTTAGGTTAGGTTAGGTTAGGTTTCAGCCTGCCCCTACCACCAACTCTGGGGTACGTGACGCCCAACTGCATGACATTCTAACTGCAGTTGGGCATATGTTGGACGGGCGTCTTGCCGGACTGGAGGCGAGACTGCCCCCTGCGCCGGTCGTGCGCCCCCCGCTCGCGTCACAGCGGCCTAAGACCGCTGCTCCGACCGCACTCCCGGTTGTGGGAGGTTGCGTGTCCTACGCAGCGGCCGCGTCGGCCCCGGCTCCATCGGCTGCACAAAAGCAGAAGAAGGGGGCCGGGGCACCAGCCCAGGCGAAGGCCAAGGCACCGGCCCAGGCGTCGGCTAAGGCGCCGGCCAAGAAGGGGCCTAAAGCGGGGCCGAGTGGTGGAGAGGATTTCCCTCCACTTCCCACTCCGACAACCCTGCCGGGCCCCTCTGCACCTGCCCCCTCCAACGAGGGTTGGCAGGAGGTGAAGGGCTCCAAGAAGTCTCGAAAGCGGGCAAGACGGGCGGCCGAAAAAGCGGGCCAAGCCCAGCCTTCACCACCGGTGACAACGGCGTCAAAGAAGAAGCCACGGAAGCTGCAGCCGCCTAAAACCGCGGCTGTGGTTGTCACCTTGTCGCCGGAGGCGGCCAGTGGCGGGCTCTCGTACGCAGCCCTCTTTAAAGGGGCCCGTCCTGGGCTCGCCACCGAGTTCGGGGCCGCAGGAATGAGGCTGCGCCGCGCCCAAACGGGAGCTCGAATTTTTGAATTCCCTGGGGCTGACGGCGCTCAGACGGCCGACAAATTCGCTGAGAGGCTGCGGGTGATGTTCGCCGCAACGGACGGTCTTAAGATCGCCAGGCCCACCAAGTGCGCAGATCTGCGCATCTCGGGCCTGGACGACTCTGTAACGTCGGAGGATGTCCGCGATGCAGTCACGGAAAAGACTGGATGCACCGCGGACACCGTCAGAGTCGGCACCGTCCGTCCGGGTCCGGGAGGCCTCGGCGCGGTGTGGGTTAGCTGTCCCGTGGCGGCAGCTAAAGTGTTGGGTGACGCCGGGAGCATGCTCGTCGGCTTCGTAAATGCCAGGGTCACGGTTCTGGCTGCGAGGCCGATGCGATGCTTCAGGTGTCTAGCCGGGGGACACACTCGCGCCAAGTGCGAGAGCTGTTTTGACTGCAGCGGTTTGTGCTTCCGCTGCGGTCAACCCGGGCACAAGGCGGCAGAGTGCTCTGCTGCTCCTCACTGCCCCGTGTGTGCGGCGGGTAAAAAGCCCGCCAATCATCAAATGGGGCAGGGGGGCTGCAGGCCTCCCCGCGCCTCTCAGCGAACGCCGGGGGCTAGCCAATCGATCCAGGCTGCCTCCGACGTCAACCGTGCGTCGACGCCGACGCCCATGGAGGAGGTTGTAGAGACGATCCAGTAATGGATCAAGTCTCCAACCTTCTTGTCCAGACGAATCTGAACCACTGTGCCGCGGCGCAGGACCTCTTCCTGCAAACCATGGCACAGTGGTCGATAGGTGTTGCCGTAGTCGCGGAGCCATATTTTGTCCCCCCCCGTCCGAACTGGATGGGTGACCGGGACGGCTCCGTGGCAGTCGTCAGCTCCACGGCGGCTCATTCCCCGCCCTTGTCGCTAAGAGACAAGGGTACTGGATATGTTGCCGCCGAATGGGGGGGAATCACCATTTATGGTGTCTACTTCTCCCCCAATCGGAGCTTGCACGACTTCGAGGTTTTCCTGAACACCTTGGAGACCTCGATACGGCGACTAGTGTCTGGGCACGTCCTCGTGCTGGGGGATTTCAACGCAAAATCCATTGCATGGGGTTCCCCGGCGACGGACGCCAGGGGCGCAGCCGTAGAGGAGTGGGCGGCGTCAGTGGGCCTCTGTTTGCTGAACAGGGGCGCCACCAACACGTGCGTGCGACAGCAGGGGGGGTCGATAGTGGACCTCTCGTTCGCTACCCCTGCAGTCGCTGCACGAGTAAGGAACTGGAGTGTCCTGGATGAGGTCGAGACGCTCTCGGATCATCTCTATATCCGATTCGAGCTCTCCCGGTCCCAGGACGCCAGTAGGGGTCACGCGGCGCGGCGCCCTTCCCGCTTTCCGCGGTGGGCTGTCGCCAAGCTCGACAGGGACCTACTAGAGGAGGCGGCCATTGTTCAATCTTGGCTGTCTCCGCAGGCCCCGACCGAGGAGGTCGACGTGGGGGCTGGTCGTTTCGCTGCTGCGCTAATGCAGATTTGCGACTCGGCCATGCCCCGCGTTCGTGGTTGTCGGCCTCCGAGGAAGGAGGTCTACTGGTGGTCCCAGGAGTTGGCGGACCTCCGTGCGGCCTGTGTACGTGCCCGGAGGTCCCTCACCCGGAGTCGGCGACGTCACCGCGGTGTCGGTGAGGAGGTGGACCAGCTTCACGAGGAGTACCGAGCAGCTCGGGAAACTCTGAGGCTGGCCATCTGCCGCGCTAAAGACGCTAGTAGAGAGGAGATGCTGGAGAGTCTCGAGCGTGACCCCTGGGGTCGCCCTTACCGTGCGGTGCGTGAAAAGCTCCGCACGTCGGGCCCCCCCCTTACGGAGACTCTCCAGCCCAGCTTCCTGCAGGAAGTGGTCGAGGGCTTATTCCCGCAGCGGGCGGAACACACACCCCCGTCGATGGCTGCATCAGCCGGAGACGACGGGGGCAGCGAGGTCGAAGTTCCGCCCGTCAGGGATTCGGAGGTAGGGGCGGCTGTTCTGCGGATTCGATCCAAGAACACCGCCCCCGGGCCGGACGGGGTTCCAGCCCGAGTGATGGCCCGTGCCCTCGACTACATGTCGGACCACCTCAGGGGGGTGTTGGACGCTAGCCTGGCGTCCGGACGCTTCCCTGAGCGCTGGAAATGCGGGAAGCTGGTCCTGCTGAGGAAGCCGGGACGGCCCGCCGACTCGGTCGCGGCCTATAGGCCAATCGTGTTGCTGGACGAGGCGGGTAAACTCTTCGAGAGGATACTCTCTGCCCGCATCGTCCGGCACCTCTGCGAGGTCGGCCCCGATCTGTCGGACGCCCAGTTCGGTTTCCGAGAGGGGCGTTCGACGATCGATGCCGTGATGCGCCTTAGGGCCGTGACCGAGGAGGCCGTGAGCTGCGGCGGAGTGGTGTTGGCGGTGTCCTTAGACATCGCCAACGCCTTCAATAGTCTGCCATTCGGCTGCATAGGGGAAGCACTCCGCTACCACGGGGTGCCAGAGTACCTGAGGCGGCTGGTGGCAGACTATCTCGAGGAGCGTACCGTCATGTACGAGGACCGGGATGGCGTCTTGAGACGCAGGGCCATGTCGTGCGGTGTTCCACAGGGGTCTGTCCTAGGACCACTCCTGTGGAACATGGGATACGACTGGGCCCTAAGAGGGCGTCTCCCCCCCGGGCTGGGTGTAATCTGCTACGCGGACGACACTTTAGTCACGGCCCGGGGGGCTAACTTCCAGGAGGCGGCACGCCTGGCCACTACGGGAGTCTCCCTGGTGGTCGGGCGCATCGAGGCGCTGGGTCTGCGGGTGGCCCTGGATAAGACGGAGGCCCTACTCTTTCATGGGCCCCGTCGTGGTCCACCCGCCGGCGCCTCGATAGAGGTCAACTCGGTCCTCGTACCGGTCCGGGCCCAGATAAGGTACCTGGGTCTGGTCCTAGACGGAAGGTGGCTCTTCGACGAGCACTTCAAACAGCTAGCTCCAAAGTTGGTGGACACTGCCTCCGCCCTCGGGCGACTTTTGCCCAATTTGGGCGGGGCCAGTGTTCCCACTAGGCGGCTGTACACGGGGGTGGTCCGGTCGATGGCACTGTACGGTGCACCGGTGTGGGCGGCGGCTCTGACCGCCCAGAATAGGGCGCGCCTCTGGCGCCCCCAGAGGATATTGGCGGTCAGAGCCATACGCGGATACCGCACGGTGTCGACCGAAGCGGCATGCGCATTGGCCGGAACACCCCCGTGGGATTTGGAGGCGGAAGTGCTCGCCGAAGTCTATCGACGAGTGGCTGAATTCCGGGCGGAGAGCGGGTCTCGCCCTCCGCCCGAGGACGTGCGCGAGTGGCGCGAAGCCGCTCGTCGAGCCACCTTGGCAAGATGGTCGTCCCGACTGGAGACTCCACGCGCTGGCTTCGCCGCCGTGGAGGCTCTCCAGCCGGTCATCACCGAGTGGGCAGGGCGGCAGCACGGAACCCTTTCCTTCCGGCTGACGCAGGTGCTTTCCGGGCACGGTTGCTTCGGAAAGTATCTGCACTCGGTCGCAAGGAGGGAATCGAGTCCCGCCTGCCACCACTGCGACTGCAGTGAGGACACGGCCCAGCACACGCTGGCGGTCTGCCCCGCATGGGCGGCGCAGCGCCGGGCCCTCACTGCAGTAATCGGAGAGGAACTCTCGCTGCCGGTCGTAGTACGCTCCATGGCCGGTAGCGACAGTTGTTTTACCGCGGTCGCAACCTTCTGCGAGGACGTAATCTCGCAGAAGGAGGCGGCGGAGAAGGTTCGGGAGGACGACTTCCACTCGGACCAGATCCGCCGCCGGCGAACGGGGCGGCGAAGGCGCGCTCATCTGCGCCTCATGCCGCCCTGATTCTGGCCGCGGGTGGACGGGATGGGTTTCCCCGTTCATCCGCTGTAGAGGCCAGCCGCGAGGGGGTGGCGTCCGCGTGTGACCGGACGTCGCCCAAAATTGGAGAGGAAAAGGAGATGGCGCCCGCAACAGTGCGGGCAGGCGCCGGGAGGGGTCCAGAAGGCGATAACAACCTGGCCCCCTTCCCAAAACACAGGCGCAGAGAGGTCACACCGTGTGGTTTTAGTCGGTTCGAGTCCGACATACCGCCCCGTCGAGAGCCCCGGCGGGGTGACGATCCGAGGGGATTTCCACACGTAAAAAAAAAAAAAAAAAAAAAAAAAAAAAAAAAAAAAAAAAAAAAAAAAAAAAAAAAAAAAGGTTAGGTTGGGGTGCTGGCTAGAAAACCTCCTCGTGGTGCACCCTGGAAACGCTGGCGATAGCACTGTTCCTCCTCATTTCCTCCGCGTCATCTGGAGGAGAGGATTATCGCCAGCGGCTAATATTCTAGCAGGAGAGGAAGCCATTCCATCGGCTCTCAGGCAAGGCCTGATCCAGCAGGGTGGGCGTGTCTGCCGGTTGCCCTGCTGGCTCTTCGCTCTTCGGAGCATGGAGGAGGAAACCTCGGTAAAAAACATGAAGGTGGGGCTCTGTGGGGGCCACAGTTTCTCCGCTACTAGCGGTGGAGAGAGGAGGACGGGCTCGGCGTGTACTTACACTACCACCGAGCAGGCAGGGGGACGTATTCTTCCTGCCACCGTCGGCATAGCGTAATCCCGGCTCTGTCCGGGGACGTGGGTCTTGGCTTAACCGCCCGGACCGCGAGGAAGAAAACCTCTATAAAAAATTACCCCGAATCCCAAGTTCTGGTGCGTGGCCAGGGGATGCATGGCTGATGGGAAGTTCAGTCGCAAGCGCACCCCAAGCCGAGGTACCTGCGGCCCCCTCGGCTGGGTTAAAAATTTTCGCTTGCCCGGGTATTGGGGGATCTCTGCCCGGGTCGACCTTTATTTCTCCCCCAATCGTGGGTTCAAATATGGAAAATGAAAACAAAAAACAAACGAAACAAATAAACAACGGCACGGAAAACCAAAAACATAACGAAACGGCACTAACAACGGACACTGATGTGAAGAAAGGAAAGGGAAAGAAGAAGGGCATCCTGAAGGGGAGCTCTTCTGGAGTGGACGTCTCTACGTCGATGGAGGCTGTGGTGGCACTCGGGCCGCCCACCTCGGTGGGGCTCCCAGCAGTCAAAGGGACTACTGGGAGCCAAAGAAGAGGAAGAAACGGGCGTTTCGAGCGGGAACGCTCTAAGTCGGCAGTCGCGAGCAGGAGCGACAGCCGAAAGCGGGAGGCGAATAATCCGGACAGCGACTCGTCCATCGAGACGCCAGTCGCGAAGGGCGTCCGCACAGACGAGTCGCGAGCCCCTGTGTCACTGCCGACGGACTCCGTGTTCTCGAATGCGGAGTCCTACAGGAGGAACAGGGCGGGCAATGAAGCCGAAGCGGAGGAGGAGATCGCCGATCTCCTACTAAAGATTCGGGAGCCGGTGGAGGGGGAACCCCCCAAAGCTCCCGTGTCCGTGCAGGAGAGGGCGAGCGCGGCGGTGGCCATAATTAACAAAGTGGCCATCAAGTCCACGAACCTGAAGGGCGTATTTGTCAAGGCCCTGAAGGACTCCTCCTCCGCCCTGTCGGAGGTGGTGGGGAAGCTGTGCGGGGATATGGCGCGCCTCGACGAGGCCAACACCCGCCTGATAGCCCAGATGGCTGAGCTGAGTGCGCAATTCGCCCAATTCCGGGCTCAGCGTGCTCAGCCGATGGCCCCGGCCTCGCCTGGGTCGTCTCCGCCGGAGGCCCCGGCCCCCCCCGGGCCGTCTAGGGCAGAGGTACCGGCCCTGCCCGGACCGTCTCGGGTAGAGGTTCCGACCCCGCCCAGCCCGTCTCGGGCAGAGGTCCCGGCCCCGCCTGCGCCGTCCCGGCCAGAGGCCCCTGCTGGCGGAGAGTTCCCTGACGCCATGCTGCGTCAGGCGCTCGACAAGGCGTAGCCCAAGCCCCGCAGTCTCCGCCGGTGGCGGCAGCGGCCTCTAAGAAGAGGCCGCGGAAGCTACAGCCGCCCAAAACCGCGGCGGTAGTCGTCACCGTATCGCCGGAGGCGGCCAGTGGCGGGCTCACATACGCGGCCCTCTTTAAGGGGGCCCGTCCCGGGCTCGCCGCTGAGTTCGGGGCCGCGGGGATGAGGCTGCGCCGCGCCCAGACGGGAGCTCGAGTATTCGAGTTCCCGGGGGCTGAGGGCGCCAAGACGGCCGACACCTTCGCCGAGAGGCTGCGGGAGGTGTTTGCCGCCCAGGACGGTGTCAAGGTCGCCAGGCCCACCAAATGCGCGGAACTGCGCATATCGGGTCTGGACGACTCCATCACGTCGGAGGATGTCCGCGATGCAGTCATGGAGAAGACTGGTTGCACCGCGGGCACCATCCGAGTCGGCATCGTCCGGCCGGGCCCGGGAGGCCTCGGCTCGGTGTGGGTGAGCTGTCCCGTGGCGTCGGCCAAAGTGTTGGCCGACGCCGGGAGCATGCTCATCGGCTTCGTCAATGCCAGAATCACGGTTCTGGCTGCGAGGCCGATGAGGTGCTTCAAGTGCCTAGTCGCGGGACACACTCGCACCAAGTGCGAGAGCTGTTTCGACTGCAGCGAACTATGTTTCCGCTGCGGTCGACCCGGGCACAAGGCGGCGGAGTGCTCTGCCGCCCCTCACTGCCCGATGTGTGCGGCGGGCAATAAGCCCGCCAACCACCAGATGGGGCAGGGGGGCTGCAAGCCTCCCCGCGCCTCTCGGCAGACTTCGGAGGCTAGCCCGGCGACCCAGGCTGCCTCCGACGTCAATCAGGCGACGACGTCGTCGCCCATGGAGGGGGTTGTAGAGACGATCCAGTAATGGATCAAGTCTCCAACCTCCTGGTCCAGACGAACCTCAACCACTGTGCCGCGGCGCAGGATCTCCTCCTGCAAACGATGGCACAGTGGTCGATAGGTGTTGCCGTAGTCGCGGAGCCCTATTTTGTCCCTCCCCGTCCAAATTGGATGGGTGACTGGGACGGCTCCGTGGCAGTCGTCAGCTCCACGGCGGCTCATTCCCCGCCCTTGTCGCTAAGAGACAAGGGTACTGGATATGTTGCCGTCGAATGGGGGGGAACCACCATTTATGGTGTATATTTCTCCCCCAACCGGAGTCTGAGCGACTTCGAGGTCTTCCTAAACAACCTGGAGACCTCGATACGGCGATTGGGGTCTGGGCACGTCCTCGTGCTGGGGGACTTCAATGCAAAGTCCATTGCGTGGGGTTCCCCGGCGACGGACGCCAGGGGCGAAGCCGTCGAGGAATGGGCGGCGTCGGTGGGCCTCTGTTTGCTGAACAGAGGCGCCACCAACACGTGCGTGCGACAGCAGGGGGGGTCGATAGTGGACCTTTCGTTCGCTACCCCTGCAGTCGCCGCACGAGTAAGGAACTGGAGTGTCCTGGATGAGGTCGAGACGCTCTCGGATCACCTTTATATCCGATTCGAGCTCTCCCGGTCCCAGGACGCCAGTAGGGGTCACGCGGCGCGACGTCCCTCCCGTTTTCCGCGGTGGGCTGTCGCCAAGCTGGACAGGGACCTACTAGAGGAGGCGGCCATTGTTTGCTCTTGGCTGTCTCCGCAGGCCCCGACCGAGGAGGTCGACGTGGGGGCTGGTCGCTTCGCCGATGCGTTAACGCTCATCTGCGATGCGGCCATGCCCCGCGTTCGTGGCCGTCGGCCTCCTCGGAAGGAGGTCTACTGGTGGTCCCAGGAGTTGGCGGACCTCCGTGCGGCCTGCGTACGTGCCCGGAGGTCCCACACCCGGAGTCGGCGACGTCACCGCGGAGGCGGTGAGGAGGTGGACCGGCTTCACGAGGAGTACCGAGCAGCTCGGGAAACTCTGAGGCTGGCCATTTGCCGCGCCAAAGACGCGAGCAGAAAAGAGATGCTGGAGAGTCTGGAGCGTGACCCCTGGGGTCGCCCTTATCGTGCGGTGCGTAACAAGCTCCGCACGTCGGGCCCCCCCCTTACGGAGACTCTCCAGCCCAGCTTCCTGCAGGAAGTGGTCGAGGGCCTATTCCCGCAGCGGGCGGAACACACACCCCCGTCGATGGCCCGTCGTGGTCGTCGTCGGGACAGCGTGGGTGATGTGCCGCCTGTCAGGGAATCGGAGGTAGGGGCGGCTGTTCTACGGATTCGGTCCAAGAACACCGCCCCCGGGCCGGACGGGGTTCCAGCCCGAGTGATGGCCCGTGCCCTCGACTACATGTCGGACCACCTCAGGGGAGTGTTGGACGCTAGCCTGGCGTCCGGACACTTCCCTGAGCGTTGGAAGTGCGGGAAGCTGGTACTGATCCAGAAGCATGGACGGCCTGCCGATTCGGTCGCGGCCTACAGGCCCATCGTGTTGCTGGACGAGGCGGGCAAGTTGTTTGAGAGGGTTCTCTCTGCCCGCATCGTCCGGCACCTCAGCGAGGTGGGGCCCGACCTGTCGGACGCCCAATTCGGTTTCCGAGAAGGACGTTCGACGGTCGACGCGATCCTGCGCCTGAGGGCCGTGACCGAAGAGGCGGTGTGAGGCGGTGGAGTGCTGTTGGCGGTGTCATTGGACATCGCCAACGCCTTCAATAGTCTGCCATTCGGCTGCATCAGGGCCGCACTCCAATACCACGGAGTGCCAGGGTACCTGAGGCGGCTGGTGGCAGACTACTTAGAGGAGCGTACCGTCGAGTACGAGGACCGAGGTGGCGCCTTGAGACGCAGGGCCATGTCGTGCGGTGTTCCACAGGGGTCTGTCCTAGGACCACTCCTGTGGAACATGGGATACGACTGGGCCCTGCGAGGGCGTCTCCCCCCCGGGCTGGGTGTAATCTGTTACGCAGACGACACCCTGGTCACGGCCCGGGGGGCAAACTTTGAGGAGGCGGCGCGCCTGGCCACCACAGGAGTCTCCCGGGTGGTCGGGCGCATCGAGGCGCTGGGTCTGCGGGTGGCCCTGGACAAGACGGAGGCCCTATTATTTCATGGGCCCCGTCGCGGTCCGCCCGCCGGCGCCTCGATCGAGGTCAACTCGGTCCTCGTACCGGTCCGGGCCCAGATGAGGTACCTGGGTCTGGTCCTCGACGGTAGGTGGCTCTTCGACGAGCACTTCCGACAGCTTGGACCTAAATTGGTGGGCACTGCCTCCGCCCTAGGGCGACTTCTGCCCAACTTGGGCGGGGCCAGTGTCCCCACTAGGCAGCTGTACACGGGGGTTGTCCGGTCGATGGCACTTTACGGTGCACCGGTGTGGGCGGCGGCTCTGTCCGCCCAGAACAGGGCGCGCCTCTGGCGCCCCCAGCGGATATTGGTGGTCAGAGCCATACGTGGATACCGCACGGTGTCCACAGAGGCTTGGCCGGAACACCCCCGTGGGATTTGGAGGCGGAAGTGCTCGCCGAAGTTTATCGGCGAGTGGCTGACTTCCGGGCGGAGAGCGGATTTCGCCCTCCGCCCGAGGACGTGCGCGAGTGGCGCGAAGCCGCTCGCCGAGCCACCATGCTGAGATGGTCGCTCCGGCTGGAGACCCCACGCGCTGGCTTCGCCGCCGTGGAGGCTCTTCAGCCGGTCATCGAGGAGTGGGCAGGGCGGCAGCACGGGACCCTTTCCTTCCGGCTGACGCAGGTACTTTCCGGGCACGGTTGCTTCGGAAAGTACCTGCACTCGGTCGCTAGGAGGGAACCGAGTCCCGCCTGCCACCACTGCGACTGCAGTGAGGACACGGCCCAGCACACGCTGGCGGTCTGCCCCGCTTGGGCGGCGCAGCGCCGGGTCCTCACTGCAGTCATCGGAGGGGATCTCTCGCTGCCGGCCGTCATAAGATCGATGGTCGGCAGCGACAGTTGTTTTACCGCGGTCGCAACCTTCTGCGAGGACGTAATCTTGCAGAAGGAGGTGGCGGAGAAGGCCCGGGAGGATGCCATCCAATCGGACCCGATCCGCCGCCGGCGCCCCGGGCGGCGGAGGCGCGCATACCTGCGTCTCATGCCGCCCTGAGAGTGGCCGCGGATGGGCGGGACGGGTTTCCCGTCCGTCCGCAGTAGAGGCCAACCGCGAGGGGGCGACGTCCGCGTGTGACCGAAGAGGCGTAAATTAGAGAGTAAATTTTGAGATGGTGCCCGCAACAGTGCGGGCAGGCGCCGGTTGGAGTCCAGAAGGAAATCCCCTCCCTGGACTCCTTCCAATACAAAGGCGCAGAGAGGGTCACACCGTGTGGTTTTAGTCGGTTCGAGTCCGACACACCACCCCGCCGTAACCCCCGACGAAGAAGAAGTGTCCAAAGCACACCTTCCGTGATCAGCTTACCGAGACTGGCTCAGAGCCGTACACCAAGATGGACAATACAAACCTAACCTAACTTTTAAAAATAATCACTAATTAGGTCAATAAACCAAATTGTACTAATTAAAATTGAAGGTGATATTAATATATAGGACGATACAAACAAAGTGCGGTCAATAAACCGACTTACAATCACAATACACAGAGTAGGTCAATAGACCGATGCGTCAAACTTAAAGCTATTTGAGAGGTCAAAAGACCTTGTCTAATCTTATTTCGGTCAATAAGACCGAAAATCAGTGTTATTTAAGGTCAATAAACCCCGTACGTGTGTTCTGTCAAAATTTAAAAAATATGTCAATTGTTTATATACTCCCTTATATACAGCTGTTACGTGCAAGGTTGATCTACCGAAGCGAAAAATGGATGGGTGGGCGGGCCCGTTTTTGAAAATCTACTCGTCGGATTTCGACGGGAGTGGTGTCTTTCGACGCGGCTAAATGAGCCCTATCTAAATATGTAAAATTTATAGTTATAGACCAAAGGGTTGCCAAATTATTGTCGAAAAACGTTAATTTTTGATAAATTTTGATGAAAATTCCTAAGTTTTCAGGTGTTCCTGCTCCGATGGTAAGTCGGAGGGTGTTCAACCGGTGGTGGTGTACAGCAAGGGTGCCAAGGTAGTCAAAAACAACGAGCTTCCGGCAGCGAGTGGCACGGAACGTCCGGTAAGTATGGTTTAAAGTCAAAATTTTATGATTTTTAGGAACTTTTTCAGTGTTTGTTGTAAATTTTTCAGGTGTTATACGGTGCAGCCCCGAAAACGAGGTACACACGTGTAGGCGATGCTAACGCCGACGATTTAAAACCAAAATCAAGAGATTTGGTTGACAAACGACAAAGATTTTAGCGTTTGAAATAAGTAAAAACACTAAAAAGCGTCAAAGTCCTAAAAATTTCGTAGAAAATGTGTATAAAACGAACTAAACAGCGTTTTAAATCAAAACAATGTGAATCTCAGCCGCCAATAGCTTCGAGTCGATATTATTCGCAAGTTTATATAGCAAGTTTTAGATGAAAAATTTTTGTGATATCACCCCTGAGGTAAACTCGGTTTGACACTTAGGATTTTCGTTTTCGGGATGTTTTTGAAAATCTACTCGTCGGATTTCGACGGGAGTGGTGTCTTTCGACGCGGCTAAATGAGCCCTATCTAAATATGTAAAATTTATAGTTATAGACCAAAGGGTTGCCAAATTATTGTCGAAAAACGTTAATTTTTGATAAATTTTGATGAAAATTCCTAAGTTTTCAGGTGTTCCTGCTCCGATGGTAAGTCGGAGGGTGTTCAACCGGTGGTGGTGTACAGCAAGGGTGCCAAGGTAGTCAAAAACAACGAGCTTCCGGCAGCGAGTGGCACGGAACGTCCGGTAAGTATGGTTTAAAGTCAAAATTTTATGATTTTTAGGAACTTTTTCAGTGTTTGTTGTAAATTTTTCAGGTGTTATACGGTGCAGCCCCGAAAACGAGGTACACACGTGTAGGCGATGCTAACGCCGACGATTTAAAACCAAAATCAAGAGATTTGGTTGACAAACGACAAAGATTTTAGCGTTTGAAATAAGTAAAAACACTAAAAAGCGTCAAAGTCCTAAAAATTTCGTAGAAAATGTGTATAAAACGAACTAAACAGCGTTTTAAATCAAAACAATGTGAATCTCAGCCGCCAATAGCTTCGAGTCGATATTATTCGCAAGTTTATATAGCAAGTTTTAGATGAAAAATTTTTGTGATATCACCCCTGAGGTAAACTCGGTTTGACACTTAGGATTTTCGTTTTCGGGATGTTTTTGAAAATCTACTCGTCGGATTTCGACGGGAGTGGTGTCTTTCGACGCGGCTAAATGAGCCCTATCTAAATATGTAAAATTTATAGTTATAGACCAAAGGGTTGCCAAATTATTGTCGAAAAACGTTAATTTTTGATAAATTTTGATGAAAATTCCTAAGTTTTCAGGTGTTCCTGCTCCGATGGTAAGTCGGAGGGTGTTCAACCGGTGGTGGTGTACAGCAAGGGTGCCAAGGTAGTCAAAAACAACGAGCTTCCGGCAGCGAGTGGCACGGAACGTCCGGTAAGTATGGTTTAAAGTCAAAATTTTATGATTTTTAGGAACTTTTTCAGTGTTTGTTGTAAATTTTTCAGGTGTTATACGGTGCAGCCCCGAAAACGAGGTACACACGTGTAGGCGATGCTAACGCCGACGATTTAAAACCAAAATCAAGAGATTTGGTTGACAAACGACAAAGATTTTAGCGTTTGAAATAAGTAAAAACACTAAAAAGCGTCAAAGTCCTAAAAATTTCGTAGAAAATGTGTATAAAACGAACTAAACAGCGTTTTAAATCAAAACAATGTGAATCTCAGCCGCCAATAGCTTCGAGTCGATATTATTCGCAAGTTTATATAGCAAGTTTTAGATGAAAAATTTTTGTGATATCACCCCTGAGGTAAACTCGGTTTGAGGTTAGGTTAGGTTAGGTTAGGTTAGGTTAGGTTAGGCGGCGTGCGCCCTGGCCGGAACACCCCCGTGGGATTTGGAGGCGGAAGTGCTCGCCGAAGTCTATCGACGAGTGGCTGAATTCCGGGCGGAGAGCGGGTCTCGCCCTCCGCCCGAGGACGTGCGCGAGTGGCGCGAAGCCGCTCGTCGAGCCACCTTGGCAAGATGGTCGTCCCGACTGGAGACTCCACGCGCTGGCTTCGCCGCCGTGGAGGCTCTCCAGCCGGTCATCACCGAGTGGGCAGGGCGGCAGCACGGGACCCTTTCCTTCCGGCTGACGCAGGTGCTTTCCGGGCACGGTTGCTTCGGAAAGTATCTGCACTCGGTCGCAAGGAGGGAATCGAGTCCCGCCTGCCACCACTGCGACTGCAGTGAGGACACGGCCCAGCACACGCTGGCGGTCTGCCCCGCATGGGCGGCGCAGCGCCGGGCCCTCACTGCAGTAATCGGAGAGGAACTCTCGCTGCCGGTCGTAGTACGCTCCATGGCCGGTAGCGACAGTTGTTTTACCGCGGTCGCAACCTTCTGCGAGGACGTAATCTCGCAGAAGGAGGCGGCGGAGAAGGTTCGGGAGGACGACTTCCACTCGGACCAGATCCGCCGCCGGCGAACGGGGCGGCGAAGGCGCGCTCACCTGCGCCTCATGCCGCCCTGATTCTGGCCGCGGGTGGACGGGATGGGTTTCCCCGTTCATCCGCTGTAGAGGCCAGCCGCGAGGGGGTGGCGTCCGCGTGTGACCGGACGTCGCCCAAAATTTGAGAGGAAAAGGAGATGGCGCCCGCAACAGTGCGGGCAGGCGCCGGGAGGGGTCCAGAAGGCGATAACAACCTGGCCCCCTTCCCAAAACACAGGCGCAGAGAGGTCACACCGTGTGGTTTTAGTCGGTTCGAGTCCGACATACCGCCCCGTCGAGAGCCCCGGCGGGGTGACGATCCGAGGGGATTTCCACACGTAAAAAAAAAAAAAAAAAAAAAAAAAAAAAAAAAAAAAAAAAAAAGGTTAGGTTAGGTTAGGTTGAAGAGGTTGAGACGCTCTCGGATCACCTCTATATCCGATTTGAGCTCTCCCGGTCCCAGGACCCCAGTAGGGGTCACGCGGCGCGGCGCCCTTCCCGCTTCCCGCGGTGGGCTGTCGCCAAGCTCGATAGGGACCTACTGGAGGAGGCGGCCATTCTCAACGCTTGGCTGTCTCCGCAGGCCCCGACCGAGGGGGTCGACGTGGTAGCTGGCCGCTTCGCTGACGCGCTAACGCGGGTCTGCGATGCGGCCATGCCCCGCGTTCGTGGGTGTCGGCCTCCGAGGAAGGAGGTCTACTGGTGGTCCCAGGAGTTGGCGGACCTCCGTGCGGCGTGCGTTCGTGCCGCGTGCGTTCGTGCCCGGAGGTCCTTAACTAGTAGCAGGCGACGTCACCGCGGGGTCGGTGAGGAGGTGGACCGGCTTCACGAGGAGTACCGAGAAGCTCGGAAAACTCTGAGGCTGGCCATCTGCCGCGCCAAGGATGTCAGTAGAGAGGAGATGCTGGAGAGTCTCGAGCGTGACCCCTGGGGTCGCCCTTATCGTGCGGTGCGTAACAAGCTCCGCACGTCGGGCCCCCCCCTTACGGAGACTCTCCAGCCCAGCTTCCTGCAGGAAGTGGTCGAGGGCCTATTCCCGCAGCGGGCGGAACACACACCCCCGTCGATGGCTGCATCAGCCGAAGACGACGGGGGTAGCGAGGTTGAAGTTCCGCCCGTCAGGGATTCGGAGGTAGGGGCGGCTGTTCTACGGATTCGATCCAAGAACACCGCCCCCGGGCCGGACGGGGTTCCAACCCGAGTGATGGCCCGAGCCCTCGATCACATGTCGGACCGCCTCAGGGAAGTGTTGGACGCTAGCCTGGCGTCCGGACGCTTCCCTGAGCGCTGGAAATGCGGGAAGCTGGTCCTGCTGAGGAAGCCGGGACGGCCTGCCGATTCGGTCACGGCCTATAGGCCTATCGTGTTGCTGGACGAGGCGGGTAAACTCTTTGAGAGGATACTCTCTGCCCGCATCGTCCGGCACCTCTGCGAGGTTGGCCCCGATCTGTCGGACGCCCAATTCGGTTTCCGAGAGGGGCGTTCGACGATCGATGCCGTAATGCGCCTTAGGGCCGTGACCGAGGAGGCCGTGAGAGGCGGCGGAGTGGTGTTGGCGGTGTCCCTAGACATCGCCAACGCCTTCAATAGTCTGCCATTCGGCTGCATCGGGGAAGCACTCCGCTACCACGGAGTGCCAGAGTACCTGAGGCGGCTGGTGGCAGACTATCTTGAGGAGCGATCCGTCATGTACGAGGACCGAGATGGCGTCTTGAGACGCAGGGCCATGTCGTGCGGTGTTCCACAGGGGTCTGTCCTAGGACCACTCCTGTGGAACATGGGATACGACTGGGCCCTAAGAGGGCGTCTCCCCCCCGGGCTGGGTGTAATCTGCTACGCAGATGACACCTTAGTCACGGCCCGGGGGGCTAACTTCCAGGAGGCGGCGCGCCTGGCCACCACTGGAGTGTCCATGGTGGTCGGGCGCATCGAGGCGCTGGGTCTGCGGGTGGCCCTGGATAAGACGGAGGCCCTACTTTTTCACGGGCCCCGTCGTGGTCCACCCGCCGGCGCCTCGATCGAGGTCAACTCGGTTCTCGTACCGGTCCGGACCCAGATGAGGTACCTGGGTCTGGTCCTAGACGGAAGGTGGCTCTTCGACGAGCACTTCAAACAGCTGGCACCAAAGTTGGTGGACACTGCCTCTGCCCTCGGGCGACTTTTGCCCAATTTGGGCGGGGCCAGTGTTCCCACTAGGCGGCTGTACACGGGGGTGGTCCGATCGATGGCACTGTACGGTGCACCGGTGTGGGCGGCGGCTCTGTCCGCCCAGAATAGGGCGCGCCTCTGGCGCCCTCAGAGGATATTGGCGGTCAGAGCCATACGTGGATACCGCACGGTGTCAACCGAAGCGGCCTGCGCCTTGGCCGGAACACCCCCGTGGGATTTGGAGGCGGAAGTGCTCGCCGAAGTTTATCGACGAGTGGCTGAATTCCGGGCGGAGAGCGGGTCTCGCCCTCCGCCCGAGGACGTGCGCGAGTGGCGCGAAGCCGCTCGTCGAGCCACCTTGGCAAGATGGTCGTCCCGACTGGAGACTCCACGCGCTGGCTTCGCCGCCGTGGAGGCTCTCCAACCGGTCATCGCCGAGTGGGCAGGGCGGCAGCACGGGACCCTTTCCTTCCGGCTGACGCAGGTGCTTTCCGGGCACGGTTGCTTCGGGAAGTATCTGCACTCGGTCGCGAGGAGGGAATCGAGTCCCGCCTGCCACCACTGCGACTGCAGTGAGGACACGGCCCAGCACACGCTGGCGGTCTGCCCCGCATGGGCGGCGCAGCGCCGGGCCCTCACTGCAGTCATCGGAGAGGAACTCTCGCTACCGGTCGTAGTTCGCTCCATGGCCGGTAGCGACAGTTGTTTTACCGCGGTCGCAACCTTCTGCGAGGACGTAATCTCGCAGAAGGAGGCGGCGGAGAAGGCCCGGGAGGATGACCTCCACTCGGACCCGATCCGCCGCCGGCGCCCCGGGCGGCGGAGGCGCGCCTATCTGCGCCTCATGCCGCCCTGAGTGTGGCCGCGGGTGGACGGGACGGGTTTCCCCGTCCATCCGCTGTAGTGGCCAGCCGCGAGGGGGTGGCGTCCGCGTGTGACCGGACGTCGCCCAAATAGAGAGTATGTAGAGATGGCGCCCGCAGTGCGGGCAGGCGCCGGGAGGGATCCAGAAGGAGAACAGTTACCTGGATCCCTTCCAAATACAGGCGCAGAGAGGTCACACCGTGTGGTTTTAGTCGGTTCGAGTCCGACACACCGCCCCGCCGAGAGCCCCGGTGGGGTGACGGTCCGTGGGGATTTCCACACGTTAAAAAAAAAAAAAAAAAAAAAAAAAAAAAAAAAAAAAAAAAAGGTTAGGTTAGGTTAGGTTAGGTTAGGTTAGGTTAGGTTAGGTTAGGTTAGGTTAGGTTAGGTTAGGTTAGGTTAGGTTAGGTTAGGTTAGGTTAGGTTAGGTTAGGTTAGGTTAGGTTAGGTTAGGTTAGGTTAGGTTAGGTTAGGTTAGGTTAGGTTAGGTTAGGTTAGGTTAGGTTAGGTTAGGTTAGGTTAGGTTAGGTTAGGTTAGGTTAGGTTAGGTTAGGTTAGGTTAGGTTAGGTTAGGTTAGGTTAGGTTAGGTTAGGTTAGGTTAGGTTAGGTTAGGTTAGGTTAGGTTAGGTTAGGTTAGGTTAGGTTAGGTTAGGTTAGGTTAGGTTAGGTTTTTTTTTTTTTTTTTTTTTTTTTTTTTTTTTTTTTTTTTTTTTTTTTTTTTTTTTTTTTTTTTTTTTTTTTTTTTTTTTTTTTGAGGTCTTTTTCTTTTGACCTCGCCACTTTTCCCCGTCCGTAGGAACGACAGGATCTTTTATATCTGATAACATATATAAGCTAACTTATTTTTAATTAATTAATTGGGTTTATATTCCCAATTTATTTACATTTGTTTATCTACACTATTTACATTATATATATTTTCTTGTTATGTTATTTACATTCTCCTCTTTACATACTGTATATATTTTTATTATTCCTTAATTAGTCAATCTGACTTCATTCCCATTCAGAGTTTAAAAGCTTTCTTTATTGTCTACATTTAAAGTTTTCCAACTCAATTAATAAATTGTTTACATTTAATAATTGCAAGATAAATTAAAATAGAATAAAATTTGTTTTAAAATAAATAAAGATAAATAATTTAAATTAAAATAAGATAAATAATTAAAATAAGGATAGTATGCAAATTTACTTTTGAAATTGTCATCATTTTTGGTCAATTATTTGCTTTCAATAATTAAGAACAATTTACAATAGAGCAATTTAAAATAGAATAAGTTAAAATAGAATAAATAATCAAGATGAAGTAGGTATATTATGTATTTCAATTTTCTGAACATAATTGTGTGTAGAGTGTTTATTAAATATGTAGTTAGCTAAAAGTCTGTCATGTTTGTATAAACCAGTGGGAGTGGTTTTTCCTGTTTATTTTATTCTAAGTCTGTCTTGTATGTTTGTTTCTTCTCACCGAGACGTTCCACTCCGATACTTGTTCCAACTCGCCATATTTATGACCCGTGTATTGTGTATTTGTATGTTAGCTTGTGTTTATGTTGTGTTAGTTCATAATCTGCCTATCTTTGTCAACAGAGTGTTTATATTCTAACATATAAACAACTGTTGACACCTCTGTATGAACGATTTGTATTTGTACGAGTTATATGTTGTATGCATGTTTTTTGATGTAATCATTTATATATTTATTATATATTTCATACATCAGTGTCTATGTATGTGTATGTGTGTACGTGTTACTGTTATATGTGTGTGTACTGTGGGTGGCTAGTCATAAGTATGCCGTGTTGGACCTGGCCAGGTAGTCCCACTTAAGGCGGGTTGGGCATTCGGCGCTATAGGCGTTGTGGCCAACGTTCCTTAGCCCAGAGTGCGAACAATTGCAGCAACGTGGTCCGGCCCCCGTAGAGTACTCGGGGCACTTTACACGCAAATGCGGTCCTCCGCAGTGGCTGCACTTGTCCACACTCTCGGTGCAGTACTTGCGGCCATGGCCGAATGCCAGGCACCTTGTGCATTGGACCACCGGGGACTGGTCCTCCACCCTGACCCTTTGGAGGTCGAGGTAGAGGGTTCCAGCCCCGGTCATCCGCTGCCACACTTTCGGCCTCACCTGGAGTATCAGGTGGGACGCCTCGGGATTTTTTGTCCTCTTCTTATACTTTATTTTAATCTCTCTTTCTTCCTGTGGTAGCCCCATGAAGATTTCCGTGTTCTGGGTGTATAGGGCCCGAATCACGTCCTCGTCGTCCCCATCAACAATAACGTCTTTGAGGACGACAAGCGGATCTTTGTTCTTCATGGGCTCTACCACAAGCCCACCCCCACTGTTTGCTATCCTCTCCCTCACTCGATCGCGTTCCCCCACGGTGTCGCAACCCAGGATGACTGTCCGGTTCTTCGCCTTCCTGGCCTTACTTACCTTTAAGCCGGTACTCCTGGCGTCGACCGCCTTTTTCACCTTGGCGAGCACCTCCTCGGCAGTCTCAAGACTGTTCGTGGAGGTGACCGCCACCGAGTGAAGCGCCGGTCGGCGCCCGGGTCCGGCTGCCGCGGCCCTAGCATATGTCATGGGGGGGATCGGGGCCGGGAGGCTCTCGGGCTTTTGGAGCTTGATAGCCTCGCCGATTGCCTCGCCGATGTGGGACTTGGTCTCAACAACCAAGTCCCGAGCGACAGTCCCGACCAGGTCTTCGATCTGGGACTGCGCTCGCACCACGATCCCCTCCGTTGCCACGTCCATGTCAACTTGGACGGACTCCATCTTCTCGTGGATCTTTTCGACTACCTCGGCGCTTTTCTCTTCCATTTTTGTTGAGGCGTCGGTAATTTTGTCTCGTAATTTATAATAAGTTTCATTGAACCACGTGAAGATGGAGTCCTCCATCTCCGCAAGTTTGGCCAGGATCGCGATCTCCGGTAGTTTTGATTCGAGGGTCTCCGGGTCTGCGGTCTCGATCACCGTTACGCCGGCAGCCTCGGCCACCTTCTCCTCCAGGCTCTTAACTCGCCTGCTTAATTCAAATAGTAGACGGAGACCCCTATCCGATGTTGACTCCAGGAAGGCTTTGATGTCCTTCCGCATTTGCGGATACCCAGCAGTCTTTGAGGGAATCTCCTCAAAGACTATCATCACCTCCTGGAGTAGGTGGTCACTCGACAAGCTAGCGTAGTTGGTCTGCTGCTTTTTAAATTGCTCCATTTGGTCGAGTGACCTTCTCTTTGTTCCGGGTGGTTAGGTTAGGTTAGGTTAGGTTAGGTTAGGTTAGGTTAGGTTAGGTTAGGTTAGGTTAGGTTAGGTTAGGTTAGGTTAGGTTAGGTTAGGTTAGGTTAGGTTAGGTTTTTTTTTTTTTTTTTTTTTTTTTTTTTTTTTTTTTTTTTTTTTTTTTTTTATACCCCGTCCGTGAGTACGACAGGCCCTTGTTTAACAATATTTACATATAAGCTTTTATGTTATTTTGTATCGCAATCGGGTGTCCCGATATTGTGATAATTATTATTATCTAAGTTATATTTATATATGATTTATTCTATTTAATGCATGCTCTTATCTTATACATTATATGTTTGAAACATATTTCGTCTTATTCCTTGTTATTTATTAACATATATTATATGGTACAATTCAGCTTGTGCTTTTTGTTTTTAATATTTACAATTTATTGCTGCATGCTTATTTCTTGGTCTGTCTATAATCATTTTATTTCAGTTTTATTGTGTGTTTAAATAATACATATTGGTTGCGTGTTGTGTTGTGTGGTGTTGTATGGTGTTGAGGGATGTTGAGTAGTGTTGAATGGTGTTAAGTGGTGTTGTATGATGTTGTGGTGTGTGATGTTGTGTAGTGTTGTATGGTGTTGTGTTGTCTGGTGTTGTGTTGTCTGGTGTTGTGTTGTGTAAGTTATGTTAGTTATGTAGATAACTCCAAGGCGTCACGCATAGGTATTGGCTCCAACCTCGCAATATTCATGACCGGTGTTGTGTTTTGTGCATGTTTAGTTCGTGTTTGTATAGTTGTGTCAATTCACTTTTAACACCCTATCTTGGTCGACAATATATTTATAAAATCAATTATAAACAATTGCCGACCCCTCAGTTATGAATTGATCTTGTCTGTTTGTGCGTGTAACTGTTTAGTTGTTGTGCATGTTCTGATTTACTCCTATATATTTAATATATATTACGTAGATCAGTGTCTATGTGTGTATATGTACCATGTCGTGTGTGTGCTGTGGGTGCGTGAGTCATAAATATTGCGTGTTCGAGCGGGCTAGGTAGTCCCATTTAGCACGAACTGGGCATTCGGAACTAAATGCATTATGGCCTATGTTTCGCAGCCCAGAGTGCGCGCAGTTGCAGCAACGCGGTTCCGCTCCTTTTAAGAAGTCGGGGCAGCTCTCACGTAAGTGAGAGCCCCCGCAGTGGCTGCACTTGCTCGCACTCTCCGCGCAGAATCTGCGGCCATGGCCGAACCCAAGGCACCTAGTGCATTGGATGAGCGGAGACTGGTCCTCCACCCTGACCCTTTGCAGGTCAAGGTAGAGGGTCCCGGCCTCCGTCATCCTCTGCCACACCCTTGGCTTAACCTGCAAAACGATGTGTGACGTCTTGGGGTTTCGTGTACGTTTTTTGTATTTTATGTGTATATCTTGTTCGTCTTGTGGTAGGCCGACGAAGATATCGGCGTTTTGGGTGTATATGGCCCTTACCGTATCTTCGTCACCTTCGTCCGAATAAACGTCCTTTAGGACGACGAGTGGATTTTTGTTGGTCAAGGGCGCTACCACAAGACCGTCACCACAACGCTCGATGCGTTCCATCACCTTAGTCCTATCTGTCTCCGTGTCGCAGCCCAGGATAACAGTGCGATTTTTCGCCTTCCTGGCTCTAGTGACTTTGAGGCCAGTGGCCCTGGCGTCGACCGTCCTCTTCACCCTGGCGAGCACCTCCTCAGCGGTCTCTAGACTGTCTGTGGAGGTGACCGCCACCGAGTGAAGCGCTGGGCGGCGCCCGGGTCTGGCTGCTGCGACACTGGCATACGTCTTGGGGGTCGGGTCGCTCTCCGGTTTCAGGCCACTTGTCGCTTCGGCAAGACACGTTCTCGCCTCTACGACGACGTCTCTAGCGACGGTGGCCACCAGGTCCTCAATTTGAGTCTGTGCGCGGACCACGATCCCCTCAGTTGCCGTATCTATATCCACCTGGTTTAATTCAATCTTTTCATGGGTCTTCTCGATGATGAGTGCGGCCCGTTCATCGTTTTTAGAGTCGAGAGCTCTAATTTCCCTTTTCAATATGGAGTGGGACTCTCCGACCCAATCGTAGACCGCCTTCTCCAGTTCCTCCATCCTGTCGAGCAACTTCTCCTCCAACCGCGAAGGCGCAGCCTCAGTAGCTACACCTCCCTGCGTGGGAGTTTCTTTCGCCGTAGCCGCATTTGCGGCCTCGACGGCCCCCGCCTCCAGGTCTTTGATCCGCTTACTCAACTCGAAGATAATGCGGATACCTTTATCAGATTTATCCTCCAGGAAAGTCTTTATGTCCCTCCTCATCTGAGGGTACTCATGTACCTTTGAGGGTATGTCCTCAAAGGTTTTCATGACCTCCTGGAGTAAATGTTCACTTGATAGCCCAGCGTAGGTGTTGTGCTGGTTTTTATAAATTTTCATATTATCAAGTGAACGTCTTTTTGTACCGGGCCTCTTGATAAAGGTCCTGGCGGCGTCTTCAACTATATTGGGCGAGGTAGAAGTGCCGGCGGCAGCTGGTTTTTTAGAGACAATGGACGCTGGTGGTGTGGTGTACATGTTTAGTGTGGATGTGTAACTGTTATGTGTGAAAGGGGAAAGTTGTTTGTGTTGTGTACCTATGTCCAACCCTGTATAGGGGGGTTGTGTTATTTTAAAAATGTGTTTATCTTACCCTGTATAGGGGGGTAAGTGTCCGTATGCGTCTGAGTATAAAACAAACTAATCAAATTAAATAACTAAAATAAGTTTGCTCGAATTTGAGCCGGTCTTAATATATATAGGAGGTGTAAGGCCTCCGTCAAGTATTTAAAATAATCTAAACTATAAATTAAAAGTCAAAGTAAAATCAATTAAAAGTCAATGAGCTAATGAGCTAAACTTAAAGCTAAAATACAAATTAAAATTCTTAAACCTAATTGTACTTGTCAAAAGACAAGTACAATGTCAATAGTAATAATCAGATTAAAATCTTAAAATTACAATATATATAGTTAAAATTACCTAAACTAATTGTACTGTCAATAGACAAGTACAATGTCAATAATAAATAGTCAAGTTAAAAATTTTTAAAATACCAATATATATACAATTAAAATACCTAAAACTAATTGTACTGCCAATAGACAGGTACAATGTCAATATAAACTAGTAATCAATAATTTAAATATTGAAATTTTAATTATTTACAAATAAAGGTTAAAAGTCAATAATTTCAATATATATACAGTTAAAATTCCCTAAATCTAATTGTGCCGTCAAAAGACAAGCACAATGTCACTAATCTAATGGGAAGCAAGTATTAAAAAGGAATAAAAATTTTCAAAATATTTTTGAAAATTTTTGAAATCCTGAAAATCCCTATGTAGAGTCGCGGATATTGCTAACTATATATCAGTTAGTTTTCTGAAATGAATTTAATATTAAAATAGTTTAAAATAAAATAAAATAATTTTTTAAAATATCCTAAAGACTCTATGTAGAGAGCCTCTCTTACCTCGGGAGGGTAGGGCGCTAAGTCCTCTATCGACTCCCGAAAACCGGAACGAAATCGGACCAGCCAATCCTGAGATATCGGCCTGATTGTCGATTGACAAAAATCCTATCAATCTCGGTTCAGCCGGTCAAAGTCTCAGTTTCGTGGGGTGGCGAGAGGGTGAACGGCAGCTTCCCTATGCCGTAACAGTCCAAAACTTTTGTGAGTATAAAATTTCAAAATTTTGAAAACAAATTTTTGGTAATAATAATAATCCAAATTTATTCGTGGGATGCCACTCCTTGGTGATTAGGATAGGTCTCCTAATCCTCAATCCTCACCTGAAAATCCGGTCAAGATCGGACCAGCCAGTCCAGAGATATCAGGTTATCTATCTTTCGATAGGTTTCCTATCAATTTCGGTCCAGCCGGTCAAAATTTTTTCAGATCTTGTGTGGGGAAGGGAGGGGAGTGTCAGCTACGGTGAAGCTAATGATTTTAAAAATTTTGGGCTGTTTGTTTACTATAATTAAAACTATAAAGATGATTTTTTCAGGAACGGCCTGAAATTCAGTCGTCCTGAAAGCACCACTGAATAGGTTTTATCGCGGGCTATATTCCACCCGAAGAAAGTTTTTGAGTCGGAGCCGCCGTTTCAGAGTTATTCAACTTCAAAGGTTTTTGTATGTTTTTTGGTACTTTGTATCTCGGAAACGACGATTTTTACTTAGGGGATTTTTTGGGTGATTCGTAGTCTTCTTACCCCTAGGATTATTTACCCGGTGTTAATTTCCCTCTAAGTACCGTAGATCCGAAGATATTTAACCTCAAAGTTTGGGAATTCCAAGGAATTTGCTAAGGAATTTCTGAGAAATTTCTTGTTTTGAAATTTCTTTCCGTTTTGATGGAATGTTGACGGAATTTTTTACCAAAATCTTTGAAGTCGCCTAACCCAGCCGTCCGTGGTCCGATCTCCTCGGGAACGGTGTCTTTTTGTAGGTCTTGATGGGGCCTACAAACTTATGGTGGTGTTGAAGTGGTTCAACCCTCGGGAGCTCAGTATTTTAATTCCCGAAGGATTTCCCGGTTTTTTGTTTATTGTTTTTGGATTCCTATAACTCGCTTAGGGGATAATTATATTTTCCAAGATGTTCACTAGTGTGTTCGTCACTATGTTGGAAAAAGATGGTAAATATTTGCGGGTTTCTAGGGGTCCAGATCAGGGTGCTATAGTCACAGGGAAAGTTTTCCGTTTTGGTGCAGAAATTTACGCAATAGGTATTTTCACTGTTATGTTTCTCACTTAATGTATAATTATATTTAACCGGAACACTTTTGTAATGTTGTATATGTAGTGGGGCACAGATAGTATATAATAAAGGGTCCCTAGGGATACGGGTTTGGGCCCTATAGTCCTTTTAAAAGTTTTCCGCAACTTTTACGGCGTGTTTTAAAACAAAGTTTGTTTACCTTTTTTATAAGTCCTGTATCTTCTTTGTTTTTCGCCTGATTTTCTTGGGGTAAAGTTTAACACGCACAACACACACTACACTAAGGGATGATAAATTAAAAAAATTAGGTTATCGATTTAGATTAAAAGTTAAAATTGTTCAAAGTTTGTCGAAAATTTTCAGTTTTTTAAAATTGTCATAACTTTTCGCACTCAACACTTTCCCGGAAAATTTTGACTGTTCCCGGTCTCTCTCGTATCCTTTAACAAACTTATGTGGTCAGAGGGTTTCCAGGAATCCTGGAACAGGGACCTCGTGGCCACGTGCTATTTAGGAAAACCGCTATATTTTCCTGGATTTTCGCTTTAAAAATCCGAAAGGGGTCTCAAAGGACGTGGGACCTCGAGACGCACCCTCTCACAGTTGAAGAAACACCACTTCTCGATCTACTTTTCGAGAAAAAAGCACTTTTATGGTTTTTAACCTCGTTTGTTTACATCAAAATAATGTTTTTCTTCTAGGAAAATCCACAGTTCTTAACCGATTTTCTCGCGGTTTTCACTAACGTGTAGGGCTCGCGAAGCCGCGTCTTTTGACGTATAACACTATATTCTTCACTCAACTTTTACCACTTATACGATTTTATTTCTACGGAGCGGTTAAAAATCGCAGCTTGCGCGTCGGGAGAGCGTGCGGAACGGTTGGTTAGGTTAGGTTAGGTTAGGTTAGGTTAGGTTAGGTTAGGTTAGGTTAGGTTAGGTTAGGTTAGGTTAGGTTAGGTTAGGTTAGGTTAGGTTAGGTTAGGTTAGGTTAGGTTAGGTTAGGTTAGGTTAGGTTAGGTTAGGTTAGGTTAGGTTAGGTTAGGTTAGGTTAGGTTAGGTTAGGTTAGGTTAGGTTAGGTTAGGTTAGGTTAGGTTAGGTTAGGTTAGGTTTTTTTTTTTTTTTTTTTTTTTTAAAAAGGTCTGTTGTTAGACCTCCCAGCCTTTCCCCGTTCGTAAAACAGGACCTTGTCAATCTAGTTATTAATTTTTATCTTTTATATATATATGTTTATAAAGATGATGGTTATGATGGATTTATAAATATCTATTTGTATTTTATTCCTTGTAAAGTATTGTCTGTTTTTATATTTTATACTGTTATTTCTTATCTTAATTTTATGTATTTCTGTTATCTAATTCTTGTATCTCATTTTGTTAAAAACTTTTTATTGCTTACAATTTTTGTTTACACTTGTTATTTACAATATCTTATTTACTACTTTAAGAGTTGCTCTTTGTTAACTAGATTTAATTTATGTTTCTGCTGTTGATTTGTTGTTCTTAGTTACACAATTTCACCAATTTTAGTTAGCATGGATTTTTTCTTAAATTTAAAGTTTGTTGTATTTATTACTTCCCGGCATGCGAGAGGGCGATACTTATGACTCTGTGTGTTTGTTGATGTGCGTGTCAGTGTTATATGTATTCTGTGTTCCTGTTTGTTTTCTGAAAAAAAAAAATTTTTGCTCCTATCTTTTGTAACAATATGTATATAAAATCAAATATGTACTATTGTTACAACCTCGTTGTGTTTGTCTAAATTATATGTTTTGTTTACATGTATGTCCTGTGTTGTGTGCATGTCTTGATATGTCCATATATGCTCATGATATATTTATCAAATCAAGTGTGTATATGTTTGTGTATTATGTGTGTAAGTGAGTGATCGAGTCATAAGTACGCGGTGTTGGATCTCGCTAGATAGTCCCACTTGTGGCGAGTTGGGCATTCGGCGCTGAAGGCGTTGTGGCCGACGCTCTTCAGCCCAGAGTGTGTGCAATTGCAGCATCGCGGTCCGGCTCCCGCGGTGTAGTCGGGGCACCTCTCACGCAAATGCGGGCCCCCGCAGTGGCTGCACTTGTCCACACTCTCGGCGCAGAACCTGCGGCCGTGGCCGAATGCCAAGCACCTCGTGCATTGGACGAGGGGGGAATGGTCCTCCACCCTGACCCTTTGCAGGTCCAGGTAGAGGGTTCCAGCCCCCGTCATCCTCTGCCATACTTTGGGCTTCACCTGTAGGACTATATGCGATGCTTCGGGATTTTTTGTCCTTTTCTTAAATTTTATATTTATTTCTTTGTCCTCTTGTGGTAGGCCCATGAAGACGTCGGCGTTTTGGGTGTAAATGGCCCTGATCATTTCCTCGTCGTCACCATCGACGAAAACGTCTTTGAGGACGACGAGTGGATCCTTGTTCTTCATGGGCGCTACCACAAGCCCATTTCCACTACTTTCAATTTTGTCCTTTACCCTGTCACGCTCTACCTCCGTGTCACAGCCTAAAATGATGGTACTGTTTTTGGCTTTTCTGGCCTTGCTTACTCTAAGACCGGTGCCCCTGGCGTCGACCGCCTTCTTCACCCTGGCGAGCACCTCATCGGCAGTCTCACGACTATCCGTGGAGGTGACCGCCACCGAGTGAAGTGCCGGTCGGCGCCCTGGTCCGGTTGCTGCGGCTCTGGCGTAAGTCATGGGGATCGGGTCCGGGAGGCTCTCGGGCGTTTGTCCCTTCACCGCCTCACCGATGTGCGACTTGGTCTCCATGACAATGTCTCTAGCGACAGTCCCGACCAGGTCTTCGAGCTGGGACTGCGCTCGCACCACGATCCCCTCGGTCGCCACGTCGATGTCAACCTGGGTGGACTCTATCTTCTCGTGGATCTTTTCTATAATGTCGGCGCTTTGCTCCTCCACTTTTGTGTCTAGTTCGCCGATTCTAGCTTTTAACTTATAGTAAGTTTCGTTGAACCACGTGAAGATAGAGTCCTCCATCTCCCCAAGTTTTGCCAGCAGCCTATCCTCTTTTGCGGGTGATACGGCCGCCACGGTCGCAACCTCCTGTACAGGAGTCGCGACCACCGCAGCCGCGCCAGCAGCCCTGGACACCTCCTCCTCCAAGCTCTTCAGTCGCCTGCTTAGCTCGAAAAGTATGCGAAGACCCTTATCCGCATGTTCCTCCAGGTAGGATTTGATATCCTTCCTCATTTGAGGGTATTGCAGGACTTTTGAGGGGATATCCTCAAATGTCTTCATCACCTCCTGGAGTAGAAGGTCACTCGATCGACCAGCGTATGTGATCTGATGCCTTTTAAAATGTTCCATTTGGTCGAGTGACCTTCGCTTTGTTTCGGGTCTTCGAATAAAAGCTCTTGCAGCGCCTTGCACCGCCGAAGGCGAGGTGGAGGCGCCGGGAGCCGCGCCAGATGTTGGAGGTGTTCGGACCATGTTGTACGTGAGTAAAGGAGTGTGTGGTGTTGTGTTTCTGCTTACGACGGGGAAATTTGTCGGTGTATGTTATTTGTATATATATTTAACCCTGTATAGGGGGGTTAGTGTCTAGTTGTTAAAATAAAAGCAAATAATCAAATTAAATTCAAATTAAAATATAAAATTATGCTCTAATTTGAGCCGGTCTATTAAAAAGAGGTGTATAGTGCCTCTGTCAGTTGGTTAAAATTACGAAACAAACACACTAAATTAAATATCAAAATAAAATCAAAAGATCATATAAAATCAAATAAAATAGGTTAAAATCAGATTAAAATATACGTCAATGTCAGTATTAAAGCTTTGCTCTAATGAGCTAGTCTATAATTTAAAGAGGTGTATAGTGCCTCTGTCAGTTAGTTAAGAAATACGGAACAAAACACACAAAATACAAATTAAAATTAAAATTAAGAGTAGTTATTTAACTTAACTATAGGCGTTCCTACAGCCTGTAAAAGGGTCGTAGGTGTCCTTTTGTATCTAAATATGGTCAGAAGTCGATATAAAGTCAAGTTAGTCAATATTAGTAAAAAGTCAAAAAATGTTGTGTGCCCCTGCTGCCTCTGAACCCCTGAAAATCGATATACCCAAGCGAAACTGGGAGGGTGGGCGGGCCCGTTTTTGAAAATCTACTCGTCGGATTTCGACGGGAGAGGTGTCTTTCGACGCGGCTAAATTAGCCCTATCTAAATATGCCAAATTTATAGTTTTAAGCCAAAGGGTTGCCGAAAAATTGTCGAAAAACGTTAATTTTGATGAATTTTTAGTGAAAATTTCTAAGTTTTCAGGTGTTCCTGCTCCGATGGTAAGTCGGAGGGTGTTCAACCGGTGGTGGTGTACAGCAGGGGTGTAGATGCAGTCAAAAATGACGAGCTCCGGGCAGCGAGCGACTCGGTTCGTCGGGTAAGTACTTTTTAAAGTTGGTTTTTTGTGATTTTCAGGTACTTTTTAAGTGTTTATTGTAATTTTTTCAGGTGTTATACGGTGCAGCCCCGAAAACGAGGTACACACGTGTAGGCGACGATAACGCCGACTATATAAAACCAAAATCAAAAGATTTGGTTGACAAACGTCAAAGATATTAGCGTTTGGAATATGTAAAAACACTGAAATGCGTTAAAGTCCCGAAAATTCCCTAAAAATGTCAATAAAATGTCAATACTACAAATAAAACAACGTTTTAGTATATAACTATGCCTATCTCAACCGCCAGAAGCTTCAAGTCAGTAGAATATAAAACTTTATTTTTCGAAAATGTATGGTTAGGTTAGGTTAGGTTAGGTTAGGTTAGGTTAGGTTAGGTTAGGTTAGGTTAGGTTAGGTTAGGTTAGGTTAGGTTAGGTTAGGTTAGGTTAGGTTAGGTTAGGTTAGGTTAGGTTAGGTTAGGTTAGGTTAGGTTAGGTTAGGTTAGGTTAGGTTAGGTTAGGTTAGGTTAGGTTAGGTTAGGTTAGGTTAGGTTAGGTTAGGTTAGGTTAGGTTAGGTTAGGTTAGGTTAGGTTAGGTTAGGTTAGGTTAGGTTAGGTTAGGTTAGGTTAGGTTAGGTTAGGTTAGGTTAGGTTAGGTTAGGTTAGGTTAGGTTAGGTTAGGTTAGGTTAGGTTAGGTTAGGTTAGGTTAGGTTAGGTTAGGTTAGGTTAGGTTAGGTTAGGTTAGGTTAGGTTAGGTTAGGTTAGGTTAGGTTTTTTTTTTTTTTTTTTTTTTTTTTTTTTTTTTTTTTTTTTTTTATACTAGCACCTCCTATATTTATATTTAGGAGCCTTTCCTAGACTTTGCCTGTCATACTAGTTCTCGCTTGAAAGCTTCTCGCACTTTCATGCCGCATACTGTTTCTTTCTCGCATACTTTCTTTCATGCCGTACAGGTGGGATTCCTGCTATTCTACTACTATTATATTTTATCTTTGTCTTATTTCTATTTTAACACGGGTAAATAACTCGAAACAAGGTTCTTTATTTAACAGCAATACTTATATACTTAATTTATATTTATGGGGGTTATGGTGTTTTATTTAATACTTACATTTTATTACTTTTATTTCTATATTTTTACACTATTATATATTTTACCATTTCTATATCTATACTTATTACTCTATTACATTTTTGCTGTTTCTATTGCTATGCTTATTACACTATAACATATTTAACGATTTCTATTTCTATACTACTTACACTATTGCATGTTTTACAATGGTTAGGTTAGGTTAGGTTAGGTTAGGTTAGGTTAGGTTAGGTTAGGTTAGGT